>CM076185.1:29480387-30680387 GCA_038277355.1 Encarsia formosa | reverse complement strand
CAGACTTAAAACTCTGTAACTTTGTGAGTTTTGCTCCAAACCCTTAGAAATTTTAACACAGCATTCTTGAAATGTTTCGAAAAAAATTCGATTTTTCAAAAATTGCCAGACCCTACCCCCCCCCCCCCCTTAATGTATTGAAATTTTGAATATAATTATTAAAGTCTTTGTGTGAATTTTTGAAATCTTAATGGATGTTAAATGTGTTTTTCATGTATGACATAAACAAATAATAAAAGTAAAATAAGCAGTCTAGAATAAAAAAAAAAAAAAAAAAAAAGAAAATAAACAAAAAAAAAAAGAGTATTGTACTTAGATATTTATGTCTAAATTTTATTCACAGATTATTGTGCTTGAATATGATTATCTATTTGTTTCTTCTAAAAAAAAGGAAAAAAAAAAAAAGAAAAAAAAAAGAGGGGTTAATTAATTAAATATCATTAATGTTTGTGCATTTTATCTCGTAAAAAAAAAAAAAAGAAAAATATATAAAAAACAAAGAAGAAATGTCGTACCCTTAAATATTGTTGTCTATTGTCGTCTAAAATTATTCATAAAATTTATGATATATGAATGTATTAATTGTATAATTGTCTCTTATAGAATAAATTCATTCCTTAGATATTAGCAGTATTTGTGAAATATTATATCAAAAGACAAAAAAAAAGGGACTGCTTAATGAATTAATTAATCAATTTTCAAAAATCTAAATGTCTTACTTGAATTTTTTCAAAGTTCTATACAAAAAAAAAAAGACAAAAACAAAACAAAACAAAAAAAAGAGTGTTGTAGCCTTCAACATTGTTATCTAAATTTATTCATAAAATTATGGTATATAAATGTATTAATATCTAATTGTCTGTTTTTGTAAAAAAAAAAAAAAAAAAAAAAAAAAAAAAACATTAAATTTTATGCTTAAATTATAATTAGCCTTGCAAATTATAAATAATTTATTTTTAAGAAAATTTTTTTTTGCTTAATAAGTTAAGTAAATATATATTTCAAAATTCAATATTCTTATTGATGATAATTAAATAATAGAAATAAAACTAAAATTAGTTGGAAAATTTTTTGTTTGCCGTAATAGTTTTTTTAATAGCAAAATTGGTATACTAAATAAACCCAGGATTAATATGAAAGTTACTCGGAAAAAATAAAATCCTTGCAGCGTAGCTGAATTCAGCGATATGACGATGCGAACAGTTATCGACGCTCCAACGCAAACTTTTCATCGTGGCGAGGCAAAGTCTGCGTTGGAGCGACGCAAAGTTAGCTATAGCGTGCCTTCCTTACCGACAGCGGCGGAATATGATTGTTAACTTAAACAATTATGCACTGATATAAAAAATACTTAAATTAATTACAACTATCAATAAACACATTTTTTATAGTTATGCTGCCGTCAACCCGCGATAGCAGAGAGTAAGTACACAAGTAAACAAGCGTCAAGCGTGAGTCGAGCTCCGCTACAGCTGTTGGTAAGGAAGGCACGCTATAGCTAACTTTGCGTCGCTCCAACGCAGACTTTGCCTCGCCACGATGAAAAGTCTGCGTTGGAGCGTCGTTAACTGTTCGCATCGTCATATCGCTGAATTCAGCTACGCTGCAAGGATTTTATTTTTTCCGTGTACATCTTCAATTAAGGGGGAAAGGGGTACTATGTACCACTTCCATACATATAAATGAGTATTTGCAAATTCAAGTTTTTTTTGAAATTGATTTACTGTTATAAAATAAAATTCATGGCTTAATATGAAATTTTAATTTTTTTTAAACAAAAAGAGGTAAAAAAAAACGGTCAAAATAAACGGTATCTTTTAATTAAGGATTACCGAATAGCGTCAGCTATTCGGTAATCCTTAATTAAAGCGATCAAGAGCCGTCAAGAGCCCAAATGCTGTCAGCTAGCGTAGCAGTAATGCATAGCGCCTATAGCTGGGGTTCTTTGCCGCACCTGCTGCAACAGACTTACAGCCGGTTCTGTTGGCGTGCTAAGGTGATGTGCTGACCATGACTAACGTAAGTTTTGTGTCAAGAATTTTTATTTATTTTAATTGTACCCTTGGGAGATGGGACTAGCTCTTTTGGGCTGTGCAAATACCATCTCGCAAGTGGGCCTTGAAAAGATATTGTGTTTGAGGTATTAGAATAACTGAATTTGTTTTACTTGTTTGAATTAATGACTTGTGGAATTTGTTTTTGAACATGGTGTTAGTATGTCAATTTATTTAAAAATGATGTCTTAGTAAAATAATTCGCTTAAAATAGTTTTTGCGGTATGAAGTTTTTATTAATCTCGTTGTAATCGTATTTATAACTTAAGAATTTTTGTGTAACCTTATTATCAAATTAATCTAAATTGCCATAATTATGTACTCAAGCACTGAACAAAATTCTGTATACTGCGTAATAATTATGAAATAGAACCTGCCGAAAGTTTTATGGTCAAACTTAAAAATTGTCAACTAAAACGTTATCGCGGGAGCGATAAGAAGTCGAAGGGGGAAGGTGTCACATCCGTATGCGACTTCTTTCGCTTTTATTTTAAATAAAGGTGTAGGGAGCATACTGGGGTGAACTCCCCCAGATCGTTAATTTTTTACTGCCTCAGTGAGGAAATTTCCTTTTCTTTTTGGTGGAGGGCCACCCACGCTGAAATCGAGACCTGCGCGACTTTTCGGCAGGTGAATCAAACATATGTAAGGACCGGGGGTAGCCCAGTAGGGAGTCGAGCGTAGGCAGTCGAGCTTAGACCAGTGTAGGGACACCAGTAAGAGTGTCATCGTTTCGCGAATTAGTTAGAGTCCGCGGATTAAGTCAGCCGTTCTGACACTTGTATTTTTTGAAATTGTAACAGTGCTTGAGGTTTGGTGTTTCTTTTATTAAATGTCGTTCGTGTGATTTTTGACTTTAATTTCAAATACCCGTCCTGTTAAGTTTAGCTTATAAACTACGAAATACTCTACTTCACCGGAGCCTGGTCAACGTTGGACGGGTCGTCATCAGCTCGAGTGGCAGAGACAAAGTAAGTACAACTCTCCGTTCTCAGGACTGTCGGAGCAAAGGTAATCGCAAGGCCACACAGTGGCAAACGGGTTAGACCTAGGCCTCTCGTAGGTTTTGGTCTAAGTAGTTTTAAGGTCTAATTTACCTTTAACACATATATACATTAATAGACTAATGCTTCATCGCTCTAATTTAAAATTGAATTCATGCTACATATATAGTACGGTGTTTTAAAAATTTCTAAATAGGTATACCTCATTTTAAAATTAAAAATTTGTCAGTTATAGTTTTATAAAAAAATTTTTGGTTTAAGGTTAAGTTATCGATGTAAAATGACACACGAATAATTTTGGTTTTAAAAAAATATAAATAACGAGCATGTTTCGTAATAAATAAAATATTAAGCTCAAACTATTTGAAAACATTTATCTCGGACGTTAAGACAAAAATAGTTTGAGCTTAATGTTTTATTTATTACGAAACATACTTGGCTATTTATTTATTTTTTTTAATCAAAATTATTCGTGTCTTTTTACATCGATAACCTAACCTTAAAACAAAAATTTTTTTATAAAACTCTACGTAACAAATTTTTAATTTTAAAATGAGATATACCTTTTTAAAAATTTTTAAAACACCGTACTATATATGTAGCATGAATTCAATTTTAAATTAGAGCGATGAAGCATTAGTCTATTAATTTATATATGTTAGCATATCTTTAAAATATTGAATGCGTCTCGCATTAACTGTTAAGACGGATGCATTGACTGATACAGCAGTCGTCGACGACATAATAGTTAATGCGATCCACTATAACGGTTATAGCGCCGCTTTTACCGTCATAGCGCAGTTCTCTGTGTGCAACAATATTGTTTTTGATAAGGACGGCTAACCAAAAGTGGAAAAAAATAGGAATCCTTACTGAAGGCTTATATTTATTTGTTATTAGGTTAATATAATTTAGAACAAGTTAGTTGTGAAAAAAACTTTGGTCCCGTAAGAAAATTTGTTGAGTTTAATAAAATTGAACATTTTTTTTGCGTGTAACGTCGGATAGCATGATAGCCTTGGTAAAATAATTAATCGGGTTTAGTTTAGAAGTAAGCGAAAATTTTTATTGTTGACCCATTATTCAATTAACCTCGAGTGCAATTTGTAGATTGAATACCTCATTCATATTCAGGGATTTGTATATGGGTCAAAATAATACTATTTTAAAAAACCGTCCACACGAGGTTCACCGATTTTATTGCAATTTTTTTTGGCAAAAGTACTATTTAATAGAAGACTTTTGCCGCAAACTAGAGGTCTCTATCTTATTTCTGCTTGGTGCTAGATTTTTTCAAAGATTGAAAAATGGCCTATTTTTAAGCTATTTCAAGCAATTTTAAGCTACAACTCCAAAACAGTGGGCGTACTTAGTAAAAATAATTAATTTTTTTTAATAAACAAATAAGCCGATAAGCTACAACCTCATTGCCTTGGGCATGGATAAAAATAGTTTTAATTTTTTTAATAAACAAATAAGCCGATAAGCTACAACCCCATAACCTTGGGCATGGCTAAAAAAAATGTTCATATTTTTAATAAACAAATAAGGCGATGAGCTTAAGGCTTGTTGCTTATCGCCTTATTTGTTTATTAAAAAAAATTAATTATTTTTACTAAGTACGCCCAGTGTTTTGGAGTTGTAGCTTATCGGCTAATTTGTTTATTACAAAAGTTAATTATTTGTTATTCACTACGCCTAGGGTTATGGGGTTGTAAGCTTGTCCGCTTAGTTGTCTATTAAAAATTTAATTTCGTTACTCACTTTATTAATTAAAAAAAAAAATTCAAATCAGGCATGCCTGCAGATTTTAAATTTGGCGCGTCCGGCTGGTTCACACTTTTGAGAGGCCTGAAAGGGGGCGCTCTTGCTCCAAGAATCAAAGTTTAAGTTTCGATTCGATAAATCAACTCGATTTTCTAATCGAATCTCTCATTCTCTTTTTCATAAGTGGATATAATTATAAGTAGAAAGTAGATTGGTAGATTGTTTTATGCTTCATAGCATTCAAAAAATAACATTTTTAATTTGGACTCATTTTTTTCAGAGTAAGCAATAGTAATCCATGATTGTTTTATCAGAATAATTGATAAACTATGATCAATTATTTGTTATTTCAAAAATAGAAAAAAATAAATAAACAAGTGGTATATTATTTACAATATTTGAACATAGATTTTTAACGAATTAAAAAACTAAAAAACTGAATAAAAGTAGTATATTATTTTGATACTGAGATCAATATTTCGTTGAGTATCAATTTTTTCATAGCAGGCGACCTAATTTTGGCTGGAATTTAAATAGTTTTTAGTCAAAAAATAATTTCAAAACATTTATAATTGTTGGAATATTAGTAAATATTATAATATTAGAATCGTGTCACCACCTATTGTCTCAACGCCCGACGGTGAACACGAATGGAATGTTTGTGTGTGTGAGTGAGAGCGCTGCACGCAACGCGAAGACGCGACGCGACGCGACCAGACTAGTCGCGCTTTCTCTGTATCTAGCTGCTGACCGGTGCGGAGCACGATGCTCGCATGCGGACGATTTGTAACTTCACAATATTAAATTTGAAATAAATATTATTTATTAACAATCAAGTACATCACTTATTTGTTCCACCTCAACAAAAATTCTAACATGGTAGCAGTCCGTGGTTAAGTGAACAATAAGTGTAATTGAGTGAAACAGAAGTTTGGTTAGTAAAAACATGTGCTTCGGAAAAATAATTATATCATTCCTTTTGTGTACTTATTAAGTCACAAGAAAGTGAAATATTCCGAATAAAAATTAGTTTGAAGTCAAATTAAGTGAATGGCTAGAAAAACCTGTGGAAAAGATCCGTGCAAAAAGTTGATGCACAAGGGTTTAATTTTATGAAACCGCATGGCGTAAAGTGAGGTTAAAAGTCCAAGAGAGAAAAATGAGAGTTAATCAAACGTCGTAACAATCAAGTAAAAGTGAAATAAATATGAATGAAAATTTGTTAAATAGATTTATTTAAAAGTTTTTTTAAACAAGAAAAGGTAGAAAGTGTAGTCGAACAAATCGAAAATGAGAATTTCGAGTTACGAAAGGATCATCGTGATTATTTAAGAAAAGTTTCTCTTAAAAATTTAAAAATTGTATTACGAATACATCGTAACATTTACACTAATATTCAATTGAAAGAAAAAGAAGACATAGCAAAAGTAAAAATCGACGATATAACAATTCCGATGTTTGACGGAATAAATTACTCAATTTGGAAGAAAAGAATTTTACTCACGCTCGAGTACAAAGAATGCAAAACACCTGCGACAAGAGAAAGATTGCAAAATGAAGATGAAGCTGCGTGGAAGAAAATCGATTTAAAATCAAGGACAATAGTGACAAGTGCATTATCCGATAAACAATTTGAATTTGTGAGTGAATGCAAAACTACATTTCAAATTATAACTAAATTTGATAAAATGTACGAGAATAAATCAACGGCATTAAAGCTGATAACGCGTAACAGCCTGGAACAAGTGAAATTAAAAAATTTCAATGCACCTGAAGAATTCTTCGTGGCTTTTGAAAAAGCATGTCACGAATTTCAATCAGCTGGTGGTACACTAGACGAAGATGAAAAGTTGAGAATAATGATAAATGCCCTACCACCAAGTCATAGCTATATAGCTGACTGCATAGACTTCGTACCTGCTGCAGAAAGAACAGTAGAGTACGTAAAACAAAAAATTAAATTAAAATGTTTAAAATCTGGTGAAAACGAAAGTAAACAAAGTGTGAGCACATTCAGTGTCAAAACGAAAGGAACCTGCTATAATTGCAATAAAACTGGTACTATGCAAGGGACTGCCGAAATGGTCAAGGCAGTGGTCAAAATGGACACCAAAATCAACCTGGTCAACGTGGTAGAGGAGCCTACCCAAACAGAGGTAGAGGTGCCTACCAGCAACAGCAACAGCGAGGACAACAGTCACAACGTAGTTCGAATCGAGGTAACTACAGGGGCAACTCTCAAAGAGGTAATGGTCGAGGAAGAAGCGACAACCAACAAAGAGACGATCAATCACAACAAGATGGTTCGTGTGCTTGGTCAATCGATCTTCGACATCTTGACGTCAACGCAATAACAGGTAGTGAGTATAGCTAAAATATTGAAAATAATTGTACACAAATAAATTGGTTACTCGATAGCGGTTGTACAGACCATATAATAAATAATGTCGAATATTTTTCTAAAAGTGTGGCTTTAAAGTACCGATAGATGTAAATTTACCAAATGGTAGAAAGTTATATGCCACTAAGATAGGTCAAATAAAAACTTCTTTTAAAACCTTTTATGGGGAAAGAGAGATAGAAATAAATAATGTTTTCTATGTTGAGGGAATTAAGAAAAATATTTTAAGTTTCGGTAAAATTGCTAGAAAATGCACCATAATTTCAAGGGGGGAATATTCTAAAATTTATGATTTGAATAAAAAATTAATTGCTGCTGCAGAAAATAAAAATAATTTATATTTTTTGGAAAGTTTCCAATATTTTGATAAGAAAGATATTTATACAAATGCTTTAAAGCTAATTGACAACGAAAAATGGCATAGAGCCTTAGGACATGTGAGCTTTCAGTATCTAAATAAATTAGTGAAAGATAAATTGTTAGATGGTCTACCGGAAAAGTTAGAAAATGATATCATGAAGTGTGCGAATTGCATACAAAGCAAAATGGCTAATGTTCCGTTTGAAAATGAGAGGACCATGTCCAACGGCACACTTGAATTGATACATACCGATTTAAACGGCCCTCATAATACTTGAGGCCCTAAAGGCGAAAAATATTTTTCGACCTTCATTGATGATTATAGCAAATGTGCTAAAATTTATTGCATTAAAAGTAAAACCGACACGGCTGGATGTTATATTGATTATGTAAATTTAGTAGAAAATCAATTTCAGAAAAAAATTAAAGAATTTCGTTGTGATAACGGAACTGAATATCTGAATCGCGAAATCTATGATTTTGTAAGATATAAAGAAATTAAATTATCACCTTGTCCACCTAACGTCCACGAGTTGAACGGTGTCGCGGAAAGGTATAATAGATCGGCTATGGATATAGGGAGATGCTTAATGCGGGAAGCAAAAGTTAATTTAAGGTATTGACCAGAAATAACGGGAGCGGTCGCTTATTTAAAAAACCGAACACTAGCCAATACGCAAGAAAATAAAACGCCGTACGAAATACTTTTTGGTGTAAGACCAAATGTTAAACATTTGAAAATCTACGGAAGTAGAGTATTTTTTAGAGTACCGGAAGCATTACGCAAAAATAAATGGGCCGATAAAGGTCAAGTTGGCGTATTAGTAGGCTAGAATGAAAATAGCTACAGAGTCTTATCGAAAGATAGAATATATAGTGTTAGACACGTACAAATAATCGAAGATAAAACTTAATTAATTTGTCTTGAAAAGAGAGGCACAGATGTATATAGTGATGATGAATTTGCCAATATAAATTTAAATAGTAATAGCAATGAAAATAATGATGATGATAATTATAATGAAAATGATGATGATAATGAAAATGTTGAGATAGAAAATATTGAGGATGAAGTTTTTGAAAATGATAATGAAATGAACGACAAAAATAATCAAAATAATTTACAGGGAAATGGTAATGCGGTGCCAGTAAGAAAATCAAGCCGAAAGAAAAGTACGATAGAACGATACGGAAATCCAGTTTCCCATTTTATTTATGTTAATTATGTTAATGCAAACGTACCGAATACGTTTGAGGAGGCGGTAAACTCCAAAGAATCCTTAAATTGGAAAAAAGCTATGAAAGCTGAGATAGATTGTTTAAATAAAAATAACACATGGGTGGTAGTTGACAAACCTAAAGATAAGAAAGTACTCGATGTTAAATGGGTATATAGAAAGAAAAATAATAACACTTATAAAGCTAGATTGGTAGTAAGGGGTTTTCAACAGAAAGATTATATTGAAAATGTTTATTCGCCGGTAGGTAAAATGAAAACATTAAAAATACTTTTGAGTCATAGCTGCGCGAATAATCTTTATATCGATCAAATGGACGTAGAGACAGCCTTTTTGAACGGCAATATTAAGTCCGAAGTCTACGTGTATGGACCGCAAGGTTTTGAAACAAATAAAAATAAAGTTTGTCTTTTGATAAAAGCACTCTATGGTATTAGAGAAAGTTCAAGAACTTGGTACGATTGTTTCGATGAATATGTTAAGAAATTAAATTTTAAGCGGAGTAATTGTGATTACTGCACGGAAAAAAATATATTGGAAATACTACACGATTTGCGATGCGTTAGTTACATCTACCTTTTAATGGAGCAGTTACCTGGATTTCCTGCACTCAGTCCAGTAAATTCAGGCAACTGCTACATTCAAGCGCTAAGGCAACGAATCTTGTTTTTCATCAGCATTCGCGCCAATTTCGAAATCAAAGAATGGAATTGAATACACTATTGAGAAATCTAACCTAATTAATTATTGTCTTTTTGTGCAATTGTGATTTATTATTAAAATGTTTTGCATTTTATTAAAAGTCAAAATAATGTATTAAAAAGGAAAAAAAAATTTTAAATAAAAATACTAGAAATTTGTTTTCCATTTTAAAATTATCATCAAATTAAACAAAATTTATTCCAAAAAATTATGATATGAAATAATCTTATTTTGAACCAAAGAAGTTCATTTTAATTTGCTAATTTCTTGGAATTTCGAAAAAACTACTTTACTCCGATATACACTCATCATATAAATTATCTTTATTTATAATATTTTAAACATGTTATATATGAACTGCTAACTATCATCTTAAATCTGAATTTCTCGGAGCTTAAGACTTAAAAACATAAAAAAGGTCATTAAGTTCGGTTCAAAAATTTGAACTGAATGTAATAAGTTGAACTTATTCCAGTTTTTTATTGACTGAAGTGGCGAGAAATTTAAAAATATATTTTTTAGTATTATTTTTTCTTTTATCTAAATATATATAAAAACTTTTTTAAGTCCTTAATTAAAAATCAATAAAATTATTACATTAACAAAGCTGAGTTACATAGAGTAATTGAGCCTAGTTTATTCAATTTCATTTTTAAATAATTTGTTATCCTAACTACTTATTGTTTTTCTATATCAAATGTGTGCCAAAAGAAAATCATTATAATCACGATAATTTAACCTTCGTTCTTATTGCATATATAATTTGGGCTCGACATTGGTCGAGGTTAGATTATCTAAAAAACTGGTACGAATGCTGATAAAAAACAAGATTCGTTGCCTTGGCGCTTGAATGTAGCAGTTGCCTGAATTTACTGGACTGAGTGCAGGAAATCCAGGTAACTGCTCCATTAAAAGGTAGATGTAACGAACGCATCGCAAATCGTGTAGTATTTCCAATATATTTTTTTCCGTGTGTTTGTATGTAAATAATTCAGATAAAGATCCTATATACATACTTGTATTTGTCGATGACTTGTTAATTTGCAGTAAAGATAGATCAAAAATGAATGAAATAAAGGCTGAGTTGATGAAACAATTTGTGATGAAAGATTTAGGAAAAGTAAAAAACTATATTGGGATTGATATTGAGTATAACGATGAGCGAAATAAGATGCATTTAAGTCAAACCAAGTATATAGAATTTTTATGTGAAAAATATAATTAAGATGATGCAAAGTTGTTTGATACTCCTATGGAGAGTAATTTAAAGTTAGAACAAGCCCTTGAAATCGACGAAAGAATTAAATATCGTAACTTGATTGGTGAGCTATTATACATTAGTACAGGCACCAGGCCAGACATTTCTTTCAGTGTTAATTACCTTAGTCGATTTCAGAGCCGTTACAATGAAACGCATTTTAAATATGCGATGCGAGTTTTAAAATATTTAGTAAGAACGAAAGATTTAAAGTTAACATATTCTGGTGATAATAAAATTGAAAAGTTAGACTGTATGGTCGACTCTGATTATGCTGGAGATAATGTCGATAGAAAATCGACAACAGGGTTTGTAATTCGACTATTTAATAATACTGTCTTCTGGAAATCGCATAAGCAGAAAAATGTTACGAAATGCTCGACGTTCGCAGAATACACTGCAATGTCCGAGGCAGTGAGTGAAATTGTATTTTTAAGTAAAATGTTGAACGAATCATTTAATTTAGAAATTAAAGCACCAATAAAAATGTACGGAGATAACTCAGGTGCAATAGCGATAGGTAAATACGGGAATTTTACAAAAAATTCGAAACATATTGAGGTGCAATACCATTATGTGAATGAAAATTATGAAAATAAAATCATTGATATTTTGGAGATTGATTCCGAAAACAATGTAGCAGATATTTTGACGAAGAGTCTTAGTAAACAAAAGTTTGTAAAAAATAGAGATTCGTTAAATTTAAGACATTGTAAATCTTCTAAAATCAATTAAGTTTGAATTATTATAGAATAATGAAATAAATGTTGAAAGAAAATAAATATTATAAATTTAAGGAGGCGTGTTAGAATATTAGTAAATATTACAATATTAGAATCGTGTCACCATCTATTGTCTCAACGCCCAACGGTGAATACGAATGGAATGTTTGTGTGTGTGAGTGAGAGCGCTGCACGCAACGCGACGACGCGATGCGACGCGACCAGACTAGTTGCGCTTTCTCTTTATCTAGCTGCTGACCGGTACGGAGCACGATGCTCGCATGCGGACGATTTGTAACTTCACAATATTAAATTTGAAATAAATATTATTTATTAAGAATAAAGTATATCACTTATTTGTTCCACCTCAACAAAAATTCTAACAATAATGAACGAAAAAGTTAAATGTAGCGTGTATATTGTTAAAAAAACACTAGTTTAGCACATAAAATGTGTCAAAAGTGTATGCTTTGGAATCAACTAAAACCCCAAATCCGCACTACAATTACTATGGGAGCTTGTTTGGAAACATATGAAGAGAAGATTCCACATATTTTTGAGAGAAAAAAAAGGTCGAAACCGTTCAAAAATGCGTGTGAAAATCGTAAAAAACGCATTTTTTATGTTTTTTGACAACTTTAAACAGCTGCATCTTGGAAGCGGAAGATCGTACAGGGTTCCGGTTGGTCCCAAAATTTTTGTTTCTTCATAAAAAAAATTTAACAATTTTTTAATATGCACAAAAATTTAGCCTAGAAAAAGCTACGATCGTTTGAAGATACCTGCAAATGAGCAAAAATAGCAATATCTGTGTAGGACTGTATTATTATAAAAATAAACAAACGATGCTGTCAAAATATTTTTACAAAAAAGAACTTATTTTGAACAAAATTTTGCCGCAAATTAGGGGTTTCTATCTCATTTTGATCAAGTTAGAATTTTTCGAAAAATACCTTAAAATTGCTTAAAATATCTTAAAAATAGGCCATTTTTCAATCTTTGAAAAATCTAGCACCAAGCAGAAATAAGATAGAGACCTCTAGTTTGCGGCAAAAGTCTTCTATTAAATAGTACTTTTGCCAAAAAAAATTGCAATAAAATCGGTGAATCTCGTGCGGACGGTTTTTTAAAAAAGTACTATTTTGACCCATATATAAATGCTATGTAGTGTTAATGTTGTTTTGAACTAAAGGTAAATTCTCTTTGTAGTGGTTAATTAATTTTATTAGTATTTCTTATTTTTACTGAATCCTAGGTTAGTTGACGTAATCGAGCAATATTATTATTTTTTATTTAAATTTCCTACGGCAGGGTAAAGTTAAAAAACGTTCTATTTTAAAAATAATGGGAATAATTTCGATCTAGGAAGGTTACTGTCGCTCCGGAGGTTTGACTAAGTCCCCTCTTGGCGGATAATAGGACTGATTATTAGTCCATATTGCGGCGTTGGGAAAAAATACGTATTTGCGTAATATTAGTGAAGAGAGTGAATTTAAGACAGGGCGGTGTTTCTTGAGTTGGCAAAATGGTAGAAGGAGGAGGTCAGAATTCCAACGCAAGTAACAACGCGGAGAATCCCGCACTTGATGCCACCGCTATGTTAAATCAGACATTGACGGCATTGGCCACAAGTTTCGCATTACAGACTTCAATGGCTGGTTTGGGAGTTTCCGAAGGCTATAATGTGCCTTTAAAGACTTTATCCAAGATGTGCGAAATGGAGCCACGGGCCTCACAGGTGATGCTGCGACCGCCTATGCTAAGGTGGTGCTTAAAATTTTGCAAGGTGAAGCCCGAGACAGCACATATGGAGAAAGTTTAACGAGAGTGGAGGATATAATTACGCACCTCAAAAAAAGGTTCCCCCCAGGTCGTGATTTCTCGTACTATACGCGGAGATTGTTCAATCTCAGAATGAGATAGAATGACACAATTGGTACTTTTCGAAACCAAATAAGAATTTCGCAGAACAGCGCGGAAAGTGCGCTTAAGGCTCAACACGCTGGTGAGTATGATGAGAAAATGATGACCCCTGTAAACAGTCAATTGGTAGATGTCTTTATACGAGGACTACCTGGAAGACTGGGACAAGCCGTGGACGCTGCCAAGCCGAAGTCTCTAGATGAGGCTTACAAACAGGCTGCTAGACTGATCGCGCGGATGGCCGCTAAAATAATACCAGACCTCAGACAGGAAGGGTCGAGGCTGATGTCAAACAATCCTGTTGGCAGAGATTGGAATGAACCAAGGTTTGGAGAAGAGGCAAGGAATTTTGTGGGTCAGACACAGCCCATAGGGGCGCAAATTAATCAAGGGTTTGAAAATAGACCTAGAGGAGAGATGTGGAACGGTAACACGATGGGTTGTGGGCGCTCTCAAGGTAATCCGGCGCCGCAGAGATCATACAATAATAATCATCATCAGAACCAATGGGCACCAAGGCATGTCCAATATGGAAGTTATCAACAACGTCATTATTATGAGAACCCTACGTATGGTACGAATGACAAAGATCATTTCCGACAACAAGGCAATTACAATTATGGTTCTCAGGGTTATCAAAAGCCACCATGGAATAATGGTCATCAGGGAAACCGGTATCAGGTGAATAATTTTAGATCTGGGAACAATGGAAGGCCAATGGGAGCAAGCGAGTACTACCAAGACGAAGCCAGACAGGCCCAAAGTTATAATTATAACGGACCTAGGCCGAGTTATCAAAATAATGAAATTCGTCAAAATGATAGACAAGGCGAAAATCAGAATAATGGACCTCGTGGACATTTAAACTTCATGGGGGCTCGTCCGGAAGTACACTTGACGAGTCCAATGGCCAGCAGTCAAGATGCGCGAGCGGATCCTGTGGAATCGAGCTTGGAAGAACAGCGGAAACCAGTGTACCAGATCACAAGGAAGGAGAACGGGCGGCCAGAATTGCTCCTGCGAAGGACCTTCAGATGTAGATGGCGTTGACAGAGAGGTAAGCACACGCCTCAGTTTATACATTCCGGGGGAAAAGCGCTACTTAGTATTCGTGCTAGATAACGGATCAGCTGTGAATTTGATAAAAATCAATTCAGTCCACCCAGAGGCTATGGTTGATGTTAGTCAACGTACGCCGCTTGTGGGAATTTCTGACGAAATAGTGCAAACAATGGGTGTGACCATAATTAAGATCGCCAAGATGGAAACAATTTTCCACGTCGTGGGAAACGATTTTCCACTAAAATACGACGGAATGTTAGGTCGTGGATTTTTCAAAGAACAAGAGGCTGTTATATCTTATTATAACAAGGCCCTCATGATAGCCAGAGATGTGTTGAATCCTATTCCGTTTTTGGGACAAGAAGATTATGACTGGGTAGATCTTGATAGAGAACGTAAACGAGCTCAGGCGAGTAAAGAAATACTCGAAAGTACAGAAGAGGATGGTCGTGTAGAAGCGACGCCAAGACAAATGGTGTTGGAAACCAAGACGGAGGAAATGATAAATGGGGAAAAAGCTTATGAGCAGCCGTTGACAAGGAATGTCAAATGGCACATTCCGGCAAGAAGTAAGAGACTGATAACAGTGAATTTGATTGACGCAGATCTAAAAGAGGGTTATCTCCCCCGAATACATGTCTGTGACGACAGAATTTTTCTCGGGGAAGCCCTAGTGAGAAATGAAGATAATTCGTGTAGAGTTATGGCTATTAATACGAGGGAGGAAGATGTAGTTATCGAAGTAAAACCCATGAGCCCTTGCCTCATGAGGAGATAAATCCGCCGTTTTCGACAGACACGGAAAGTGAATATGAAGGTCCAGCGCTGACTGATCACGAGAGAAGAGTTAAGATAATCGAGTTATTGAAGTTGCAGCATCTAAACAAAGAAGAAATAACAGATGTGTTAAAATGAGTGAAGGATTATCCAGATGTTTTCCTGTTGCCCGGAGATAAGCTCCCATGTATTAATAAGGTTGAACACGAAATTCATACGAAGAACGACGTACCCATAAATACAAAACAGTACCGATATCCGCCGATACACAAGAAGGTAATGGAGGAGCAAATATCCAAGAAACTTAGGGACGGAATCATCGAGCCCTCGACCAGCCCGTATAACTCACCTACATGGGTAAGTAGTAAAAAGCCAGATATTCAAGGTAATCCAAGATGGCGTATAGTAATTGATCTGAGAGATCTCAACAAAGTGACTTTAAGTGACAGCTATCCTATTTCGCAAATTGCGGACATTTTGGACCAATTAGGAGACGCTACGTACTTCAGTACCTTTGATTTGTGCAAATGTTTATTATAATATGCAGACCTGGATAATTAAAATTTTCCGCGCACATTCATAACCCGTTGTTTCATATTATGCCCAAACCGTTGTCTGAAGATGTCGGTGATGGGTCCTCCTCGATGATTCGGATGTTTATGATGATTCTTGTGAACATCGTGATTGGTTTCCCTATCGAAATAATTGGTTTCGTTCTTTTTTACAATTGCCTTTACGTCTCCACCACCAGTGATGTTGTATGGGTGTCGTACTAACGATAATGTAAAATTATGTTTTACAGTGGAAGTTTCTGAATTTAATAATCCTGATCAGGATCATGATCGTCATGGTCGAAGCGTGCTGGTTGTGACGCAGATCTGGGATTTTTTTTTAACAAGCTGATGAAATAAGCGCGATCGCTGTCGTGTTTAAGTCACGGCTTTTTTAAAAATTACTTAAACCTAATTAGAGCTCGGAACGAACTTATCTTGAAACCACACTTACACTAAGAGAGCCGGAGACGGACGATTATCGTTGCACTCGTAGGTGCCGCGTTTATTCGCCCTCGCATTCCAGTCTGTATGAATTGTAAAATGGTCCCGTGACTAAATTTTCCTTCGCAGGGAGTTTCTGGTTTTACCATTCGCCCTGTCGAAAAAGTAATTCACCAATCTCAGTTATTAAGCCTTTGTGTAGTTCTTGTCTTCTTTTATGATGGCATAACACCAAGAGTAGATGCAATAAATTCTTTCCTTATATACATATACCGATCATATACCGATCACCCGTTCTTTTATACCATGCCCATACCGACACCGAAATTGTCGACGATGGTTTTTCTTGACCCTGTCCTCAGAACCGATGTCTGAATCACTCACCATTCTGTGAAGGATTCACATTTGAACGTACTACTATAAATAGGAACTACAGATTGAAACTACGGCTTCTCTGTTATTGTATACAAACAATTCGAATGATGTATTAACGGCGAGTGGTTTTTATCTGTCTGAATCTATCTAACAAAGTAAATTTCTTTGATCCGTCAAAGTAGCATCATAAAAAAGTAATTAATTGATAGAATTTCTTAACTTTCAAAAATATATGATCTTTCTAAAATTAAAAGTTATATTTTATTTATATTTGTAGTTTACTTTATACTAATCTATATAATTTATTGTTTACAATTTTAAGGCTTTACTATTGACAGAAGTAAACTATTGACTGAAATAAAATCAGACAATAATAACGACAAGTTTTTCTTCGTGCCTGTATTGATTAAATTAACTTATTGAACTTTATGCAATTTATCAAGATTTATAATATTAATTAATTCTTTACAATTTTTATTATTTGTAATATAAACTATTGCCTGAAGTAAAATCAGGAAATAATAACGACGAGTTTTACTGCGTTCCTTTATGAACTTAAATATTCATAATATAAATATTTAATAAATAATTTGTTTATTAAGTTTTAAAAATTTAAATTAAAAAAGGGAGTTTCTATGTCGATAAAACCATTATGATACTTGACGAACCCATGCAGTCTCAAACTAAAATTTATAACGTTGCACATAAAGGAAGATATCAATTTCCTTTATTTTAACGAAAAACTGAATATGGGCAGTGTTTTGCTAATATGACCTTCTGTTTTTGTATAAACGGCAAAGAAATGGGTTCGTCGAGTATCAAAATGGTTTTATCGACATAGAAACTCCCTTTTTTAATTTAAATTTTTAAAACTTAATAAACAAATTATTTATTAAATAGTTATATTATAAATATTTAAGTTCATAAAGGAACGCAGTAAAACTCGTCGTTATTATTTCCTGATTTTACTTCAGGCAATAGTTTATATTACAAATAATAAAAATTGTAAAGAATTAATTAATATTATAAATCTTGATAAATTGCATAAAGTTTAATAAGTTAATTTAATCAATACAGGCACGAAGAAAAACTTGTCGTTATTATTGTCTGATTTTATTTCAGTCAATAGTTTACTTCTGTCAATAGTAAAGTCTTAAAATTGTAAACAATAAATTATATAGATTAGTATAAAGTAAACTACAAATATAAATAAAATATAACTTTTAATTTTAGAAAGATCATATATTTTTGAAAGTTAAGAAATTCTATCAATTAATTACTTTTTTATGATGCTACTTTGACGGATCAAAGAAATTTACTTTGTTAGATAGATTCAGACAGATAAAAACCACTCGCCGTTAATTTTTACTTTTTTAAAGGTATGTTTTTGTTAGATTTTATTTCTTTCGCAAGGCAGACCACAAATCATAAGTTTCATACATTTTGATAATTAATAATGTTATTTCTTAAAAAAAAAAAAAAAAAAAACCGCTAATCGAAAATAATCTAGGGCACGTAATCACGTAATGATAAAGTTTCAATAGTTATTTACGCAGTGAAGGGGACTACCTATGCCGTGTTTCTTTGGGTCGGATGATGCCGGGGGATATGGGGGGGGGGGGTCGACTTAAAAAAAAAATGAAAAACTTTTTTTTAACAAAACAATGTATTTTTTAGTGATTGAAAAATTTTTTTTATAAAAAAAACTCAATTTTATTGTAATTAAAAAAACAAAAATTTTTAATATTAACCTGAAATTCTCATAAATAGCTGTGTGTGGTATGCATGTATAAATTTTTGTCAGCAAAAATTTTCAAAAGTAGTTTTGATTGACTAAAATTTTGCCATCTATAGTATAGAAAATAATTAAAAATTTTTTTTTTTTTTTTTACTATGATTAAAGCTCTTTCCTGCTTGATTTAACTTAATTGTTACTAGTTCTCTGATAACAGAGATCACAAAATGAAAGTCATATACTTCTAAGGAAATTAACAATAAGTTATTTTTTTAAACTCAAATAAGCCTTTTTTTTTAAACTCAAAAAATTAACTTAACAAATTTTACTTTTTATTTCATTTGAATCTGAATCAAAGAACAGTGCCCTTTATGTTATATTAATAGTTTGGGAAAAAAATTAGTCGCCTGAGTCTCTGTATTCAATAAAACTTATTCATTTGAATGATATTAGCCAAAAAATTCCTGCGATAGAGACTAATATGGAAAATTATACTTTTATAGTTAAATGAAACAAGAGCTTAGGTTAATCTACTAGTTACTAGTTCTCTGATAACAGAGATCATCAAATGAAAATCATAAACTTATAGTGAAACTAACAAAAAGTTATTTTTTTAAACTCAAAAAATTAACTTAAATTTTACTTTTTTTATTTTGTTTGAATCTGAATCAAACATCAGTGCCCTTTATTTTATATTAATAGTTTAGAAAAAAAATAACTCGCCTGAGTCTCTGTATTCAATAAAACTTATACAATTGAATGATATTAGCCAAAAAAGCCCTGCGATATAGACTAATATGGGAAATTATACTTTTACAGTGAAATGAAACAAGGGCTTAAGTTAATCTGATTACAATTGTATTTTAAAGCAGTTTAAAAAATTGACTACAAAAATATCAGTATTCTTAGGAGAAAAAAAACTATCAGCATGACTGTCTTATGGAGTTTAGTAAAACCGATTCAATAGAATAGAATGGTAACTTTTTAGTTTAAAAAAAAAAGATGATATTTAAGGGTTTTTATAGTAACACCTTTTTATTAATTTGATAATCAAATTTTTTTTATTTAACTACAATTTAACTGTATTCAATAAGCATAGATAAAAAACCACTTTGATTAAGTCAAATTGTTTTGGAATCAATTCTCAATCAATATAACCTATATCACGCAAACTAGACACAATTCATTCACTCAATGATACACAATAACACAACACAGATGATTTATCAAGAATTGTAGTAAAAAACTTTTTGATTGTAAAGTAATTGTTTTAAAAAAACATTTATTAAAATCACTTGATCTTGTTAATTGATTGATACTAGTGTCAACTGTCAAGTGAAGATCAACACTTAATAATTTTATGAAATTTCTAAATAACAGATCAGCTGCTTGCTTCTGCACCATGTGAGGCCCTCTGCCTTTTGCATACGCGCACCTCGCCTGCGCAACCTGCTCGCATGCCTTGCCTTGCTGCAGGCTGCAAGAGTGGGACAGAGCGAGTTAGGCCGCGGCGCAGCGTCTTGCTGGGGAGCATGCAAAACTGGATACGGAAACGCTGGTCTGAATGGAAATCTCCTGAATCGGCAGCAAAGAGAAATCAGCAAGTTGAAAATTGAAACGCTGATAACTTTTTAACGTGGAACTTTTTCGGGACAAATTTTTTTTTTAATTATTCGGGGGATCATTGGCTAGGCGCGGAATATTAAATAAAAGAAAAATAATCATCCTAAGATTGTTTTATAGTGAACGACATAACCTAAAACAGAAAATTTAAAGTATATAAAGCGGTACGCTTTTACGGGAGTCGGTGTTTAAAAACCAACTCACCGTTAAAGTGCTACCGCACTTTAGGATTATAATTTAACACTAAGCTTTTTAGAATAATTTTTTTTTCCTTATCAAGAAATTTCAGGCCGAAATAGGAATTTCATCACGTTATTGCTGGGAGTATTTTCCCTCCCCTACCCTCGATTTGGACAGCTTTTTGGTTAGAATCCTTTTGTCTTCAAACCGTCAATACTGCGGCGGATGCTGCAAGTTTATTAATCATATAACCCGATTCTTGGTACTCTGTTTTATCATATACTTTATCGATCAGAGACATGATCAAAAATCCCGGGCTTACAAACGTCGCATCCTACGATCTTAAATGTAAAGACTAACCTAATAATAATACCTAACACGCGGGTCCACCACCCGTATCACCACGTTTAACCACCAAACTACCTATCCTCTTCTTATATAAGGACAATATAATTACTTTTTTTTCCTCCCTGAAAGTGGGTACAGGATTGTACGAGGAAAGATAAAAACCCTCTTAATTGCTTTTATGGAGTTGGTAATGAATGAGCTCATCTGCTCGTACGTGGGACTTTTTGAGTCTTTAATTAGTCATTGCCTACGTCATTCACCGATGACAGGGAGAAATCTCTTTCTGCATCGATCCCTAGCAATTATCGTCTCAAAACAATAATCTATGCATGTTGATGTCTTTATTCCTCGGAAATTTTTCTTGTTCGAAGTATTAAAGCAGTGGACTCCAAATCAAAATAAATGATGCCTTAGTATGTCAGTACTGAGGATCAAATAACCAGATTCGGCATACGTCATCTAAAGGGATTCAATCTAAAGGGAAAAACCAAAGGTCACCTTTTATAATTCACCTTCCTTTCCTGTTTAAATTCCGGAAAACCCCCGGATTTAGACATGGGACTCCCACGAGTTGGACACCTTATCTCGACGACACAGCTCGCTCCCTGAGAAAAGGGACGTTATCTTAATTCTTATATATTGTATAAGCATTATAACACCGAGCAAACGCTCTTCCCACTGAACATTTCACATCGTCCCATTTTAGAGTGTTGAGGATATCGTGGTTTGGAAATGCAGCTAGGAGAAAGTGGATGAGGACCACTTAAATGTTCTTGCTTTACAGGTAACTGATCCTACCGTTCCGGACATTGCCAGGAGGCAATGTTCTGAGAGGGGGAGGGTGTTACGTTACGTTTTTTTAGTTTTGTAAAAAACGAAAAATAACGTGGCGTAACCATAAGTTAAGGAAGCTCGATTGTCTCCACCGCGATGATTAGGATGAAAGGAATAAAACGTGGCAACCACGCCCACTCCAAGCATGACTTCAGTCTCGCTTAATTGTGTAGGTGTAACGTATTACCTCTCTTCAGCCTAATGAATCGTAGTGGGAGCAACCGCGCCCGAGCTGGAACAAGTAGAGTGCAGTCTTGAAGTTTTCAGTTCCGCTTGGGCGGGAACGAGTGACAGTCGTCCCCGTTCTATTTTTCTGCCGTAATGCGGGTTTATAGAATCTTTTTCAGTAAGCGAGAAAAGTGCGAATTGTCCCCGACTCGTAAATTTATTATAAACTAAATGTATTTCTTCCATGTGAATCATTATTATTAGTAAATAGAATTAACGCGTGTGAACACGTAACAAATCGTTTGTTAAGGACGTTTCAGGGATTTTCGGTCAACGTTATCAAATTTTGTAACTCGGCATACAAGAAGATTTTTATGTGTTCTTTCCAATGCCACAAAAAAAAATAGGGCAAGCGGGACTCGTTTTTGAGTTATGAACGCTCAAAGTTCGGTCGTTTTGCATGGGATGGCACGTAGAGCACTACAATTTTTTAATGTTATCGACGACTGTAAATTAACTAGTAGTTAACTTTTTCTAAAAAAAAGAGTATATTCTAGCTATTGAAATAAGAATCAATCTAACATTTTTCAAAATACGGCAACCGGGCCTACTTTCAGAGTAATTTAACAGTAAAGTTGATTTTTTAGTCTTTGCGGTTATGCTGCGCCACGAGAGCGAGAGAGACAGAACGACCGGCGCGTCAGCTGTTTCTCGTGCGGAGAGCCCCAAAACTGAATGAGAGTCACTGGAGGTCTGAAACGTCCTTAAACCAAAAATCAACAAATAAAAAAAAGAATTAAATCGAAAGAAAGGGAAGCAGTCATTTCGTATCTCACACGTCAACAATCCAGAACAAGGTAAGATACTAAACCATTAATAACTTAATGTCTATAAAATGACGAAAAGGACGAGTAAAGGGAGCCGTAAAGGCCGGCTCCCGTAAAACGCATATGGAGGGTCACCGGGCACCCTGGGCTTTTATTTCTTTTCCCCAGGCTGCTAAAACGAAAAGGAAGTTAAGGGTCAGTTAAGCTCCGGCCTAACTGTCCCTTAACAATAAAATTATTAATTATTTAGTTAAAAATATAAAAAAATTCATAACTAAAGGATAAAAAGTTCTTATCATTTATATTTTTGGTTTATTCGTTTCATAAAAAACTTTCAACCTTTTTTTAAATCTCTTTTTTAGGAAGTGAATTATTTAATTTTTTATCGTTATTAAACGTTTTTTATTAATGATCTCATACGATTTCTTGAACCAATCAAATTATTTTTTTTATAATTATGCTTAACAAATATTATATAAAATAACCTAGTTATAAGTTTTAGTAACAGTACAAAAGTAATAGCTTAGAATTTTTTTTACAGAAACCATTTTATCAATTTTTCATTTCATAAGAATGATTTCGGTCTGGAACTGAAATCTTATAATTTTTTCGGAACATCGCATGGTAAGAGTTCCTGCGACGGCCGCGGCATAGGCGCTGTTGCAAAACGATCAGCAAGAAAAGCTTCTATTCAAAAAGTACAAATTTTAAATTCCAAACAAATGTGTGAATATCTTACAATGAGTGTACGAGGAATCAGGTATTTATAAATTTATAAGTTGTATTCATATATTTAGCTTACAGTTTTCAAATAATGACAACTGATAAATTAATTAAACTTTTAGGTTTTTTTATGTTTCCAAGCAAGAAGTAAAACTTAATAAGCAAACTTTAGAAAAAACATTTAAACAAGTAAAGAAAGTTACAGATACTAAAAAATACCATTGAGCCGGTCGACACCACAACAATGCGTTTTAAATTGTATTCACAAGACCTTTAATTTAAAAATGTTAAAATGATTTAGAAAAATTTATTTTTTTTTGATGTAATTTTTTTTAATTTAATATTTCTTTCAACCTTTTTTTTGACAGAAATATTTTTTATATTTGCAATCATAACGTAGATGGAACAATATACAAGTTTAAAGTATGTATTTAGTGTAAGTAGTATGTACTTTGATTATTATTTGTTTTATTCTTATTCAAAGAATAATTTAAACCGTCGATGCTTGTGTATACATATTAGTGCAGTTATTGTAAGTTATGTAAAACAATTCAATTTTTGTTCTGGAGTGCACTGCACTTTTAATTAGACAAGTTAAAAAATTGTCACTATCTTAAATAAGAAGTATTGAATAATAAGTGTTGATTTATTTATGAAAAGAATCAATGACTCAAGTTTTCCCTTTAATTGACTTTATTTGAAAAAATAGTTAATACTTAAATAAAATTTTTGAGACTGTCTTTTAGTTAAAAAAAAAAAAAACTGTTTAAAAGCAGATCATATGTAGATCATATGTAGATCATACTTGAAGATATTTTTGATATTTTCAGCATTTATTAAAAAATAAGTACTTTAAGTCAAAAGGTATCGGAACAGGTAGCAATAAACATTTCTAAAAATTTTAAAAAAAGCGTTCGTGGACAAGTGAGTAGCGTTAAAAGATATTTTTTCCCCTCTTCTTAAGTCTGAATTTTCTTTAAAAAACGATAAAAATGAAAAAAATGATATGCATGAAACAGTATTAAAATGACCGAAAAAGATTAACAGAATTATGAGACATTATTTTTAAAGCTATGAAGAATTTTTCCTGAAAATTTCAGAAAAAAAAAACATTCAGAGAAAAAAGTTACATTAATTTAAATATTAGCCAAAACGCTTTTGTTAAAATTTTTTTTTTAAACTTTACATAGCTGTAACTTCCACAATTTTTAAGATTTTTAATCCTTTCAAAAAAAGAAGTAATGGTCTTGAACATACAAATTGATTTCCACCAACCAGAAAAAAAAATATTCAAACCTCACTAAATGGCAGCTGTTTGAATATCTCTAAAAATCGTTAAAATCGAAGATTTTATCAATTTCAGCGTTTGTAGCCGCACTTGTATCAAAATAATTATTCTAAAAAAAACAAAAATTTTTTTAAAAAGCTTATTGAAAAACGAAAATTTTGCGAAGTCAACCATAAAAACCGGATAATAACTCTATTTTTGTCGAGTATTTGAATTAAGGATAAAAATAGGCTTAAAATAGATCTAAAAAAGGCTTATTTTTTATTTCAAAGGCTGTGATTTGGGTTCTACTGCATATTTTACGCTTAAATTTTGGCGAAGCTCCCAAATATAGTTAAATTTTAACATACTAAAAAACTAGAAAATCGGTTGACCTCTCGCTCACGGTTTTGCTGAAAGATGTTGAAATCACCCATATATATACAGGGTGGCGTTTTTTAAGTGACCGGTGCGATTATCTCGAAATCAAAGCCTCGTATCAAAAAGTTTGTGAGATAAAAGTTGCTCGGAATCGAGGGGGAAGTAAAATGGGCCCAAAAAATTTGGGCCCGGGGCCTTAGTTTGGGCCTTACGGACCCTAACTTCGTTTTTTTAAATGGGAACCCCTATTTTTGACTCCAAATTCGGAAAGAGCGGAAAATTTTGCGATTTTTAGGTATTTTTTGAAAAAATTTTTGGGGCCCCATGAGGCCCTGCAGGGCTTGCAAGGCTTTCATAAGGCCCATTTATTTTAAACGCAAATTAACTCGGAAAAAACGCATTTTTTGTATTGCACATGCTTCGGGAAAGTTTCTTAGTTTGAAATTTCCAACAAAGTGGGCCCAAAAAATTTGGGCCCGGGGCCTTATTTTGGGCCATACGGACCCTAACTTCGTTTTTTTAAATGGGAACCCCTATTTTCGACCCCAAATTCGGAAAGAGCGGAAAATTTTACGATTTTTAGGTATCTTTTTAAAATATTTTTTTGAAAATATTTTTTGAAAATAAAGCCCTATTTCTCTTTCACTCCAATTATCTTCGAAAATACGCTTTTTTCTTATAGCACATGCAATGTGAAAGTTTCATGAAAAAGAATTTACGATTTTTTGGGCTAAAAAAATTTCGGCCCAGGGCCTTATTTTGGGCTCTACGCAACCAAAGTATGATTTTCAAAATGAAAATTCACAATTTGGTTGCAGATTTGGAAAGAGCTAGAAGTTTTACGGTTTTTAGGTATTTTTTGAACAAATTTTTGGGCTCCTAAAAATTTATCACCCAATCTTTTCCAAGCCGTTTCATTCCGATAACCCCGTGAACTTGATAGGCTTAGAATCAAATGCAATTAAGTGTGTTTTAGTTTTTCTTTGCAAAGTAAAATTACGCTAACACCGTCTCTTAATAACTTTTGTTTTAGGAATTAAAAAACTAAAAAAATAATTTTTTTCCAAGTCCCTATTTACAACGTTGTAAACAACGTGGTTTACAACGTTGTTTACGACGTCGTAATTTTTAATGGGTTATTAACTTTTAAAAAATACAAATAAAAAAAATCAGTTAAAAAAGTTTATGTATCGAAAATAGCGCTACCTACATTCAAAAAATACAAATTAAAAAAGTTTTTAATCGAAAATTTATTTTATTTTTTTTTTATTTAATAACCCTAATCCGCAAAATTTTTTCAAAAAATACCTTAAAACTTCTAGCTCTTTCCAAATCTGCAACCAAATTGTGAATTTTCATTGTGAAAATCATACTTTGGTTGCGTAGAGCCCAAAATAAGGCCCCGGGCCGAAATTTGTTTAGCCCAAAAAATCGTAAATTTTTTTTCATGAAACTTTCACATTGCATGTGCTATAAGAAAAAAGCGTATTTTCGAAGATGATTAGGGTGAAAGAGAAATAGGGCTTTTTGGGGCCTGAATAAGGCTCTCACTCACTCTACCAACAAACCCTACTCACTTTATTCATTTTGGACCTGACTCATCTTAGATCTCTAGCTTAAACTGCCCACCCTGAAAACTACTCTAGTAATTAGCGAAATAATAAAAAAAATCACGATTATTTTCAAATTTTGCTATCTCGTATAAGCAAGCCTCGATTTTCAGTCGTAATACCCCTAGTGCTTCAAAATTGTCGATAATTTTCCGACTGTGTTTTGCGGGGCAAGTTTGACAAAAAATCTGTCAAACTTGCCCCTCTCGTTGCTGTGCAAAGAAACTGGAGGAAAATTATCTAAAATTTTGAAGTACGAAGGGTTTTCGGCTGGATTATACAAAATTTTTTTACAGATTCTTCTTGAGATGAACTTACTTCCTGCATAGTACCAGCTCGCAAAATTTCGTTTAAGCCGAT
Source organism: Encarsia formosa (assembly GCA_038277355.1). NCBI lineage: Eukaryota > Metazoa > Arthropoda > Insecta > Hymenoptera > Aphelinidae > Encarsia > Encarsia formosa. The sequence continues at coordinate 30,653,693 of CM076185.1, read as the reverse complement.
TTATGATTTTGTAGGGGAAGGGTTGGATTTAAAATGATAAACGGCTTTGTTCAGCACCCTCTCATGACAACAAAAAGGATTTAATAAAAATTTCAATGACATAAAATGACATAATTAGAAAGCTGCTGAGCTCAAGACCTTTTTAATGATATATGATTTTATATGAAAATTCTAATTAGAGCCAAAGTTATAATTTTAATATCTGATCTACCGCCCACAACCACCTTACCTACACTCTACCCTCCGCACAGACTCGCCTGATCTAACCCGATTTACTATTCTCACCCATATTAAGAACCCTACTAACTATACTTACTTTTTTATCTTCAACTACCTGACCTAATTCAATCTTAGTTACATTACTGACCTAACTAATTTGATTTACTTCAAATACCGTAATTTATCCCCCAAACTTATCTCACCTAATCTACGAACAAATCTTATTCACTTTATTCATCAACTCAGTCACTAACTTTAAAGTTTTGTTGAAGTACTTTAAATTTTGAAAAAGCTCTATTAACATTTTTAAGTGCAATAACAAACCCTTCCCACCTCATCTTCCCTTCCACGCTCCTCCCCATAACCTCCGCCTAACCAACCTCATCTACCTTACCAACCTGTACTATTTTTCCTGTTTTTTCACATGTAGCTTCAATATTATGATCATATAAATTTGTTATATTCAATCTAGTTCCATTGCATACACCATCTTTTTTACTTAGATTTCTAATTAACATTACCACTGCATTTTTTTTTAAATTTTAGTTCATGGGTAGAAAGCCCGTCATTTACTGAATTTAAGTATTCAATTGGATAATCTAAACATATATTTGAATCAGTTTGATCTACTCCCTTATGAATGGCTTTGTCTATACTGCAATATGTTTTACTTGGTCCATTTAATATGCTTAATACTTTTCTGTTTAACATTGCAACATTTTCATTTTTTGAAGCTAAAATAACTTTGTTTAAATTATTATTTTCATTTATATCTCCAAAAATTGAATAACAAACATCTTTATTTTTCCATTTCATAGGTATTTTAAAATTTTCAATTTCTCCTATTTTTAGTAATAATTTAGAAAAATTTTTATCTTTACATCTCATATTTTCAGTGAGTTTAAGAATTTTGAAATTTTTCCACAATTTACTGTATTTAATCGTATCTTCTACAATAATTTTTTCATTGCCTCTTTTGACTACAGGAAGGATTTGTCTAAAATCGTCACCTAAAATTATTAATTTTCCTCCAAAAGGAAAAAATGTTTTACCTGTACCACCTGGTCCATCTTTTAAGTACATATTATTTTTGTTTTTTGTTATTGTATTAAATATATTTTTTTGATCATTATTAAATTTTTCAAACATTTTTTCATACTCTTCTTTTCAGTTTATTTTGCAGTCATAATTTTCGGGAATATTAGAAATATTTTCTAAGCATGCTTCTGGTAAACCAAAACATTTATAACTTAAATTAGAATCTTCGCTAGATAGAAATTTGATTATTTCATTCAAACCTCTATCTTCTGCATTATCTTTGAAATCTTTTATAAAATGTAATTTATATTTATTCCAAATTAAATTACCAGGAATTTTTTCAGACAATAAAAATAATCCGAAAAATTCTTGTAATTTTTTCGGAGTTAAATAGTTTATAGATTCTTCAAAAATGGCATATACATTTTTATCATTTACTATTAGACCTATTTAAATAGCTCCTTCTCTATATGTTTATAAATAATTTTATTATGAGTTCTCAAGTATTCGTGAGAAGTGCCACCTTTTACTTTATCTGATATTAATTTTAAGTGAAAACTCTGAATTTTAAGAAGAAACAACGTTTATTCTACCTATAGTTTGAAATAATTTTTTTAATTTTTCTATCTAACAAAAGTTTTATCATCTAGAAATCTATAGTAATTTGGTATATTGGCATTTTTAATATTTCTAACAGATCAATTTTATTTAATTTATTTAATCAAACCAAGTTGCTAAAGTTGTTTTCCAATTTTTCAACTATTTAATTTTTTAACTATATTATGTTTTGTTGATTTTCTGTATGAATTTCTAAACGTTGTACTGAATGACTACATTTACACAATTCAAATCTTTCTATACACCAAGCTGCTTCTATAGAAAATATTACATGAGAATCTAAAAAACATCGTTTTGAGAAAAAGAGGACTCAACTTTTCCGTCGTAGACTCAACTTTGAGGACTCATAAGTATCAATTTTACTTATCTTTTGACCGTGTTTTTATGAATTTTCAATTTTAAGGACTCAATTTTGAGGACTCAACTTTGAGGATAATAAAAAAAAACCGGATTATAATATAGGGAGATAACTTAAAGTAAGGATTTCGCGCATTCTGACGTTAATTTTGATCCAATTATGATGGGGTTGGGCTTAAAAGACAGATTAAGATCGTAGCTTGAGCGCTACAGAACCCTTTTTTTCATTTCCATTTTTAATTTTACTGAATCTTCAATTTTTTGTTAAAATGACCCTTTTGACTTCGCCTTAAAAGTTAAAACTAGTATCTCTTAAAACTTAGGTTGGTTAATTGGGATAAATTATAGTATTTTAGGTAAAATGCTACTATGTGCCGTGCACCGTGTACAGTACACGGCGATAATACCTAGACATAACCTATTCTCTAGTCTTAAGTAACTAGAAACCTTTTTTTGAGTGTTGTGATCCTTCATTTAAAAAAAAGCCATTTTTCACTACCCAACTTAAAATTTAAAAATGACTAAGAACTTTTTTTCATTTGTAAGTCTTAATTGGTTATTTTAAAAAGTATTTATAAAAACCGATAGAGCATTCGTAAGTTGATATAAAATTGGGTACAAGAGTATTTATTTAAAAAAAAAAAAGAAAAAGGAAAATTTATTTAATTGAAAAATATTTAAATAGAGATCCATTCCACGCAACTGAGATACAGTAATGCTGTAAAAGTTGAATAAGAAGTTCTTGTTCGTCTAACATTTCAATTTTTTCAATTCGTTGTCTATCTATCTCTGGTAAAGCGTTATATACTTCAATCATTGTCCAAGCATTGGAATCACTCCAACCACTCTTTTTAAATCTAAATTGGAGAAGAAAGAATTTATGACTTATTGAAAAATCAGACTAGCTCAATTTATTTACCGTTGCTGCTGTGATCTTAAACAATCGCAACTTTCTACACCCGCCAACAGACAGCCTCTGGCCCGTAAATTTGACAACATCACTTGACCAAATTTGTCTTGCATATTAACTTGTTCGTAGTTAATAAAAACACTGTTTTGAAAACTTTCAGCTAGATATTTCAACAAGCAAGAAGTAGCATCAGGTTCAATATAAATTAAAACACATTCTGCAATAAATAATGTCGGCAAATTGAAATCTACTTTAGCTAATTTCAGTTTACTGTCCAGCTCTGAAATATTTCTTAAATCAATACCCATCAAATGGTAATCTGCCGAATGAAGATCAGTTGTAGAAATTTCCATTGCAGAATCTAAAATTTTAAAAATGATTTAATAAGTTAATGATTAAAATACTGATACATCATCTTAGGGTCTATTCCACTTTTAATTGTATAGAACTAACTACTTTCTCAAAATATCTTTGACAACAATAATATGGCTGAAAATTTTTTTTGAGTTACTGCGAGTTACTCTAAAGAAATATATTGCACAAGGTTTTTATTTGATTTTTCAATGAAAAAGAAATGTTTAATCAACTAAAAAAAAAAAGTTATTAATTATAGTTATTAATCACCGATTATTACTAGATTCATGCAACCTCGCAAGGTTACTTTCTTCAAATCAATTAAATCAATTGGATTGAAAACATGTTAAATTGCTTTGAAAAAGATTAGATACGTATTTTTTCTTTTTTTGATTGGGCCAAAGTCGCATCCTATAAACATACTTAAAAAAAAAATGAAAAATTCTGTTTTTACTACCAGATTCATGCGGACTCGCATGGTCACTTTTTCCAAATCAATTAGATTTCAAACATGTTAAATTGCTTTGAAAAAGATTAGATACGTATTTTTTCTTTTTTTTAATGGGCCAAAATCGCATCCTATAATTATACTTGAAAAAAAATGGAAAATTCTGTTTTTTAACTAGATTTATGCGGGCTCGCAAGGTCACTTTTTCATATCAGTTGGATTTAAAACATGTTAAACTGCTTTGAAAAACATTCGATACGTATTTTTTGAATGCTTTTCTTTGACTCCCCTTCGTTCATTCATTTTTGGTTCAAATCTGCTGAGCTCTATAAAATCTAGCCTACATAACCTAGAGGTCTGAAATTTTGTATAGACCTCAGGATTAGATGACAATGCAATAATCCTTGGTCAGCTATTGACCTGGATCGCCGGTGATGGGTACCTGCAGATCATCTTCAAGAAATTAGGTTTATTTTTTTTGTGATGCTTTTATTGATGATCTTTTCAGCCTGGATGACCAGGTCACCGATGATGGGGTACCTGAGGATCATCTCCGAGGAATCGGGTCAAATTTTTTAGAAATGATTTTAGGTATCTCTTGACTAATAGTCGACTTTCTCAACCTAGACACCTTCTGAACAGGTCTCTAATGACAGAAGTCACCTGGGGAATGATCTCCAAGTTTAAGAAGACGGTATGGTCTAGCGACCCAAAAAAAAGCACTTTTTTGACGATTTTTAAAAAAGAACCAGATCAGTTCTGTTTATTAAAAAAAATAGTACAGTATTAAGCAATATTTGAACAATGTTTTGTAAAATTTTGGTACAAAAATATTAATATTTGAGCCGATGGTAGCGAATTTTCCGCGACTTGTTAAAAAACAGTCGTGCTGCGGTGACCGCTGTAACTCGTAACTGGCTTATCTGAAACACAAAAATAAAGAAGTTTTAGTTACAGTATGTGTTTTTCTCGAGCTTGACGAGGTACTTTTTGAATTTATCAATTTTTGTATTTTTAACAACAATTTTACGAAAAAACACCGATTTTACCGCAAAACTTCGCCATTTTGTTTGAAATTGGAAAAAGAGAAAAAACGAGCCGTCAAGCTCGAGCTTTTAGTGTATAAAAAGTGTGTTTATAATTTGAGAATGATCGGATGAATAGTTTTGGAGTTATTAGGGTCACCGTTTTTAAAAATATAGTTTCGAGAAAAACGCGTTTAAAGTTTTGAAGTATGGAAAAAATGGAATTTTTTTTTTTTTTTTTACTTACACGGAATCATCTGAGCCTGCTCCATACAGTAAAGGGCCTGCTGCATTCGCGATGTCTAGAGCCTCTTTCTGTTTCATTCTATGAACAACAACAAAAATGGTAGATCATCCGAGAAGATCTCACTCATCTGGATGAAGTCAAATCCCACGGTGGTATGGAAGTTTAGAAAACTCAGTCATCGATCTTCACGGATTTTCTGACGCATCACAAGACGCCATGGCAGCTGTTCTCTACCTCCGCGTCCAATCAAGAACCACAGGGATCACCACGTCATTCGTGTGCTCAAATTTTGCTGGCAAAACTCACCGATCACTTTTCCGAAACATCACCTTTCAAACTCAACTCGCTAAATTTGTGGTCCGATTCAAAGGTTACATTGACTTGGATAAACTCTTACCCATCGAGATGGAAGGATTTTATCCGAAACCGGGTTCACTCAATACAGGAACTCACGGTAAACGCTGTTTGGAGGCATGTTCCAGGTCGAGATAATCCCTCGGACTTGGCATCTCGGGGCATATTGACATCGGTACTCATTAAACGTAAACTTTGGTGGTTTAGACCTTCTTGGATGACGGAATCTGAAGAGTCCTGGCCTGTCCAAGGCAACCGATTAGATTTGGATCTGTTGCCAGAGCAACGAAAAAGGGTGGCACTCAAGGTAAACGACGACGCTCAACCAATGTGGAAGCTCATCGACAGGTACTCATCGTACGTCACACTCATCAGAGTTACTGCTAGGTGTTTAATTGCTCGGGATTTTTTATAAAAGATCATCACATCATCGCCATTGTACCTCCCGGCTGATCGTCTCAATCAGGCAAAACTCTTCTGGATTAAAGCAACTCAACAGGCATACTTTGCCGAAGAACTCAAGTTACTGCAAAAGTCAATGTCTTTAAAATCTCAAATCTTCAACAAACTCATGGCGTACGTAGATGCGGACGGAATTCTACGAGTAGGAGGACGACTCGACCAGTCGAGGCTCAAGACTTCGATGAAGTACCCAGCGGTACTTCCTCGTGATTCACTACTCACGAGACTCATCGTTGCTCAAGCTCACAAGGACACTCTTCACGGCGGCACTCAACTAACTCTTGCAAAGATTAGACAAGAGTATTGGATCATCGGTGGCTGTGCGTCTGTCAAGTCACACATAGTGCACTGTGTGACTTGCACCAGGCATAGGGCGGAAACAGCTCGGCAACTCATGGGGCAGTTACCCATGGCCAGGGTAACCCCTTCTCGTCCTTTCACTCACACTGGGGTCGATTATGCTGGACCACTCATAATAAAATCTTGGAAAGGTCGAGGCTCAAAAACATACAAAGGTTGGATATGGGCTTTCGTGTGTTTCTCATCCTCAGCGGTATATTTGGAAGCAGTAACAGATTACTCAACTGACGGTTTCATTGCAGCGTACAGAAGGTTTATATCCAGAAGAGGCTTGCCATCAAATTTGTACTCAGATTGCGGTACGAATTTTCAAGGTGCCGATAAGGTGCTAAAGAAAATGTTTAAAAAAGCTTAAGAAGAAAACAATATATTTTATACCACTAGTGCGTAGGTACTCGATTTTACGCACGCTTCGAAAACTCGCCCTACGCACCAGTGGTATAAAATAGTATATGCAACGAGTGCAGCACATCACCAGGGCTTCTTAAATTTACTCGTGCTACGCTTCGCTTCGCACGCGGTACCTTTAAAACCACCCTGGGGACGATAGTGCAACCCATTGAATAATATACTATTATAAACTCATCACTCTAAATGGCACGAAGTGGAGCTTCAATCCACCGGCTGCTCCTCACATGGGTGGAAAATGGGAAGCAGTGATCAAACTGATCAAATTCCACTTGCATCGCTCAATTGGGGAAATGTTACTCACCTTTGAAGAACCTACGACTCTTCTAGCTCAAATTGAATGCGTCCTTAACTCAAGACCGCTGGAACCACTCACAGATGACCCGGAAGATCTGGAGGTACTCACACCGGGGAACTTCATGATTGGTTCAGCACTCAACGCAATTCCTGAGCCCTCATTGTTAGATCTCTCAACCTCAAAATTATCAAAATGGCAGATAATACAGCGCCAAGTTCAACAGTTTTGGAATCAATGGGCTGCGAGCTACTTACAGCACCTCCAGTCATTCTCAAAGTGGTTTCATCCGTGTCACCAAATCAAGGTTGGCTCATTGGTGTTGCTCACAAGCAAATGGCCGATGGCAAGAGTTTTTGAAGCGAATCCAGGAAAGGATGGACTCATCCCGGTAATCAAGGTGAAAACAGCGACATCGAGCTTCCCAAGACACGTCTTAAAGCTGGTAATCCTGTCGGTTTATCAGAAGGAAACAGATCAACATCAAGGTTGATGGTGGGCGGAATATTAAGTATTTAATTTAAATATTCACGCCGCGCACTGTTACCAACTCCCGGCGGCGTTGCCTCTCGGCGTCTCTCTGTGCGACGATAGTCGCGCGGCTTCATTTGTTTTTTGGTTAGCATAGCATACCACGTGCTTGCTAAATTTCTATCATTCTTTTACTCTCCAAAACGTCTTAACTCACCACGAAAGTGATCCTTGAGTGCCGAAGAAATTCCAAGGGCTTAGGAGTCAAGATTCGCACCTCGGCCGAGAGAATTCTGAGGGCATTCGAATTCTCTCCTCGACCAACATAACCTCGACGTCACCGCGTGGTCTACCTGGACTCCGGTGATCATCACCGCTTCTGGAACACTCACTCTTCACCCGGACTTTCATCAAATCTTCGGCAAGCTCAACGTTGAACGGACTCTTCAAGAATAATCAACCGAAAAGAGATTCTTATCAAGGTACCTTTGTTGACTTGTGCAGCCCCCAAGGTATTTCTCAATTTTCTATCAAGGGTTTCTCAGCCAATCACTATTTTTAGAAGAAAGTTAGTTCATATAATTTCCTCAATTTTGTTTTTTTTGTAAATCTGTAAATAGCTTAGAGTTTAATAATAAAATTAAGTTGTATATTAAAGGTTGTTGGTTATTTCTCACTCCTCCACCTACACTCATAAAAAATCATCTCATTAATTAACAGAGTTCAATTACAGAATGCTGGTTTAACGAGTAGTGCATCGGGGTCGTAGGCATTTGATCCTGAATATAATCGTGGTAGTTCGAATTTAAGTGATAATTTTTATGATAATCAATAAGAGAAACATTAGTATTTTTTATAATTTACGAGTATTGTTATTATTTTGTGATAAATAAATTTAAAAAAATAAACAAAGTTTATGTTATTTATATACTATAAAACACACTTCTTCTCAACCTAATACTTTACACAACCTGAAATTACTTCAAGAATCAATCTTAAGTTTTTAGATAAATTTCAATTTCATTTAACTATTGGAAAAAGAAGCATAACAATTGCAACTATAATTTGAATCTTCTGTCTGCAGGGAAGCTACGCTTCTATCAGCCATCCCATGACGGGTGCGCTTTTTTTAAATATTGGTTTATTTTACGTGGCATTTTATGCTACATATCGTGCTTATTTGCGACTACAAAAATTATAGAAATTATTTACGTAAACATAAATGAGTTCAATTTAAGCATAAGACGAGAGAAATTTACACAATTAATTTACACTTTTTGAAAAAACGTCACAAGACCATTCATACAGCAATCTTCGGGCCGGCAATAAACATGGTTAAGCACAGGGGAGACACGAAGCCCAATTCACGAAATTCAGTACACAGCACGCCATTTCTGTCTTAAATCGTGAGCATTGCCACAATACATAGTCTAGGTCTTCTTCCTCGTAACCGCAAGGACATGAAAAATCATTGATGATATTGACTCTCGCGAGCGATGACGCTAAATTATAATGTCTGGCCCGACACCGGTTAGTCATAGACCGGGGGCCCGACGTACATTTTTATGAGTGATTCTAAAATGTCTGCAACTCGAACCGCTTGTATATAATGTTGAATAAAAGCAAATAAGGCTGATCGCAAGGTCTGACTATATGTATAATATATTTAAATACATTGTTATTTTTGTAAAAAAAAACGAAACTTTAAAGTCATTTTTAAATGAATAAAATGTGTAAAATTCAAAAGTTAAAAAAAAAATAGTTGGCGGAAACACATTTGCAGACGGATCTGAGGTGTAACCAACCTCTGCAGACGGGGTTGAACTTGCAATTTATTTTATGGTAAACGAAAGTCATTTTATTATGTCTGCAACTTAACATAATAATTTAGTTTGATGTTTTTTCGATGAAGACAAATATGCAGATGATTTGAACGCGTTTTAGTATTTTGTTTAAACAATCACATTTGCAATTTTGACTGTAATCATCAGCCGGGCTCTGGAGCCGATACTTGAAAGCGACGAGCACAGCTCTTCAGAGCCTCGGGGGGGGGGGGGGCGGGGGTGGACGCTTTGGGATCAGGACAAAAAGGCACATTCGGTATATTGAGTCTAAGTATGCCAATTTTACTGCTCGCTTCCCGGGGAAAGCGATTGAGTTTTTGTGGATTCTCACTCATTCTGGGATCTGGGGGAACGATGAGGCTGATGCGGCAGGGAAGGTGGTTTGCCTCATGGTGCTGCCAGACATTGAGACCATTCCCTTCTCGGATCTTTTTCAAAAATTCCGCGATGAATCCATTGTATGTTCTAACGAGAGACTGGGCGTATAGGAATTTTCTAAGGGTACTACAAAATACTTTGAGTCTTTTGTTGATTTGTCCAAGCGCAAACCTTGGTTCTACAAATTGAAAATACCTCGCGAGTTCATTAACATGATAGACCGGGGGCCCGACGTACATTTTTATGAGTGATTCTAAAATGTCTGCAACTCGAACCGCTTGTATATAATGTTGAATAAAAGCAAATAAGGCTGATCGCAAGGTCTGACTATATGTATAATATATTTAAATACATTTTTATTTTTGTAAAAAAAAACGAAACTTTAAAGTCATTTTTAAATGAATAAAATGTGTAAAATTCAAAAGTTAAAAAAAAAATAGTTGGCGGAAACACATTTGCAGACGGATCTGAGGTGTAACCAACCTCTGCAGACGGGGTTGAACTTGCAATTTATTTTATGGTAAACGAAAGTCATTTTATTATGTCTGCAACTTAACATAATAATTTAGTTTGATGTTTTTTCGATGAAGACAAATATGCAGATGATTTGAACGCGTTTTAGTATTTTGTTTAAACAATCACATTTGCAATTTTGACTGTAATCATCAGCCGGGCTCTGGAGCCGATACTTGAAAGCGACGAGCACAGCTCTTCAGAGCCTCGGGGGGGGGGGGGGGGGGGCGGGGGTGGACGCTTTGGGATCAGGACAAAAAGGCACATTCGGTATATTGAGTCTAAGTATGCCAATTTTACTGCTCGCTTCCCAGGGAAAGCGATTGAGTTTTTGTGGATTCTCACTCATTCTGGGATCTGGGGGAACGATGAGGCTGATGCGGCAGGGAAGGTGGTTTGCCTCATGGTGCTGCCAGACATTGAGACCATTCCCTTCTCGGATCTTTTTCAAAAATTCCGCGATGAATCCATTGTATGTTCTAACGAGAAACTGGGCGTATAGGAATTTTCTAAGGGTACTACAAAATACTTTGAGTCTTTTGTTGATTTGTCCAAGCGCAAACCTTGGTTCTACAAATTAAAAATACCTCGCGAGTTCATTAACATGATAGACCGGGGGCCCGACGTACATTTTTATGAGTGATTCTAAAATGTCTGCAACTCGAACCGCTTGTATATAATGTTGAATAAAAGCAAATAAGGCTGATCGCAAGGTCTGACTATATGTATAATATATTTAAATACATTGTTATTTTTGTAAAAAAAAACGAAACTTTAAAGTCATTTTTAAATGAATAAAATGTGTAAAATTCAAAAGTTAAAAAAAAAATAGTTGGCGGAAACACATCTGCAGACGGATCTGAGGTGTAACCAACCTCTGCAGACGGGGTTGAACTTGCAATTTATTTTATGGTAAACGAAAGTCATTTTATTATGTCTGCAATTTAACATTATAGATTAGTTTGATGTTTTTTCGATGAAGACATATTTGCAGACGATTTGAACGCGTTTTAGTATTTTGTTTAAACAATCACATTTGCATTTTTGACTGTAATTGCTTCAAGTAATATTAAAACGTCTGCCATCAAAATTTCTGGTAAAGTTAGGTAAAAAATTAATCTATCTATAAAAGAGAGATATCGCCATTTTGGTGAGATTTTCAATGTAAGATTTTATTCGTGAGCTGATTGGTGGAGCAGTTTTTAAAATATTAGAAAAGTGACTTTTGAGGTTACAATCATTGTTTTTTTCCTATGCGCGCTTGCAGCGCGCTGGGTGGTACTGGTATTAATAAAATTGCAGGCAATTCAAGGGTGAAGTTAGCTTTGCAGACGAGGTTATAGTTGCAAATTTTTTCTGTTATTTTTTAAAGTCATTTTAAAACGTCTGCAATTAAAATTGTTCATTTAATTGAATGCAATATTGATGAAAAACAAATTTGCAGACGCTTTGGATGCGCACAACTATTTCTTTTAAATAAATTAAATTGCAAATTTTTTTTTATAAACAAAAAGTCATTTTATTTTGTCTGCAACTAAGAGAAATGATAGAATTCAATGAGTTATTTATAAAACTACAGGTGCAGACGGTTTCAATGTGCGCAAGAACAACTTGATAACATTTCGACATAATCAAGCTTTTATAATCAAGCCCCGAAGAGGCACAACTTAAATATAAGTTCCAGTTATGAAATTGTAATGAATTGCTTATTCTGGTGGCTAAGGTCTCCGATTTCTATAAGGCTTTTTCATAGCAGACGACTTAGATTTATCGTAGTGAATACAAAACGATATTTTGTAGTTTTATTTAATTTGCTATGAATTTTTTAACTTTTTGTAAAAGTTAGGTTTAAACTATATTAATTATTCTATTATTCTGCCAACTTTATTGTAGAGAAATTTAAGTAGTTTTTACTACACAGCTAATAACAAAATTCTTGTTGTACACCCCGGGTCATACACCCCGCGTTAAAAGTTATTCACATCTTTTGTACTTATAAACTTTTCTAATTCATTTTTACCAAGATAATTTAGGTTTTTAACATTTTTTAGATTGACTTGAAAAAAACTTTTTTTAACATTAATGCTGTAAAGCCGACAGAATTGGGAATTTTTTTTAATCGGCAAACAGTAGGTTATGGATAATCGTCTGCTATGAAAAAGCCTTATTTTGCCGTCCTCGGTTCAAATTCCGACAGCAATTTTTTTTTTTTTTTTGTTCTTTCAATACATTTTTGTGGAACTTAAAAAAATTTTTTAAATAGTAAATGTACTCATTACCAATAAAACTTTAAAATGAACTTGGTACATATGTAAGAAATATTATTTTTAGAAAGTACTTTATAACGTGTAAAAATAACCTATAAAATAAAAAGAAGTTTCATTAGAATTTTTTTTTTTTTTTTATTTTTTTTTTCACTTACGTCGAAGTCATTTCAGAATTCGCGTTAAAAATCAGTCAAAATTAAACTAAAACGATAATGAAAAATAAAAAAAAAGTTTTTAAAAAACGTGCTTTTCTCTAAAAAGTTTTGAGAAATTATTTAAAAATCGTACTAAAAAGTAGAAAATAAAATTTTAATACTGCTAAATTCTTTTAAAGTAATCCAAAAGATTTAATATAAATGGAACAAACAAAATTTCGTGATGACTTTAAACAAAAGCATGAGGCACTCGATGAAACACAGTCGCCATTTAAGTCATCTGCAGTGCCCCATGCTTTTGTTTAGAGTCATCACGAAATTTTGTTTGTTCCATTTATATTAAATCGCTAGTACTTTGATCGGAGTACTTTGAAAGAATTTAGCAGTATTAAAATTTTATTTTCTACTTTTTAGTACGTTTTTTAAATAATTTCTCAAAAGTTTTTAGAGAAAAGCATGTTTTTTAAAAAGTTTTTTTTTATTTATTTTTTATTTTCTACTTTTTAATCTTAGCTTAATTTATGTAACTTATATAAATTCACAGAAAAATGGAAAGAATATTTTTAGCGTAAAATTTTAAATCTAATTGTTTAAAATTTGGTTATTATTGAAATTTTCATAATCATCCTTTTTACAATTATAATATTTGAAATATTTTTTTTTTATTCAATATATTGATAACTACCAAATTAGAACCCCCGCGGAACTCTTACGTCATCCCAGCAGAATTTCGCCCAAAACTCTCGAAGATGACTTCCAGGTTCTTCAGGTACACCCGTCATCAGTGACCTGGGTACGTAGGTTCAAATTGCCTCGATAAATACTCTATGACATTTCTTAAAGTCATCCCCACAGAATTTCGCCCAAACTCTCGAAGATGACCTCCAGGTTCCCCAGGTACATCCGTCATCGGTGACCTGGCTAACTAGGTTCAAACTTCTTCCTCATAAACTCTTAAACACCCCCAAACTCTATCCAAAGTCATACCCCAAGAATTTGACCCGAACTCTCGGAGATGACCCCTAGGTATCCCGGGTACCCCCATCATCGACGACCTTGGTACCTTGGTTCAAATCGCCTCGATAAATACTCTAGAACTTCCCTCAAAGTCATCCCCGAAGAATTTAGCCCAAATTCTCGGAGATGACCCCCCAGGTACCCCCGTCATCGGCGACCTGGAGGTCCAGGTCGAGAACTAACTATGGATTCATGTATTGTCATCCGAACCTAGACCCTCTGCAAAATTTCAGACCTCTAGGTCTTATAGGCTCCAAGTTATAGAGCTTGGCAGTTTTGAACGTACGACGACGACGACGAAACATAGTTAAAGGAAAACATGTAAAAAAGAGGCTCTGTAGCGCCCAAGCTACTACCTTAAGCTATCTCTTAAGCCTAATCCCATCAAAATCGGATCAAAATTAAAGTCAGAATATAGGCAACACTTTTGTATATTTTTGTATTTTAATAACATTTCCTATAAATATATAGAATTTTCTATAGCATTAGTGCGTATACGCACTTTTTTTAAAGAAAAGCACGTTTTTTAAAAACTTTTTTTTTATTTTTCATAATCGTTTTAGTTTAATTTTGACTGATTTTTAATGCGAATTCTGAAATGACTTCGACGTAAGTGAAAAAAAAAATAAAAAAAAAAAAAAAATTCTAATGAAACTTCTTTTTATTTTATAGGTTATTTTTACACGTTATAAAGTACTTTCTAAAAATAATATTTCTTACATATGTACCAAGTTCATTTTAAAGTTTTATTGGTAATGAGTACATTTACTATTTAAAAAATTTTTTTAAGTTTCACAAAAATGTATTGAAAGAACAAAAAAAAAAAAAAAATTGCTGTCGGAATTTGAACCGAGGACGGCAAAATAAGGCTTTTTCATAGCAGACGATTATCCATAACCTACTGTTTGCCGATTAAAAAAAATTCCCAATTCTGTCGGCTTTACAGCATTAATGTTAAAAAAAGTTTTTTTCAAGTCAATCTAAAAAATGTTAAAAACCTAAATTATCTTGGTAAAAATGAATTAGAAAAGTTTATAAGTACAAAAGATGTGAATAACTTTTAACGCGGGGTGTATGACCCGGGGTGTACAACAAGAATTTTGTTATTAGCTCTGTAGTAAAAACTACTTAAATTTCTCTACAATAAAGTTGGCAGAATAATAGAATAATTAATATAGTTTAAACCTAACTTTTACAAAAAGTTAAAAAATTCATAGCAAATTAAATAAAACTACAAAATATCGTTTTGTATTCACTACGATAAATCTAAGTCGTCTGCTATGAAAAAGCCTTATAGAAATCGGAGACCTTAGCCACCAGAATAAGCAATTCATTACAATTTCATAACTGGAACTTATATTTAAGTTGTGCCTCTTCGGGGCTTGATTATAAAAGCTTGATTATGTCGAAATGTTATCAAGTTGTTCTTGCGCACATTGAAACCGTCTGCACCTGTAGTTTTATAAATAACTCATTGAATTCTATCATTTCTCTTAGTTGCAGACAAAATAAAATAACTTTTTGTTTATAAAAAAAAATTTGCAATTTAATTTATTTAAAAGAAATAGTTGTGCGCATCCAAAGCGTCTGCAAATTTGTTTTTCATCAATATTGCATTCAATTAAATGAACAATTTTAATTGCAGATGTTAAAATGACTTTAAAAAATAACAGAAAAAATTTGCAACTATAACCTCGTCTGCAAAGTTAACTTCACCCTTGAATTGCCTGCAATTTTATTAATACTAGTACCACCCAGCGCGCTGCAAGCGCGCATAGGAAAAAAACAATGATTGTAACCTCAAAAGTCACTTTTCTAATATTTTAAAAACTGCTCCACCAATCAGCTCACGAATAAAATCTTACATTGAAAATCTCACCAAAATGGCGATATCTCTCTTTTATAGATAGATTAATTTTTTACCTAACTTTACCAGAAATTTTGATGGCAGACGTTTTAATATTACTTGAAGCAATTACAGTCAAAAATGCAAATGTGATTGTTTAAACAATTACTAAAACGCGTTCAAATCGTCTGCAAATATGTCTTCATCGAAAAAACATCAAACTAAATTATAATGTTAAATTGCAGACATAATAAAATGACTTTCGTTTACCATAAAAAAAATTGCAAGTTCAACCCCGTCTGCAGAGGTTGGTTACACCTCAGATCCGTCTGCAAATGTGTTTCCGCCAACTATTTTTTTTTTAACTTTTGAATTTTACACATTTTATTCATTTAAAAATGACTTTAAAGTTTCGTTTTTTTTACAAAAATAAAAATGTATTTAAATATATTATACATATAGTCAGACCTTGCGATCAGCCTTATTTGCTTTTATTCAACATTATATACAAGCGGTTCGAGTTGCAGACATTTTAGAATCACTCATAAAAATGTACGTCGGGCCCCCGGTCTATCATGTTAATGAACTCGCGAGGTATTTTCAATTTGTAGAACCAAGGTTTGCGCTTGGACAAATCAACAAAAGACTCAAAGTATTTTGTAGTACCCTTAGAAAATTCCTATACGCTCAGTCTCTCGTTAGAACATACAATGGATTGATCGCGGAATTTTTGAAAAAGATCCGAGAAGGGAATGGTCTCAATGTCTGGCAGCACCATGAGGCAAACCACCTTCCCTGCCGCATCAGCCTCATCGTTCCCCCAGATCCCAGAATGAGTGAGAATCCACAAAAACTCAACCGCTTTCCCCGGGAAGCGAGCAGTAAAATTGGCATACTTAGACTCAATATACCGAATGTGCCTTATTAGTCCTGATCCCAAAGCGTCCACCCCCGCCCCCGAGGCTCTGAAGAGCTGTGCTCGTCGCTTTCAAGTATCGGCTCCAGAGCCCGGCTGATGACAAGACACTCAGCCGTAAAGACAGCTCTTCAGACTGATACTAGATTTAAAGTTAAGGTCATGTGAGATCACCGCAGCACCCACCAGCTCGACTCCAGTCTGCTTGCTTCCATCCGTATACACAGACTTCGCGCCCCTTTCTCTAATAGAGCCAAGGACCATCCCATCGGGATTGTCAGAAGATGCAATGATTCTGCCAAAAACGAGATTAATCGGGAGGGAAAGGCAAGCATTCTGGATAGACGAGCAAGAAATACCAAATTTGCGGTCCCTATCAACTTTTATTAGAGAAGTTCGCCGATTCATCTACACAATTTCCAATGGTTCGACATTTTTTCAGTTTTTTTTTTTCTTGGTGGAAGCATACTTATTAAGCATACACGATGGACAGATCTTGTATATTGTCTCAAAGGCCTGCTCGAGCTGGGAGTTCTCGGGGACACTAGGATCTTTTACCTTAACCGAATTATTCTTAAACACCTGACATTTCCTCCACACGTATAATGGGCTGATCCTGAGAGTAATGGATTTGGCAAAGTCACGAAAACTATTTCTCTTTTTTTCTATAACGTTTTGTGGCAACAGCACACGCGCGTCTATACGCACACAAAATCAGCAAGTGTTCCCAAGAAGTCCCACCTCTTAAGCAGCGGTTTTCAGACGCTTAACTCTATCACAATCGGTGTCCCACCAAGGGGCAGGATTCCTAGGCTTCCGAGGCACCTGGCCGGGGCACCGACTTGGAGTCGAAGTACCAAGAGATTCAGTAATTTTTTTCGTAAAAAAGCCTATCTTTTGAACAGGAGAATTTGACTCGAACTCGCTAGTAAAAAACTCACAATGGGAGTCCATCAACTTCTCCCGAAATTTAACCCAGTCAGAATACTTAGTTTTCAACTTGAAAGATTTCTTGTCATACACTGTCGTTTCAACATTGATTTCGATCATGATTGAAAAATGAACCCCAGGTGTCAGCCTCAACTTCATGGGAAATGTTATTGTCCAGATCAGAGGAAGACAGAACAAGATCAATATTAGATTTATAATCCCTGTGTGCTTCAACATATGTGAATGTATCATCATTGTGCAAGAAAACGTCATACTTGTCAATTCATTCCTCCAACCTGTTACCATTGTCATCATTATCACCACATGTGGTACTGTGTGCATTAAAATCACAGACAGCCAAAAATCTCCCACCACCCATGTTATCAAAAATAGCATCTCATTGCCACTGAGAGAGGGTGACACCAGGTGTACGGTAACACAGAAAAAGGTCAAACTGTAGAGTCGTCTTACAAGGAGAGGTCACACTCTCCGGGTCACCGATCTTGACGAAACTTTGGGAATCGTTTTCTTATACCAAAAGATGAAGAAATCTACCAATCATCCCGTCTAATGGGCCTTTTATACCTAGTTCCTACATAGCTTATATCGTATTTTTAGCTCTTTTTGGGTTTTTTTGCGAATTTTCAAAAAATTCCTGTTCGAAGCCTATTACACTTACAAAATTCTGCAACCCCGCATTCTCTTTATTTTTTCATCTTCTTTTGAGAAAAAATATTTTTAAATCTATTTTTGAAGAAATAGTCCATGTAAAATTAAGGTGATCAAAAGCATTTTTTTACTGTTTTTTTTGGTATTATGAACTTAAACTGTAAGTCGTCAGCCTTATCAAAATTATGTCTAAAAATATTTTTTCTAAAAAATTCATATAAAAACAAAGAAAATGCGGGGTTGCAGAATTGTGTAAGTGCAATAGGCTTTGAGCAGGAATTTTTTGAAAATTGTTACAATTAAACACAAAAGTCGCACAAAAGTGTTAAAAGTGTCAAAACAAGCTGATTTTCAAAAAATTCCTGCTCAAAGCCTATTGCACTTACAGAATTCTGCAACCCCGAATTTTCTTTGTTTTTATATGAATTTAAAAAAAAAAATATTTTTAGACATAATTTTGATAAGGCTGACGACATACAGTTTAAGTTCATAAAACCAAAAAAACAGTAAAAAATGCTTTTGATTACTTTAATTTTACATGGACTATTTCTTCAAAATTAGATTTTAAAATATTTTTTCTCAAAAGAAGATGAAAAAATAAAGAGAATGCGGGGTTGCAGAATTTTGTAAGTGTAATAGGCTTCGAACAGGAATTTTTTGAAAATTCGCAAAAAAACCCAAAAAGAGCTAAAAATACGATATAAGCTATGTAGGAACTAGGTACAAAAGGCCCATTAGACGGGATGATTGGTAGATTTCTTCATCTTTTGGTATAAGAAAACGATTCCCAAAGTTTCGTCAAGATCGGTGACCCGGAGGGTGTGACCTCTCCTTGTTAGTCATCCTAACACCGAGTAATTCAACCGATGGACACGGCCCAACGATATCCTTGATTTCGTAGAACTCCAAGTCCTTGCGTTTCAAGAAGATGATACCTCCTCCTTGCCTCCACTGCTGCCCTGGATGATCTTGAACACGACGTGTCGGGCCTATATTTGCGGGGCGGTCAGCCTTTAGGCCCTCAGTTCTCCAAGATTCTACGCAAGCAATTATATCGTAGTTGCAGCAGGCCTTTAAAGTCTCAAGTTTGCGTTGCTTATAACTTTTGCAGTTCCAGTACAATGCTTTTATATTTCTTTTTATCTTAGGTTGAATTTATTTAGATGGACTAGTCATTTAAAGTTTTTTCTCTTCTTTCTTTATGTTTTTGTTTGTTTGTTTTTTTTTGTATCTTCTTTCTTTCTACTATGTTTTTAATTTGTCTCTGGTTCGTATCTACCTGAGGTCAGAGAAGAATCTGAAGTGTCCGATAGGACTCACTGTTATCCAGAGCCTTGCTAAGCTTGGTTAGTTTATTTTTAATTGATCTCCCAGTAGTTAAAGGGTAAACTTCTCTGATAAGGTTGACTAAGCCAGGCATCACCTTCGAGTATGGTAGCGTGATGCTTTTTCTTTCTAAAGTGTAACCAAGCGATGATTTGAGTATGATATCTACAAAACTCTCAAAGTTGAGATTGTATTTTGCTAAATAAGCTTCAATATGTAATCTAGTTGATTCCAGCTGTGAGCTGATAGTAAACCTTCTATCTATCAACTTATTTTCATTACCTTTGCGAGCTTTTTTTAACGCGTTCTTCCGACTTCTTCTTGATTTTGATGACATCTTGTCTGTCATATCAGCACCAAAGGCGTCAAACGAATGCGTAGATTGTCAGCCTTGCTCCGACAAATAGCTGCGTGACGATAGAGAATGTGGCCGTTTAAATGTCAGTACTGTGATTTGACTGGAAGGTACAGCCAATTCTGGCTCGCTCGCCTAGTCCTGTCTGGAAGCCGTATTGAGTGGTAGCAAATGCAGTGCGTCGTTGGGGCTAGCTGTTCAGAAAAAATAGAAGATTTTGCGGTTTGAGTAGAAAGTAAAACAAGCTCAGGCTCATTTGAAATGTCCTGGCTGGAAGTTAGTGTGTGAGGTAGCTAAGGCAGTACGTAGTTGTGTGAAGGAGCCAGCTGATCAAAGGAAGTTTACATCGTCGGTGTCTAGTGGCCAAGAACTGCTGCAAAGCTGAGCGGCGCTGGAGAAGAGAGAGAGAGAGAGAGATAGCACGCCAAAGCTTCTTCAGTAGCAAGCATACCCTGCGCATGCTAGGCGACTTGACTTGATTCTGGGTCGGTGCGAACAGGTTCTTTGTTATCTACATCGCTACCTGATTTTGTCACGACATTACTTTTACCACCTCGATTTTTATCTATATTGGAACAACTTGATTTATAATGCCCAGTTTCAAAACACAAAAAACATCTAGCCGACTCTACATCAAAGGAAACATAAAAAGAATGCGTCGGAGTAGCGAACTTCACCGGGCGTTTAGGAAGCTTGTCAACATCCTCTGGATGTATATAAACTATGCACTTGAAGCTGAGAGCATTTTTAAAGAGGCCACCGTCCGGGTCTACGTTGGCTTTCAATATTGACACACTTAAAGATGTTCGGATCTTGCGGTCACGTGTGAGAAGTTACGTATACAACATTGTAAATGACAACTTTAACGGCCTTCGCAACAAAAAATTTTATCGGGATCTGTTCATCGTTCACTACAATTTTTTTGACTTTGTTTACGAGTTTTTTGGTATGCGCAGAATTCTTGAGCACTATGCACAGGCGATCACCGGATAATCTCGAAATATAACCGAAGCTGATATCGTCCTTTATGTATTTATTTAATTCTGCGCAGTAAATAAATGAATAAATTTCTCTCTTGACTAGAAAACAATGGCTTGTTCGTCAGTTGGACACATTTCAGCAGGATTAGAGTAAGAACAAACAGGAACAGAAAATACAGCCTGGAGGGCGGCCATTTTAGGTTATGCTTGGTAGTCTTTCTAACAATAAACTTTGCAAATAACCTAAACTTACATCAGTCTTCGCTCTTACAAGCAAAAACTGCAAAGGGTTGAAGCAGGTATGCACACGAAGGCCAGAAGCCAAATAGTCGCAAAATACAAACTGCTCGCAAGTTACACGTGTTGTTCTGGGAGCGACTAACTTTATGAAAATAGTCGTTCTTTCATTTTTTTTAAAATTATTTTTAGACTCATATTCAAACTGTTTTGGTAGTTTAGAATCTTAAAATAGCTGTTAAAACAATTTGTATTAGACACATCGGGTATGGTGTCAACTGGCCTGAACGGTTTGAATTTGCATCTAAAAATAATTGTAAAAAATTTGAAGGATCGACATTTTTAATAGACGAAATTTTTGCGCGAACCGCTTTTCTCTAGCCCCATTAGATTAATTTAATTTAAATGAAAGTTGTAAATCACTTTTTTGCTCCAAGCATGCAACTAAGTAAGGGACAAAATTTCTGGTTGGTGCCAAATTTTTTTTTTTTTTTTTTTTTTTTTTTTTTTTTCAAGTATTTTCGAATAATACGTACATTGTACGAGTTTTCTATGGAAGACTTATCAACCATCTTATCTGTCAATGAATTTTTGAATTAAATTAACAAAACACTTGCTTTTCTATTTTTGCAAACTTTTATTAACACAGGCCAAAAAAAAGTGTAATGTACAAAAGAACAGATTTAGCTGCCATTATGTATTTTAAGCTCCTGAATCAGAATCCAAGCTCAATCATCCCAGTTTTTCAGAGAATTTTTTTTTAATTGCAAAAATAGGTTTAAGAACTCAATTTTAGTGGTTTTGATATAAATAGAAATGAAATAAATCTTTGTTTCGTAAAAATTGAAGGGATAATAAAAAAGCTTCATTCGTTTTGTGCAGACAGAAAATTTAAATTATAGTTGCAATTGTTATGCTAATTTTTTTTTTCAAATAGCTAAATGAAATTGAAATTTATTTAAAAACTTAAGAGTGATAAAACATCAGAAAGCTTTTAACACAATACACTTATTTATTTATTACATTTTGATAACAAATACTCTTATTATAATTGATATATATGCAAAATACAAACAAGTCTTAGCTGCACAGCAGCCGGCACTGTTTAGAATCAAAGAACATAGTAAGAAAGCAAGAGAGGGAGGGATAGATAGTGCGTACCGGCCGCTTGACGAATGAATTAGTCCTCTCAGCCCTCCCTTGCTACTGCACTAAGCCGTAATGGACGTAATGAACGGTCACTTTTTTTTTATTTTACTCCAACCGAATATTTTAACTGCATAAAATTCATATTTAACTAAACTTTCTGGGGAAGTCGTCATCGATGAGTTTTTTCGACCTGTTGCACCCGGGTGTCACGGATCGACGTCGACACTTCTCGGGCAAGTTAGTTTAATTGCACAACATTGATATTTAACTAAACTTCCTGGGTAACTCGTCGCTGATTAGTTTTTTCGACCTAGTGCACCCAGGTGTAATAAATCGACATCGACACCACCCCGGGCATGTTAGTTTACTTGCATAACATCGATATTCAACTTAACTTCCTGGGGAAGTCGTCGCCGATAAGTTTTTTTGACCTGGTGCACCCGGGTTTTCTAGATTCCTGAGAACATGAGTTCCAGGTCTACCTGAAGCTGTGACGGGTAGACCTGAGCATAATGAGTACACGGACAGAAAAAAAACACGAATTTACTGTGGTAAGCTAACACGAAAAAATCGTGTGTTAACCTTACGCAGAAAAAATCCTAAGCGCTACTGTAGCCGAACCAATCAGGCAATCAGGTGTGACCAGAGTGATTTTGATTGGCTCTCTTACAGTAGCGCTTAGGATTTTTTCTGCGTAAGGTTAACACACGATTTTTTCGTGTTAGCTTACCACAGTAAATTCCTGTTTTTTTTCTGTCCGTGTAGCAGTTAGAGAAGAATGAGAAGGAAACAGAGAGAGTAAACAAGTACCGGGCACTTGCCGAATTAATCAGTCATCTGTCGCTGAGCATGTCGTGACGGCAAACCCTTACGATATATATACTATATCATTCGAAAGAGCATAAAAAAAGAAAATAAAAAATGAAAACCATTGCTCCCTATCCCCTCCCTAGCGACCCTGGGGCCAAAATAGTGATTTTTCAACGTTAATTCATATCTCGGAACCTATAAGGGCTAAAGAGATGCCGTTTGCGGCAAAATTTTCTTTAAAAAAAGTGTAGTTCGCTATATTTTTAATATTGCTTTTGACGCCAAAGTTAAAACGTTTGAGCCATTGTTCGAATTTTTAAACCTGAAATTTGGAATTTAAAAAAATCTAAGATGAACACCTTGCTAGAAAAAAAAATGTGACGTATTTTAACAAACATTAACTGCTCTAATTTTTTCAGATATTTAAAAAGGGTGAAATGCAATTTTCTGACCGATTTATCAAAATTTTTTACATAAAACGCCGCTTAGCTGACACATATTTAGTCAAAATTAAAAATTATATTAATGGCTGAACATTTTTTTAGAAAATTTTGCCACAAACCGCGGTTTTCTAGCTATTTTAGGTCGTGAGATATTAAAAAAAGTTTTAAAAATCACTATTTTGCTCCGCGCATGCGCAGTTAAAAAGTTTTTTAAGAATCATCCCATGGCCAATTTATAACTAAAAAAACTTCAAAAATTATAAATAATTAAGCTTGATAAATTAGTCAAAATTGTTTCGCAGAAACCCCTAAAATATATTTAACAATCGAAAGGTCTTTAAAAAAGGAAATTTTTGCCGCAAACCGCAAATTTTTTTTCTCTCAACTCGGCATGCGCGGAGCAAAATAGTGATTTTTTAACTTTTATTAAGATCTCACAACCTAAAATAGCTAGAAAAACGCGGTTTGTGGCAAAATTTTCTAAAAAAATGTTGTTAAGCCGTAAATATTATTTTTTATTTTGACTAAATATGGGCTCGCTGAGCGGTTTTTTATGTAAAAAGTTTTTAAAAATCGGTCACAAAAGTGCCTTTTACCCTTTTTAAAAATCTGAAAAAATTAGAGCAATTAATTTTTGTTAAAATGCGTCAACTATTTTTTTCTAGCGAGGTGTTTGTCTTGGATGCTTTGTTCTTGCAAATTTAAGGTTAAAAAATTCGAAACGTTTTAAATTTGGCGCCAAAAAAAATATTTAAAAAATATATGTATTACTTTTTTTTTTATAGAAAATTTGCCGCAAACCGCCTATCTTTAGGCTTTATAGGTTCTGAGATATCAATTAAAATTGAAAAATCACTATTTTAGCTCCTAGGGTCCCTAGAGAGGAAATACGGAGCTGCGGTTTGCGCGAAAAATTATCTTTTTTTTATGCTCTTTCGAATGATATGTATGTTGTAAGAGTTTGCCGTGGGCGCCGATTCGACTATCTTACCCGGCTACACCCTTTCACGCATTAGGCCCAATACCTGCCATAGGCCTGAAATCGGGAATGGGATTTGAAAAAAAAATAATAATACCGTTTTTACCAGAACTTTTGGAAGAAAGATATTTGCGACTTTTTAAATATATGCTGCACTTACTAATAATCTGATTCACAGAATATTTTTTAAATTACAGGCCCGAATCTACGGTACTAATAACTCAACACATATTGTGAGCCTAATATTCTAATATGAGGAGTTAGATGCAGTCAGGGTCTAACGGCGCTTAACCCGTGTTTCAGAAACATTTGTTTTCAGATTCCTTGATTAATTTTAGTCTATGTAATTTTAGAAATTAATTTTGTGATTTCATGTAGAATTTTACAATAATTTTGTTGCGCGCACTTTTACAGAGTCAGAGGAGTGCACCCCTCTGCACGCGCCACACCGCATTTGTTGTAGCGCCATTAGCCGATGCAGTCGAGCGAATTTTTGCTGAGCCATAACTTAATGAATGATAACACTTTTCATCTGGTGAACGAAAATAGAATCTTCATCTAGTGAAAGTTGTAGCGATATTGAGAATGGTAAGAAAAAACGTAGACCGAAAAAGTGGGCAAGGAATTTATGGAAAACAAAGACAGAGAGAGATAAAAATGTTTTTGCTGTGAAAAAAACTTCAGTGCCTTCGAAAAAATTTCAACTCAAAATTCCCATCATGTTGTCCAAAAGATTGCTGTAAATAAGAAATGAACGTTCCAATCCCATGCAATCTGGTTTGAAAATGTTTGTGTTACAAGGCAATATTTCTAACGATGAAGGGTGTTTGGATGAAGAAAGTGAAGATGATTAAAATTAATGTATGTTTTATTTATAATTATTATTTTATGTGCAAATTTCTTTAAAAATAATGTAAGAAATATCTTTTGTAGTTAAAGTATACAATATTCAAGTACTTTATCATCAATTTGCAATCTATTGATTAAGGTAGGACCACACCTACGGCTCTAGTCAAGATGCGATTTTGGCAGAACATTTGACTAGCTTCACGCGTATATAGATATAGTAGTGCATAGGTAGCAGCAGTTTTTTAAACCTGAAACACATATTTATGTTTTTAATTAATACTTAGAAAAACCGAAAGAATTATTTGATTAATTGTACGTTGTTTGTGCATATTTTATTTATACGGTCAAGATTCCGAACACCCAACCTCATGTAATTATATGAAAATTTTATTAAAAATGCGCTCTCCCATAAGACTACAGGTTAAAATAACGTGATGAAAATATTTAATTACTCAACAACGAAAAAACCCCAGTCTCTATAAATTTAACAGTATCATTTTCTAATATGCATTTATCTTTCAGTTCCCCAAGTTTGACATTTTCTAAACATCTCTTTCTAGTTTGTCCGGTTTTACCTTAGTGAAATATCGAATTTTGCAAATAGGGGTTAAGTGCCTAGAGTTATGTTTATTTATTTAAACAAATTTTTTTTTCAATATTGAATATTTTTGATGGTTAAATATTATCTTGATTACTTATAGCACTTAATTAAGTAAAAAAAACTGCACGATATTGGCTTGAGATTAAAGAAATTATTTAATTAAATATTAATTTGCTTTTTTCTCAATTCGACACCATTGTGGGATGATTCGTTATTGCACCAACTCCTCATAAGTAATGGACGTGTCCGACGTCATTTTTTAGAATTGGTCAACTTAATTCTAAACGTATATTTGAAAACTCTAAGTTTTGATCTCAATACCGTACAGATACTTATACTCTATAACCAAATTCGTCTGATTTCAACGACCAAATAACTGAATGTGTCAAGCTCCCACAACCCCGTAATCGAATTCGTCAGACTTCTAAAATCCCACAACCGAATTAGTCAAGCACCAACAACCTCATAATCAAATCTGTCAAGCTCTTACAATCTTAAACCTAAATATTAAACCACATAACTTAATTCGTCACACTTCTAACCTAAACAAAATAACCTAACTAATACAACCTAACAAATCTACGACATAACTAAACTCGTCAGACTTTTACAACTCCATAACTGAATTTGTCAGAGTCTTAAACCTCAAGCTAAGAACTCCACAATCAATAAATAATATTTAATGACTATTTCAAAAAATTATTAAATAATATGAGAAACATAGCCATTTGGCGAGAGAAAACCTGATGATAGCAAAACACAAGGCAAAGGAATATTATTATAAGACTGCTCATCCAGTCAATTTTGAAATAGGCGACACAGTGTACTGGCAACGACAGCTAAAACCAAAAAGTTAGAAGAGACCAAAATTTGGGTTTTTAAAAGATTGAAAATATCACAGATAAGGGTGATATTATATTTTCGTACAAAGGAAAGCAAAAACGAGTTCATCCTAATAAATTGTTTTTATATAAAAAGAAATTAATGTAATTTTTTTTATTTTTAGGAAAAACAAAAAATAAAAATTAACATGTACTTCATATTAATTATACTCTCATTAACTATTAAAACATCTTCGAAAATAATCGGATATCAGTGTGGTTCAACTACACCAAACGTTACAACATTCTCATTACTGGACACTGGCGAATGTGACTTCCACGAAATAAAACTGAATTCAACTAACATCACGGTCAAACTAGTACAACTTGCTAAATTTCGAGATGTGAATGTGATCCATTGCAAAATAATTATCCATAGAACAATCAGTAACTGTGGAATGTTTGGGCATCTTTCACCCAAAAGAATGGCAAGCAGGAATACCTTTATGAATTATCACATGAGAAATACAAATTATTACATGACACAGGAATTTTCAAGTACGATCACATGTAATTTCAAATATCAAACTCAACGCAACGCCAATGGTTTTCAACACCAAAAACCCATATTCTTGTTAAGACAGGCAAACAGGTTATATGCAATGCAATTTTTCCAAGATTTTACAAAGTCGTGGAGAAATTGATCAAGTTAGATCCCCATCCAACTTATGACTTAAATTCTCCGCCCACCTTACAGCCTACATCCAAAATTAGGTGGAATTACAAACTGATTGAGACTTTAGCCACATCAGGGGTGTACTCACAGCATCAGTTAGAACAAGCACAACAAAAAATAACTTTCCCGTTAGAACAGCCAGCTTTACTTAATATCTTGGCTAGAAAAATGGCAGGTGAACATAGTTATAATGAAGAATCGATAAATAACTTGTTTACAAAATCAACGATAAAAGGAATCTTGGCAGACGTATGGAAAAATGCCACAGATAATCTAATCAAAGGGGGTTCAGTCTTATCAGCAATAATAATGATGATTTTTCTACTCTACCTAATTGGATACAATAATCAAGGCTTATCTACTGCAGCAACTATATGGCTGTGATATACATCCACTGGCAGCAGTATCAAGCTCCATTACTCATTTCTTTGTCGTCTTAAGCAAAAATCAAGCAACGACGGACAAAATGTCAGAGAATTTGGAAGTGCGAGAAGTGATACACGGAGAGAAAAAATACACGATTTTAGTGTGATAAGTTAACACTGCAGAATTCTGCGTGAATTGTACACAAAAACGCTGCGCCGTACACGAAAAAATTCCGTGACAAAGCACAGTTTTTTTGTAGCGCTCGCATAAAATTTATGCGCGACTTCAGCTCACAAGTTTCTCGTGCAGCGTCCACACTAAAATCGTGTATTTTTTCTCTCCGTGTAGTAGATCCTGTCATAGTTGCACTCAAAATTCCTTCGCCATTACCACATCCATACAGTATGGACTGTATAGGGTGCGGGTTAAAATAATGACAAGACAGTCCAATTAAATAAAATATTTTTAATTAAATTTAAAAGTTTACAATGGCACTAGGGCCGTTATTAAGTTTGTGTGTGTGAGACAAGGTTAGCTGTCGCTCGCGACGAGGTTGACAAGAGACTGAAGTCGTTGCCTGGATATGCGTGGCTCGATTGTTTACGACGTCGGTCCACAGTCGTGGCTGAAGTTGCCGCTTACGCCTGTGTCCGCGCGGAATGTTCTGGGAAGCGATCCCCACAAACTCACTAATAAGTCTCTACCTCCTAGCAGGCTTCGATCAACCCACTTTCAAAAGTAAATAATCGCCCTCAATCGCCATCCGATACCAGACCGATCGTCCAGCTAACCCAATTTTCAAGGCTTCTAGAGAGAACTGTTCACTACCAGCTCCGTCAATTTATCACTGACAACAACCTGCTCAGCCTATTCCAGTCAGCCTACAGAAGACATCACTCCACGCAGACAGCACTTCTGCACATTCTAGAGGACTGCAGGGAAGCCAGAGATAATGACCAACTCATAGTTATCTTATTTGATTTCAGCAAAGCATTTGACAGTATATCCCACAAGAAACTTTTGCGGAAACTTCGCAAACTAGGATGCTCAAACCGCGTCATAAACTAGCTTGTCAGCTACCTTAAGGACAGAAAGCAAGCAGTCAGAAGACAAGATGGCACGTACCAAGAATGGCTCGATACTTTTTCAGACGTGCCGCAGGGGAGTACCCTCGACCCTCTGCTGTTCTCCATTTTCATCAACGATTCGTCTGCCTGTATCAAACACTTCTTAAAGTCCATTTTTGCGGACGATTTTGAGATCCACATCAGTACTCAGTTTATTGAGCTAATCAACGCGATCCTTCAACTATTTTCCGATGCGCAAGCGGTGGCAAACTGGGCAACTGACAATGATCTACAGCTCAATGCAGCAAAAACCACCATTATGATTATAGGCACCCGAAGGCAACTTAGGAAGATCGATCCTGATCTAATTCCTCAATTAAACCTCAACGGAGTTCACGTGAACTACTCGAATTAGGTTAAGCTCATTGGTATTCGTCTTGAAAATTCACCCTCGACCCCGGCTAGAAAGCTCTTTGGCGTTCACCTAGATTTCCACGGCAACCCCTGGTCTGTCCACTGTTTCAAAAACCAATCTATGAGCACTCGTTTACAGTGCAAACCTCACTCGCCAGAAACAAATGGATCACAATCTTCTTAAATAACGAAACCCTTGACACATTTAAATCAGCTTTGAAATATGTTCTGTTCACGCATGACTGTGACGAACGGATAGCTAGAGCCTATATTCAAGGCCTTGATCTCATGCCCTCTTCAACTCATGGAATCCTTAGCCAACTACTTCATACATAAATCTCACACTCGATTACTACACGATTACTTTCACCCCTTGCTAACTCATTGCGGCTGAAAATTCTCTATACCGTAGAAAAGCACACTACCAATGACTCTAGACCTCTAACGATAAGATCACCAAGGCAAGTTATCAACATCTTTGGACTCACCGTAGTGTTAGCTGCAAAAACAGATCTCAAGACATTAAATGCCACATTATTGTATTATATAAGCATAATTATTATCTCGATTACTGTTGTTATATCTTTAATTATTGTTACTCAAATTTACATATATGTTATGAATTTATACATTATTACAGATACTTTATAACTTGTTGTAACCATACGAGTATGGTAAAGCTTGCCTCATACTCAATATTTAGAAATAAATAAATAAATAAATAAATTCATGTCCTAAATTTAAAAAATAAACATAAAACAAACGAGCTAAAAAGAAAAACAAACCCAAAAAAAAGAGTGATAGTGGAGATGATGATTGTAGGATAGAAAGTATATATAGTTTATTAAAACGGGGGAAGAAAAGATATGAAAAATGCACATATTTTCATCTCTATTTCATACACGTTATATTAATTTATATTAAGAGAGAATATATATATCTACATTATTATACGCAGCATCCGTATTTTTTGTCCATCAGTCCGTCCGCCCGGGATCAACTTTAAAAATTTAATTACAACGATCCTAATCATTGGATTCAAATCATATTTGGTATACGGATATTTCCGAAGATGTATATTATGAATCTAACTTCCGTTTTTTTGTTTCTTTTTTTTTTCTTTTAAATGACAAGCATTTCTATTTTCTCGATTTTTGTCATCAGTTTTATTTTAAAAATTTAACATGGCTCTTCCAATACATCCGATTTTTTAAAAATTACGTATACGTATGTTTTCAAGTGTGCTGATTACAAATATCACTTTGAATTTTTAATTTGTCTTAAATAAAGTGCACTTGTCTTAAATAGCAAGTGTAATTTGTTTTAAATAAGGTGAAATTATAATTCTCTCTTAATATATTGGATTTGTACGAAAATTTGTTTTCGATTTCTTTTGAGGGTCAAGATTACGAATCTGATTTTCAATTTTAAATTTGATGACTCTTATAAAGTCTATACTCAAATAAGGTTAATTTGAAATTTTTGCGCGATACATCTGACTCGTAATAAGTTTTGTGTATTGGGATCTCTAATGCTCCTCATTTTGAATATGACCGTAGATTTTTATTTTACCCTAGATGAAGTTTACTTATATAAAATAAAATTTTCCTTTGTTCTTAATCTATATTAGAACAATGAGAAATTTCGTATACACCTGTTTTCAAGAGTGCTGATTACAAGTATCACTTTGAACTTTTAATTTGCTTCCATATTTAAGTACACTTAAATAAGGTGAAATTATAATTCGCGCCTAATACATTGTATTTGTTCGAAAATTTTTATTCTTTGGCTTTTGAGGGTCCAGATTATGAATCTGAACTTCGATTTAAATCTAATGACTCTTATAAGGTCTATACTCAAATAAAGTTAATCTGAAATTTTTGCTCCATAAATCGAACCGTAATAAGTTTTTTGTACTGGGATGTATAAGGTTGCTCATTTTATGTATGTATGCATCTATATTCGAATAAGCCCCAGACATTGGGAAGACTTTTTTTGTTTTTTTCATCAGTATTATGGTTGTAGATTTTTGTTTTAAAATATTTTTGATTAAAATTATACTCTAAGTAAAATATAATCATTTACGTAATATCATAATATCATAATATATGATATTATTGAATATATTTGTCTATGCGGGAGCGAGCGAAGCAAGCGAGCGTTTTATGCTAGTATATATATATATATACTAGGGAGGTACCCCCTGCTCGCTCCGCTCGCCAACCCCCTAATTACAATTGATGACTATAAAAATTAATCGAAACAATACGTAAGCTCTATGTTTGGTAAAATAATAAAAAGACTTAAGTGCTCAAAATCAATAAAAATTAGACACGAGAGTTCAGTTTCTTTACTTACTCATCATAATTTGATTCATAACCCTACCAACCCTACTTAATTTTTCATCTTTGGTAATCTAACATATTTTAATCTTAGACACATAACAGACCTTACTTATTTCACTTTCTTCAAATACCGCAGTTAATCCCCAACTCATCTCTTACTCACTCTCCCAACAAACCCTACTCACCTTATTCATTCTGGACCTTCCTCATCTTGGATCTCTAGCTTAAACTGCCCACCCTGAAAACTACTCTAGTGATTAACGAAATAGTAAAAATAGTCGTAGTACCCCTAGTGCTTCAAAACTGTCGATAATTTTCCGACTGTGTTTTGTTACACATGTGATGTTTTGTCAAACTTGCCCCGCAAGTTGCTGTGCAAAAAAACTCGAGAAAAATTATCTCAAAATTTTGAAGCACGAGGGGTATTTGGCTGGATTATTTTCCCCAGCTGAATTTCAACTCATAGAAATGCTGTATTTAACATTTTTGCGGTAATGGTTCTATTACTCTTTGTTTACTATAAATATACCTATCAATACTCATATATAGGTATACACCGCAGTGACTCAGGTCCAACCCAAAAGCTGATTCAAGTAAGTCTAACAATTCAAGTTGCTATACGACTCAAAACGTTCGAATTGGTAATAACTGACAAATTATCGAAATAATTTTAGCCACACCCTTCCGCCAAATGTCAAATGCAGCGTTCCTATTGGTTGAAATTCAGTTCGGGAAAATAATCTACAAAATTTTTTTACAGATTCTTCATGAGATGAACTTACTTCCTGCACAGTAACAGCTTGCAAAATTGCGTTTAAGCCGATTTATGATTTTGTAGGGGTAGAGTTGGATTTAAAATGATAAACGGCTTTGTTCAGCACCCTCTCATGACAATAAAAAGTATTTAATAAAAATTTCAATGACATAAAATGACATAATTAGAAAGCTGAGCCCAAGACCTTTTGATGATATATGATTTTATATGAAAATTCTAATTAGAGCCAAATTATAATTTTAATATCTGATCTACCAGCCCACAACCACCTTACCAACACTCTACCCTCCGCACTCGCCTTATCTAACCCGATTTACTATTCTCACCCATATTAAGAACCCTATTAACTATACTTACTTTTTTATCTTCAACTACCTGACCTAATTCAATCTTCTACTGACCTCACTAATTTGATTTACTTCAAATACCGTATTTTATCCTCCAAACTTATCTCATCCAATCTACGAACAAATCTTACTCACCTTATTCATCCACTCAGTCACTAACTTTAAATATTGAGAAAGCTTTATTGATATTTTTAAGTGCAATTATAAACCCTTCCCACCTTATCTCCCCTTCCACGCTCCTCCCTCATAACCTCCACCTGACCAACCACATCTACCTTACCAACCTGAACTGACTTAAATGATTAGCTCTCACTAAACTAACGTATTTCGTTTATCTAACCAGCTCGCTTGAGATTGCGCAAATCGGCCCACTTAAGTGTCCCTTGATTACCCGGAAAAATTTCTCGTACGGCACAAATTTTTATTTCTAAGTAAATGTTTTATATCAAAAAGTAAACATTGGTATAAAGGTTAGGTTTAGATTTAAAAAAGTTTGTTTCAAATTGAAATAAAAAATTTTCAAATGAAATTCATTATTATTTATAAATTACTAAAATTAATTATTTATTTTTTTGATATTAAAAGATACTATATTTCAGTAAAAAATTTTGAAAAAAAGGGGATCCAATATTTTTGACGAAGATCCAATTTGGGGGATCAAAAAAGTGCGATATTTAACTGTGTTTTGACCGTGTTTTTAAGAATTTCAGATTTTCGAAGATCCAATTTAGAGAATCCAATTTATAGGATCAGAATAAAAAACAGAAATATAATATAGAGGGATCAAAATTTTTAGATGTTGATAATGAAACGTATAATTGTCCATGAGAAAAAAATTCTGTTTTTAAATACAAACCTACTTTATTAAAACTTTGTCCTTGAGATTTATCAACTGTCATTGCAAAAGTTAAAATAATTGGAAACTGTTTTCTGTGAATTATAAATGGACAATTTGAATTTTCATTGTTACTTAAACTTATTTTTGGAATAAATACTACTTATCCTATTTTTTCACCTGTAGCTTCAATATTATGTTCAAATTTGTTATTTTCAATCTTGTTCCATTGTATAGACCATCTTTTTTACTTAGATTTCTAATTAACATTACCACTGCATTTTTTTAAAATTTTAGTTCATGGGTAGAAAGCCCGTCATTTACTGAATTTAAGTATTCAATTAGATAATCTAAACATATATTTGAATCAGTTTGATCTACTCCGTAAATATAATATGTCTATACTGTAATATGTTTTACTTGGTCCATTTAATATGTTTAATACTTTTCTGTTTAACATTGCAACATTTTCATTTTTTGAAGCTAAAATAACTTTGTTTAAATTATTATTTTCATTTATATCTCCAAAAATTGAATTGCAAACATCTTTCCTTTTCCATTTCATAGGTTTTTTAAAATTTTCAATTTCACCTTCTCCTATTTTTAGTAATAAATTAGAAAAATTTTTATCTTTACATCTCATATTTTCAGAGAGTTTAAGAATTTTGAAATTTTTCCACAATTTACTGTAATTAATCGTATCTTCTACAATAATTTTTTCATTGCCTCTTTTGACTACAGGAAGGATTTGTCTAAAATCACCACCTAAGATTATTAATTTTTCTCCAAAATGTCATGTCCCGAAATTGGGACGGATCTATTTAATTAATTTGGCTCTACTTAACCCTTTTGTGTTACCAGGTAGGTGATTCGAATAACTGAGAGGAGGTTCATTAATGAAACTACAGAACCCGAAAGACTACTATGAAAATCTATTTATTATAAAAACCAAACCATTACAAAACGTTACACGAGCTACTTCCTTAAAAATAATCTTACTTCTATTAAAGTTTTGGACACTGCACAGAGAGAGAGAGAGAGAGAGTTGACGGTTGTAGGGTTTGAAGGTATCTGGGTGATACTATTTGGCAGGAGGCCCTATTCTCCTGGTGCAGGTTTCACTGAGGTATAAATTACTGACACAAGGTGTAGGATTAATTACGACTATTTATTATACTCTAAGTACAAGCTGTCGCACGAGGCGCGAGCAGCTTAGGTCTGTGCCGTTCGGTAGCTAGGCACGCACTGGTGGGCCAGCAGGCTAAGCTCGATGCAGCGAGCTGCAGGCGGCCATACTCGTTCACTCTCTCTCTCTCTCTCGCTCTCTCTCTCACTCGCACTACCGTGGTCTCGCAGCGCGGAGCCCACAGTACTCCCCCCCGAATGAAGTAAAAGCGCGAGCTTTTCCCCCACGACGTTTTCCCTTGCTGAGCTTGCGGCTGGCCAAGCAACCGACGAGCAACTTCGTGAGATCCTCGCTGACCCTAGTCATCCTCTGAAATTGATCAGGTTTACTGTCAGCGAGAACCACACGCCAATCTACTGTGACACGTTCGACTACTTCATCCGTCCGTACGTTCTACCTCCTTTACGCAGAGGGATTTTCGATCTTTTCCACTCAAACTCGCACCCTAGTGCCAAAGTTTCCGTGAGGCTCATACGTAGGAGCTACATTTGGCCAGACATGTCCCGTGACATTTCTCTCTGGGCCAAGGCGTGTATCCCTTGCCAGCAAGCTAAGGTGACCCACCACAACCGGTTCTTGCCCCAGGAATTCCCAGTCCCCGACGGCCGTTTCGCTCATGTCCATATCAACCTGGTCGGTCCCCTTGTCAACAGCCACGGCAACCTGTACGCCCTCACCATTGTCGACCGGTATTCACGGTGGCCCGAGGCTGTACCTATACCCGACATGGAGGCCCCGACTGTCGCCCGGGCATTCTTCGACACGTGGGTTTTCCGTTACGGAGCGCCCGAGATCTTGACCTCTGACCAGGGTTCGCAGTTCGAGTCGCAGCTCTTCTCGGCCCTTTTACAGCTGATCGGCTGCGAACGAATTCGCTCCACGGCCTATCGACCTCAGCCGAACGGTTTGGTCGAGCGATGAGAGAGGTGAAGCCCGTTCCCTCTGCACGGAAATATAACTACAAGCCTTTCGTCTTCAAGGACATGGCCACGTGCACCCACGTGCACATGAGGTCTAAGCCTGTCAAACGCTCCCTTGAAAGACCCTACCACGGACCCTACAAGGTCATTCAACGTCTCTCGAACCTCGATTTTCTGATCGACGTGGGTGGTGAGCACAAAGTCGTGAATGTCGAACGCCTCATTCCGGCTAACTTTATCCCGGAAGGTTTCGCGGACGAGATTCTCGGCCCGGCAATCGATCCTATGCCAGTCAACCCTGTGGCTCTTAGCGGAGATCGAAAGCCCGCAGCCCATCGAGGACCCTGTCCCGAGCGGACTTCCTCTGAGCCCGATGCTCGATAGCCCACCCCTTTCGGAGCAACCTCCACCTCGCGAGCCTCCTCCGGCTGATACTCCACCCCCCAGCCTCGCCGATGTTTCCTTCGGGACCTACCCTGTTTCCACCTGGTAGCCCCGCTCCGTCTGTTAGTCGCGCTCCGGTTTGCGATCAAGGTAAGCGCGCGTCTCGCGGCAATTCCGTTCGTTCGGCTTTATTGCCTCCAACTACGCGTACCACCGAGTATCGTAGCCCACATGCCATTCCGATAGGTCCATCTCCGGTGCCCCCCACCCGCGAGAAGGCTTACCCTCGTAAGCGAGTGCATTTTGAGCACCCTTATGCGAAGCCTTTCGATTCGATCTCACAAAACAGCGTGAAGTATTTTTGGGAATGAGTTTAAGTAGAGCTCTTCCCACGCTCTGAATTATTAAACGAATTGAAAAGAAGAAGAATCAAGGCAAAAAATAATTTTTATTATTTACTCAATCACAATGTTTTGAAAATCAAAATGTCAATTATACACAGTAAAAAGTTTTGGTCGGTGAGCGCCCCACTAGGCTAATGGATGAACTGAACTTGGGTCGTTGATTTTCGTGAGATTTTTTCCCCCCCGGATAAATAAAGGTTTTTTTTTACTAATATTGATGCGCTGATCACGAAAATCTAAGTAAAAAAGCATAAAAAAGGAGCGATTAAAAGTTAATAACAATTAAACTTTGCGGCCATGGGCCTACGGGGCGGCTGTACTGATCAGCTCTCAGCTGCGACTGCTGCGCATGCGCCATGATGTACAATAACGCGAGCTCCGCAGTGGCAGAGTATAATTTATATTGGTGCCAATAAAAGAAAGAAGAAGAAGAAGAAGAAGAAGAAGAAGAAGAAGAAGAAGGCAGAGTATAATTGTTGTTAACTTTTAAACGCTCCTTTTTTATGCTTTTTTACTTGGATTTTCGTGATCAGCGCATCAATATTAGTAAAAAAAAAAACCTTCATTTATCCGGAGGGAAATAATCTCATGAAAACCTTACCAGCGACCAGACTATGATGGATTCGTATCATGTGCTCGACATCAACTCTGGCCTCTCAACAACCAACTTTGGTCGCTGAGCGGCCAGAGTTGGATCGCTGCGCGCCTAGCCCAGTTCGCCTGCTGACTCACACCACTAGTCGATGGCAGCACCAGTGTAGTTCAGCCACTAACCTAAACTTTTTACCGTGTGTAAATTCAAGTTCTAAAGTGTGCGTCGTGCAACGGTCAACGAGAAAGTGAGGTTCTTCGCTTGTTGACTTCGTTACTTGGAACGCTGGTGCAAGAGACAATTGCGACGTGAAGCCGATCGCGAAGTGTTCGATCCCGAAGCTTGCAGCTTTTTCCTTTTCGAACGCGCACGGGTCGAAGTCACCACAGCTACTCCCCCTCCAGTTTGGCTTAATGTTTTAGAGCAAAACGACACTCTTTTTGTGGGAGACGAATCGTCAGAGAGAGCCGTGACGTTGAGAGTAGATTTGTCTTTTGAACTGGGACCAGGCAAGGTAGACGTTTCAGGCATGTCCGAGGCTTCAAGGTATGCTGGCTTTAAGACATCAGTAGAATACGTGCGGGCCTTTCCATTAACATCAACGGCGTAGTTGCGGTCGTTGAGGCGCCGAATGACCCTGTGAGGACCCGAATACAGAGGGTCCAACGGTTTGCGTATGGAGTCAATCCGTCTGAAGACATGTGTGCAACAAGGTAGGGCCAGGAAAACGAAGGGCTTCTCCGTCCGAATGTGTCTGGATGCAGAAACTGGCTTTATTGACTGTGCCAGACGGCGAAGGCTTTCGACGAATGAAGGCGGATCAACCTGTACATTATTTTTGGAAGCGAAGAAATCACCTGGTACCCTGATTTAAGTTCAGAAGAGCATCTCTGCCGGAGAAGCTTGTAGGTCCTCTTTGAATGAAGTCCGAAGACCCAACAAAATGGATGGAATTTGCTCTGTCCAAGGAATCTGCGAGTTACACATCAGCCCGGCTTTTAACGTCCTATGGAAGCGTTCGATCATTCCATCTGATTGAGGGTGGTACGATGAAGTCCGAGCACGTTCCGCGCCAATGAGTTTGCTCAGCTCGGCGAACACCGCTGACTCAAACTGCTTGCCTTGATCCGAGGTAAACTTGAAAGGAGTACCAAAACAGCAAATCCATTCTTTGAACATTGCTTTGGCGATCGTCGGTGCGCTCATGTCCGGCACTGCTATTGCTTG
This sequence comes from Encarsia formosa, assembly GCA_038277355.1. Taxonomy (NCBI): domain Eukaryota; kingdom Metazoa; phylum Arthropoda; class Insecta; order Hymenoptera; family Aphelinidae; genus Encarsia; species Encarsia formosa. The sequence goes on along the minus strand of CM076185.1, from coordinate 30,615,444 downwards.
TGGCCATCTGGTATAACGGTCAATAATAGTCAAGCAATATTTAAAACCTTGAACCAGGGGCATCTTGATAATGTCGACATGTATATGATCAAAACGGTCATCAGGGAGCTTGAAGTTTCCAAGAGCTGCCCGGTTGTGGCGATGTACCTTTGAGCGTTGGCACGGCTCGCATTGTTGAGCCCATCGAGCGACATCTTTCCGAATGCCGGGCCAAACGAACTTGTCAGTGACCAACCTAACTGATGCAAGAACTCCAGGGTGTGCAAGGTTATGGAGCAGGTCGAAAGACTTCTTGCGGAGGCTGCTGGGTGGGTATGGCCGAACAACACCAGTTGAAGTGTCGCAGTAGACCGTGTGACCGTCAATGACCAAAGGTTGGATTGACAGGCCCGAATTGCACGTGATGTTTGAAAGCTCCCTGTCATCTGCTTGAACCTTGGCTACGAATTCCGGATTGAGTACCGATGGCATTAAAACTGCAGCCACACGAGACAGCGCATCAGCAACCACATTGTCTTTATCTTTGATGTGGGCAATTGTAACCTGGAACTGAAAAATATAGACTAATTGACGAGCTCGCCTATCCGAACTCTTGGACGAAGACTTGTCGCCTGAGTAAGTCAGCGATTCGTGATCTGTGTACAGCGTAAAAGGTCGTCCTTCAAGGATACGCCTGGAATGTTTGACAGCCGCAAAACCACCAAGAAGCTCCCTGTCGTAAGTGCAATAGCGGCTCTCCGTGTCGGACAGCTTCTTCGAGAAGAAACCCAAGGGTCTCCAGTGACCAGATGGAAACTCTTGTTCTAGGGTAGCACCAATTGCGATGTCTGACACGTCGGATTTGAAAGCCAGTAGAGCATCTGGATGAATAAACGAAGTGGTAGTTGCATTAGCGAGGGCATTTTTGCTGTTAATAAAAGCCTCTTCCGCAGCTGGCGACCAAGAAAGTGTTGATTTTTTATCTCTTGGACCCAGACCTTTGAGCATGTCGTTGAGTGGGGCCATAATTTCCGCTGCCTTGTGGATGCTGCGGTGATAAAAATTTATTACAGCTAAGAACCGTCGAAGTTCTAAAACTGTTTTAGGCTTTGGGAATTGGAGTATTGCTTCTTGAAGTAAGTCCTCGATGATCGGCAGTGGATAACGATCTGGCTTAGTGCAAGCATTCACACGCTTATAGTCTCCAGTGATCCTCCAAGAACCGTCACTTTTCGCCACCAAGTGGATTGGGCTTGCCCACTGACTGTTGGATCGGTGAACTATACCAAGAGCGAGTAGACGATCAAACTCTTCTTGAGCAGCTCTGAGGCGTTCTCCAGAAAGTCTTCGTGGACGCTCGAAAACTGGTGGTCCCTTCGTTTGAATGGTGTGAAAAACGGGTAGATCAGGAAGTGATGCAGCCGTTATGTCCGATGAGCCGAGTTCTTCAAATTCCTGGAATAGTGCTAAAAACTTGGCACCAAACTCACCACCTGGAACTTTTGCTGGAGTTGTAACGACCGAAACGCTGTGAATAGAAGTTGCAGAGATTGAACCTGATACACCTAAGCATGTCAATTTATCGCTGAGCCGCTTAAGACGTAGATCGATTAACAATCCAAAATGAGTCAAAAGATCAGCGCCAATGATTGCCGATTGGACATCCGCGATGATGAAGTTCCAACGAAGGAGTCGACGAAGTCCAATGTCAACTGGAGCAAATGATTACCATAGGTAGCGATGGGTGATGAATTGGCAGCATGCAAAGTCAAAGGCTGCCGTTTCCATGACTTTCTTTTAATTGCTGCTCTTGGTAAGATCGATATTACCGAGCCCGAGTCCATCAAAAATTTGATCCTTGATTGACGGTCGAAAACGTGTAGGCGGTTTTCCAAAGGTAATTTGTCACCAAAATCTGCCACCTGAACCAGAGGTGACGTTATTAGTTTCGCTTGAACGAGCAGGGGTCTTTACACTTTTGAGCATCGCCTCCATACACCTGGTGGTACCAACACCACTTTGGATTGCGTTCCGGTGCACACGATCGGTCACTTGAGTTTTCGTTACCCCTTGATCGGGAGCGTTGTCTGGATCGACCTTGCTGTTGCTGTCGTTGATTAGCAGAAAATTCGAATAGGTTTTTCTTATTGGAGCCGATAAATTGTAACAACGATTTTCTCAGAGCAGCAACTTCTTGAGCGAGCGAATTGTCTACTGCCGCCACAGGGATCTCATTTTGTGGAAGAACTTGAGTTGATGGGGCTCGAGCATTGACTGCGGCAACGGACGGTTCGCCGGATAACAGCTCGTCTGCCCGGATAGCCTGCTCATCAAGACCTGTGGCTTTTAAAACTTTTATGAGCCTACTCACCTGAGCTGGTAGTAAATCCAACCATTTTACACGCAAATCTTCGTCAGTTATCGCGTTACCAGCCAGGCACCTCATTTGACGTAAAAGCTGTGAAAGTTTTTTATCCCCCAATTCGAGCTCGTTCAGAAGTTTGTGCAACTGTCGGTCAGCAGAGTCGGAAAGAAATTCGATGATTGCTGCCTTGAGAGTCTCGTACTTGTGTTCCAGCGGAGGGTTTACCAAAATATCCGCAACCTCTTGAATGATTTCAACGTCAAGTGTATTTACCAAGAGGTCATATTTGCTTGCGTCCAAACGGATCCGATTTGAACCAAACACACTCTCTACTTTGATAAACCAAAGCCTAGGATTGAATTTCCAGAAAGATGGAAGACGGCATGAAGTAGTTGCCTCCACATTGGCCGAACCTTGTTGATGCTGCAGAGGAGGTTGCATAAGGTTGATCTCGTTTGCTGGATGCTCGTTTATGAGATTAGCGTCATTTGCGGCGTTCACAATCGCATTTTGCTGACCAATGTTATTTTGATTAAAGTTAAGGAGGTTATTTATATTGTTTTGATCTTCCATGTTTAGAAATACCTCGCCGACAGGTTGCACGCGTCTGTTGGGCGCCGTGATAGGTGGAGAACGAAGAATGATTAAAGCACTTAATTCAACTTGAACAAAACAAAAAAAAAATATATTACTTTGGGGTCACCACTCTGGGAACGAGTTTAAGTAGAGCTTTTCCCGCGCTCTGAATTATTAAACGAATTGAAAAGAAGAAGAATTAAGGCAAAAAATAATTTTTATTATTCAATCAATCACAATGTTTTAAAAATCAAAATGTCAATTATATAAATTCAAGTTCTAAAGACGTGTGCGTCGTGCAACGGTCGACGAGAAAGTGAGGTTCTTCGCTTGTTGACTTCGTTGCTCGGAGCGCTGGTGCAAGAGACAATCGCGGCGTGAAGCCGATCGCGAAGTGTTAAATTCCAAAGCTTGCAGCTTTTTCCTTTTCGAACGCGTGAGGGTCGAAGTCGCCCCATATTTAAATAACGAACAGCGTGTGGATAGTTCGGGGTCATTTTTAACGAGAGTTAAACGCGTAAATTTTCATAAAATTCTTTCGGGGAATGAGTACAATGTAAAGACGTTAAACTCTAATATCCAAACCTTTTATTGCGGCCTAAATAAAATCGAGTGACTTTTAGACAGCGGTTGTACCGATCACATAATAAACGATGATTCAATTTTCAGCAAATCGGTTATTTTGAGTAATCCCTTAAATGTGAAAGTTGCTGACAGTCGTACATTGAGAGGAACTAAAGTCGGGAAAAAAAACGTATTTTATAGTTAATGATGTTAAATCCGAGATTACTATTCCTAATGTTATTTATGTTGAAAATATGGATAGGGATTTATTAAGTTTGGCAAAAATTACAGATAAAAATAAAAATGAAGTTTATTGCGTCGATAATCGAGCTGAAAGGACCCCGGTAAACTCCTAATGTAAATTGGCTTTCGATCAAATTTTCTAAAACTTTGGAAAATGATAGATCTTGATGAGTAAATAAAAAGTTTCCACGGGGGCCAAGCTCAAAAGTTCATAGTTTTCGAGATATTCCATCCCCAAACGGAGGGTTCGCTGTCTTATGATAAAAGAGACTCGATGTAATGTTTCTTGTAATATTGTAAAAAAAACTTACTGCAAGATTTTAAGATCGAAATTAATAGTGGTAAGACCCTTCACTATATAATTGAAGGGTTAAAAATTATAGGACAGTTTTGAGGGATGGGCAAAGGCATCAATAAGGGCAAAATAATTCATTGCAGTTGTAATGGGCTAGTGTACTCAGGGGGGTTTTAGGGTCGCTCATTATGAATTCAGTTACCATTTTATTCTCAAACCACGTGGAAAGGGCAGAAAATATAGGGTTGGCGAAGGGCAGCAGTAAGGGCAAAATAATTCATCGCAGTTCTAATGAGACAGTGAAAAACGATATAGCATAGCTTTTTTTTAATGCGCTTACGGTTTTTTTCAACGGAACCTAGCATCGAATTTCTGAAACTAGCCTTGCATGGCAAAAAAAAGCACATCTCTATCCTTTTTGTTCAAACCCTCGCGTTTTCTTAGAAAGTTTAAAAGATTTTGTAATTTTCGTCCAGAATTCTTTTAAATTATGGTTCTTGAACATTTTGCATAGGAACATATAAAAATTATTATATGTATTCGTAACTTAGGCAACGAAAAAAAAAACGACCCTAAAGACCCCCCGAGTAGACTAGCCCATTACAACGGCGATGAATTATTTTGCCCTTACTGCTGGCCTTAGCCAACCCTATGATTCCGGCCCATTCCACGTGGTTTGAGAATAAAATGCTGACTGAATTCATAATGAGTGGCCCTAAAAACCCCCTGAGTACACTAGCCCATTACAACTGCGATGAATTATTTTGCCCTTACTGCTGCCCTTAGCCAACCCTGTAATTCCGGCCCATTCCACGAGATTAGAGAATATAATGTTACCTGAACTCATAATCAGCGACCCTAAAAACCCCCCGAGTATACTAACCCATTACAGATGCGATGAATTGTTTTGCCCTTATTGATGCTCTTAGTCAACCCTATAATTCCTGCCCTTTCCACGTGGTTTGAGAATAAAATGGTACCTGAATTCATAATCAGCGACCCTAAAAACCCCCTGAGTACACTAGCCCATTAGAACTGCGATGAATTATTTTGCCCTTACTGCTGCCCTTAGCCAACCCTATATTTTCTGCCCTTTCCACGTGGTTTGAGAATAAAATGGTAACTGAATTTATAATGAGCGACCCTAAAAACACCCTGAGTACGCTAGCCCATTACAACTGCGATCAATTATTTTGCCCTTATTGATGCCCTTGCCCAACCCTCAAACCTTTCCTATAATTTTTAACCCTTCAATTATATAGTGATGGGTCTTACCACTATTAATTTCGATCTTAAAATCTTGCAGTAAGTTTTTTTTTACAATATTTCAAGAAACATTACATCGATTCTCTTATCATAAGACTGCGAACCCTCCGTCTGGGGGTGGAATATCTCGAAAATTATGAACTTTTGAGTTTGGTGTCCGTGGAGACTTTTTTTCTACTCATCAAGATCTATCATTTCCCAAAGTTTTAGAAAATTTGACCGTAAGCCAATTTATGTTAGAAGTTTACCGGGGTCCTTTATAATTGTGAAAATAAAATAATTGCGGTTGCTTATTAGCACAACGGATTTTATGGAATCGAAAGCTATATAAATAAGCCAGAAAATTTTCATGTAAATAGCGAAACTAAAAATATAACTTTGAAAGAAAAATATCATAGAATTTTAGGCCATATAAATTTTGATTATTTGAATAAAATGTGCGAACGGAAATTAGTCGACGGTATACCTAATAAATTAGAACCTATCTTTTTGAAATGCTTTACTTGCTTGACAAATAAAATGCATAATTTACCTTTCAAAAATAATATCGAAAAAGCATCGAAAATTTTAGGTATAGTGCCTGCTGATTTAAATGGTCCACAAAAATTTACTGGTTACGACGGGTCGAGATATTTTTTGAGTTTTGTCGATGATAAAAGTAGACTGGCCATAATGTATACAATTAAATCTAAAGCTAAAGTTTTTGGATGCTTCAAATATTATCTAATGAAAGTAGAAAATTTAACAGAAAAATTTGTAAAGAAACTAAGGTGTGACAACGGGAAAGAATATTTGAATATCCAGATTTATAATTTAGTGTCGGAAAAGGGAATCGAGATTGACTCGTGTCTACCATACGTACATGAATTAAATGGAGTCGCGGAAAAATTTAATCGAGATGTTATGAATACCGCGAGATGTTTGATACAAATTTATTGGCCGGAAGTAATTAAAACGGCATGTTATCTGAAAAATAGAACTTTTTCGAGCAGTACTTTGGAAAATAAATCTTTGTTCGAAGTATTTTTCAATAAAAAACCAAATTTGAACAATTTAAAAATATATGGATGTAAGGTCTTTGTGAGAGTTCCTGAGATTAAACGTAATTCGAAATGGGATCGCAAGGCCGACGTAGGAATACTTTTAGGTTATGAGAACGTAGGATACAGAGTTCTGGTTGACAGTAGAGTGATTGTGGTCAGACACGTTGATTCTGTAGAGGACGAGCGTAAATTGATTGGCTTTAGGGGTTTTGATAACTCTACGTCCGATGAGTCTGACACTGAAATTCAGAAGTCTGAATCAAACGTTTTTGATGAAAATGCTAACCGAGAAGAAAATTTAAAAGAGCAAAAGGAAAATAAAGGTCGAAATAAAACCGAGCGTAAAAATAAGATTGTTAGAAAATTGACTCAGGAAAGGAAAAGACCAGATTTTTATAGCGCAAGTCATGTTAAATCGAGATGTATATACATAAATTTTGTAAGTACCGATAGCCCGAGAAATTATAATGAGGCTATAAAAAGTAATGAATCTGATTTGTGGATAAGCACGATGAAAAAGGAAATCGATTCCTTGTTTAAAAACAACACGTATGATTTAGTAGAAAAACCTGAGGGGGTAAAAATTCTAGATTTAAAATGGATCTTCACAAATAAATCTGACAGTAGAAAAAAGCCAGATTGGTAGTTCTTGGATATCAGCAATCGGAAGCAGTTGAAGATGTGTATTCGCCAGTAGCGAAAGTTCAAACCCTAAAATTATTGTTATCTTATTGTTGTCAGTTTGTACTTAGGATTTACCAATTAGATGTTGAAACAGCCTTTTTAAATGGCAAAGTCAAGTCAGATGTATTTGTGAAGCAATCAATGAGATTTGAGGACGGCACCGACAGAGTCGGAAAACTGAGAAAAGCCCTGTATGGTTTGAGTGAAAGTCCAAGAGACTGGTATGAATGCTTAGATGCGTATTTGAAAAAATTGGGATTTGTGAGAAGCAAAGTTAATTACTGTTTATATTTTAAGAGTAAAAAAAATGGTACTATGTATATAATTATTTTTGTGAATGATTTATTAATTTGCGGTTTGGAAGAGGTAGAACTGAGTGAAATGAAAATGTAATTGTCGGGAGAATTTGTTATGAAAGACCTGAGACAGGTAAAAACGTATTTAGGTGTAAACATTGAGTATGATCGGGTAAAATGACTCTGAGTCAAAGTGACTACATTGAGTCTCTAGCGAGAAAATTTAATGTAACTGAAACGAAATTGTATAATACACCTATGGAACAGAACTTAAACTTAACTCCTGCGCAGTCAGCATCAAATAATTTAAATTATCGGAACTTATTGGGTGCATTGTTGTACGTAAGTTCTAGTACAAGATTAGATATTAGTTATAGCGTGAATTATTTGAGTCGTTTTCAGAATTGTTACAATGGAACTCATCATCGTTATGCTTTGAGAATATTGAAATATTTATATTTGACACGAGATTTGAAGTTAACTTATCGTAGAGATTTAAAAGCAAGGGTGATTGATGTTTTTGTTGATGCAGACTGGGCCGGAGATAAAAACGATAGGAAATCAACTACCGGTTATATTATTCAAATTTGCGGAAATATAGTTTACTGGAAATCACGTAAACAGGGTAGTGTCACAAAGTCTATGACAGCGGCTGAATATGTAGCCTTATCTGATGCGGTTAGTGAAGTGAGAGTGATATTAAGCTTATTGAAAGACTTTGAAGTGAAAATTGTGAAACCTGTGAAAATATATGAAGATAATGAGGGTGCAATTGCGATTTCTAAGTACGGTAATATGACAAAAAATTCGAGGTACATTGAGGTAAATTTTCATTATGTAAACGAATGCTACGAAAGTGGAATGATTGGTATTGTTAAAGTTGCGTCAGAAAACAATTTAGCTGATATTTTGACGAAAGCTCTTGATCGTAACAAGTTCGAATACTTTAAGTAGGTGCGCACTAAGAATTATATCCTAAATTTTCAAGAAAGAAAAAAATTATATATATTGTATAGCGTTGCAGCATAAATTTAAGGAGGTGTGTGAAAATATGGGATAAATTAATATTGCAGAACAGCGTGGCCGAGAGCGTAAGTGAGCGTGTGCGTATGAGTGTGCGTATGTGAGCGGCGAGCCACAGTGACAAGGAGAGCGGACAGTTGATGGCCGGCTCGCAAGCATGCGTCTACTCAGTTAACCTGTATAATAAATATGTATTGGCATCTAGCAGGAGGGGAAATTGCAGGCTCTTGCATGCAAAATCCGATATAAAAATTTTTAGTTCAAGAAGTCGCCACCAAATTTTTGTAGGCTGTTTTTACGGCTGCTTACGTGCAACAGCGCCCCCAATTTACCTCCCCTCATGCTAGATGCCAATATTTTTATTTAACAATGAATCTATTAAACAAATAGTTTTACTATTATATATTCACGTGTTATAATTTAATTAAACTTCCTCAAGTAATAAAACACCACTTATTTTAACAGTTAGCTACATGGATGGAAAAAGAACAGAATAAGCACTGGTCCGAAGGGTTACGATTTATTCAATTCATGAAAAATCGTGCTTATCATGATGGTATAAAAATATCACCCTATCAAGCTATGTTCGGATCCGACGCAAAAATGGGTCTGTCGTCAACATCAATTCCTAAAGAGCTGCTTAACAATATACGATATTAAAACTTTACCAGCTTCTCGATAACGAAAGGAAAAAAAACGACAACCCACAGCTAATCTTACCAGCAGTTGACCTTGTAGTTAACCAACGACATGCAGAAGAAGAAAAAGAAGATGGAGAAGAAAAAGAAGAAGAAAAAAAAGATGAAGAGTAAAAAGTAGAAGTACCATGCGACAATCGAAAACGCAAAAGGCAAGATGAAACTGCAGAAGGAGAAGTAGAAGACCCTGGTAATGATAAAATAACTTAAATAAAAAAAACAGGTGTGTTGCTATGTAAAATTTGGAAAAACAAGCAGTGAATGAGTATTTTTAGAAAACCGACATAAACTGATATGATAATTCATACAAAACCGTTACATCCATATTTACATAAGTTTTCTTCTTTCTATAGTTTCATTCACAGACTTTTTATCCATCCCATTAGACAAGATAGATTTTATCACTGAGCTTAACTCTATAAGACAGATAGCTTTTAACAATGGTTATAAACACTTTCTGATCGATCACTTAGTTTCGAAGGTCGGTTACAAAAAAGCTATGAAAGAAGTATTTCCCTTATCTGTAAGACCAAAAAATAAATTTTATGTTTTAACATACACTGGTGGACTTTCAGAACATATTTCAAGAATTTTTAAGAATTACAACATTGACATAACCTTTCGCACCGGAAAAAACTTGTAGAATATAATAAAAACCAATAAAGACAAGACATTGTATAAAGATAAGTCAGGCGTCTATTTAAAGAAATGTGACACTCTATCATGTTAGAAAGTTTATATTGGTCAGACAGGCTGGTCGTTTGAAAAGAGGAACAAAGAACATAAGAATTCTTTTGTTAATAGAGATAGACATCCAGAAAATTCAAATTATGCTAAACACTTGTTAGAGTGTGACTATGTTTTTAATGATGAGTTTGAGATTATGCATGTTTGTCATAAAAGCAAAAGATTGAATTTTTTTTTGAGGCTTTAGAAATTAATAGACTTAAAAATTATGATGTTTTACTCAACGAGCAGTTAGATCGATTTTAAATTTGTATCCAAATGCCTAATTACCCTATCTGTTGTGACAGTCAGTGATCGTAATTAAATCGTCGGTAACGATTTAGGATTTGGCGCGAGTCACGTGACTGTCAAACGCAGATCAGAGCGGACCTCTGAGGTGGTAGAGCGGGAATCGGGAAGCCACTCGTAGTTTTCGTGTTCGAGTGTTCGCACGTACATGGAACTTAACTCGTCTCGGTTCGACGGCTAACCGGACTCCTGGGGAGTGGAATGTCGTCGAAGAGAGAGTTGGCAGAGACAGAAGGTGCGGGATCGATGGTCATCGCCCGGGAAGCATTCTTCTGTCTAGACGAGTCAACCGGCTTTTGGAAGCCGTGGACGTCGGGGAACCTGACCGACGTCCGGCAGACACGTAAAGATCTGGAGATCGATTCATGGCAGATCTTGAAGCAGCTTACTCGTTACGGAAGTCAAGGCAATTATTGACATTCGCGTCGCGCGTTGTGGTAGAGCCGTAGTGTGAGAGTGTGGTGTTATTTGTGAAGTTGTCATTTCACCTCATCGCCTGGACCGCTTTCCGACGGCTACACGGCGACTCGAGTATGGTAGATATTGCGGCTGGTCGGCATCGTAGCCTGGCATTTTGTTTAGCCTGACGGCTTGGTATGAGGTGCACCTTAGCGACTCCGTAAGTTAATTGTAAATGTGCGAGTGAGTGTGAATGCGTGTAAGTGTCCTTAGTACACTGTTATTGTCATAATCTTTGTTTTTCTCTTGCGCGCGTTAGTTGCCGATAGCAGCAGGAATTTGTGTGCGCGCGCAACGATTTAGAGAGCATTGAAGATTCTTTTGTTTACCGGTTTAAACGACACCGAGTCGTAATTCGGAATTTGTATTTTAGGTTTAGATTTGTTATAATAAATTATTAAATTGTTAATTTAATTTTTATTGACTAAACCTGGTGTTCCTGCGAATCGATCCTGTTTTAATACCCGCACCCACTACCGATAAACGAACTAGCCGACCGCGTCGCGAAGTATAGTAATATTCGCGGACGCGATTTCCTCATTTTATTATTTCAGGTCGACGAGTTGCAGTTCGACGAGTGCTTGGATCAGCACTAAGTACAGGTGATAAGGATTTAGTACGCACCGTGGGTATTTGTATCGGCTCATACAAACCCTTAAATCCACCCCTGTTACACTGTATTTAAGAACTTACACATTTTGTATCGATAGTTTAGTCGACGAAAGTCGCCTGAAGAAGGCACAGTGTGCCGAAACGGCCATTACAACAATTTTTTATTTTTAAAATTTTTTGTTTTGTATGCAATGAAGTGAAGATTTAACACTGAATTTTTGTGTTATTATTGAAATTTGTATCATCCTGACAAGCAATGAAAATGAAAACTCGTTCTAATTTAAGATTTCCTAAATGTAAAGTTGGTGATAGTGTTCGAGTACCAATCCCTGGTGTTGACAAAGGTCGAGGTGAGCTCAGAAATATTTTAATGTGTGTCTTTGAAATTGATAACGATTTATACAAGCTTGGAAACGAAAATGGAACCATAAAGGAGAAGTTTTCGTGGAATCAGTTTACCCCATGTAACGCAGATCTTGTTCAATTGGATAAGGTTTCTCCCGAAGAAAAAAGTTTGCGGCATCTTGCTAGAGAGCAATCGATTTTAGGCGGCCAAGGCTATGCTCATTGTAATTGTAAACAAGAATGCTCTAATAACAGATGTAAGTGTAAATCTTCGGGAGTCTTATGCAATTCAAAATGCAACTGTAAATCTTGTAAAAATAAAAAAATTATTCTTTATATATTCTTAAAAATTACAAAAATGTAATGTGTGACAACTAAATTCTCTTTTTAACAAATAATTTTGTATTTATATCTCTTCCAATAACTTTAGCCAACAGACTTCGGCTAAAGCTAGCTTTAGCCGAAATCGGATATTAGCCGTAAAACACACACACACTCGCGCGCGCGCACACACACGCCCACACAAGTAAGAAAGATTTATATGTTAGTTATACTTCGTTTATGTTATAAAAAACAAAAAAAAACAACAACAAACAAACATTAAATTGTATGGTAAAAAATATAATGTTAACTCCCCAAAACATTTGGGGAGGGAGGTGATGTGTCATAAAAAGACACACTTATACCGTATTTCTCCGAAAATAAGACCGGCCTTATTTTATTTTATTTTTTTATTCAAAGAGGCCTTATTTTCGGGGAAGGTCTTATTTTCTGTAGTAAACATAAAATTGATTTATAACATAATTTTATTCAAAAATTTTAATACGAAAATATGAAAGCTTAAACTCATAATAAACATTTATTCAACTGAAACTAAATTAGTCGGATACAGTAATTTCATCCTGTTCCAAAATATCATCGTAAATATTAGAATCATTATTATTTATATCAATATTTTCGTTACATTGTAAATTATCTAAAATAAGAGGACCCAAGCGCTCATGTTTAGCAATAGACAATTCTTCAAAACTAAATTTTTTATCCACATAGCTTGCTCGTAAAGCATTTGCTACAGTCTCTTCTGAAATTTTTTCCCAAGCATTTTTCACCCAACTCACAACGTCTTGCAGGCAGGGCTTAACGATGTTTCCTCGTGAGAGTCTTTGCATTCGATGTTCGGTGTAATAGTTTATTTCCTTCCTTAAATAATCTTTAAAAGGCTTATTTACACCAATATCGAGTGATTATAAATATCCAGTTGTACCAGCAGGAATCATGACTTGGTCAATTCTCTACCGTGCAAGAAAGGTTTTCATATCTTTTGCCCGGTGAGTGCTTGCCAAATCCCAAATCAGAAGACCTCTAGCCCTTCCTCGAAAAATAAGCGGCAGTGTATTATTAATCCATTTTCGAATTACTTCTTGGGTAGCCCAATCTTTTGGTGTTTCTATAACATGCACACCAGAAATCATTTCAATTTTATTCTTTTTACCTTTGTTGATAAGTAAAGAAATAACTTTAGTTTTATCAAAACGAATCGCTAAAATGCAGGTAACACGAAAACTTTCGTAACCAGTTGAGGGCACGTAAATTGAAGTAGCTCCCAAGTTTGCTATTGTCGTTTGAAACTTCTCGCCAAAGTACACAGCTGCGTCATCCATGGCTACCATATTTGATAGATTATACTGCTAAAATCAATATTATCGATAAATTCCTTGTAAGACAGAGCACGCAAGACAACTTGTTTATCCTCCAGCTTGAATAGCGTTGTTAATCTCCGCAAAGATAAGTGTTGTCGATTTAAAAAATTATCTTTCCAGTGTTGCGATGCTTTAAATTTTTCTAAAAGAATATCCAGCTCTCCAGCTAGAAAACGTGCTATTTTTTGAACGTCGACTCTTCGCACAACTAAATTTTGTAATCTTCTATCAACAATCCAGTCAAACACTAAATTTTCAAGCTCAGGATATTCTGCTTTCCGACCGGATCCACAACTTCTCTTTTTCTCAAGCTTATAAGCCTTCTAATATAAGATGTTTTTGATATTCCAACTTCCATTTTCGAAGCTGTCTTTCAGAGAGACCTTTTTCTTTGCAGAAAGATGAAGATTTCTTGCCACGTTATTCTTCTAAAATTTTGATTTTGTACTCAATCGAGTACGACTTTCTTGTACTTATCTTTGATAAATTTTAATCTTGATTTGAAGTTTTAGAAGTATAGAGTTTAGAAGTTCTTTCAGCACTGACGCTCGACTACCGACGCTTTCACCGACACCTTTTTGGGGCGTCCTTATTTTCGGGGGAGGTCATTTTAATGAGCTCATGGAAAATTTTAAGCGGCCTTATTTTCGGGGCGGTCTTATTTTCGGAGAAATACGGTATTTGCTGAACAGCTTCAGAGCTCGGGAACAAATTAATTTCATAAATGTCTTTAGTGAGAACTTTTTTGGAAGTCAAGTGCTTATAAAGGAGCTTGACTGACAATTGATCAGTCTTGTTTTCACAAAGAGTGGCAAGCTCCGGGGACTGCAGCCTCGTTAAGGTAAATAGAATTACATCTCTTTAAATAATTTGGAGTTACATCACCTCTAAATAAAGCTAAAATATTCAACAATTTTGTTAATCATCAATAAACTAATTGTAATCTAATATAACTAAATAAATAAATTATTAAAAAACAAGGTCTCAATTATTAATTCAAATCTCGTTACGAATGCATTACGTGTGGTGACCAACTGGCGTGCGAACGGTCATAAGCAAGTCGAATTGTTATTGTTAAATGCGGTCTGTAGTTGGTTAACACTCGACCAAACCTGTTTTTCTTCTCATTTATTTTAAGTTTAAAAACTTATTTCTTTTATTTTTGTCCGTCATCAGCAGTCAGCGAACTTATTCCCGAACTTTTGTTATTTGTTTATTTAACTGTAGTAAATTCAAGTATTTTAATTCAAGTATTTATTTTATTTAAACAACTTTTTTTCCTCCGTTACTCTTTATTAGCACGATTTATACAGGGTGACCCATTTTAAGGTGAAGACGTAACCGCGTTTTCATAAAATTTTTCGATTGCAATTTAAAAAAAAATAAAAGAGAAAATGTAAAAAAACGCTCTGTAGCGCGCTAGATAATATTTTTAGCTATTTTTTGAGCCTAATTTGATAAAAATTGGTTAACAAATAACTTCAGGAAACTTGGAAAATCGGTTTTCTTCTTATTCAGCAAAATTGTAGTAGTGTATGTCGTCTGCTAGTTGCTGCTAGTGAGCGAAGGATGCAGTACTGCCAAATATAACCAATAATTTTATATGCATCAAGCAACAATTATTAGTGAAAACTAAAAACAAAAACTACTTTTTAATATAAAGTGTTAATTCATGACAATAGGATGAATAAAAATAGTAAAAAAATCAATCATTTTCTTGTGAGCTATCTAGTGTTCATAACTATAGTAGGTGTAAATAAACTAATGCTTTTAAATAAATTTATCTTAAATATGTTTTTGTTGACTCCTCCATCCAATTTGACTGTTGCTGTGTTCTCTTTAATACTTGGCGTGCAATAAGAGAAATCAAACTAAATTTTAACAACTATTACAGTTTATCAAAACTAAAATTGTTCACTCACTTTTATTTAGTAAAAGATTTTTAATCAAACATTACTTTTAAATAAAAAGTGGAAATTCATAACTACCGGATATCTAAAAAAGAAAAAAACTCTCTTGTGTTCATGAATCATAGGTGTAAATGTATAACGGCTGTTTTTAAATAAATTTTGCTAATATAAATTTTTGTTGTTTTCTCAAATTTGAGTGTGGCTTTTTGAATTTGATGAAGATTTGTGGAAACCAATGCTTAGATAAAATAATTGTGTACTTAAGGGCACAATAAGTATAATAAAATTAAATTTTAGTTGCCCACAACTTATAGACACTACAATTTTTTACTCTCTTTTCTCTAGTCAAAGGATTTTCTATTAATTAGGGTCCAGAGTTTCAAGTCAATAAGTCCATTGGTTTTTTCATAAAAATTATACCCTCAAAAAAAGAATGATACTTGGTTTTATCAGATTTTAAGTTTTGACCTTACCTGCTTTAGTAATTAAGTTTATTAAACATCTTTAGTAATTGATTAGAAGTGTAAAAGAAAATTTCTAAATTTATTTAAAATAACAAGAAAGCAGGGTCCAGAGTTTCAAGTCAATAGGTCCATGAGTTTTTTCATAAAAATTATACCCTCAAAAAAACAATGATACTTGGTTTTATCAGATTTTAAGTTTTTACCTTATCTGCTTTAGTAATTGATTAGAAGTGTAAAAAAAAATTTCTAAATTTATTTAAAATAACAAGAAAGCAGGGTCCAGAGTTTCAAGTCAATAGGTCCATTGGTTTTTTCATAAAAATTATACCCTCAAAAAAACAACGATACTTGGTTTTATCAGATTTTAAGTTTTGACCTTATCTGCTTTAGTAATTGATTAGAAGTGTAAAAAAAAATTTCTAAATTTATTTAAAATAACTAGAAAGCAGGGTCCAGAGTTTCAAGTCAATAGGTCCATTGGTTTTTTCATAAAAATTATACCCTCAAAAAAACAACGATACTTGGTTTTATCAGATTTTAAGTTTTGACCTTATCTGCTTTAGTAATTGATTAGAAGTGTAAAAAAAAATTTCTAAATTTATTTAAAATAACTAGAAAGCAGGGTCCAGAGTTTCAAGTCAATAGGTCCATTGGTTTTTTCATAAAAATTATACCCTCAAAAAAACAACGATACTTGGTTTTATCAGATTTTAAGTTTTGACCTTATCTGCTTTAGTAATTGATTAGAAGTGTAAAAAATATTTCTAAATTTATTTAAAATAACTAGAAAGCAGGGTCCAGAGTTTCAAGTCAATAGGTCCATTGGTTTTTTCATAAAAATTATACCCTCAAAAAAACAACGATACTTGGTTTTATCAGATTTTAAGTTTTGACCTTATCTGCTTTAGTAATTGATTAGAAGTGTAAAAAAAAATTTCTAAATTTATTTGAAATAACAAGAAAGCAAGGTCCAGAGTTTCAAGTCAATAGGTCCATTGGTTTTTTCATAAAAATTATACACTCAAAAAAACAACGATACTTGGTTTTATCAGATTTTAAGTTTTGACCTTATCTGCTTTAGTAATTGATTAGAAGTGTAAAAAAAAATTTCTAAATTTATTTAAAATAACTAGAAAGCAGGGTCCAGAGTTTCAAGTCAATAGGTCCATTGGTTTTTTCATAAAAATTATACCCTCAAAAAAACAACGATACTTGGTTTTATCAGATTTTAAGTTTTGACCTTATCTGCTTTAGTAATTGATTAGAAGTGTAAAAAATATTTCTAAATTTATTTGAAATAACAAGAAAGCAAGGTCCAGAGTTTCAAGTCAATAGGTCCATTGGTTTTTTCATAAAAATTATACCCTCAAAAAAACAACAATACTTGGTTTTATCAGATTTTAAGTTTTGACCTTATCTGCTTTAGTAATTGATGAGAAGTGTAAAAAATATTTCTAAATTTATTTAAAATAACTAGAAAGCAGGGTCCAGAATTTCAAGTCAATAGGTCCATTGGTTTTTTCATAAAAATTATACCCTTAAAAAAAGAACGATACTTGGTTTTATCAGATTTTAAGTTTCGACCTTATCTGGGCGTCCTGGTTTTTTTATCAATAAAAAAACCAATGAAAAAATTATCTCCCAAACTATACAACCCAATAACGCTAGGCATGCGAGTTTTTTATAAGCAAAAAAATTTATAAACAAGTTATCCCCCAAGCTTTACAACCCAATAACGCTGGGCGTCCTAGTTTTTTTATCAATAAAAAAACTAATAAACAAATTATCCCCTAAACTATACAACCCAATAACGCTGGGCGTCCGAGTTTTTATAATTAAAAAAACTAATAAACAAATTATTCCCCAAGCTTTACAACCTAATAACGCTGGGCATCCGAGTTTTTTATAAGCAAAAAAATTAATAAACAATAAACCCCTTCGCAGTAAAACTAAATAACACTGGGCATCCTAATTTTTTATAAATAAAAAAATTAGTAAACAAATTATCTTCCAAGCTGTACAACCCAAAAATGCTAGGCGTCCGAGTGTTTTGTAAATAAAAAATTATTAAACAAGTTACTCCTTATCTGTAAAACTCAATAACGCTGGGCATCCTAACTTTTTTTATCTAGGTAACAAAACTAATAAACAAATCATCCCCTAAACTATACAACCCAATAACGCTAGGCGTCCTAGTTATTTTATGAATAAAAATACTAAATAACAAATTATCCCTCAAGCTTTACAAGCCAATAACGTTGGGAGTACGGGACTTTTTAAAATTAATTTAACAATTCAATAAATGAACAGGCTTAATCGTTAAACCTAGTGAAAAATTTGGGGCTCTTAATAAACAAATAAATGATTTAATAGACTATCACGAGGCACTTATCTTTGATATTCAGAAAAACTGCAGTTGATATGTCCAGGATTAAATTACCGTTGACAACAACAAAAAAACAGACGCCCAGCGTTATGGTTGTATAGCTTGGATATAATTTGTTTTTTAGATTTTTTTATTGTTTAAATAACTAAGATGCCCAGCGTTATTGGGTTGTTTAACTTATGGGTCAATAGTTAGTTAATTTTTTTTTTTCATAAAAAATTCGGACGCCTAGCGTTATTGGGTTGTATAGCTTGGGGGATAATCTTATAATTAGTTTTTTTATCGATAAAAAAACGAGGATGCCCAGCATTATTGGGTTGTATAGTTTGGGGGATAATTTGTTTATTAATTTTTTTATTCATAAAAAACCAGGACGCCCAGCGTTATTGGGTTGTATTACTGGGGAAATAATTTGTTTATTAATTTTTTTATTCATAAAAAACCAGGACGCCCAGCGTTATTGGGTTGTATTACTGGGGAAATAATTTGTTTATTAATTTTTTTAATTACAAAAAACTCGGACGCCCAGCGTTATTGGGTTGTATAGCTTGGGGGTTAATTTGTTTATTATTTTTTTTACTTATTAAAAACTTGTACCCCCAGCGTTGTTGGGTTGTAAAATTAGGGGGTATTTTATTTATTGAATTATTAGTTCATAAAAAAAGCTGGGCGCCCAGCGTTATTGAGTTTTTTGTTTGCCTGATCTGTGCCGGAAGATTTTCAAATTTCGCGGTACTACCTGGGCCGGGATCGGTCACTCTGGTGCAGACGGGTGCACTGCACACTGCACACAGGTGTAAACCAAGTGTAAACTGTAAGTTCTGTGATTACTTTGGTTCATTTAGTTTTGATATATTCTTCTGCTTTTTATTAATACTTGACTAAAGTGCATGAAAACTATATTTTTTAAAATATATTCATCAGTCTAAGCATGTAATTTTTCTTTTATTGATAATTAATTATCTTACTGGGTGACGGCAAGAGAGAAGCTTTCAGTGTTAGTAAAAAAAGGAAGATGATTATAAGAAGAAAAGTAATCGACACGGTTGCTACAAGAACAGGATCTAATAAAGTACCCATATCAAGATAATTATTCAAGAAATTTCAGACAGTTGGGGAAATAATTTATTAATATTGAAGAAAGAAGAATTATTTATCACTGCCTGCTGCTTGTATGATTGTTTACTAAAATTTTTTTTTTCTTTGCATGTGCTGCATGAAATAAATAATTTAAAAAATTTAGAATTTCATTGAGGGAAATAAATTTTAAAGGTTATGAGAACGGGTGCATGTGCGGTTCGTGCATTTACTACGCGTGCGGTAGCAGACGACGCAAGGATCTGCTACACATGGTTAACGGGAGGAAAACGATTTTCCAAGTTTCCTGAAGTTATTTTTTAACCGATTTTCATCAAACAAGGCTTAAAAAATAGCTAAAATTATTATCTAGCGCGCTACAGAGCGTTTTTTTACATTTTCCCTTTTATTTTATTTTTTATAGCCACTTTTTACTTCCAGCGCTGGTTACGTCTTCACCTTAAATGTCGTACCTAAATAACTCGCTTGGGAAGGCCCAAATCGAAAAAAACGTAGAGACCAAAGTTTCATTTTTTTTTGGGGCTAGTAAGATTGACCCGAAAAAATTGGGCCCGGGGCCTCATTTTGGGCCCCACGGACACAAAGTCCGTTTTTTCAAATAGGAACCCCAATTTTTGACCTCGGATTCAAAAAGAGCGGGAAATTTTACGATTTTTAGGCATTTTTTGAAACATTTTTTGGGCCCCCATGAGGCCCTGCAGAGCTTATAAGACTTTTATAAGCCCCCTTTCTTTTTAACCGGAATTAAATCGAAAATAACGCCTTTTTTACATAGCACATGCGTTGGGAAAGTTTCTTGGTTCAAAATTTCCAACAAAATGGGCCCGAAAAAATTGAGCATCACGCGTTTCATTTGAAATTTGAGTTTGTGCAGCTATTTTGATGATTTCGATTTTTTAATTTTGTATTTTTATTTTCACTGTATTTATTCGTCCAGCTTTTTTACCTTAGAATTAATTAGAACATCAAAGTTATCTATATGATTTTAGTGAAGCTTTTACACTTACTAAAATTCAATCATTATTTGCATACATCAGTTTAAAATTTTGGACCTTAACGAAATGAGTTTGCAAAATTGTTTAAAGCAGCAAGCTCAACAAATTTAGCTTGAAAATCTCTATAATAATATTCAATTTTTATAAAAAAGGATCTTTTGAAGGCATGAAATGTTATCAAAAAGAACAGAATTCATAATCTATCTTTGCCCCGAATAGAGGTTATTCAGAGACCTGCTTACAAAGAATTAAGGAAGAATGGCAGCTTAATATGATATTCCATTTGTGAAGAAAATTACTAAGGATGATTTTGCTACTCGTATTATCTCTTCATTCGGTAAAACCAATAAAAGGTTTTTTTCTATTCCATTGTGACTAGTAGGACATTTGTAAGATAGCCTATAGCAACTCCTCCCCGATACTAACTACACCTTCCTGTCCGTGTGGATACGGATACCTCTCGAACATTTTCTCGTTTCTCATCGATTTAGGTAGATCGCGGACACGTACGCGTTAAATAAATAATTAATCGTGCAATAATTAATTAATTAGTAACTCCTGGCTTAACTAGACAGTACAAATATACAGGGTGACCTATTTTAAAACGCGCACCTATATAACTCGCATGGGAAGGCCCAAATCATCGAAAAAAATGTAGAGACCAAAGTTTCATTATTTTTTGGGGCTAGTAAGATGGGCCCGAAAAAATTGGGCCCGGGGCCTTATTTTGGGCCCCATGGACCCAAAGTCCGTTTTTCAAATGGGAACCCCTATTTTCGACCTCGGATTCGTAAAGAGCGGGAAAGGACCTCTTGCATAATTGCCAAAATCTGATCCTCACCAAATTGGCTGAAATTTCGGATTTAGGTGCCTTTTGGGACCTACAAAAACACCTCACAGTTAGTTTTTCGGTTGGCGGATTTACCGCGCATGCGCAGAGACTTTTGTGTCCCATTTAAAATACATCAGAAACCACAATTTCAGGTAGTTTTTCGTTTATATCTCGAATATCTGACTTGGTCCAGGTCTGAAATTTTAGTATGTTTTTGAGTCATTCAAAACTCAACTTTTAAGGGTGTTTTGGTAAAGGGGGTCGATGTCCCAACCAGATTTAAATAGCATTTAATCTTCAGAGTTGAAAATTTTTTTTTTTTCAAAAAATCACAACTTTGTCTCGAATTATCCGATCAGAACCAGGTTTGGTGCAAAATTTTTGTCTTTAGTTGTACTTTTTGGAAAATTTTTTTCTCTTTAATTTTAAGAAGTTTTACTGCACGTAAATCGTCCATAACCTCAAAATTTAATTTGGAGCCAAAAATTATATTACTGTATTGTCCGGCGTATAAGCCCCCCTGGCGTATAGCCCCCCCCCCCCCTGATGTCGTTATCGAGAATTGCGAATTTTTGTATACTCTGCGTATAAGCTCCCCCCCTCCTCAAATTTGTTAACATAAGAGAGACTTATATATTTAATTACCGCTTCAGTGAAGAAACTCAACTTGCTACAGTTAGCATTTGAAGTCTGTCTCGTTCTGATCGTGCTTTTAAATTCTAAATCTTAGTGATTTGTATTTAATTTTATTATATTAATTTTACGATAATTTACGTAATTATGACTACTAGGTTAAAGTACGACGCTGCTTTTAAATTAAAAGTTATAAAGTATGCTAAAGAGACAAGCAACCATCAAGCTGCACAAAAATTTGACGTTGACAGGAAAACGTACCTAGGTGGGTAGACAGTGAAACTATTATAAAAGAAATGCCTAAACGTAAGTGTGCACTCAGAACTGGTACTGCTAAATGGCCCGAATTAGAACAATACGTTTCGGAATTTGTATTAAATACGAGAAAAGAAGGTATCTCTAAATGAAATGTTATGTATAAAAGAAATTATGTACAAAATTACTTACAAAAGTGTTTCTAAATGAAACATTTACAAAATTTACTAATAATTATTATTTTATTTGATTTTAGACTCAGCTCAAAATTTTATAAAACTGTGTACTCGGCGTATAACCCCCCCTTAATTTTAAGAGTCGATTTTGGGGACTTCCAGGGGGCTTATACGCCGGACAATACAGTAATATTATTTTTGACTCCAAATTTAAACCATTTTTGTACCATTTTTTAACCTTAAATTTGCGATTAAAAATAATCTAAGACAAACGCCTTACCGAAAAAATAAATAAAGGACGTATTTTAACAAAAATTAGCTGCTTTTTTTTTTTTAGAATTTTAAAAAGAGTGGAAGGCATTTTTCTGACAATTTTTAATTAATTTTTGATTATTTTTTTTTAAAGAAAATTTTGCCGCAAATCGCATGTCTCTGGCTCTAACAGGTTCTGAGATATGAATTGAAGTTGAAAAATCACTATTTTAGACCCTAGGGTCCCTAGAGAAGGAATAGGAAGCTGCGGTTTGCGCCAAAAAATTTCTTTTTTTATGCCCTTTCGAATGATATATATATAGTGTGGGTTTTCCATGGGGGCCGATTCGACTATATTACCCGGCTATATTCTTAGAGTAAAAAAGGGGCATTATTTGTATTTTTTCTGTTTTATGAATTTTTTACAATAAATATTGAATAAAAGTATATAAAAATATATATCAACGTAAACTAGAGCAAAAAAGGCATCTTTTTATATAAAAAAAATGGTTTACGCGCCAAATTTTCAAGTTTTGAACGGTTTTTTAACGAACTGTCTAAATTTTTTACCTTAAAAGTGAATTAAATCGACTTTAAACGCATGAATCGAATATAGACCACAGAAAATAAAAGATGCATTTTTTGAGTTCTTTCAGAAAATATATATTTTGTTATGCTTTTAAGCTAAAACGGCATTGAAAAGTCCAAAAAACCACGTTTTTTTCAAAATTTTGAGGTTATGGACGATTTACGTGAAGTAAAACTTCTTAAAATTAAAGAGAAAAAAAATTTTCCAAAAAGTACAACTAAAGACAAAAATTTTGCACCAAACCTGGTTCTGATCGGATGATTCGAGACAAAGTTATGATTTTTTGAAAAAAAAAAATTTCAACTCTGAAGATAAATGCTTTTTAAATGTGGTTGGGACATCGACCCCCTTTACCAAAACACCCTTAAAAGTTGAGTTTTGAATGACTCAAAAACATACTAAAATTTCAGACCTGTACCAAGTCAGATATTCGAGATATAAACGAAAAACTACCTGAAATTGTGGTTTCTCATGTATTTTAAATGAGACCCAAAAGTCTCTGCGCATGTGCGGTAAATCCGCCAACCGAAAAACTAACTGTGAGGTGTTTTTGTAGGTCCCAAAAGGCACCTAAATCCGAAATTTCAACCAATTTGGTGAGGATCAGATTTTGGCGATTATGCAAGAGGTCCTTTTACGATTTTTAGGTATTTTTTTGGAATTTTTTTCGGGCCTTCCTAAGGCCTTGCAGGACTCATTTATTTTACCTTCAATAACTCGAGAGGTTAATTTTTTTGTATTGCACATTCATTAGGAAAGTAGCACAACACGAAATTATTGATCAGATGGGTCGAACCAAATTGTTCCTTGTGCATTATTTTGGGCCCTACGGACCCTAACTTCTTTTTTTCTTTTTTTTTTAATGGAAAACCTAATTTTCGTGATCATCGCATTAAAATCAGTTAAAAAAGCCTTTTACTATCTGGGGGGGGGGGGGGGTTCTCACGAAAACCTTACTGGCGACTAGACTATTAATCTTAAAAAAGGCAAGTTACAAATTTTCGACACTAGCACTACCTACATTCAAAAGTAGGAGTAAAGTTTTTATCACAAAATATTAATTTAGCAAGAGAAATGATTGAAAACAACGCCAACTTTTTTAGAGATGTCCTTTTCTCCAATGAGGCTACATTTGATAATACTGGACAACTTAATTGACACAATTGCCATTATTGGGCACAAGAAAATCCTCATTGGGTAAGTGCTATCGACCACCAGAATCGATGGAGCTTGACGACATGTCTTAATATGGCCTTATTTTTTTGATGATCACGTAAACGGACAGAACTACCTTCATTTTTCAACAAATGAACTTCCAAATCTACTGGCAGATATTGACCAAGCAACCCAAGATCGCATATGGTTTCAGCATGACGGTGCTCCTGGTCACAGAAGGGTCATTGTTCAAGAGTTCCTGAATACAATAAAATTAGCCTCTAAAGTTATTGAAGGTAAAATAAATGAACCCTGCAGGGCCTTAGGAAGGCCCGAAAAAAAATCCAAAAAATACCTAAAAATCGTAAAATTTCCCGCTCTTTACGAACCCGAGGTCAAAAATAGGGGTTCCCATTTGAAAAAAGGACTTTGGGTCCGTGAGGCCCAAAATAAGGCCCCGGGCCCAATTTTTTTGGGCCCATCTTACTAGCCCCAAAAAATAATGAAACTTTGGTCTCTACATTTTTTTCGATGATTTGGGCCTTCCCAAGCGAGTTATTTAGGTGCGACATTTAAAATGGGTCACCCTGTATATTTGTACTGTCTAGTTAAGCCAGGAGTTACTAATTAATTAATTATTGCACGATTAATTGTTTATTTAACGCGTACGTGTCCACGATCTACCTAAATCGGTGAGAAACGAGAAAATGTTCGAGAGGTATTCGTACCCGCACGTACAGGAAGGTGTAGTTAGTATCGGGGAGGACTTGCTATAGGCTATCTAGCTAATTATTTATTTAATTCCTTTCCCTGTTAAATTCTCAAGGATTGGTTGATTTTTTCGATCGTTGAGAGATAAATAAAAGTCAGTTCTGTTTCCTGTCTCACCAATCACGATTCTTTACAAGCATAAATAAATAAAATTTAATTTAAGTAACTTCCTAAAATATTAATAAGTTTAATAGTATCATTTAAAAAAAAACAAAACCTTTGGAAATCAGCCAATCAAGTAATGTCTTGTTCTTCTTTATAAGCTGGCACTTTCTTGCAACGACGCAAGAATAATCTAGATCAATACAATTTTTTGGATTTTTTCCAATATCTTTAAGTTTCCAGTACAAAGTATCAAATCCGGCTCCTAAATTGATTATTTGACCTTTTTTTTCAGTTACCTATAAAAAAAGATAAAACTATTATTTTTCGTCACATCAAAATTTTCTGAAAATCAGTAGCTACTTTTTGTAAACCTTATACACCGATAAATACGATATATTAATTCTTCGTATATAGAAACGTGTAAGGGTTCAAATGAAAGATCATTTTATTTATAGAATCGAGCGGTGACTGGAATTTTATTAAATTTTCAAAATTGCGGCTGTGCCGATGCCATGTTCGATGAAAAAAATTATTATAGCGTTCAAAAAGTGTCTTTAAAAAAGTAATAAAAAGTAAAGTTTTTCTAGAAATCGCTTAATCAGTAATGTTTAAGTACGTTGCAAAAAAATGCATAATTTTTTATTCCAAATTCAATATGACGGACCCAATGTGTCGTCAAAACTCTCAAAAACTGCTCTACTAATCATGAAGCTAGTGCTGGAATGATGGAAGTTGGTGGTGTTATTGAAATGTTCTCAAGATCAGTACAATTGTTTGATGTTATGTATGAGTTTTACACAGGTGATGGAGACACAAAAACATTCAAGTCACTGCTCGATGCTGATCCTTACAAAGAAAAACAAATAGTACCTAAAAAATTAGAACATGTGCTCCACGTCAAAAAGCGATTGTATAAACGAGCCCAAGAAACGAAGAAAAAATTAGCACAAACAAAAAAAACCTTGAAGAACGCTGCAGAAGCAGCCGAGGCACAAAAACCAGCTCAACTCTGAAACAAAACAAAAAATGAGAAAAAAAAAATCCCCAAGTGCTCCTGCTGCAAAAACTATCAACTTTACTAATAAAGTGATGATAAAATTATCAACTTATTACCAGAAAGCAGTGTTGGATAACCTAGATTCAGTGGAAAATATGAGAAGAGCTATTTTAGCTACTTTTTATCATAAAAGCTCTACGGACAAAAACCCACAACACCAGTACCGTCCGGTCAAAGAAAATTCATGGTGTGAGTATTGCAAAGCAGAAGCTCAGAAAAAATTGAAAAATTTTGAACACCCCCCTGCTTTTGATAGCAAAACTGTTGAAATGCTTAGGCCAATATACGATGACTTTACTTCAGAAGATCTGTTGTCGAGGTGTCTTGGAGCTAACACTCAAAACAACAACGAGAGCTTCAACTCGACCGTTTGGAACATAGTCCCTAAACACTTGTTTGTTAGTCAACAAACGATTGAAATTGCTGCTTGCATCTTCAATGAAGGCTACATTTCTGTTTTAAAGATAATGGAAACAATGGGCATCCAAATTGGCCCAGCTGCAGTGCAACATGCTCGTTTCGTGGATGAGCGCAGAACTGTATGTGCCAACCGACGATCTTCTGCGGCATCTAAAGAGAGCCGAACTGCACTTAGAGGTGCGAGATTACTTGAAAACGATCACTTTGAAAAGGTAGAAGGAGTTGTCTATGGAGCAGGAATCGCAGAATAAAGGTAAGACTACTTTTTTAAACATTATTCAGTTTAAAAAACTTTAAACGCGTTTTTCTCGAAACAGTACTTTTTCAACTGGTGGTAGTTCTAAAAAAAAAAATAATGAACGGAATCACTCCAAATTTTAACTGAAGCCTCCTAACATAAACCTCTATTGTATGAACTAAAATAGTTGATTTATATTAACAATTACAAAAGTTATAAACAATTTAAGTTTCAAAAAAATGGTCAAAAAATTCAAAAGTCCGCCATTTTGTGAATTTTCAATTTTTTTTATAAATTTTAGTTCATTTAATAGCTAAATCTATTCAGATTAAGAAGCCGTTTTACTTTTTGATTTCAGATGAACCGTTGACGAGCTAAAACTTTCATCAGCAAAAAAGAGGACGACTTTCGCAGCTTAACTTGACCAAGAAAAATTGTAAAAAAAAAAAAAAAAAATTTCTTGTATTTTTACTATTTGACTTCATTGTGTAAAAATTTCCAAGCGGTTGTATCAATTTTACTATAAATAAAAAAATTTTGAAAAAAAAAAAAAAAATCAAATTTACTAGTATAATTTTTTAAAGCATTTGCAAAAGCTAATTTTTATCTATATCAGTACACATATGTAAAATTTAAAAAGTAATTTATAGAAATACATTCTTTAATAGGTTGTTTAAAATCTGCTTCAATATCCTGATTTCATTGATAAAACTAGGGCTTCACGATACGAGACGAGATCGATATTTTGAATTATATCGATATCGTATCGAGTATCGTATCGACGATATTTTACTGTAAATTTATCGATATCGTCTCGGCTCAATCCCGAGAATCGAGAAATATCGACTCAAAAAATTTCATCTACAAATCAGTTGTTAATTATATTATATTCATTAAACACTTTTATATCATAAATTACAATTATAATATATTTAAATTATCATTTATTTTAAAAATACAAAATGAGCAAAGAAAAAAAATCTAAAAAAAAAAAAAGATAGTTACTAATCATGAATTAAGTCCGTTAAACATATTTTGTTTCTAATATTTAAAGAAGACTTTGATTACGAATTCAAACATAAAAGTGCTATTAGAGAATCGTCTTTTAAACAAGTTCTCGTATCACTCACGACGAGAGAGCCAGTTCTCAAAAAACGCTCAACCGCAACAGCTGCAAACCCCCAAATACCCTGGGCGCCCGAGTTCAATAAATGAACCGATCAGCTATCCCCCAAAGCTTTAAACCCCCAAAACCTTGAGCATCAAGTCCAATAAAAGAAACTGATCAGCTATCCCCCAAATACCCTCGGCGCCCGAATTCAATAAATTAACCGATAAACTATCCCTCAAGCTGTAAACCCCCAAATACCCTAGGCGCCCGAGTTTGATAAGCAAACCGATCAGCTATTCCCCAAGCTGTAAACCCCCAAAACTCTGAGCATCGAGTTCAAAAAAATTGATCTTCTAAGCCCCCAAATACCCTGGGCGCCCGAGTTCAATAAATTAACTGATCAGCTATCTCTCAAGCTGTAAACTCTAAAACCCTGGGCGCCCAAATTCAACAAAAAAACCGATCAGCTATCTCCCAATCTGTGAACCCCCAAAACCCTGGGGATCGAGTTCATTAAAAGAAACTGATTAGCTATCCCCCAAGCTCTAAGCCCCCAAATACCCTAGGCGTCGAGTTCAAAAAAATTGATCTTCTAAGCCCTTAAGTACCCTGGGCGCCATAGTTCAATAAATAAACTGATCAGCTATCCCCCAAGCTGTAAACCCCCAAAACCCTGGGGGCCCGAATTCAATAAATAAACCGATCAGCTATCCCCCAAAGCTGTAAACCCCCAAAATCTTGGGCATCAAGTTCAATAAAAGAAACTGATCAGCTTTCCCCCAAGTTCTAAGCCCCCAAATACCCTGGGCGCCCTAGTTCAATAAATTAACTCATCAGCTATCCCTTAAGCTCCAAACCCCAAAATACCCTGGGCGTCGAGTTCAAAAAAATTGATCTTCTAAGCCCCCAAGTTCCCTGGGCGCCATAGTTCAATAAATAAACTGATCAGCTATCCCCCAAGCTGTAAGCCCTCAAATACCCTGGGTTTCCACACTCAGATAAAGATTTGATGGGGTCAACAATATATTGTAACATCTAAGATGCCATAATTGATGAAGAGACAATGATGCACATTGTAGCAGTAAAAATATCATGGTAGCACTGACTAAATGCGTATTAAGGGCTAACATGTTTCTAGTGGCACTGGTATAGCACAACTTAATTTTAAAAAATTTCTTTTTTGTGATTTTGGTATAATTAATGTACTTGATGAATAGTTTTAATGTTAAAAAATTTACAAATGATTATAAAAATCACAATATTTAAAAAATAATGTCTTCAATTAAGATTTTTAAAAAAGGCCGTCGATGGCTCAGTCGGTTAAGATACACGTCTTAGTTGGCCGAAACATCGTCACGCTGAGGGACGCCGGTTCGAATCCCCGCCGGCTCAACTTTTCGAGCGCGGCGAGGCGAGCTGTGTGACCCGCCTTGGACTAGACAAGAATTCTGGTCGAATACTGATTTGTTCTGAGGAACAAAGGAGATGGTCACCGAAGAATTAATTAATGCTCACTGAGAATTATAAAGAATCACAGCAGATAAGGCTTAGGACCGCTTAACCCTTTACTGCTAACCATCTATAGCTGATGGAATATTTGATGGCATCTTCGCCTTATCAAGATGAAGTATTCAGGACTGATACACCCGACAGACGCAATTAAATCTACAGTTAAAACCCTATTGTACCCCACAGTATTATATGTTTAATGTGAAATGTACGGCGCCCGAGTTCAACAAAAAGGAAAGCTGATCAGTTTATCGATTAAACTCGAGCGCCCAGGGTATTTGGGGGTAAACAGCTTGGGGGATAGCTGATCAGTTTTTTTGTTGAACTCGGGCGCCCAGGGTATTTTGGGGTTTAGAGTTTCGGGGATAACTGATTAGCTATTTCACACACGCGCGCGCGCGCGCACACACACACACACATATATATATATATATATATATATATATATATATATAATAGTAAAGCCCCCCCCCAAAAATGATTGCTGGATCCACCACTGACACTTTCGAGTTTTATTGGCTCCAGTAACAGTGTACGATATTCACGCTAAGATTTAAAATCGCTATATACACCTTTTTTTCGAGACGATATTTTTCGATATTATCGTCTCTGGAATATCGCCGATACGAGAATATCGGTGGCTTCATAAAAAATTTTTATCGTATCGATATCGACATTCGTTGAGACGTATCGTCTCGGATATCGTATAGATTTCGAGACGATATAGATATTTTTCTCGAGTATCGTGAAGCCCTAGATAAAACTGGACTTATGTATGTTGAAATTTATTATTTTTATTATTATGTATGGATGATTCTACATCATCTCATAATTTTAAAATCGATTTTTGAAATGAAAACTTAGTGATTTTGAATTATTGCAATCATTTTAGTGTAAGAATAGTTCAGAATGTAGCTTTAAAAAATTTTTTACACAAAATTTTCTAAAATAATGAAATTTATAGCTTTAACTTCAAAACTTCAGAGAAAACTAACCAAGTTTCTTTTAAAAAATACATCTTGCGGTAACTGGTAACCAATTGAGTCTTAAATTCATATTCAATAATTGAGTCCATACTACAGTAGTGGTCAAAATTATACGACACCCCCTGATTCTGTTTCTTTTTAATTAAAAATTTTAACTTTGACAAGACCGCGCACGTCGAAACCATTAAATTATATTTGTTCAAAGGTTTTTTTTACTAATATTACCCAAATACTTCGAGGAACAATATTTACTTAGCCTTAAAATTGTTTTCTTCTTACTTTTTACTTCAATTTAATTTAAAAAGTTGTTTTTCGAAAAAAATCAAATTTTAGTCTTCTTCATAGTTTACATGTGTTCGGAAAAATTATTATGAAAATTTAACTATACAGTTTTTATTTTTCCGTTTATACGCATAATTAAGTATAACGAGAAAAATTTTTAAGATCTTAAATCAAAAATTGTTCAAACCACAGGCAAATAATGTGAATATTTATGTACAACAAATTTGGCTATTTTTGGTTTTTTTTTAGTTATTCTATTGTAAAATGAGTTTATTTCTTCAAAATATTAGGTAAAAATCACATGGAAATGCATATTTTATGTCATTTGAACAAATTAATTAAGAAACTTACAAAATAAAATGAAAATATTATATTTTTTAACTTATTTACACAATTGATACCTTTTTGAAATCAAAACGTGTCTTTTAACATTCAGTAAATCAAAACAACATGTTTTTTGTAATAATTATCATTAAATAATTAGAAGTATTTATTTAACAGTTCAATAATTTGATAATTACGTGTATACAAATACAAAACAACATAACAACATTTATTTAGTATTTAGTGGCCCCTCCTTTAGCTTCATAGCAGGCTTTTATTCTTTTTACCATAGATTCTGCAAGTTTCATACAATAAGTTTTACTTAAATTTTGCCAAGCAAGAGCTATTTCTTTTTTTAACAGTTAAATTGCGCACATGTTTGTCTTTAATCATTCTCTCGATTTGGTCCCAAGCATTTTCTATGATGTTTAGGTCTGGGGATCGAGCAGGCCAACTCAAAATAGGAATCTGATTGTCACTCATCCATTTTAAAGTTTTTTTGGATGTGTGACATGGAGCGTTATCTTGCTGAAAATACCAAATTTTACGTCTTCTAAAGACTTTTTTTTTCGAAGGAAGCATATAATTCTCCATGATACTAATGTATTTGTCGCTATTTACTGTACCTTCTACAAAATGCAGTTCTCCTGTTCCTTTTCCTGATAAGCATCCCCAAACCATTACAGAACCTCCGCCTTTCTGCACTTTCGCGGCAAGACAATCGCTGTTGTATTTTTCACTATTCGTGCGTCTCACTCATTGTGGTTGATAAGAGAAGTGTTGGAAAGAAGATTCATCACTGAAAAGTACCAAATTCCACTTTTCAACATTCCATGAAAGTTTACTTTTGCACCAGTCAAACCGAGCTTTCCGATTTTTGGCCGTCAGTAGAGGCTTGCGAGTCGCAACGGCAGACTTCAAGTTATTTTCAAGTAAACGCCTGTTAACCGTTTCTCGAGAAATTTGTACTTTTAATTCTTGATTA
This sequence comes from Encarsia formosa, assembly GCA_038277355.1. NCBI lineage: Eukaryota > Metazoa > Arthropoda > Insecta > Hymenoptera > Aphelinidae > Encarsia > Encarsia formosa. The sequence goes on along the minus strand of CM076185.1, from coordinate 30,583,728 downwards.
AGTTGAATTTTTATTCTGTTCGCAGTCACTGAACGGTCTTTTTTTGCTTTCTGAATAATTATTCTATCTGTCCGAGTGCTTGTTACTCGCGGTCTACCAGCTCCACTTTTAGTTTTCACCGCATTTCTGTTTTGATACGCAGAAATTGTATTTCTAACACAACATCTAGTTACGTTCAATACTCTTGATATCTGTGATAAATTTTTTTTTGCTTTAAATAAGTCAATTATTTGCCACTTGACAGGTTCTGGTACTGATTTTCTACCCATAATTGCTTATGCAAATGCATACTATTGTAAAAAACAGTTTATTCAAATAATTAACATCGATAAAGATTTAATACTCATTACTTACAAGTAATTAGCGCTGTGATCGCATTTTTTTGAATTTCGAATTGCTTCACACTTGACTGATGTAAACAATGCAGAATATCCAGTTTATGTTCGCTTTTTATTCAATAAAATGAATGAGTACAAATGAATAGTCATATTACATTATATGAAATTAATTTAAATTTACTATTAAAATAAAAGGTTTTAAAAAAGGTATCAATGTTGTAAACAAGTTGAAAAATATAATATTTTTATTTTATTTTGTAAGTTTCTTAATAAATTTGTTCAAATAACATAAAATATGCATTTCCATGTGATTTTTACCTAATATTTTGAAGAAATAAACTCATTTTACAATAGAATAACTAAAAAAAAACCAAAAATAGCTAAATTTGTTGTACATAAAAATTCTCATAATTTTTGATTAAAGATCTTAAAAATTTTTTTCGTCATACTTAATTATGCGTATAATACGGAAAAATACAAACTGTATAGTTAAATTTTCATAATAATTTTTCCGAACACATGTAAACTATGAAGAAGACTAAAATTTGATTTTTTTCGAAAAACAACTTTTTAAATTAAATTGAAGTAAAAAGTGAGAAGAAAACAATTTTAAGGTGAAGTAAATATTGTTCCTCGAAGTATTTGGGTAATATTAGTAAAAAAAACCTTTGAACAAATATAATTTAATAGTTTCGACGTGCGCGGTCATGTCAAAGTTAAAATTTTTAATTAAAAAGAAACAGAATCAGGGGGTGTCGTATAATTTTGACCACTACTGTAAATACTTATAGAGTTGTAGTAGGTCTTGACAAATTTACATTACCTTTGAGCACTTTGTTTTAATTTAAATTTAACCTGATGTTGGGACTGCTGCCTAGAATAATTAATTCTCAAAGTAGCAAATTTTTTTATAAGATTAAACATAATGTAAAGTTTTTCAGCGTCTATAAAGTTTGTTAACACTACAAGCGTATTTTATATTTCTTCAAAATTGATTAAAAATATTGAAATTTAAGGTTTTAAGTTCGTCAAAGTTTATTTAAGAAAAAAATTAAGATTTTTACCAAGTTCTGTTATACTGAAACAATGACTTTAGAAAAGTTTTTTTTTGTTTCTTATACTAAATATTTATTCCAAAAGTATGTACTATATGAACATAGATAAGTTAATTCAAAATCATTCACACATTTAATAAGATTTATGTGCACAACTAACTTCACAACCATTCTATTGAATTCCAGTTTATTAAATAGATATTTATTTTTTTTTTTTTTTTACTAATGATGATGCTTGATTTATTGAGTTACATCTCAATGCAGCTCTTAAGTGATTTGAATACGAGATAATATTTGATTATACAAGCATATGAGAAAAAATTGTTGTAGCTCAAAAAAGGTATTCATTTTTCATAGAAAATAGCTCAAATTACAATTAAATCTTTATTTTTAACCGGTTTCAAACAGTAATTTTTAAGGCAGATTTAAATGATTATCAAAAAATAATCACCAGAAATTAAACAGATTGTATTGTAAAATACAGTCACTGCAATTTAAACTAAAAAACCAAAAATAGATCTAAACATAAATCATTCACATCAGTAATACACAATTCACTGATACACAAGTAATCACATCAGTAATACACAATTCACTAATACACAAGTAATCACATCGGTAAGACACAACCACTAATCGCTAAAATTAGACAGTTGTGTACACAGCTTATAATGTGATTTGTTGCTGCTGAAAACTATACCCGATCTCAAATGGTGGCACGGTAAAGATCCGTTCCAGGCCCGGTTGCCGTGTTGCCGGGCCACGGATCGGATGTGGCATGTAACGCTAATCGGGACCCGGCACGGATGATTTGCCGTGCGAGTTGCCGTTTGATCAGATATATATGGGTCAAAATAATACTTTTTTAAAAAACCGTCCGCACGAGGTTCACCGATTTTGTTGCAATATTTTTTGGCAAAAGTACTATTTAATAGAAGACTTTTGCCACAAACTAGAGGTCTCTATCTTATTTCTGCTTGGTGCTAGATTTTTTCAAAGATTGAAAAATGGCCTATTTTTAAGCTGTTTTAAGCAATTTTAAGGTATTTTTCGAAAAATTATAACTTTTGATCAAAATGAGATAGAAACCTCTAGTTTGCGGCAAAATTTTGTTCAAAATAAGTTCTTTTTTGTAAAAATATTTTGACAACATAGTTTGGTTATTTTTATAATAATACAGTCCTACACAGATATTGCTATTTTTGCTCATTTGCAGGTATCTTCAAACGACCGTAGCTTTTTCTAGGCTAAATTTTTGTGTATATTAAAAAATTGTTAAATTTTTTTTATGAAAAAACAAAAATTTTTCGACCAACCGGAACGCTGTACGATCTTCCACTTCCAAGATACAGTTGTTTAAAGTTGTCAAAAAACACAAAAAACGCGTTTTTTACGATTTTCACACGCATTTTTGAACGGTTTCGACCTTTTTTTTTCTCTCAAAAATATGTGGAGTCTTCTCTTCATGTGTTTCCAAATAAGCTCCCATAGTAATTGTAGTGCGGATTTGGGGTTTTAGTTGATTCCAAAGCATACACTTTTGACACATTTTATGTGCTAAACTAGTGTTTTTTTAACAATATACACGCTACATTTAACTTTTTCGTTCATTATAGATGTTTTGAAATTATTTTTTGACTAAAAACTATTCAAATTCCAGCCAAAATTAGGTCCTTTGCTTTGAAAAAATTGATACTCAACGAAATATTGATCTCAATATCAAAATGATATACTACTTTTATTCAGTTATTTAGTTTTTTGATTCGTTAAAAATCTATGTTCAAATATTGTAAATAATATACCACTTGTTTATTTATTTTTCTCTATTTTTGAAATGACAAATAATTGATCATAGTTTATCAATTATTCTGATAAAACAATCATGGATTACTATTGCTTACTCTGAAAAAAATGAGTCCAAATTAAAAATGTTATTTTTTGAATTCTGTGAAGCATGCAACAATCTACCAATCTACATTCTACTTATAATTATGTCCACTTATGAAAAAGAGAATAAGAGATTCGATTAGATAGTCGAGTAGATATATAGAATGGAAACTTGATCTTTGATTCTTGGAGCAAGAGCGCCGTATTAAAGGCCTCTCAAAAGTGTGAACCAGCCAGACGCGCCAAATTTAAAATCTTCAGGCATGCTTGATTTGAATTTTTTGTTTTTTTTTTTTAATTAATAAAGTGAGTAACGAAATTTAAATTTTTAATTGACAAATAAGCGGATAAGCTTACAACCCCATAACCCTAGGCGTTGTGAATAACAAATAATTAACTTTTGTAATAAACAAATAAGCCGATAAGCTACAACTCCAAAACACTGGGCGTACTTAGTAAAGATAATTAATTTTTTTTAATAAACAAATAAGCCGATAAGCTACAACACCATAACCTAGCGCATGGCTGAAAAAAATGTTAATATTTTTAATAAACAAATAAGGTGATAAGCTACAACCCCATAGCCTTGGGCATGTCTAAAAAAAATGTGAACATTTTTAATAAACAAATAAGCCGATTAGCTATAACCCCATAACATTGGGCATGGCTCAAAAATTTTTTTTATCCATGTCCAAGGTTATGGGGTGGTAAACTTGTTTGCTTAGTTGTTTATTTAAATATTCACATATTTTATATTCGCTGCGCCCAAAGCCATGCCCAAAGTTATGGGGTTGTAGCTTGTCACCTTATAGGTTTATTAAAAATATTAACATTTTCTTTAGCCATGCCCAAAGTTATGGGGTTGTAGCTTGTCACCTTATTGGTTTATTAAAAATATTAACATTTTTTTCAGCCATGCGCTAGGTTATGGTGTTGTAGCTCATCGGCTCATTTGTTTATTAAAAAAATTAATTATTTTTCATCCCCTACGCCCAATGTTATGGGGCTGTGGCTCATCAGCTTATTTGTTTATTAAAAAAATTAATTATTTTTCATTCGCTACGCCAACCGTCATGGGGTTGTAGCTTATGGTAGATTGTTGCATGCTTCACAGAATTCAAAAAATAACATTTTTAATTTGGACTCATTTTTTTCAGAGTAAGCAATAGTAATCCATGATTGTTTTATCAGAATAATTGATAAACTATGATCAATTATTTGTAATTTCAAAAATAGAAAAAAATAAATAAACAAGTGGTATATTATTTACAATATTTGAACATAGATTTTTAACGAATCAAAAAACTAAAAAACTGAATAGAAGTAGTATATCATTTTGATATTGAGATCAATATTTCGTTGAGTATCAATTTTTTCAAAGCAGGGGACCTAATTTTGGCTGGAATTTGAATAGTTTTTAGTCAAAAAATAATTTCCAAACATCTATAATGAACGAAAAAGTTAAATGTAGCGTGTATATTGTTAAAAAAACACTAGTTTAGCACATAAAATGTGTCAAAAGTGTATGCTTTGGAATCAACTAAAACCCCAAATCCGCACTACAATTACTATGGGAGCTTGTTTGGAAACATATGAAGAGAAGACTCCACATATTTTTGAGAGAAAAAAAAAGGTCGAAACCGTTCAAAAATGCGTGTGAAAATCGTAAAAAACGCGTTTTTTGTGTTTTTTGACAACTTTAAACAACTGTATCTTGGAAGTGGAAGATCGTACAGCGTTCCGGTTGGTCGAAAAATTTTTGTTTTTTCATAAAAAAAATTTAACAATTTTTTAATATGCACAAAAATTTAGCCTAGAAAAAGCTACGGTCGTTTGAAGATACCTGCATATGAGCAAAAATAGCAATATCTGTGTAGGACTGTATTATTATAAAAATAACCAAACTATGTTGTCAAAATATTTTTACAAAAAAGAACTTATTTTGAACAAAATTTTGCCGCAAACTAGAGGTTTCTATCTCATTTTGATCAAAAGTTATAATTTTTCGAAAAATACCTTAAAATTGCTTAAAACAGCTTAAAAATAGGCCATTTTTCAATCTTTGAAAAAATCTAGCACCAAGCAGAAATAAGATAGAGACCTCTAGTTTGTGGCAAAAGTCTTCTATTAAATAGTACTTTTGCCAAAAAAAATTGCAACAAAATCGGTGAACCTCGTGCGGACGGTTTTTTAAAAAAGTATTATTTTGACCCATATATATACACATTCTATATATACGCTATATATGTTGTCTGCTATATCGCATATACATCCTGAAAAATCTTTAATCGCAAACAGTTATTTTTCAAAATAAGAAAGTAGGTACTTAATAAAAAATAAAACAATACAGAATCAATTTTAATTTGTCATATTATTAAACTGAGAGTACTTTTGATTTTGAAGAATCAAACAGAATAAAAAAAAACTTTATATAAATATTAGCTCAATATATATCTGGTTTTACAAGTAAAATATTCGTACATACAGTTTTTATAAGGAAAATATTTGTAAAAAATACAAACAGCAAAGTTTTGCAATACAAATCAACTTTAGTAATTTTTGAAGAGAAACCTCACATGAAAATGTTAACATGCATTACAAACAAATAGTATTGAACATTTAAACATTTAAATGTACTCTATGATTCAACAATCTTTTCAACAGATGATTTTTTCCTTAGTGTCTTCAAACCATTCCAATCTTGAGAATTGTTAAAAACTTTTGTTAAATTTTTCAAATAGTTTGGCTGACTTCCTTTGTCAGTACCAAATCTATGTAAAATAGATTCTAAACAATAAATTAATAAATAAATACATGCATACTATAGTTATAAAAAATAATAATAATAATAAGCAAACATTATAATAATAAAATTACCTTGAATGCAAGAACTAAATTTAGTAAGCATGAAGATTTTTTTCTTCACTTCTACATTTTTGTTGACTCCTTCTGAGCTGTATAGTTTTCTACAATGTCATTCGACATAAATTTTCGAAGTATAAGTTATCGAAGCTCTTACAGTACTAGTAGTGTCGATGGAGCTTGTGACATTTTTGCTCCAATTTGTGTTTGTTTGTGTTTGTTTTAAGGTTAGGTCTACAAATATATAATTTTATTAACACACATTAAAATAGTTTGTATAACAACAAAAGAAATTTTTCATGCAAGTCTTACCTTATGTGTATGTGTAGTTTTCAAAGTTTTATATTTAATAAAAAATAGGCTGACCGTGATCTTTTGGCTCAAAGTCTAGACGAAATGCGACTTTAAGTATATACATATATATATCTGATCAAACGGCAACTCGCACGGCAAATCATCCGTGCCGGGTCTGGATTAGCGTTACATGCCATGCACGGGCCACGCACGGCAAACGGGCCCGGAACGGATGATCTGACACGGTTGCCGTGCCACCATTTGAGATCGGGATGTAGCCTTGCAGCCTACACTGGTAAAGTAGAGAAGAGATAAGGCTGCAGGTGGTGGGGTACGCGCAGCGTCCACACTCTATAGCTAAGCACATGAACCATAAATTTTGACAAAACTTTATATAAAAGAACAAACTTAAAAAACTTTTATTGTCATTATGACAATTTCATGAACAATTGTTTGTTGATAGTTTAATAATAATGCATATAAACATCTTAGGCCGAAAGGCGAGCCGCCGGCTTGAGTCTTCTGCTGCACGCCTAGCTGCAGCGCCCAACAGCTGCAGCAGCCGCCTTGCTGTTGGTGTTGGGCGCTGCAGCCATCCCATGTGCGAGAGTGAGATAGCAAGTCCAGCATTACGTCACGTCCGGCTTGGGCCGCCAGCGTCTTGCAAGGGAGCATGCATAGAAAACCGGATGCTCGAGACTGAGATCGGATGTCGCCCGAATTGGTCAGCGAAAAGAAATCAGCAATTCGAAAATTGAAACGTTGATAACTTTTTAATTTGGGACTGTTTCAGGACATTTATCTTTTTTTAATTCATCAGGGGATCATCGGCTACATGTAAGGCGTAATATTATGAAAGAAATAATTATCCTATACTGTTTTTTTGATGTACAACCCAACCTAAAACGAAAAATCAAAGTACATAAAGCGTACGCTTTAACGGCAGTTCGTTGTAAATAACCAACTCGCTGTCAAAGGGCTACCGCCCTTTAGGATTGTAAAGGACAATAAGAATTTTGAAAGCTTCTTAAAAAATATAAACTAAAAAGGTCCTTCAAAGTAATGTTTTTGAGAGTTTTGACGACATATTGGATCCACCATATTGAATTTGGAAAAAAAAATTATGCATTTTTTTGCAACGTACTTAAATACTACTGATTAAGCGATTTCTAGAAAAACTATACTTTTTATTACTTTTTTTAAGACACTTTTTGAACGCTATAACAATTTTATTCATCGAACATGGCATCGGCACAGCCACCATTTTGAAAATTTCATAAAATTCCAGTCACCACTCGATTTTACATAATTATCTTTAATTTTACATAAAATTACCTTTCGTTTGAACCCTTACACGTTTAAATCAGTACACACCAACTTTGGGCAGAGCCATGTGCATTTTGAGATGGAATGGATCATATCTTACTATACTATAGAGTTGACGGGCATAACTTTTTTTCGTGAGGCGAAACGAGGCGCAACCAAAAACTCCTTAAATACACGATATTTTGGTCAAAAATATCGGAACTTAAGCACTTTTTTTTGGCTGCACCTCGCCTGCGCCTTAGACTTCCATTTTAAGGGTCTGATGCGCAGCTTGAGGCGCAGCCAAATTAGCAGTTTGTTAACACACAAAATTCTAATAAATTAGAAAAAATTTCAAAAATAAGTGAAAATTAAATTTATTTCAAATCATTCGAGTCTGTGACCGACTGATCTGTAACCATTTTCAAAACGATCAAATACTTTAGTAAGTACCAAAAAAAAGTTTTTTTTTTTTTTTTTTGAGTGTATATGTACCTTATGAAACTACTGAGTATAGCCGGCTAATTATCGGTCAAAAAAAACTTAACAACACGTTAGTAGGGCGCATACAGGTTAGGCTGCAAGTAAGTTCCCAAAATGTCGCTGTGTCCATTGCCACTCCTTTAAAAGTTAGTTTAGAACCAAAAAATAATTTTTTTATTGAAAAAAATTTCTTTCTCTTTTTTAACCCTTGTCCCCAGAACCCTAGAGTTACTAAAAAATAATTTTAAAAAAGCAAAAAATGATTATCTTAGGACACTGGTGCTGTCAGCAATTCTTTCGCCGCCTCACAAAATATATATAATTCGATTGGTACATACAAAAGGAAGTTTTTTGCCTAGTTTTAGGTATATAAATTTAAAATTTTCCGTTACGACACTGGATAAATGAATTGTTTATCTCTATATTTTAACCAACTAGTCTCTCTCAGCGCGCAAGCGCGCGCAATTGTATTACATTATCTAAATTCTAAAACAAATTTTATCGTTAAGCTTCATCTAAATTAACCTACAATAGGTTAAATATACCATTTACCTTTGCCGCTACGTTCAGAGTTTAAACTTTCGTGGTTATAAATTCATTGGTTTTGTTTATATACTAATAATTATTATTTTCATGATTTCAATCGGATAATCTCGAACAATTGATTAAATAATTCTTTTTTATCAAATCTATTCTCTAAATATTTTAATTTAATTGTAACATAAAAATTAAAAATAAAAATTCAAATTTTAAATTTTGTTCTTCAACCAATCACATCACAAATAAAATGCTGACATTCTTTTTGGGTTCTCTCTTTTATCTTAGGATTTTAAATCATTAGCCTTAGTTTTCACGGATACAAATGCATTTTATGACAAAGTTGACCTGCAAATTATTTGTTTCTTTTTGTTCAAAGTTTTCAAAAACATGTGTCTTTTAGAACTAAGAGTTTACTTAATTGCTAAAAACGGTGAAAATAAAAAAATTTAAATAAGTTAACTTTATTAATCGATTCTACGTGAAAGAAAAAAAATTATATTTTATTTTGAAATGTTTGTTTCTACACAATATTGAATTCCTGTAAATGGCATTTTTAGAACATGGTTTAAAAAAAAAAAATCATTTTTGTAGTAAAGTATAAGAGGCTTTACAGTCCAAAGTAATTTTTTTCTTTTTTTTGTTAGATTTACTTTCTGCGTTCAGTGTGCAAAAACTAAAATAAAAAAAAGTTATTTTTTAAGATAAATATTCTATGGTTATTACTCAAGTTATTAAGGGGGTGCTTTGACCTTTTAGGTGAAAAAAGACGTATTTTGAGGATTTTTAGAAAAGAAGCGGTTAAGTTTTATGTATCAATTATTATTGCTCAATACAGAGTAACTTTTCAAGAACATTCTGTCAAATTTTGGATATTAGATTTTCTTTTAAAAAAATAAGGTTTTTCACAAAAAATTCAGCAGTAAAAATCTTCTTTAAATTAATATTTATCAATAAATACTTTTAACAATATATTCAAAATTTAATAATTTAAAAAAAAAAAAAAAATTTATTTATTTATTGGTAAAATTTTTTTAACACTTTTCTTACAATAAATAAATAGAAAATAATGCTTATGACAACAAGAGACAAAAAACATGTATTCTTGAGCGAAATGTTAAAAATTAATATTTTCTAAATAAAAAAATTTATTTGTTCAAAGTTGAATTTTTTTTACACTTTTTTAAAAATAAATAAGTAGTAAAATAAATTAAATAGGACGAGGAGCAAGGATGGGGTGCATTTTGAGATAAAATAATGCAATTTTTTATTTTTCACTTTTGATTGTTGCTCGGGGGACGTGGTAAGCGAAGTGTTATCGTGGCGACCGGAGGTGAACTGACCGTACGTATACATGGAAAGCAGCATTCAGCTGCTCTGTGGTGCAACCTGCACGGTTGGCGCGGCGCGACCTCTACGCTGCGGCTCAGTGAATCTTCACTCCAATTTTCGGTGAAGATTCACCGAGCCGCACTATTTGCGAGCGCGCTGATTCGCACGCGCAAGATCCTTGCTTTGGCTCTGGTGATTCGATGCTTTCAATTTATAAATGCAATTAAAAGTTTTCATTAATTTACTAACAATATTTATATATATGGTATACTATAGATAACAATGGAAATTGAAGGCCTGGATTCACAAACTGCCTTAGCGCTCGAGACGCTCGAGATCGGCCTAGACAGCCCGATCCGCTGTTTCAAAAATACTGTCATTTTTTACCTATTCAATATATCGCTTTGAAACTTTCCAGAAATATTCATCGAAGCCTAATGAAAAACTTCACCGCTGGATATTTTTTCAAATATAAGTTTTTATACTCTTTTTTTCAATCCAAAGTTTTAGGTTAGAAACTATGAGTTTTTGATTTTTAATAGTTAATTACTCGGCTCTGAAATACTTTAAAAATATTTGGACCGTTCTGTTGGCAGCGGAAAGAGTTCAACAATATACTGCTAAAATTTCATTAAAAAATATTCAATCATTTACGAGTTCTTGCGAGTTGAACAAAAAAGTTAAAATTTTCTCGATACACGCATTTTTTGTTCAACTCGCAAGAACTCGCAAACGACTGAATATTTTTTAATGAAATTTTAGCAGCATATTGTTGAACTCTTTCCGCTGCCAACAGAACGGTCCAAATATTTTTAAAGTATTTCAGAGCCGAGTAAATAACTATTAAAAATCAAAAACTCACAGTTTCTAACTTAAAACTTTGGATTGAAAAAAAGAGTATAAAAACTTATATTTGAAAAAATATCCAGCGGAGAAGTTTTTCATTAGGCTTCGATGAATATTTCTGGAAAGTTTCAAAGCGACCAGAGCCAACGGCAAAGCAAGGATCTTGCGCGTGCGAATCAGCGCGCTTGCAAATAGTGCGGCTCGGTGAATCTTCACCGAAATTTGAAGTGAAGATTCAACGAGCCGCAGCGTGGAGGTCGCGCCACGCCAACCCTGCAGGTTGCACCACAGAGCAGCTGAATGCTGCTTTCCGTGTAGCAGACGGCGACGAAGCGCCACGTTCAGTCACTCCACGCGCGAATATTATAGAAATTCGAATTAAAGCTAAGAATAATCAATTTAAATTATTAAAAATAATTAATCAAAAAATCAACAAATTAATTTATATTAAAATAGATTAAACCAGTGTCGATTTCCGACATACCGCCCACATTAATATGTCGCAGCGTATTAAGCCGGTAGTGCATAACAAAATTTAAATTTGTCAAAATACAGGTACTTGACTAAATATCTGTCAAAATACAGGTGCTTGGCTAAATATATGAGATCTTGCCCATCGAAGGGAAATTAAAGTAGGAACAACAATATGACTCGATATAAATCTAGATCTCTACGAATTAAATTCATCTTTCGTTATGAGATGATAATATATTGATAATGAAAAATCTTTTTTCTGTAGCCTTTCAAAATTGAAAGACAGTTAAAAGTACTTATAAATTAACAATAAATTAACAATTTATTATTTACTTGTGCTCTTTGCATCCAAGTCACGACCTTTTTCAAATAGAATATGATGAGCAAATTACTAACTTATTTTAAAATTAATTTGGCTAGGTGGACAAAATAAAGCCATTCGAGGTAAATAAATCTCACCCGCGTAACGTAAAAACAAAATTTGAGAGAGAAAGAATTTCGCTTTCAAACTAGCATTTGACCTGCTGCTCCACGGATAGCTTAGTAGGTAAAGCATCCGACCGGCAATCGGTAGATCCCAGGTTCAAATCCTGGTCCTGGAGTCGAATTTTTTTCTTTCTCAATTTTTGTTTTTAAATTCATCTTTCGTTATGAGATGATAACATATTGATAATGAAAAATCTTTTTTCTGTAGCCTTTCAAAATTGAAAGACACTTAAAAGTACTTATAAATTAACAATAAATTAACAATTTATTTGTGCTCTTTACATCCAAGTTACGACCTTTTTCAAATAGAATATGATGAACAAATTACTAACTTATTTTAAAATTATTCAACAAGACTAGTTTTAAGTAATTTTAAGTGAGAAAATAAAAATAAGCACTTTTAATTTAAAAATTCACAACATGTCCTTTTAAGTTTAATTCACAAAAAATGTCGTTTAAGTTCACAAATCACTACAAACCTTCACTGAAAGTTCATCACTGCTCAGCTGGTTGCATGGCAGAAGTAAAATTAATTTGACTGATGGGCGAGTGTAGGTAGAGCCTGCAATTTTAACGTCAGCCACACGTACCTGACCTTCGGCACTCAGGTGGACTGCCTCCACCCTGCCAAGTGCCCAGTGTAAGGGGGCTAACAGTTTATCCTTAATCAAGACCAGATAACCTGGCTGAAGATGTCGAGAAAGCTTGAACCACATTTGCCTCTCTTGCAATGTTTTTAGGTAGATTTTGGTCCAATTGCTCCAGAATTCTTGACTCAGCTGCGTGATCCATTTCCATCTTTTGCCCACAGGCACATTCTCTGATGGATTGAAGGGCTCGGCACGATGAAAGAAGGCCTTTGTATTAAGAAGTGCGCAGGAGTAAGGGCCCAGTCCTCTGCGTCGCACACTAGGGTAAAAAAAATGAAACGTGCAGAAAAGTAATTGTATAAAAACGGCATATGCTAGCAACATGGGGTTTACTGGAAATTAAAGAAAAGCGTTCAAACTTTATGGGAAAAGTCAAAAAGTATATAATATTTTATTATTTTCATGTGAAAAATTGGTTTGTAAAAAAGGTTATGTTTGTCACTAACGTGACCGTTGGAGAAGCAATTCTAAACACATTGCACTCAGTTTTTTGTACTTTTTCAATTACATTTCATCGAAATTTTATGTTTAAAATTAAAAATATTAAGAATCCATATAAATCTACCGTACAACCTCGTTAATAGATCCTGTAAAAAGTAAACTATTACTTTGATCAATAAATATGACTGCTAATAATCCATTGCTCAAATTTTACCAAACTCTTTTTTAATTAAGTTGAAAATACATTAAACGAACGAATTGCATAGAAAACAACTTTTTTTAAAGATTTTATTTGTAAAGAAATTCGTTTCACCATTTTACAAAATAATAAAATTAAATTTTTTTTTTTTTCACGAAATAAATCAATTTTTGTTTAAAAAGTGTTTTTGATTTCAATTTATTACTTTTGAGCTACTAATGATATAAGATAACATACAATACTTTACATATGTACAGGTATATTTCATTTGAATCTTAATAGATTTTTTTTAATTCAACATGTTCTTTTGCTCATTCATCCTAAAAAAATATAAATAATATAATAAAAAATTATTAAATAAATTACGATTTATCATTATTTTTTTTAAATCAACAAACCGTTAAGTTTAAATATGATTTCATATCATCTGTAATAGTTGTTATTGTTGCTCCAGAAAAATCAAGCATTGCAAACACAGGGTTGGATCCATACAGTGAATACTTTATCATGTCCGTCATACGATTACCATGAAAGTTTTGACGAGCATGTTGGATGGCATTTTTTCTATGATCTTTGTGCATCCTTTCTAAAGCATCTTCTACGTATTCAGCAGGTGGAAGAGGAAAAACCTCTGCAATGTCTGCTCCATGTATTAAAAATTTATGAACTGTAGGTTTAATTCTTGTCCATGGATACAATTCCATGAAACAATCATTTATACTGGTTCCTAGCTGCCTTACTGCTTCAATATTTAAATTTCGTTTACATTTAAAAATATTAAGCATTGAAGCAATATCTTTAACTAGTTTTTCGTCTAATTCTAATATAGCTGCCAATTTTTCAGGATTATTAAAGCATTTACGAGCAACATTGCCAGTATTGCTGGTACCTTTGCCATGAATTACTCGGTCTACTATTACGCCAAATTCATTGTAGAGTTTGTCTAGTACAATTCTTTTTCTAGGAACCATTTGCTCCTCTTTTTAAAATATAAAAGTGAAAATTGATTTAAAATTGAATATTTTTTTTTGTAAATTTTTCTTAAACAGCAAAAAAAAGTCTCCTTAAAAAATAAATTTTAATTTAGGTTTCTCGAATTGTATGATAAAAATTAATTTTGATCTTTACTTCGTTACCTAAATAATTTTTGTTTTTTATAATTTTTTAAGAATTAATCAAATGTTTTTAATTGAAATTTTTTTATAAATATATGATTTTTGAAATCTTAGTTACGTTTTCTTTCCTCTGGAACATCCCAAGTTCTGGGAACAATGTACTGTTTATAGCTGATTCCCAATAAAAGCTCTAAACATTTAAGTAAAACATGAAGAAGACCAAAGCCTAATTTTAGGTTGTTTATATCTTCTTCCGCAACAGAACAGTCACAACCAGGTTTCGAAAATTGATGGGATGTCAACCTACACATTGAGCATCGTTGTGGTTTTTAACTGTTTTTAACACAAGGGTTTTTAACAATTTCATTTAAGCATTTTTCCAGAAGTTAATCAAAGAATAATTCGATGATCCCAGCGAAGAAAAACCTTAGCTCAAAATCTGCCACAAATAAAGTTATAATGAGGCGAATTTCGGTCACTTAAATGTCTCTGAATCACTTTAATTATGATTTTAACTTTTTGAGAATATAAGAAAATAGACTTTGGTATCAGTCCGTTGATACACGATGATGAAAAAAAATTTTTCTCCACACCAGCCCCGAATAAAAAGACTATAAGTTTTTAGCTTATAAAAATCGCAAGGGTCTTTTTATTCGTGGCTGGTGAGGAGAAAAATTTTTTTTCATCCTCGTGTATCAACGGACTGATACCAAAGTTCATTTTATTCCAATTTTGAAAAGTTAAAATCACGATTAAAGTGATTCAGAGACATTTTAGTCACCGAAAGTTGCTTCATTGTAACTTTATCGGTAGCATATTTTGATTAAAGGGTAGATAATAATTTTTAGTAGTCGTAGTTTTTCTGGTAAACTGTTGAATAACAAAACAATATTATTAATAAATTAAACAAGCCATCAAACATGTTCTTCTCAATAGTAAAATTGACTGTTCTTTGGATACCGTTTAAAAAAAATCTGTACTGCATCTATCTCGTCATTCAGACGTTTCCATTCATTATCGATTGCAGCATTATCCTCCTTTTTAAAGCAAGCTCTTAGAGTTCGGCAAAACTAAGTACCTCCTGGTAATGGATTGGTCCAGTACCACTCATCATTTACAGCCTCAATTGATTGAGAAAGAAGATTTGTTATGAAAAGTGACTTTGTTGCTGTACTTTTAAGAGCATTGTCTTCAGCTTTTTGATTAAGATTTAAATGCCCTGGAGAGCTATCGAAACCGGTTGTTTCATAATAATGAAAAACGCGAGAGTCTCCGATTTCATTGATAAAAACTGTTAAAAATCTCTCAACAGTTTTATTAAGTAAAGTTTGCAGTGGTATTATTATCTCGATCTCAGAAAGTACGAGTATTTCTGGGAGAGAATTCCATAATACACCTATCAAAAATACTAATGAAAACAAATGATAAAAAAATTTTATGACAAAACTTTGCTTAACGAATTAAAAATACATACGTTGAATCGCTTTAAAACATGGATAAGTTTTAGCATTTCTTTCTAACTTCGAAACTAATTTTTCATAGGTTCTTTTTGAATGACTTCCTCTCAAATAAAAACAAGCTGCAGAGTCAGCTGAACGTCTTTTTAAACTATTATCTGGCATCATTTTAACTTTTCTTTTCGCATCAGCTTCTGTTTGCAAAATAAAAAGTATATATTTTCTCACATCGGGATCTGTGATTTTATTTAAAAATCTCTCTGCTGCCTTTTTTTTTGTATTATGACTACTATTTGTTGTGTCAGTTTTTCCGGGTCTGCCAGTACTTTTACCTCTACGCTTAACAATATATC
This sequence comes from Encarsia formosa, assembly GCA_038277355.1. Lineage (NCBI taxonomy): Eukaryota > Metazoa > Arthropoda > Insecta > Hymenoptera > Aphelinidae > Encarsia > Encarsia formosa. The sequence continues at coordinate 30,567,614 of CM076185.1, read as the reverse complement.
GAGGTCGACCAAATGGCCTTGATAAAAAAAAAATAAATAAAAAAAATAATTAAAAAAAATTTTTGACGCAAATATTTTATTCAAGTTTTGAAAAACTTTTGGAATTTAAACTAAATAAAGTGATTTTAAAGGTGCATACTTTTTACCATTGGTTTTTCCTCTACAACTTCCTTAACGTTTACTTTCTGTTTTGCTACCCTTTTTATTAAATAAAATAAAAATATATATTTTTTTTAATTTAAGTTACATAAAGTTAACATAATGTTATTATTAAAATTTTTAAAAAGTTCTTGAAAGTTTCTTTTTTAATTTTTAAAAATAATTACTTTTTTGTCACTGGTTCCTGTTACCAATACTTCTGGGGTTGTTGTAGCTCGCGGAATATCTTCTTTCTTTCTTTTACGAGCCATGGAGTTTTAATAAAATCAAAATCAAAAATAATTATTTTCAAAATTATTTATTGTAAAGTTACAGATGGGGTACTGAACATACAGACTTATATATGTATAATAAATAAATTTTTAGCTTCTCTTATCAGTTGTTAAATTAAAAAAAACATTCTTATATTTATAACAACAATTATGAAGTTAGTAGTTTACACAACAAAAATTAATCTATAAAAACTGTTTTATGAATAAATTTTAAATACAAGGAATCACATACTTATAGTTGTAAATTTTCTAATGTCAAAAATTCAGCAATTTTAGATATTATTAATGACGGAAGGTAGTTCTTAAATGTATCGTTTAATCTCTGCTCGGTATCAATTAATAAATTTCTGAAATTTATAACTTTTTCAATGTTTTTGTGTAGTTTACTTTGATAAATTTTAAACAAACAAGTATTTTCTAAAAAATTTCTAATAAACTCACCATTTTTGGCTGGGAGGGAATATTTCCTTATTCTTTTTGGGATGTTTAGCAAATTGATGTATGAGTAGGTTTTGAAAAATTTTGTATTTGAAATTTTTTCAAGTTCTTTTAAACAGCCCTTTAAATATTTATAACCAATTTCCGAATTTTTGATAAAAGTAAAATCAGGATTCAAAAGAAAGCTGTCTAATGATAAAAAAGCTAGTTTTTTAATTAGAATAAATAGACATGAATCATAATAATTCGGTAAAAATTCACTTAACACTGTAAGTAGTGTGTTACCATCACAATCTACTACACTTACTCTAGCATCTTTATCAATAAGTAAATCGATATAATCGAACAGGTTATTTAAGCACGCACTATGCAGTGCAGTGCTTTCCGATAAATCTCTTGATTCACATCTGCACCTTTAGCAATCATTAATTTAAGAGTTTTCAAATTACAATGAATAATAGCTAGATGAAGAGTTATTTCGCCAAAAAAAATTCATACTGTTTAATTTTGAACCTTGATTAAAAAAAAATTCTATCAGTTTGCTATTCCTACATTTAATCGCAAAAAAAATTAAAGTACTTTTAGATAAATTGTTGCTACTTATGATTATTTTGTTGATAGAAACTCCCCAATTCAAAAACAATTTTGCTACATCAACTACTTTATTACTATTGCTGTAAACATTTATTAAAAACTGCAAAAAAATTCTTTAATGTCTTGACTGTTGTATAAAATTTTGAAATTTCTAATATTGATCAAAATTGATTTTTTTTCTTTGATATTTTGGGGTATAAAAATTTTTTCAGAAATTCTATAATCTTTCCACAATTCTAATCTTAAATTGAATTTTTTTTTAAACAAAAATTCAACTATTTCAGAATTTAATTTTGAAATATTGTAACCAAGGTGACTTTCAAAATCGAAATTGACAAAATTTTCAAAAATGTTTAAATATATTTTTTTAATATCTGGATACCAACTTAAACCTATGTACTTCAACAGCTCGATTAAATTTGGACAGCTCAATGGACTTGGTGTATGATTAACGAGAGTATAATATACTTTATCTTTTTTATCATTCTTGACAAATAATTTCAAATGATTTATTATCTGTGGATTTTGGTTGATTAATTCCTATGTCTTGATATTGTTGAGGAGCAAAGTTAACCTATAGTTAAATTTAAAAATTAAGACGTTCCCAAATTTCAAGTAAATTGAATTAAAAAATAAGTATATATATATATATATAAGTATATATATATATATGTGTGCACACACACCTTTAACAATAAAATTAGTTAATACTTTTTTTAGATTTTGTTGAAAGAATCACTTGTAAATATTGTACGAATTGACAAAAAGAATATTTATTCATCTATCTAATAAATACGATCAAGATTAATAAACAGTCAAATTCAGTTTATTCAAAATCCTTTTCACAGAAACTTAACTCATTAGCGTATTTTTTGGTTATCATAAATTTTGATTAAGATTCAAATTTAAAAAAAAATTAGAAAATATGTTAAAATAGAAGAAAATTTTTTTTTAAGGAATAAGTAAAAATACAAAGATAAAGATATATTTTTATTATTCAAAATAGAAGTAATACTTCTGCTTTGTGTATGCTTGATGTGAGTTGAAATTAATGTTAAAATTAAATATTCAGAAGTTTAATAAAATAATATTATAAACTTTGTTACTCACACAATTTTTACAGCACTTTAGCTGTTTTCGATAGAAAATGACTTTGCATTTATAACTATCTAAAAAAAATTTTCTTTCATATAAAATTATAATTAAATATTAATATTCTTATCTAGTGACCAGTTTCGACCTTGTTGGGTCTCATCAGACTAGAGTAAAGTTTGAAACTAAATGAAAAACACTTAAAGCCGAGGCTTAAATAGTGTATACTAGTACACATTAAATCAGTAAGATTTATTTACAAATTCAAAATAGAAGTAATACTTCTGCTTTGTGTATGCTTGATGTGAGTTGAAATTAATGTTAAAATTAAATATTCAGAAGTTTAATAAAATAATATTATAAACTTTGTTACTCACACAATTTTTACAGTACTTTGGCTGTTTTCGATAGAAAATGACTTTGCATTTATAACTATCTAAAAAAAAATTTCTTTCATATAAAATTATAATTAAATATTAATATTCTTATCTAGTGACCGGTTTCGACCTTGTTGGGTCTCATCAGACTAGAGTAAAGTTTGAAACTAAATGAAAAACTCTTAAAGCCGAGGCTTAAATAGTGTATACTAGTACACATTAAATCATTAAGATTTATTTACAAATTCAAAATAGAAGTAATACTTCTACTATTTTGAATTCAATAGAAGTATTACTTCTATTTTGAATTTGTAAATAAATCTTAATGATTTAATGTGTACTAGTATACACTATTTAAGCCTCGGCTTTAAGAGTTTTTCATTTAGTTTCAAACTTTACTCTAGTCTGATGAGACCCAACAAGGTCGAAACCGGTCACTAGATAAGAATATTAATATTTAATTATAATTTTATATAAAAGAAAATTTTTTTTTTTTTAGATAGTTATAAATGCAAAGTCATTTTCTATCGAAAACAGCCAAAGTGCTGTAAAAATTGTGTGAGTAACAAAGTTTATAATATTATTTTATTAAACTTCTGAATATTTAATTTTAATATTTTTATTATGTTTAATTTTAGACTTAATATATCAGATATCTATAATTTTAATAAAATAAACCGACCATTCTCGTTATTAAGTATACAACAAGAAGTTTTCTAGAGTTTACTTTTGCAAAAAAAGTAATTTTTTCTTAAAAAATTAAAATAAAAATTATTAAGGTGACACAAATATCTTGAGACTAATTGATAAGTTCTGTAAGAAAAGTCTATTTGATAATAAGTTCTTTCGGTATTTTTGTAGTTTATTTTAATTTATTCAATATTATAAAGGTCATAAATTCATAAAAAACAAAAATAAATAATTTTTTTTTTTAATTTTATTATTTTGTAATATGGTGAAACGAATTTCTTTACAAATAAAATCTTTAAAAAAAGTTGTTTTCTATGTAATTTGTTCATTTAATGTATTTTCAACTTAATTAAAAAAGAGTTTGGTAAAATTTGAGCAATGAATTATTAGCAGTCATATTTCTTGATCAAAGTAATAGTTTACTTTTTACAGCATCTATTAACGAGGTTGTACGGTAGATTTATATGGATTCTTAATATTTTTAATTTTAAACATAAAATTTCGATGAAATGCAACTGATAAAGTACAAAAAACTGAGTGCAATGGGTTTAGAATTGCTTCTCCAACGGTCACGTTAGTGACAAACATAACCTTTTTTTCAAATCAATTTTTCACATGAAAATAATAAAAAATTATATACTTTTTGACTTTTCCCATAAAGTTTGAGCGCTTTTCTTTAATTTCCAGTAAACCCCATGTTGCTAGCATATGCCGTTTTCATAGAATTACAATTCTGAAGGTTTCATTTTTTTACCCCAGTGTGCGTCGTCCGCGATTTTGCCCAAGGGTCTTGAATTGAGGCAGGCCTCAATCCTGCAAAGCAGAGTATTGAATTCTGCAAAATTGAGGACATACTCACCTATTATCCTTTTCAGGTGAAACTTGGTAGACCACTGACTCCCACACGCCACCAAAGTGGGGAGCTTGAGGGGGGTTGAAAATCCACTGAGTGCCCAAAGTAGCTAATGAGGGAATGATGGTGGACATCTGCGTCGAGGCCTTGTCGAACATTTTTTGCAGTTCCTTATCAGTGCCGATGAAGTTAGTTCCTCGATCGCTTCTCATTAACGAACAATGTCCACGTCTGCAGGTGGAGCGAGTGAAAGCCGCTAAGAAGGTTTCAGCAGTGTAGTCTTCTACTAACTCAAGGTGAGTAGCTCTGGTGGCCAAGCAGGTGAAAATGCACAAGTAGGCTTTTAGGGTGCCCTTGCCACTGAACTTAGTGAGTTTCAATTTGAAAGGCCCAGCGAAGTCCACTCCCGAGTGCTAAAACGGACAGGCAAGACTTACCCTATCGCTTGGCAAGGAGGCCCTAAAGGGGTTCGTGGTTTTTGTAGCATAACGACGACAAACCAGACATGTTCCAATGAGGCTTTTGACCTTTTGCCTACCTCTCACTAACCAGTAGCAACAGCAAAGTTTGGCCAAGGTCAGCTGGGTGCCACCATGTAGTGACCGATGATGGGCGTCCCACACTAAGAGTCTTGTTAGATGAGTGTGGTCAGGCAATATCAATGGATATTTTTCTTTATACTCTAGCGTAGAGTGCTTGAGTCTCCCACCAACATGGAGCAACCCATCGACCATGAAAGGGCTGAGTTTGAGTCGGCCAGTTGTGCCATCTCATGAGCAAAGTGGTGTCTTTGGACAATGGAGACCCACAGCCGTTCGCCGTTTTGGAGCTCCTGAGGAGTTGGAAGCGCTGCCAGACAACCGAAGAGCAGAAATGAGCCTCCGTTTGAGGTTGCAGTTAATCTTGTCAAGCAAGGCTCCATTGTAGCGCAGATACCAACCGGTGACCCTGAGAAATCGGTTGAGTGAGGAAAACCTGGCCAGCAGGTCATTAGTGTAAAGTCCCACTGTGAGCACAACAGATTTGGCTTGCCTTTCTTCTTTTGGTGGAGTTTGGACCACTTCAGCTAGCCTCGGCCACTCTCTGTTTGAGGTAAGTAAGAATTGCGGAGCTGACCACCAAAGTTGAAGGTTCTTGAGTTCGGCTGGGTTCACACCTCTGAAGATAAGGTCAGCAGAGTTCTCAGACCCCTTGACATGATGCCAACAAGCCTCAGGGAGCAAGGTTTGAATTTCGTGGCAACGGGCCACAAAAGTTTGCCATCGTGAAGGCTGGTCCTAGATCCAATAAAGCACATCCTAAGAGTCCGACCAAAGGTGTATCTTTAGTTTGCCTAGGGAGGAGAAAGGCAAATATTGATGAGTCAGTTTAGTGAGTAAATGAGCAGCGCACAGTTCTAATCTAGGTGCGGTGATTTTTGGGGATATCTTGGTTTTCGCACACAGCAGGGAAGTGGTGACCCCCGAAACCTGTAACACTCTCACATAAAGCACAGCGCCATAGGCTCTCAGTGAGGCGTCAGCACAGACATGCAATTCTATACCCCTGCTTTCGAGCATATAACCTATCCAACGGGGTATTTTGATCTCTGACAGAACAGCTAACTGGGAGTAGAAGCTATTCCAATAGAGGAAACACGGAGAGCAAAATTTGGTCAGCCCTACTAAACAGTTTGGCAGTTTCTGCTAAACTGAGTTAAGAGGCATTTTAAGTGGCTTACGCCAAACAAGTTTGGTAGCCAGTGCCAGACCTAGTTTAAGGCAGCGACCACAGCTGAAGTTTTTATACGTGAATTCAAAATAAATAAATACAAAAAGAATATGTTTTAGCTTATAAATCGATAAAATAGTATTACTCAATAATTTTTTCTAAGGTATACTAGTCAATTAAAAATTTTTTTCCATCGAATAGTCAAATTATAAAACTAACCTCAAAGTAGCGCGCATATAGCGCTCGAATACAGTTGGTCACTGGCTACCAAATTTTTTAGCGCTGGCCACCAAACACTCCCTCTTAACTCAGTTTAGCAGAAACTGCCGAACTGTTTGGTAGAACTGACCAAACTTTGCTCTCCGTGAATACTCCGGAGGAAGAGGACTATTCCAACTAAATTTGGTTACTGGAGACAAAAAACCTAAAGGATCGAAAAGTTTAACTATCATGGAGAGCGTGGAACGCTTGTTGAGTTTATCACCATCATAACTGTCAAGGGAGATCTTGAAATGAAAGTAGTCGTCCACAGGAGACCAAGCGAGCCCTAGTACCGAGGTTGATTCAAATTCGCTAAAGACAGAAGTCTCAGTGGTTCTTTCACATGGAGCCACGTACTCAATTAACGCAGGGAAATTGGCTGCCCCCCGTTCGAGCCCTCCTAATCTTAACAGGAAGACTAGTTCTTACATCTTACGCAAGCATTCTGCACTGGAGAAGGCCCCAGACAATACATGATCAACATAGCTCTCGTATAGAATCAGCATCACGGCCAAGCTTAAATGGGCAGCTTCATCTTCAGCTAGTTGACGCAGGATTCTAATGGCTAGAAAGGGGGAACATCTAAGGCCGTAAGTCACCGTATTAAGGGCGTAAGTCAGAATTTCACCCTCATAGCGCTGCCAGAGTATGAGTGTCGATCGTCGGGGTGGACATTGATTTACCTGAACATCTTAACCACGTCCGTAATGAGCACGAATGGGTATCGTCTCCATTTTGAGACTATCATACGTAAGTCAGGTATCAAATTTGGTCCCGGAAACAAATAATCATTCAGAGACAAACCACCACCCACCCTGGCCGACCCGTTAAAAACAGTACGCAATTTTACCTTTGAGTTCAAGACACCATGATGCGTCAAGTAAAAGACATAGTCCCTCTGTACTGCGTTCAACGGAGAGACCAGTGACATGTGACCTAGTTGCTCATATTCGGCGACAAAGTCGCAATATTTGGTACAAAATACTGGATCCTTAAACTTCTTTCTCAGTGACAATAAAACTGCAAGGGCTCTATTGAAAGAGCCACGTAAGTCGAGTCTCTTGTCTCATATTAGCTTTTCATTGAAGGGTAACCTAACAATGTATCTACCTTCTGCATTTCAAGAGTGAGTATTAACAAAGTGGGCCTCGCAGGCCTTTTCATCCTCAGTAAACAAGGGTTGAGGAGCTGTGATTTCCTCGTGAGTCCAAAATTTTTCGACGGCTTTGAGTAGGCTCGTGTTGTTAATGAGGTGACACGACCTGGCATTAAGTGCTGAGGAAAAGCCAGAGGGGCCTGAAACTATTTACCTAATCAAGTGTTGGAAGCCACCAGATCTCCAGGAGATCCTCTGCGAACTTCGTTCAAGATGATGCTGGTGTGCGCTTCAGTACCCAACAAGAGGTCAAAAGATTGGAGATTGTAAAATTCTGGGTCAGCCAAGGGTATTAAACAAAGGTGAGGGAGTTTGACCAATTCAGACGAGATCGGGAAACGATGATTAGTAATCCTATTCAAGGAGCACCACATCAACGTCAATAGCAAAGTCAGAATCTACAACAAACCCGATCTTCAAAGTGACCCGACCTCTGGTCTTTTCTGAAAACAAAGTCGACACCCCTTCCACTGAAGCACCAGATTGGTGCCTGGGCAATCCAAGGCGTTGCGAGCAATTTTCGGTTATCAAGGAGACCTGGGAGGCTTGATCAATCAGTGCCTTGAACATGTAAGCCGTACCGTTGAACTCTACCTTTACCCAGGCAGCGGGTAGAAGAACAAAAGTCTTGAATAACCGTGTTCATTGATTGTTGAAGAGGTTGGAAGGGCTGTAGGCATTATTGGGTTCGTCGAGCTTAATTAGTTTGTTGGCTGTAATGCCGTCGTGCAGCAGAGTATGATGTCTCCTCTTGTACAAAATACAAGTCTTCTTATTTTTACAATTTTTAAAAGAACGATGTCCTAAACATAAGAAACATAGCCCCTTGGACCTAGCTAACGACAGCCTGTCATCACCTGACTAAGTTTTAAATTTATTGCATTTGACAAGCTGGTGAGTTTCGTTACAGCTTATACTTTGGGTTTTGGAGAACTGGCTTGTTCCGAAGTAGTGACACGTGAGTTTTCGGGTTGATCAATTTCGGCTGAGAAAGAGTAGGGCCTCAACTACCCGCCTTAACGGACTCCAAAAGTGCCAGCTGATCACGAAAGAACTTTTTCACGCTAGTAGCCCGAAAGTACAATTTTCGGGCCCGTACCGGAAACGAATATTGTACTTTCCGACTACTAGCGTGAAAAATAATATGCAGCCCTTGGGAGTGCAAAAATGAGCTAACCTTTAGCAAACCTTTGATGACCTCGCCTTCGGCTCGGACATCAATTTGGGTTTGCTAAAGGCTAACTCATTTTTGACTCCCTCGGGACTGTAATATACTATTTAAGTTCTACTAGGGACGAAGCTTGTGTGGAGTCTCCCTATGACTTTTCCCACTCCCGACGAGTACGGGGTCGATTTTTGATACTGTGAGAAAATAGATATACTCCAGTGGTCTCAATTGACCGCCCTATAGAATCTAAAAAGCTTACGGTATCAAAAGTCGCTGAGAACAGTGCACTAAGCTCAACGTAGGAGTCAGACTTCATGGACTTTGTCGAGAAAAGTTGTCTAACAGAGTGACTAATTAACCTACGCTTGTTTTCATAAAACTCGGTCAAAGAAGCCCAAGCTAATAGGTAATTTTCCGCGGTGACTTAAAGGTTTCTAATTTTATCCAAGGCAGCGCCCTCTACTAGCGCAGACAAATAATAAAATTGAATCACGGGAGCTAAATCGGAACTATTATGCACGAGGGAGACGAAAAGGTCTCCAAAGCGCGCCTACTCAGTAAGTTTACCTCTAAATTTAGGAATCTCTATCTTAGGTAACGAGTTATTTATAGAGCTAACCCCCAAATCGACTTTCGACTGATTATTAGGGGCTACAGATTCATCCAAAGTAACGAGGGTATTGCAGGAGAGCAAGTGGCAGCCATGAACTCGATGAAGTAAATCTCCTGGCCGTTGTAAAAACGTCCTTACTGGAGTATTCGTGATCCTTGAAATCTGGCTGATTGACAATGACAGCATGGTTTTCCAGGAAAGTAGAGAAGTTGTTGGACATGCTGTTACCGTCATCTTAATTTCACCTAACTTCTGAAAGTTCCTATAAGAGTTGCCCATAAGGTTTATCAGCTCCAGTTGACTTGCATATAATCTACCTCTCCATATTCAAAAGAATTAAAAACTCAAGTCAGAGCATCAAACAAAATAGAAAAGAAACTTACAGTTAGCCACCATAGTTTCAAAGCCAAAAGGCAATGTCAACACACTGAATAATTTAACTAAAAATAATAACAGAACTTTCGGAAAATTAAAGGTGAGTGAAATTAATTACTAATTTCAATGGTAAGAAATGAATCATGATGAAATATCCGTCGTAAAAATGTCCGCAAAAAAATATCCGCGAAAAAATGTCCGGACGTAAAAATATCCGGAACAATAATATCCGCGTGAAAATATCCGAAAAATTTTTTTTTTGTTTTTATTGCAATTATAACAATTTAAAATTTCGAACTTGTTGGAACTAAATTTTATGGCACGCCTCTGCAGAGGCCCTTCGGGCCCCACGGCGCGCATTGTTTTAAAAAATAACCGTTAGTGTTTTATTAAAAATCAATTTCTTTTCTCACGTTTGTATTCATTCACTGTTCAAAATCAAAACGTCAGAACGACAAAGCGTCAGATAATATACAATAATAACATAGTCTCTTCCAGTGTTAGATTGTTCTATGAATACTTCAGTTGAATTTTGTTCTATTTTTAAACAATTAATAAAATTTCCTAACTCAGCATGGTGTTTTGATACTAATCTGGAAAATTTAGTATGCCAACCTTCCACAGCATTGTTTGTACGAGGCAAATCATTTAAAACAGATAAATAATTATTCCATAAATCTACAGGAAAAAGTGGATTTTTACGAGTATTGTTTCGTTTTTTCTGTCCAATCCATGTCAGTTCAAAATAATCTAAATATTTTTCCAAAAGTTCTTCATTGTCAACAAAATAATCAGATGATATTAATTCTTCGTACGCGTATAGCACGTCTTCTACAGGAACAAACGTTAAAGAAATCGTCATTTTAATTGCTGTCATAAATTCAATATCATCACCATACATTGTTTGAAATCCTAAACTTTGAACGTGTCGATAAACGCATTGGCCAAAATGGAAAAGGCATCCTTTCGGGTGAGACTCAGGAAACAATTTGTAAAAAGCTTTTAAAAAAGCGTTTTCGTAATCTATAATAAACACTTCTGGACTAAAGTCTTTCACCAAATTTTTCAAAACATTTAATGCTGCGTCATAAATTTTCATAGTTTCACTTGGTAGTAACAAATAAACAAGTGGTATTGTTTTTGTACCACAAATTCCATGAATTGAACATAATTGAGAGAAAATTTTAGGAACACTCTTAAAAGTTCCATCAGCTGCCCATACTTTGCATTTTTTAAGATATTTAATATTTTTTTCAGTAGTGAAAAAAAAAAATCTTTCTGCTCCATCTTCACTATCAAAAAAAAGAAACTTTTTATTTTCATTGGTGACGGTATAAATTTCCGGTACAGTTAAATTTTCTAAACCACAATAGACTTTAAAAGTTTCATTTTTCTTCGATTGAATATTTTGGACCATACGATTCAAATGTGCTTGAGAAGGTAAATTTGCTTTTGCTTGATCAGAAATATTACTTATATTTGAACTGACCACTTTATTTGTTTTTTCATTATTTCTTCTTGCTTCTTCCTTTATTTTATTAACAGCAGAACGAACTTCAACATTTACTAAATCAGGAGCATGACCTTAATGAGGATTTTCTTTAATAACCTTCCCATCTACTTCTTCGGATGTTGTATGTACCTTTCCGGGACATCCCAATTCTATATATTTTACACATTTCCATACAACACTATTTTTATACACATGCTGACGTGAATGTAAAAAACCACGATATTTTAAAAGGTTTTTACCCTTTTGGCTTGGAATAAAGTATAAAGGCATTTTTGCAACCTTTTCAATATAGCGTCGTAGACAGTACTGAACGACCCAAAACATTTCAAACTTAAGTCGGACCACGCAATAATCTTACCAATATAAACATTAACTCTTGAACAAGTAAACAAACGAATTATTTAATCACACGTAAACAAACAAATCAATTGATCAAATATTGCTATTATATAGCGGTTAATTCAGAAAATATATTTAGTTTCGGATATTTTTGTAACCGGATTTTTATCTTTCGGAATTTTTCACGACGGATTTTCTTGAGCGGATATTTATTCATCGGAAATTTTCGGCCGGACATTTTTACGGGTCACCTAGTCGAAGAGATCCTTCGACAATCTATTTCCCTCAAGGATGGGTGTACTGGGGAAATAAGCTAATTATCAATTAGAAATAAGTTGATGAACTTACACTATACCTAATAAGTAAAAAATCTTACAACTAAACAATATTTACAAGTATTATATATAAGGTAGTGCTTAAATAGCCCAAGCGAACAAGGGTAAAAGTTGGATCAATATATCTTCAGGCGAGAAAATGTAAAAATTACTTCATCAATATAAAAATCAATTAACAAGACGATAATTCTATAATACTGGACAAAGAAACTGATTAAGGACGTTTGACTCCACAACGTGAGTCAAGTCATGATTTTTTTTTTTATATAGATAAGACTTGCATGGTGCAACCTAACCCCAAAAATGTCATTTTTTTGCTACAGATATTTTTTTCTTAAATTAATATTCTCTGAATTGATATTTTAAAAAAACTAAAATGATCCTTAGTTGTTCTTTTTATAACACGAAAAATCTGGTGAAAATCTCAGCATGCATTGCTTAGATTTAATGAAAACAAGCATGAAAAAATTCGGTTCCCCATAAGACACCGTTAAAACCACGAAAAAGCTAAGAAAGTAAAAATTAATATCTTGACTATTAGACTCTGAATCGCTTCAGAATTTTAATTTTGTTTTGTTAAATTTAATTTAATTTTGATTAATTTTTTGAGTTAAACGTCCTTAATAAATTCATAAATAAACGGACACACTTTTTATTCTGCAGCCTCATAAGCACGGGCGTAAAAATGTAAAAATTACATTTTAAATAAGCAAATAAACTGACGAACTTACAATCCCCATAGCCTTGGGCGTAAAAATGTAAAAATCACATTAGAAATGAAAGAACAAAGCGTCAAGCTTACAACCCCATGACCCTGGGTGGAACACCAATAAAAAGTGAATCAATTATATAAACAAATATAACAACAAGCCAGCAACTCCATGATCCAGGCTTGTTGGTTTTTTCTTTATTTATAAATTAGAATATTAATCATTGCGCCCAGGGTTATGCCTATAATTAATTCATAAATAAACGGACACACTTTTAATTTTGCAGCCTCATAAGCACGGGCGTAAAAATGTAAAAATTACATTTTAAATAAGCAAATAAACTGACGAACTTACAATCCCCATAACCTTGAGGTAAAAATGTAAGAATTACATTAGAAATAAAAGAACAAAGCGTCAAGTTTACAACCCCATGGACCTGGGTGGAACACCAATAAAAAGTGAGTCAATTATATAAACAAATATAACAACAAGCCAGCAACTCCATGATCCAGGCTTGCTGGTTTTTTATTTATTTATAAATTAAAATATTAATCATTGCGCCCAGGGTTATGCCGGATTGTAAGCTAGTTGGTATTTTGTTTCTTAATAAATTAATTTATTAATTTTCACGCCCAAGGTTATGAGGTTGTCAGGTTGTCAGCTTATTTCTTTAATTATAAATTTATTCATTGATTTTTATGCCCAGTGTTATGAAATCGTAGGATTCTTGGTTTATTTGAGTATTTATAAATTTATTTATTCATTCTTACGCCCAGCATTATGAAGTTGTAGGCTTGTTGGTTTATGTGTTTATTTATAAATTTATTTATTTCTTGTTATGTCCAGCATTACGGGGTTGTAGGCTTGTTGGTTTACTTGTTTATTTATAAATTCATTTATTGAATTTTACGCCCAGCGTTATGGGGTTGTAGGCTTGTTGATTTATTTGTTTATTTATAAATTCATGTATTTCTTGTTGTGTCCAGCGTTACGGGGTTGTAGGCTTGTTGGTTTACTTGTTTATTAATAAATTAATTTATTGAATTTTTACACCCCTAAGCTTATATGGTTGTATAGGCTTGTTGGATTATTTAGCAATTAGTTAGCAATCTAGCCGAAGGCATCGTCCAGGAATACACGCTCATATATGACTCTCACGATCGAACATGTTTAAATATATGCTTTTTCTGGCTCGAATCAATTTGATGAGTGTTGTTTTCTGAAAAAATGATAGCAAGTTCAGTCATAAACTGTGTTGCCGCGTTCTAACCTCAAAGTCTGGCACCTTGGTCGTTTTCATCTTTGAGTAGTTTTTTTTATCACACTAATGCGTGGAGGCTCGATTTTACGCAGGCTAACCTCAAACGGGGTACGTATAATCTTGCCTCCAAGCATTAGTGTAATAAAATATAGTATTGTACATGTGTTTTAAATGGCAACGGCAAAACAGACCAAATAACGAAAAATATTTGGTCTGCAAAACAGACCATATATATACCTGTTATGTGGTCAGAAAACAGCACGAATAACGCATCGACAATTGGTTGGTGACCGAAAAAACCTATAATAGTGGGGCGGGGGGGGGGCAAATTATCGGGAACCACCCGTCAGCCAGCTTATGTAAGGGCGGAAATTGATAAAAAATTTCGACTCGAGTAGAAAAAATAAAAAACTCCTACTTGAATAGAAAAAAGTGTCTGCCAGATTTTTTTTTGCAAAAGTTTTTTTTTGCCTTCAACTTGAACACAAAAAATTTGGTGTCGACTTAGCATCGGAAACCACTCCTCAGCCCGCTAATATAGGGGTGGAAATTGATAAAAAATTCCTACTTAAGTATACAAAAAAAGTACAGCTGTATAAGCTTCATGGTTTAAATAGGCATTAAATAAATAAATAATAAAAAAAAAAAAAAAGTAGAAAAAAAGTTCAGCCAGATTTTTTTTCGTGAAACCTTGTTTTTTGGCCCCAAATGATCCCGCAAACAGTTTGGTGTCGATTTATTAACTTTTTGTGGAATCATTTAGAGCCAAAAAATTAATTTTCTCGTCAAAAAATCTGGCAGAACTTTGTTTCTACTTAAGTAGGAATTTTTTTTATCAATTTACACCCCCGTACAAGCTCAGTTAAAGGTGGTTACCCATAATGAATCGATACCAAACTTTTTGCTGCATTATTTGAGCCCAAAAAATTAAGTTTCACGAAAAAAAAAACTAGAAGAACTCTTTTTCTACTTGAGAAGAAATTTTTCATCAATTTCCACTCTCATATATATAAGCTGACTGAGGGGTGGTTCCCGATAATAAATCAACACCAAACTTTTTGTGAGATCATTTAAGGCCATAAAATTAATTTTCTCGTCAAAAAATCTGGCAGAACTTTTTTTCTACTGAAGTAGGAATTTTTTATCACTTTCCACCCCATAACGCCCCCACTTCCTCGCTTAGGGGTGGTTCTTGACAAAGAATCAATACCAAACTTTTTATGGCATCATTTGGACCCACAACATAAAGTTTAGCGAAAAAAAATCTGGCAGAATGCTATTTTTATTTAAAAATTTTTTACCAGCTTACTTTTCCCTTTCATCCCCTATTTTAGGTAATTTAAGGGTACTTCCCGATAATAAAATATTCTACAATCTTTTTCTACTATTCCCCGAGCCAGAAGAAGTATTTTCCCGCTAAGAAAATTGACAGAACTCTTTGAAACTTTTTTCAATTATTTTTAGTAATTTACTTTAGAGTGCTTCCGCGCTTACCGAAAATTTTGGCTTTTCACGGTTTTCCTGAATCGGAAAATAACTGTGACCACAAACTGACAATTTTTCTCTATTTTGCAACTACTAATGAGTGTTTTCCCACAAACCCCATTAAAATCGGCCCAGAAATGAGTACCAGTATGATTCTGGGCAAAAATGTTTCAAATCGCCCATAGAGGCGTCTACAGCTTTAAGCACATCATTCATAAATTTTTACAATACTTCACATAAAATAAGGAACTAAAAAAACTTTTTTTGTCATCATGACGTCATGATCACTTGTTTGTTGATAATATATAAAAATATTGCACATAAACAACTTGGGCCGAGTAGCGAGAATCATCCTATATCGTTTTTTTTAATTACAACCTAACCTAAAACCAAAAATCAGAGTATATAAAGCTTATGCTTTAAAGGCAGTCCGTTGTATAAAACCAACTCGCCACTAAACCGTTCTCGCGCTTTAGGATATAAATCAAATAAAAAATTTTTCTTATTTTTGCTAACGCAAATTTTCAGGTCAAGCATGACCCTAGATGAAGCTTACCAAAAAAATGTATGTATGTATTTGAAATTTCCAAAACCTAAAATAAATTTTTTTTTTTTTTTTTTTATTTGTTCAATTTACTGGCTTTAGAGCCCTTTACAATTTAATTCAAATATTTCAATAGAATCTTTCACAGTGTTAATATAACAATTCACGCTATAGTTATACATTAATTAGAATTTATACAATTAACATTAGATAATCAATCCTCGTCCAAAATACATGTAATTTCATAATAAACATTATAGCAATAACACAGCATAAAATCAAAAAAGTAAAATTAATTGAGTAAAATTTTAAAAATTTTCCCTTAAGTTAAAATTAAATGCCATGATTCAGTCTAAGTTTTGTAGCCTTTTTAAATTGAGCTAGCGGTAATTCTTTCGTTGAAGACGGGAGGCTATTCCAGATTCTTCTTATCCTATTGACAGTAGTGTTGAATTGAGTCTGACTAGTTGCATTGTATTCTTCGAAGGGTCTGTGAGTGCGTAGACTGTAGTAATTTATTCTTGGAACAAAAACTTGAACCGGTAGTTCCATCGTGATAATGTTATTAGCGATTCTATAAGCTAGACAGTGATCATAGAATGTTAGAATTGAGAAAACTGTAGGTGTTGCAAGCTGGCCCATTATCGAGGAAAAGTCATGATCGAAAAATCTCATTGGTTTGTCAGTCCTGTATGATATAAATCTTAACATCCTGTGTTGAACGTTTTCCAAAGCTGAAATTTGATACAGTTTATGCGGCTTCCAAATCTGTGATTCATAGGTTAATACTGGAAGGACTAAGGTTTTATATAAATTGAGAATCGAATCTGGCTTTTTGAATTTAGCACACAGTCGCTTAATGAAACCTACAAGTTTCAATGACTTCGAGACTGTTTGGTCGATGTGTTGTTGGAAAGTCAGTCGTTGATCAAAAGTGACTCCAAGATCCTTTATTGAGATTTCTCTATTAAGTGTGAGACCATCAATCTCATAATTATATTGTGATACCTTTAGATGATTCGAGTATGATACTACTGCATATTTCTCGATGTTCAACGGGAGACCATTTCTTACAGACCATCTATTTAGATTTGTCAGTTCTTTCTGGAGTTTCGTTGAGTCCATTGGTGTCGTTATGGTTCTAAAGATTTTTAGATCATCTGCATAGAGTAAGAATCCGGTCGTAGAGAAAATGTAGCAGATGTCGTTAATGAAAATAAAAATAGCAGTGGGCCTAAATGTGAGCCTTGAGGGACTCCAGAGGGGATAACAATGAATTCAGTTACAGAGTCATTCAGTTTAACTGATTGTCGTCTTTCGTGCAAGTAGGATTCTATCAGTTTATGTGCTGTGCCACGGACTCCCAAGTTCCAGAGTTTCTGTAGTAGAAGTTTGTGATTCACTCGGTCAAAAGCCTTTCTAAAGTCAGTGTAAATAACATCTACCTGTCTATCTATCTTGAATGCCTCAGTGATGCAGGTAGAAATCGTCAGTAAATTAGATATTATTGATTTACCTCTTGTGAAGCCATGTTGTTGTGCGATTATTTTACATAATAGAGCATCACTCAGCTGATCAGTCGTCATGGAGTCGAGTAATTTGGCAGCACAGTTCATATGAGATATAGGTCTGTAATTTTCAATGTTACTCTTTGGACCAGATTTATGAATTGGATGAATATAGACATCTTTCCATAGTTTTGGGAAAACTCCAGTTGATATGGTTTGGTTAAATAATATGAGGATAGGCTCTTTGATCTTCGGCCAGCATCTTTTTATGAAGTTCGGAGGTATATTATCAGGTCCGGCCGTATTGCTGTCCTTAAGCTCTCTGACTTTACGATCAAGACAGTTAGGGGATAGAGTGATTTCAGAAATTATAGAATTTGTGTTGCCCATCTCAATATCTGCCAGGTCCTCGTTGCAGTACACTGATGAAAAGAATCTTGAAAACATATTGGCAGCATGGGCATTGTTCACCGCTGTCTCTGAGTTAAAGTAGAGGCCGGAAGGTGTTTGGTAAATGGGAGACTCTGGTTCTGCCGCAGGCCTATCTAACTCTCCTCGAGCGTCAGCTGGTTCGTTACTTTCTACTCTCGACGCGAGATGGCTTGGTGCTGAGCAAGAGACAAGACAGTGAGAGAGGAAGTTAGTTAAAAAAGACGCGCAACACAGAAAACTTCTTGCTTGTGAATTTAAGCTAAAACTAATTAATAAAAGTAAAACAGCATAAAATAATTCGAGTCAGTTTTATTCCAAACCTTTCCAATCACCATTAACAAACCAGAAGGAATAGAATGATCCTGGGAGTTATTTTTTACATATTTCCAAAAATTTTTGCTATTTATTTTTATACTTTCTTCAGTTTCTTCAATATATTTACTAAATTTTGTTTTTGAAAGTCTAATGCACTGTGCCCTTAATTTATTGAATTTTATCCTATCCTCCTCAGCATCTGTAATTTTGAATTGTTTATGAGCTTTCTTCTTTTCAATGATTTTAGAAATTAGATCTTGATCGTACCAGGTTGGATAGGTTGAATGTGACAATTTAGTAACAGGAACCAGTCTGTCAATGATTGAGTTAATTACAGTGTAAAATTTATTGGTGTTCTCATCTACGTTGTCAGAAGAAAGTATCGATTTCCAATTAATGACATCTAGTTCATTCAGTATCTTACCGTAGTCAGCTTTATAAAAATTCCTATACTTCATAGGTGATGATGTGTAGTTTGGTGCACTGATTGTGAAAAGAGCTGCCTCATGGTGTGTGTCTGATGTAAACAGTTCTTCAGTCAAATTTGATGGACTAATGAGGTCTGGCGATGCAAATAATAGGTCTAAAGTGTAACCCTTTTTAGAATGGATTGGATATAGTTGTTCAAGGTTTAAAGTTGAATATGTTTCAATTAATAGTTTAGCACTTTCTCTCTTCGTAGGGGTTACGGTCTCTGTAAAAACACAAGTCCGTGAATCAGATGACCATGTTGAATTAGGTAAGTTAAAATCACCAGTAATAACAAACCTGTGTGATGTAAATTTCTCAGCCAGTCTTTGGACCAAGTTGGTGTGTTCGATGAACTGTAAGATGGTAGCATCCGGAGGGAGATAGGTATTGATTATTATTATATTCACAGAGTCAAGCTCAACTTCAACCACAAATGTTTCGAATGATGATTCTGCTTCAATTAATCTTGAAGTAAGTCTCTTACAAGGAGAGGTCACACCCTCCGGGTCACCGATCTTGACGAAACTTTGGGGATCGTTTTTTTATACCAAAAGATGAAGAAATCTACCGATCATCCCGTCTAATGGGCCTTTTATACCTAGTTCCTACATAGCTTATATCGTATTTTTAGCTCTTTTTGGGTTTTTTTTGCGAATTTTCAAAAAATTCCTGTTCGAAGCCTATTACACTTACAAAATTCTGCAACCCCGCATTCTCTTTATTTTTTCATCTTCTTTTGAGAAAAAATATTTTTAAATCTAATTTTGAAGAAATAGTCCATGTAAAATTAAGGTAATCAAAAGCATTTTTTTTACTGTTTTTGTGGTTTTATGAACTTAAACTGTACGTCGTCAGCCTTATCAAAATTATGTCTAAAAATATTTTTTCTAAAAAACTCATAAAAAACAAAGAAAATGCGGAGTTGCAGAATTCTGAAAGTGCAATAGGCTTTGAGCAGGAATTTTTTGAAAATTGGCACAAATAACCACAAAAGTCGCACAAAAGTGTTAAAAGTGTCAAAACAAGCTGATTTTCTAAAAATTCCTGCTCAAAGCCTATTGCACTTACAGAATTCTGCAACCCCGCATTTTCTTTGTTTTTTATGAGTTTTTTAGAAAAAATATTTTTAGACATAATTTTGATAAGGCTGACGACGTACAGTTTAAGTTCATAAAACCAAAAAAACAGTAAAAAAAATGCTTTTGATTACCTTAATTTTACATGGACTATTTCTTCAAAATTAGATTTGAAAATATTTTTTCTCAAAAGAAGATGAAAAAACAACAAAAATGCGGGGTTGCAGAATTTTGTAAGTGCAATAGGCTTCGAGCAGGAATTTTTTGAAAATTCGCAAAAAAACCCAAAAAGAGCTAAAAATACGATATAAGCTATGTAGGAACTAGTTATGAAAGGCCCATTAGACGGGATGATTGGTAGATTTCTTCATCTTTTGGTATAAGAAAACGATCCCCAAAGTTTCGTCAAGATCGGTGACCCGGAGGGTGTGACCTCTCCTTGTTAGTGACAGCCAACAGAACCCCCCCCCCCCCTCCCCTAGTCTCTCTATCATATCTGTATATAAGGTAGTTGTCCAGGCCCAATTCTTTATCTTTTATTCTATCTTGTAGCCAAGTCTCAGTGAGCGAGAAAATATCAGGCTTTATAGTATTTAGGTTAAATTTTATTTTAAATTCTGGCAACTTGTTGACTATAGAATGAAGATTTATGTAATACAGATGTAAAACACCCTTAGGGAGCGTACACAAACTTCATAGCCTAATTTTAGGAGTATTTCGACCCCCCCCCCCCCCTACCCCCATGTGACTCAATGAAGATTTTTCGTCGACCCCCCCCCCCTCCCCCCAGTAGAACGTAGATTTTTTTCTCAAAAAATTTTTACTGTTTCTTATAGAATTAAAAACTTTTGATAATGATACTTACATTATTTTATTTATAATATTATATCTAACATTTACTTACATTTTTTGAAGGACAAGCTTTTTTCAACTAATTATAAATAATTGTAATGAGATCACAAACTTTAATTCAGAAAAAGTTCAATCTAGTCTATGTCTTCCGTGAATATCACCATGACTCAGGGGCGTTATTTCCCATATAGTGGGTATGGATGCATCAAGAGCCGAAAAATTTCCGGTCTGGAAATCCAGAACCAAAAGTCGCGCTGGGATCCAAGAATAATCAATCAAGTATTCACCAAGCTTTAAACCCCAAAAACACTGAGCACTGAGTTCAGTAAATGATTGATCAGCTATCCCTCAAGCTCTAAGCCCCCAAACACCCTGGGCGTCGAGTTCAACAAAAAAACTTATCAGCTATCCCCCAAGCTCTAAGCCCCCAAAATCCTGGGCGCCCGAGTTCAATAAAAAAATTGATCAGCTATCCCCCAAGCTCTAAACCCCCAAAACCCTGGGCGTCGAGTTCAATAAATAAACTTATCAGCCAACCCCCAAACTGTAAACCCCTGAATACCCTGGACGCCTGAGTTCAACAAAAAAACTGATCAGCTATCCCCCAAGCTCTAAGCCCCCAAAACCCTAAGCGTCGAGTTCAACAAAAAAACTGATCAGCTATTCCTCAAGCTCTATACCCCCAAATACCCTGGGCGCCCGAGATCAACAAAAAAACTGATTAGCCATCCTCCAAGCTCTAGACCTCTGAAACCCTGGGCGCCCGAGTTCAACAAAAAAACTGATCAGCTATTCCTCAAGCTCTATACCCCCAAATACCCTGGGCGCCCGAGATCAACAAAAAAACTGATTAGCCATCCTCCAAGCTCTAGACCTCTGAAACCCTGGGCGCCCGAGTTCAACAAAAGAGCTGATGAGCTATCCCCCAAGCTCTAAACCCCCAAAAACCTTGGGAGCCCGAGTTGAATTATTCCAAAAATATGACTGCATTTTAGTTAACTTAAGCATGAAATGAATAATTTATAACAATACCTAATTACGACGCACTGGTGCTATTATATCATAAAGTTTTAAATCTGAAATTTTTAACTCCAAAATGGCGTGGTTCACTAGAAAACGCTATAAGTTTTTACTTATTGTTTAACTCTTTGTTTGCAACATTATTAACAAATTTTTTTTTTTTTTTAACTATAAATTGAATGTTTCCACGAATGAGACACTTTTCGAGAAAAGCGCAAAAATTTTTGTTTATTTAATGGTCATTTATTTTTTTTATTTTATACTGATTTTGTATCATTTTGTAATATTTTCACTCGGTAACCAGAGTTTTGGGAGGTTTAGAGCTTCAAGGGGAACTGATCAGTTTTTTTATTGAACTCTAGCTTCCATCGTTTTGGAAATTCAAGGCTTGGGGGATAATTAACCAGTCTATTTATTGACTTAACGCCCAGGGTTTTGAAGTCTTAGAGCTTGGGGGATAGCTGATAAGTTTTTTAGTTGAACTCTGGCGCCCAGGGTTTTGGAGGTTTAGAGCTTGGGGGATTATTGACCAGTCTATTTATTGAACTCGGCGCCCAGGGTTTTGGGGGCTTAGAGCTTGGGGGATAGCTCATCAGATTATTTATTGAACTCGACGCCCAGGGTTTTGGGGGTTAGAGCTTGGGGGATAGCTGATAAGTTTTTTAGTTGAATTCTGGCGCCCAGGGTTTTGGAGGTTTAGAGCTTGGGGGATAATTGACCAGTCTATTTATTGAACTTGGCGCCCAGGGTTTTGGGGGCTTAGAGCTTGGGGGATAGGTGATACGTTTTTTATTTGAGCTCTGGCGCCCAGGGTTTTGGAGGTTTAGAGCTTGGGGGATAATTGACCAGTCTATTTATTGAACTCGGCGCCCAGGGTTTTGGGGCTTGGAGCTTGAGGGATAGCTGATCAGATTATTTATTGAACTCGTGGCGCGTCATTGAAATTTTATAGTAAAAATTTTTTTTTTCCGACAGCAGCTCCCTAAAAAAAAGGCACGTGATATAAGCTCTGCCCCCCCCCCCCCACGTGGCCCAGCGTAGACATTCATGAACCCCCCCCCCCCTCCCCTAAATAAGGCAACGTAGTTTGTGTACGCTCCCTTACTATTGCCTGGCAAATGTGGTGTTGTACCCGATGAGCAAGTTAATGAGACTAAGGGAGTGACAGGTTTTTTGGGTTTGTAATATTACCCAGAGAATCAATCAGTTTAGGAATACCATGAACATGTTTTACTCTTAGTTGATTATTTGGATTCGAAGTGTTGTGATCTTCAGCAAACTTCCACATGTATTTAATAAGATTTCTGTGAGCCTTTGACTTATCTGATGATACATTAAGGTTAGCGGGAAGTTTTTGAGAGATGCCAATAACTTTAAAAACTTCTTCCTTAGATTCCATTTTTACTCATATTGGTCTGGTCTTACTCTTTGAATAATTACCTATCCTTTCATGGTGTTTGTTATTTGAAGGTATGCCTGCCATATTTAGAGTAGCAGTGACCACTTTGGAATCTTGCTCCTGAAGTGTCTTGGTATCTTCATAATCCTGTGAGCCAAAAATGATAAGGTTCTTTGCTCGATCTTGCAATTCAAAAATCTCACCCTTAATCTTGTGAGCTAGCATGGTTAAGGAAGTTGTCGAGAGGCCATCGCTTTGTAGATTTCCCTTTGTCTCCAACTCCTTGTTTCTCTCTTCGAATTTGTCACATCTTTCATTCATTGAGTCAACTTTGTTTTTAATAACACTAACCACATGTGTAAGTTTTGAAATGTCTTTCGTCCAAAGATCTTGCAATGTTGCTGTTTGACTAGAAAACATTTCACGCATAGCCTGTAAACCAATAGAGTCAGGAGATTTGTGATGATTAATGCTATTATTATTAAAAAGAGATCCACTTTGAATTAGAGAGGTTTCCATTATACTAGTTATGTCTAGTTGCCTTAGTAGTGCTGAGTTTGATGAGGGTAGTTCTATCATCTTTTTGGTGCAAGCTGTGCATACTATTAAAAAGGAGTCGTCATCGTGGTATGATATTGCACAGTGTGCTTTTGTAGCACATTTTTCATGGCATTTATTGCTGCAATGAGAGCATTTGGCCATCGCGAAATCTAATGCAGGGCAATATTTGCAGTCGCACTTTCTATCCATGGTGAACTTAGAGCTAAACTAGGTTATGATGACTGTCAAATTTTCATGTGTATAAAAAAATAGCACTCAACACGATAATTTCGTGGATTTTCACCTTTTAACAAAGTTGGGCTCACTTGAATTATACTAACACTGTGCAAAGATAATATTTTTGAGAGAAAAGTTTAAAATTCATATAATGAGCGAGTAGACAAAAATCAGCGTCATGTGTCATCGACCTCTCGAGGCGAAAAAAAGTTTTTTTACAGATTTATATAAATTAGATAGAATTTAATTGAGAATTAGTTTTCTACTTTCAATTAATTTATTTCAATAAGAATTTGACAAAATTGTAGCATACTTATTTTAAGAGTTAAAAATTTTTATTGAAAAAAGAGAAATTCTTTTTTTTTTTATTAAAGGGAACTGCTAAACGTCGGTCAGATATTTCATATTTCATATTTCTGTATTCTTACACTTCAGGACGCGGGAATCCGGACTGGCGCGGAAAATTTTGAGTTCAAAATTATTTTGAATTTGGCCGTGAAAAATAATTTTTCAATGATTGAAAATATATATTTCAAAGCCAATTTCAATAAAATTTTTTTATAAACATGTTTCAAAAATTCATTTGATATCTTTAATTTTCAAATTATAAGGAAGTATATGTGTGCAATTTATACTAACTTAGTTATTAACTTATACTGCAAACATTTTTTTTTTTTTTTTTTTTTTGATCTGAATTTACAAAAATTTTAATTTTATTATCTTTAACAAGAAAATCTGTCATTTTACAGAATTGTCGATGAATTTATAAATTTTGCATAAATAAATTTTAACTTCATTAATTTATTTTTCTTTTTGTGTAACCGTGCTTACAAAAATTTTTGTGTTATTATAATCTTCAATTAATTATTATATTTATTGATAAGAATTAAAAAAATATATACTTTCAGTCAAAACTTTTATTAGAATTTTCTATTTTAAAATTTAGCGCCATGTTACTTCCTTAAGCAGCGCCTCTAACGGCGTTTTTCGAGCTGCTAGAAACAACGAATTCGGTGGAATTGTATATATAGTTAGAGTACTGTGTATAACCTTTTTACAAGCTCTTTTTTCTTAATTTTAACCCTTTGTAAATACAAAAGGGTTGTTTTCACATTATTTTTCATCAATTTTTAACACTAGCTTTTCATAAACATGTATAAGATAAAATTTTTTTATTATTTTCGGCCTTAATTTAAATGAAAAAAAATAAGTTCGATTTTCGATTATCTGACCGACGTTTAGCACCGGCCTTTATTAAAACACTACAGAAACTAAACAGTCAAAAAAATCCAAGACACACGAAAAAATTTTGTAGGCAAGTACCTAAACAAAGGTAAAAAAGTTTTAAACCAGTTTATGTATGGAACTTATCTTTTAAGGATGTTTGGTACTTACTAAAAAATGCAGCCATTCTGTCAATTTTAATCGAATCTTCTAAAAATTTATATCAAAATAATCGTTGGAGTTTTTCCCTATTTTTGTCCGTCTTAGTTTTTAGAAAAATCTAATAATTTGTTTAAACAATTGAAGAGGTGGTCTAAAAAAAATTAAAGCATTTTTTTTTCTTTATTAATTTTAACTCTCAAAAATTCAGAGATCGTTGAAAAAACTGTTAGGTTATTATTTTTAAAATATATTTTTTAAAATATTGAATTTAAAATTTTTTTTATTAAATAAGAAAAATGCTTAATTTTTATAAGATTACGTGTTCAATTATTTATACAACTATTTAAATTTTTGAAAAACCAAAACTGAGAAAAATACAACGTTTATTTTAATATAAATTACTAGAAGATTCAATTAAAATTGACAAAATGGCTGCATTTTTTTGTAAGTACCAAACATCCTTAATGTGACCTTTAAGGATTAAAAATAAGTAAATAGCAATTACATCACTAATTGCTATTTACTGACTAACAAATGCTAAGACTCAAAAATTTAAACTTATCTTTGAATTGAAATTTATTCATACATACCAAAGTAAATTTTTTAACTGATAAAAAACTTTTAACAAATAGATAAATTTTCCCAATTTTTTTTACAAATGATACATTTCAGTTAACTCTTAAGCTGTTTCAAAGCATTCAAAAATTATAATTTAAATAATATTTCATGCTACTACCTAAAGCAAGAATGTCAGTAAGTACAGTCTATCACTTTACTAGTATTTTGAATTCAAAGTTTTTAGTTTTAAATGTCATCCACTTAATTGAATCTATACAGTAAAAAAAAAACAAAATATTGAGTATAAGTGCATTAAATTAAATAATTTTTTTTACATTTACAGTTTTCTTCAAGAAAATATGCAAGAAAATTACATATTCTCGGACTTATAAGAAAAGAATATGAGTTATCTACCCTCTAAGGTACAAGTTAAACTTTGGATATTTATCAGTTATTATTAAAATGAAACCTTTTCAGGAGGTGGGAGAAAAATTGCATCATTATTTTTATATAAAAAAGTTCCTACATAATTCTTTTAATGTAAAGTTGTGAATTCTAAATTGATCAAACATCCCATAGATAAGAAATTAATGAATTTTTTTTTTTTTTTTTTTAATAATTTAGGCTCTTATAAGCGATTTAAGATTTAACCTAAACTAAAGTCATGATTAAACATGGGCTCTTACAGGATTCATAAGTTCTTATGTTTTCCTCTTATTTTTTATCAGCGTTTAGTTACTTGAATAACTTGAAATTTTGATCAGATTTTGAATAAATTGAAATTTTGTTTTTACATAAAAGACTAATCTTAAATTTTTTAAATTAAATTGCTGTGTTTAAGCCTTAAAGTAAGGAACCTCCTTGATAGTTTTAGCTTATAAAATTCAAAAAGAGCACACTAAATATATTTAATATAAAAATAACTCAAAGTCAAACACTTATGCAGCTAGCGACCCGCCTTCTTGCTTCAGGCAGCAGTGTACATCTTTGGAAAGAATAAAAATTTTATTGATCACTGAACATTTTAAGCTAATAAATATCGATATTTAATATTATAAACAAAAAGAAGAAAAACTGTAGTTAGACTTAATAGCCTCATTGGAAATTAAAGTTCAAGACCATCTCAGATCAATTGTAACTGCAACCATAAAAATCTGTATTAGTTAATGCTAGAACAAATTATTTCTTTAAAAAGACTAGCCAAAAAAAAATTATAAAATAAATTTTATGTTCCAACAAGACTCAACCTCTTAGTACAATACTAACAGGCGATAGTTATATCACGAAAAAAACAAATAACAGCATTAACCTTAAGAAATTGTTCTATTAATAGTTCAATTCCTTTCACACGAGCGTAGTAACCACGATTAATTTCCGGTGCCTTACGATTGAACTGTTTGACAAAAAAGCTTATAAAATTATCATTCCAATATCCAAGAGTAACCGCGCATTTCTTACACTCGCTAGCATCATCGTTCGTAGCCTGAATAGCTTGATCATTCGCTGTAATGTAACTCATAACAATTTTAAAATTTTTAAAGATTTAAAATGACACATAATAATTGAATCCGTGCGATACGTACAATAACTTATGTATTATATTTATTTCACAAAAAGGCCTCTTCGCTTTATAATAAAAGAACAAGAACAAGTCCCTTTTCGATACCCTTGAGGCTTGAGCAGTCAGTGTTGGTTTCGACTTATTTTTTATGGGCACCCAGTGGCTATGTTCAAGTCTTGTGGGAGTATTTTGGCACTCTTCGGCTACCTTCAGGCCATTTCAACCAGCGCGTGAATGAGCAGAGGTGTGTAGTGAAGTGAAGAGTGAACTAAAGTCGAAACGGCTTCACTTCACTTGAGTTGGGAGTTGCGCATAGCATGACGCTGTGCGCTGTGTATATAAACATACGTAAAATGGACTCGAACAATTTTTTTCTTAGCTTAATATTTTTACATCTATAAAGTCAGGGTAAACACCTGGTTCACTTGATATCGGCTTCGCTTTGGAGATGATTTCCCCAGGAAGTTTTGACCCAGGAAGGGTCAGGGTAGACTCCTGGTACCCTTGTTGATAGTAACGCTTTGAGGACGATTTCCCCAAGAAGTTTTGACTCGGAAGGGGCCAAAAAGGACTCCCGGTGCCCTTGGTGATATTTACACCTTGAGGATGATAAACCCAGGAAGTTTTGACTCCTCAAGTGTCAGGGTGTACTCCTGGTGCATTTGTTGATACTTACGATTTGAGGACGATTTCTCCAGGAAGTTTTGACTCGGAGAAGGTCAGGAAAGACACCTGGTGCCCTTGGTGATATTTAAACCTTGAAGATGATTTCCCCAGGAAGTTTTGACTCCAGAAAGGGCAGGGTGGACTCCTGGTGCAACTGGTATTAATTACGCCTAGGAGTTGATTTCCCCAGGAAGATTGTACTTCGGAAGGGTCGGGGCGGACACCTGGTGCACCTGGTGATACTGATGCCTTGGAGATGATTTCCCCAGGAAGTTTTGACTTCAGAGGGTCAGGGCGAACACCTGGTGCAACTGGTAATACTTACGCCTTGGAGATGATTTCCCCAGAGAGTTTTGACTTCGGATGGTCAGGACGAACCTGGTACACCTTGTGATACTTACGCCTTGGAGATGATTTACCCAGGAAGTTTTGACTCCAAAGGCGCCAGGGTGGACACCTAGAGCAACTGGAATTAATTACGCCTTGGAGATGATTTCCCCAGGAAGTTTGGACTTCAGAAGGGTCAGAGCGAACACCTGGTGCACCTGGTGATACTTACGCCTTGAAGATGATTTCCCCAGGAAGTTTGGACTCCGGAAGGGTCAAGGCGAACACCTGGTGCACCTGGTGATACTTACGACTTGGAGATGATTTCCCCAGAGAGTTTTGACTTCGGATGGTCAGGACGAACCTGGTACACCTTGTGATACTTACGCCTTGGAGATGATTTACCCAGGAAGTTTTGACTCCAAAGGCGCCAGGGTGGACACCTAGAGCAACTGGAATTAATTACGCCTTGGAGATGATTTCCCCAGGGAATTTGGACTTCAGAAGGGTCAGAGCGAACACCTGGTGCACCTGGTGATACTTACGCCTTGGAGATGATTTCCCCAGGAAGTTTGGACTCCGGAAGGGTCAAGGCGAACACCTGGTGCACCTGGTGATACTTACGACTTGGAGATGATTTCCCCAGGAAGTTTGGACTCCGGAGAGGCCAGGGGGGACACTCGGTGCACCTCGTGATACTCGCGCCTTGGAGATGATTTTCCCAGGAAATTAAGACTCCAAAAGGGCCAGGATGGACATCTGGTACAATTGCTATTAATTACGCCTTGGAGATGATTTCCCCAAGAAGTTAGGACTCTGGGTGGGTCAGGGTGTACACCAGGAGCACCTGGTGATACTTATGCCTCGAAAATGATTTTCCCAGGAAGTTTTGATCCCAGCGGGTTCACATCATCAAGTTTACTATTAGGATAGCATCTTCAGAGTGTAGTTATTACCGGGCACACCAAGTATTTTCCCTGGCCCTTACGTAGTCAAAATTTCCTGGGAAAATAATCTCCAAGTCGTAAGTATAACCCGGTGCAACAGATGTCCACCCTGACTCCTCCAGAGTCGAAACTTCCTGGGGAAATCATCTCCAAGTCGTAAGTATTACCAGGTGCACCAGGTGTTCGCCCTGACCCTCCAAAGCCCAAATTTCCTGGTGGAATCATCTCCAAGGCGTGATAATACAAGTTGCACCAGGTGTCCACCCTGGCCCTTTTGGAGTCAAGACTTCCTGGGGAAATGATCTCCAAGGCGTAAGCATCACCAGGTCCACTGAGTTCCCACCCTTGCCTCTCCGGAATCGAAACTTCCTGGGTAAATCATCTCCAAGGCGTAAGTATCGCCAGATGCACCAGGTGTTCCCCCTGACCCTCCGAAGTCAAAACTTCCTTGGGAAATCATCTCCAATGCGTCAGTATCACTAGGTGCACCAGGTGTCCGCCCTAACCCCTCCGAAGTCCTAACTTCCTGGGGATATCATCTCCAAGGCATAATTAATACCAGTTGCACCAGGTGTCCACCCTGGCCCCATCCTAGTCAAAACTCTCTGGGGAAATCGTCCTCAAATCGTAAGTATCAACAAATGCACCAGGAGTACACCCTGACACTTAAGGAGTCAAAACTTCCTGGGGTTATCATCCTCAAGGTGTAAATATCACCAAGGGCACCGGGAGTCTTTTTTGGCCCCTTCCGAGTCAAAACTTCTTGGGGAAATCGTCCTCAAAGTGTAACTATCAACAAGGGTACCAGGAGTCTACCCTGACCCTTCCTGGGTCAAAACTTCCTGGGGAAATCATCTCCAAAGCGAAGCCAACATCAAGTGAACCAGCTGTTTACCCTGACTTTATAGATGTAAAAATATTATGCTAAGATAAAAATTGTTCGAGTCCATTTTACGTATGTTTATGTACACAGCGCACAGTGTCACGCTATGCGCAACTCCCAACTCAAGTGAAGTGAAGTCGTTTCGACTTAAGTTCACTCTTCACTTCACTACACACCTCTGGGCTTGAGTCATTAGAATCAACATGTAGGTGCATAGGACAAAGAACTTATTATTGGCCCGGACAGTTAGGGTTGAGACAGAGATAAATGCACAGAATCCTGTGCACCTGCACAGAGCTCTTGTGCAGCTGCACAGACAGCACCTGAGCAAAAGCAAAGGAGCATGTAATAAATTAACTTGAATGAATAAATTAAAATTTAATTAATGAACCTTCAGTTTTATGGTCAGGGTGAACACCTGGTGCACTTGCTGATAGTTACGCCTTGGAGATGATTTCCACAGGAAGTTTTGACTCGGGAAGGGGTCGGGAAAGGAAGCTAGTGCACTTGGTGATAGTAACACCTTGGAGATGATTTCCTCAGAAAGTTTTGACTCCTGAGGGGTCAGGAAAGACATCTCGTGCACTTGTAGATTGTAACGCCTTGGAGATGATTTCCTCTGAAAGTTTTGACTCCGGAGGGATCAGGGTAGGCACCAAGTGCACTTGGTGGAAGTTACGACTTGGAGATGATTTCCTCAGGTAGTTTTGACTCTGGAGGGGACAGGGTGAACACCTAGTCGACTTGGTGTAAGTTGCTAATAGTTACGCCTTGGAAATGACTTCCCCAGGAAGTTTTGACTGCAGAGGGGTCGGGAAAGGCCGCTAGCGCACTTGGCGATCGTTACGCCTTGGAGATGATTTCCTCAGGAAGTTTTGAGTATGGACGGGTCAAGAAAGGCACCTGGTGTACTTGGTGGTAGTAACGCCTTGGAGATGATTTCCTCGGAAAGTTTTGACTCCGGAGGGGTGAGGGTAGGCACCTAGTGCACTTAGTGTCAGTTACGCCTTGGAAATGATTTCGAGAGGACGTTTTGAGTCGAGACGAGTCAGGAAAGCTACCTCGTGCCCTTGTTGATAGTTACGCCTTGGAAATAATTTCCTTAGGAAGTTTGGACTCCGGAGGGATCAAGGTAGGCACCTAGTGGACTTGGTGGTAGTTACGCCTTGGAGATGATTTCCTCAGGAAGTTTTGACTTCGGAGGGGTCAGGAAAGGCACCTAGTGCACTTGTTGATGGTTACACCTTGGAAGATGATTCCCTCAGGTAGTTTTAAACCCGGTGGGTCAGAGTAGGCACCTAGTCGACTTGGTGAAAGTGACGCCTAAAAGATGATTTCCTTAGGAAGTTTCGAATCCGGAAGGGTCAAGGAGAACGACTGGTGCACTTGCTAATAGTTACGCCTTGGAAATGATTTCCCCAGAAAGTTTTGACTCCAGAGGGGTCGAGTAAGGCAGCTAGTGCACTTGGTGATCGTTACGCCTTGGAGATGATTTCCTCAGGAAGTTTTGACTTCGGAGGGGTCAGGAAAGACATCTCGTGCACTTGTAGATAGTAACGCCTTGGAGATGATTTCCTCTGAAAGTTTTGACTCCGGAGGGATCAGGGTAGGCACCTAGTGCACTTGGTGGAAGTTACGACTTGGAGATGATTTCCTCAGGTAGTTTTGACTCTGGAGGGGACAGGGTGAACACCTAGTCGACTTTGTGAAAGTTGCTAATAGTTACGCCTTGGAAATGACTTCCCCAGGAAGTTTTGACTGCAGAGGGGTCGAGAAAGGCAGCTAGCGCACTTGGTGATCGTTACGCCTTGGAGATGATTTCCTCAGGAAGTTTTGAGTATGGACGGGTCAAGAAAGGCACCTGGTGTACTTGGTGGTAGTAACGCCTTGGAGATGATTTCCTCGGAAAGTTTTGACTACGGAAAGGTGAGGGTAGGCACCTAGTGAACTTAGTGTCAGTTACGCCTTGGAAATGATTTCGTGAGGACGTTTTGAGTCGAGACGGGTCAGGAAAGCTACCTCGTGCCCTTGTTGATAGTTACGCCTTGGAAATAATTTCCTTAGGAAGTTTGGACTCCGGACGGATCAAGGTAGGCACCCAGTGGACTTGGTGGTAGTTACGCCTTGGAGATGATTTCCTCAGGAAGTTTTGACTTCGGAGGGGTCAGGCACCTAGTGCACTTGTTGATAGTAACACCTTGGAAGATGATTCCCTCAGATAGTTTTAAATCCGGTGGGTCAGAGTTGGCACCTAGTCGACTTGGTAAAAGTGACGCCTAAAAGATGATTTCCTTAAGAAGTTTTGAATCCGGAAGGGTCAAGGAGAACGACTGGTGCACTTGCTAATAGTTACGCCTTGGAAATGATTTCCCCAGAAAGTTTTGACTCCATAGGGGTCGGGTAAGGCAGCTAGTGCACTTGGTGATCGTTACGCCTTGGAGATGATTTCCTTAGGAAGTTTTGACTTCGGAGGGGTCAGGAAAGGCACCTAGTGCACTTGTTGATAGTTACACCTTGGAAGATGATTTCCTCAGGAAGTTTTGACTTCGGAGGGGTCAGGCACCTAGTGCCCTTGTTGATAGTAACACCTTGGAAGATGATTCCCTCAGATAGTTTTAAATCCGGTGGGTCAGAGTTGGCACCTAGTCGACTTGGTGAAAGTGACGCCTAAAAGATGATTTCCTTAA
The DNA here is from genome assembly GCA_038277355.1 of Encarsia formosa. Classification (NCBI taxonomy): domain Eukaryota; kingdom Metazoa; phylum Arthropoda; class Insecta; order Hymenoptera; family Aphelinidae; genus Encarsia; species Encarsia formosa. The sequence goes on along the minus strand of CM076185.1, from coordinate 30,534,804 downwards.
GAAGTTTTGAATCCGGAAGGATCAAGGAGAACGACTGGTGCACTTGCTAATAGTTACGCCTTGGAAATGATTTCCCCAGAAAGTTTTGACTCCAGAGGGGTCGGGTAAGGCAGCTAGTGCCCTTGGTGATCCTTACGCCTTGGAGTTGATTTCCTCAGGAAGTTTTGAGTATGGACGGGTCAAGAAAGGCACCTGGTGTACTTAGTGGTAGTAACGCCTTGTAGATGATTTCCTCAGGAAGTTTTGACTCGGGAAGGGGTCGGGAAAGGAAGCTAGTGCACGTGGTGATAGTAACGCCTTGGAGATGATTTTCTCGGAAAGTTTTGACTCCTGAGAGGTCAGGGTAGGAACCTAGTGCACTTTGTGATAGTTACGCCTTGGCGACGATTTCCTCAAGAAGTTTTGACTTCGGAGGGGTCGGGAAAGGCAGCGAGTGCACTTGGTGATATTTACGCCTTGGAGATGAATTCCTGAGGACGTTTTGAGTCGAGACGGGTCAGGAAAGTTACCTCGTGCCCTTGTTGATAGTTACGCCTTGGAAATAATTTCCTTAGGAAGTTTGGGCTCTGGAGGGATCGAGGTAGGCACCTAGTCGACTTGGTGAAAGTGACGCCTAAAAGATGATTTCCTTGGGAAGTTTCGAATCCGGAAGGGTCAAGGAGAACGACTGGTGCACTTGTAATAGTTACGCCTTGGAAATGATTTCCTCAGGAAGTTTTGACTACGCAGGGATCAGGGTAGGCACCTAGTGCATTTGGTGATCGTTACGCCTTGGAGATGATTTCCTCAGTAAGTTTTGAGTCCGGACAAGTCAAGAAAGGCACCTGGTGCTCTTGGTGGAAGTAACGCCTTGGAGATGATTTCTTCAGGAAGTTTTGACTACGGAGGGATCAGGGTAGGCACCTAGTGCACTTAGTGGTAGTTACGCCTTGGAGATGATTTCCTCAGCAAGTTTCGAGTCCGGACGGATCAGGAAGAACACCTCGTGCCCTTGATGATAGTTACGCCTTGGAGATGATTTCCTCAGGACGTTTTGACTCCAGAGGGGTCGGGTAAGGCAGTTAGTGCACTTGGTAGTGGTTACGCCTTGGAGATGATTTCCTCAAGAATTTTTGACTCCAGAGGGGTTAGGGTAGGCAGCCAATTGCACTTAGTGGTAGTAACACCTTTGAGATGATTTCCTCAGGAAGTTTTGACATCGGAGGGGTCAGGAAAGGCTACTTGTTCACTTGTCGATAGTCGCACTTTGGAAGAGGATTCCCTCAGGTAGTTTTGACTCCGGAGGGTTCAAGGTGAATACCTGGTGCACTTGCTTATAGTTACACCTTGGAAATGATCTCCCCAGGAAGTTTTGATTTCAGAGGGATCGGGGTAGGAACCTAGTGCACTTGGTGAAAGTTACGCCTTAGAGACGATTTCCTCAGGAAGTTTTAACTCTTGAGAGGTCAGGGTAGGCACCTCATGCCCTTGGCGGTAGTGATGCCTTGGAGATGATTTTATCAGGAAGTTTCTACTCCAGAGGGGTCAGGTAAGGCAGCTAGAGCACTTGGTGATCGTTACGCCTTGGAGACGATTTCCTCAGGAAGTTTTGACTCCGGAAGGGTTTGGGTAGGCAACCTAGTGCACTTGGTAGTAGTAACACCTTGGAGATGATTCCCGCCGGTAGTTTTGACTTCAGAGGGGTCAGGAAAGGCACCTAGTGCACTTGTTGATAATTACACCTTGGAAGATAATTCCCTTAGGTAGTCTTGACTCCGGAGGGGTCAGGGCAGGCACCAAGTCGACTTGGTGAAACTTACGCCTTAGAAATGATTTCCTTAGGAAGTTTTGACTCCAGAGGGGTCAAGGGGAACACCTGGTGCACTTGCTAATAGTAACGCCTTGGAAATGATTCCCGCCGGTAGTTTTGACTCCAGAGGGGTCAGGAAAGGCACCTCGTTCTCTTGACGGTAGTTACTCCTCAGAGATGATTCCCTCAGGAAGTTTTGACTCCGGAGGAGTCAAGGTAGGCACCTCGTTCCCTTGACGGTAGTGATGCCTTGGAGATGATCTCCTTAGGAAGTTTTGACTCCAGAGGGATCAGGGTAGGCACCTCGTATCCTTGGTGGTAATTACGCCTTGGAGATGATTTCCTCAGGAAGTTTTGACTACGGAGGGATCAGGGTAGGCACCTAGTGCATTTGGTGATCGTTACGCCTTGGAGATGATTTCCTCAGTAAGTTTTGAGTCCGGACAAGTCAAGAAAGGCACCTGGTGCTCTTGGTGGAAGTAACGCCTTGGAGATGATTTCTTCAGGAAGTTTTGACTACGGAGGGATCAGGGTAGGCACCTAGTGCACTTAGTGGTAGTTACACCTTGGAGATGATTTCCTCAGTAAGTTTCGAGTCCGGACGGATCAGGAAAAACACCTCGTGCCCTTGATGATAGTTACGCCTTGGAGATGATTTCCTCAGGACGTTTTGACTCCAAAGGGGTCGGGTAAGGCAGCTAGTGCACTTGGTAGTGGTTACGCCTTGGAGATGATTTCCTCAAGAATTTTTGACTTCAGAGGGGTTAGGGTAGGCAGCCAATTGCACTTAGTGGTAGTAACACCTTTGAGATGATTTCCTCAGGAAGTTTTGACATCGGAGGGGTCAGGAAAGGCTACTTGTTCACTTGTCGATAGTCGCACTTTGGAAGAGGATTCCCTCAGGTAGTTTTGACTCCGGAGGGTTCAAGGTGAATACCTGGTGTACTTGCTTATAGTTACACCTTGGAAATGATCTCCCCAGGAAGTTTTGATTTCAGAGGGATCGGGGTAGGAACCTAGTGCACTTGGTGAAAGTTACACCTTAGAGACGATTTCCCCAGGAAGTTTTGACACTGGAGAGATCAGGGTAGGCACCTATTGCCCTTGGCGGTAGTGTTGCCTTGGAGATGATTTTATCAGGAAGTTTCTACTCCAGAGGGGTCAGGTAAGGCAGCTAGAGCACTTGGTGATCGTTACGCCTTGGAGACGATTTCCTCAGGAAGTTTCGACTCCGGAAGGGTTTGGGTAGGCAACCTAGTGCACTTGGTAGTAGTAACACCTTGGAGATGATTCCCGCCGGTAGTTATGACTCCAGAGGGGTCAGGAAAGGCACCTAGTGCACTTGTTGATAATTACACCTTGGAAGATAATTCCCTTAGGTAGTCTTGACTCCGCAGGGGTCAGGGCAGGCACCAAGTCGACTTGGTGAAACTTACGCCTTAGAAATGATTTCCTTAGGAAGTTTTGACTCCAGAGGGGTCAAGGGGAACACCTGGTGCACTTGCTAATAGTAACGCCTTGGAAATGATTCCCGCCGGTAGTTTTGACTCCAGAGGGGTCAGGAAAGGCACCTCGTTCTCTTGACGGTAGTTACTCCTCAGAGATGATTCCCTCAGGAAGTTTTGACTCCGGAGGGGTCAAGGTAGGCACCTCGTTCCCTTGACGGTAGTGATGCCTTGGAGATGATTTCCTCAGGAAGCCTTGACTCCAGAAGGGTTAGGGTAGACACCTCGTGCACTTTGTGGTAGTTACGCCTTGGAGATGATTTCCTCAGGAAGGAGTGATTTCGGAGGGGTCAGGAAAGGCACCTACTGCAGTTGTTGATAATTACACCTTGGAGATGATTCCCCCAGGTAGTTTTGACTCCGGAGGGGTCAGGGTACTATCCTAGTCGACCTGGTGAAAGTTACGCCTTAGAGAGGATTTCCTAAGGAAGTTTTGACTCCGTAGGGGTATGGGTAGGTACCTAGTGCACTAGGTAGTAGTTACGTCTACCAAAAATTAAATTTTACCAAAAACTCGAAGCACATCGAAGTGCAATACCACTATGTAAACGAGAATCATGAGAAAGGTATAATTGACATTGTAAAAATTGATTCAGAGCGAAATTGAGCAGACTTGTTAACCAAAAGTTTAGAGAAAACAAAATTTTTTTTTTGTTAGAAAAGAAAGTTAAGAAAAGCGTTAAAATTAATTTAAATTTTTTTAAATTGTATTTGAAATGAATTTAAGAAATTGGTAAAATTTAAGATATTATAAAATTTATTTTGTGAATTGATTGAATTTAAATATTGTGTTGATGTCTCAAGGAGGCGTGTTGAAATGTGTGAGTTACCGAACACAATAACAAGAGTATGTGTTTGAGCCGAGTGACCTCAAGCCTGCGAGGTGAGCAAGGTGCGTGCGCGTACTACTCTGTTGCTGTTGCTTGTCGGGAACGCATGTTGCGAACATGCAGTGTATTATACTAGCTTACCTTATTAAATAATTACATACAAAATAAACCAACACTTATTATTCTTGATCCACTAAACCCTCTATTCCAACATGGTAGCCGCAAACGTCGTTTAGTGAAAAATAAGTGCAGTTAAAAAGTAAGAAAAGGTTCGATTAGTAAAAAACATGTGCTCGAAAATCTCTCTTTTCCATGCCACCTTTTCTAAGGAGCATGAAAAATATTTTTACTAATAACTAGCTCAGAAGCTAAGTGAGTGAGAGGCGTGAAAAGCCTGAAGAAAAAATCCGTGTGAAAGGTTGATGCACGAGGTTTTCATTTTGTGGAACCACATGGTGCGTCGCGAGGTTAAGCGAGCGCATGGCTAAAATTGAGGTTAAGCACATGTTGAGATTTTTTTTGAAAATTGAGTTTTAAATTAAATGAAAAGTGAACAGTTAAATGCTTAATTATTTTAAGAGTTTTTTGAAAAGTGAAGAACATGACTATGATGAACTTTGTGAAAAAATAAAAAGTGATGAATTTAAACTGAAATTGGAGCATAGAAATTTTTTGAGACAAATTTGGTTAAAAAATACAAAAAAGGTATTGAAGTTAAAAATTGAAGTATATTCTGAAATTGAAAGAAAAAATTTAGAAAAAATGGCAGCAAAAGGTGATGACTATATCATACCAGTGTTTGATGGTAATAATTTCACAGCATGGAAATTTAGAGTCATGAATATATTGGAGTAAAAAGAAATTAAAGATCCAGTAATTAAAGAAAGAACAGATGAAAACGAGCAGGCCTGGGAAAAGATGGAGTCCAGAGCAAAAACATTTTTGATCAGTGCAATTTTCAATAAACAATTAGAACATATTTATGAGTGTGAAACACCAAGAGATAATGAATAAATTAGAAGGTATGTAGTCAAACAAATCCACAGCTTCGCAAATAATTAACAGAAATAAATTAGAAAAAGTTAAATTGAAAAATTTTGATAAAATTGAAGATTTTTTCGTTGAATTTGAAAAGGCATGCAATGAATTTAAATCAGCTGGTGGTAAATTACTGAGGAAGAAAAAATGAGATTTATGATAAATACTCTACCTTCAAGCTATAGTTATATTGGTGATTTATTAGACTCAGTGCCTAAAGAGCAAAGAAGTGTTGATTTGATTAAATCAAAAATAAAAGAAAAGAATTTAAACTATAGTGAAAGTGGCAAAAAAATGCAAGTACTTTTAATGCTACAGTTTGAGGTAAATGTTACAATTGTGGAAAATTCGGACATTACAAAAATCAATGCTGGGAAAACCAGCAAAACAACGAAGAACGAGCGCAGCCAGGATAAGGCAGAGGAGCTCAAAATCAACGAGGTCAACGAACTTTTCAACGTGGCAACTACAGAAGAGCCAACGGTGGAGGTCGTGGTTGAGGCAGAGGCTCAGGACAACAGCATGGTGGACATCACGAAGCAGAGTCGTCCACAAGCGAGCAGCAAGGCAGAAATTCTGGAGCAGTCTGGGCGACGGAGGTAAACAAAGTGAATGTAATCAAGGCAAATAGAAGTGATTATGAAAATTCGAATGAAATTGAGTGGTTGTCAGATAGCGGTTGTTCAGATCATATTATTAATCATGATAAATTATTTTGCAAATTTATTAATTTAAAATATCTAGTAAATGTTAAATTACCAAATGGTCAAAATGGAAAAGCAACAAAATTAGGTACAGTTAAAACGTATTTTAAAACATATAATAATGAAATTGAGGTTGAATTAAGAAATGTTTATTTTGTTGAAGGAATTAGAAAAAATTTATTGAGTGTTGCAAAGATAGCTAAGAATAATACAGTTGTGAATAGAGGTAATTTTGCAAAAATTTATGATCAGTTTGGTAATTTAACAGCTGTTGCTGAGAATGTAAATGGTTTATATATAATGAAAAGTTTCTTTTATGAACATAAAAATGATGATGATATTTATGCAAACGTAACTAAATTAACTGATAAAGAAAAATGGCATAGGGCCTTAGGGCATGTCAACTTTCAATATTTAAACAGATTAGTCAGAGATAAATTATTAGATGGTTTGCCAGAAAAATTAGAGAGTTATATTATGCAGAGCGCAAACTGTATTCAAAGTAAAATGGCTAACGTTTCGTTTGATAATGAGAGAACTGAAACTACGGAAATTTTGGAACTTATTCATACTGATTTAAATGGACCACAGAGAACGGTTGGTTATTGTGGTGAAAAATATTTTTTAACATTTATTGATGATTACAGCAAATGTGCTAAAATTTATTGTATTAAAAGTAAAGCCGAGACGGCAGGATGTTTTATCGAGTATGTGAATTTAGTAGAAAACCAATTTAGAAAAAGAATAAAAAAATTCGTTGTGATAACGGTACTGAATATTTGAATCGTGAAATCTATGATTTTATAAAATATAAAGGAATTGAATTATCACCTTGTCCAGCATACGTTCATGAGTTGAACGGTGTCGCGGAAAGATATAATAGATCAGCAAGGATATAGGTAGATGTCTAGCCAGAGAAGCTAAAATCGATCACAGGTATTGGCCTGAAATTATAAAAACAGTCTCTTACTTAAAAAACTAAACGATAGCCAGAACGCAAGAAAATAAAACACCTTTTGAAATATTTATTGGTAAGAAACCTAATGTAAGACATTTGAAAATTTATGGCAGTAAAGATTTGTTAGAACGCCAGAGGTTTTAAGAAAAGGGAAATGGGACGATAAGGCTAAGATAGGAGTTTTAGTAGGCTATAATAGCGATAGTTATAGAGTTTTAATCAACGGTAAAATTATTAATGCAAGACATGTAAAAGTTATTGAGAATGAGACCGAATTAGTTTGTTTAGAAAGAAAGCAAGATGAGAAGAATAAATTTGTGAATTTGGGATGTGATGATGAATCAATTAATGAGAATGAAAGCGAAACTGAGAACGAGATTGAAAATGAATATGTAAATGGTGAGAATGAAAATGAAAAATTTGTAGAAAAAAGCTCTTCGAATCGAAATCGAAAACCTGTCGAAGGGTACGGTAATCCGGTAACACATTTTATTTATGTAAATTTCATTGATGTGAATACTCCGAGTACTTTTGAGGAGGCGTTAAATTCACGCGACGCGAAATTTTGGCGTGAAGCGATGGACTCAGAAATGAAGAGTCATGCAAAAAATGAAACATGGACGGTTGTTAATAAACCGAAAGATAAACCAGTACTTGATGTTAAATGGGTTTATAGAAAGTAAAATGATAATACTTATAAAGCTAGACTAGTAGTTAAAGGTTTTCAACAGAAAGATTTTTTAGAAAATGTTTATTCACCTGTCGGTAAAATGCAATCTTTGAAAATTCTATTAAGTTACAGTTGTGCGAATAATTTATTTGTTGAGCAAATGGATGTTAAGACAGCATTTTTAAATGGCAACATAAAATCCGAAATTTACATTTATGAACCTAAAGGTTATGAAACTGATAAAAATAAAGTTTGTAAATTATTAAAAGCTCTTTACGGTTTGCGAGAAAGCTCTAGAACTTGGTACGAATGCTTTAATGATTTTATTGAAAAGTTAGGATTTAAAAGAAGTAATTATGACTATTGTTTGTACGTAAATAACAAAGGCAAAGATCCAATACATATTTTAGTTTTTGTTGATGATTTGTTGATTGTTTGTAAAAATCTTGATAAGATCAGAGAGATTAAAGCTAGTTTGATGCGAAAATTTGTTATGAAAGATTTGGGTAAAATCAAGAGTTATAATACTTAATTAAATCAAAATTATAGGTATTGATATTGATTATAATGAAGAAAGAAATAGAATGACCTCAAGTCAAATTAAATACATTGAGTCTTTGGGTGTAAAATATAATTTAGAAAATTCAAAATTGAATGAAACTCCAATGGAGAGTAATTTAAAATTGAATCAAGCGAGAGAGATTGACGAAAGAATAAAATATCGTAATTTAATCGGAGAACTATTATACATTAGCACAGGCACTAGACCTGATATTACTTATAGTGTTAATTATTTAAGTAGATTTCAAAGTTGTTATGATCAAACACATTACATATGCTTTAAGAATTTTAAAATACCTGTTTAAAACTAAGGATTTAAAATTAACATATAACGATAAGAATGTAGATAGAGTAAAGTTAGATTGTATGGTTGTTTCAGATTTAGCGGGTGATAATATAGATAGAAAATCAACAATAGGTTTTGTAGTTAGATTTTTTGAAAATTTTTTTTATTGGAAAACGCGAAAACAGAATACGGTGACAAAATGTTCAACTTTTGCTGAGTATACTGCATTATCTGAAGCGGTGACTTAAATTTTATATATTAGAAATTTACTGAATGAGTCATTTAAATTAAAAATTGAAAAACCGATTGAAATATATGAGGATAATTCAGGTGCAGTATCGATAGAAAAATTTGGAAATTTTACCAAAAACTCGAAGCACATCGAAGTGCAATACCACTATGTAAACGAGAATTATGAGAAAGGTATAATTGACATTGTAAAAATTGATTCAGAGCGAAATTGAGCAGACTTGTTAACCAAAAGTTTAGAGAAAACAAAATTTTTTTTTTGTTAAGAAAAGAAAGTTAAGAAAAGCGTTAAAATTAATTTAAATTTTTTTAAATTGTATTTGAAATGAATTTAAGAAATTGGTAAAATTTAAGATATTATAAAATTTATTTTGTGAATTGATTGAATTTAAATATTGTGTTGATGACTCAAGGAGGCGTGTTGAAATGTGTGAGTTACCGAACACAATAACAAGAGTGTGTGTGTGAGCCGAGCGGGCTCAAGCCTGCGAGATGCGCAAGGTGCGTGCGCGTACTACTCTGTTGCTGTTGCTTGTCGGGAACGCATGTTGTGAACATGCAGTGTATTATATTAGTTTACCTTATTAAATAATTACATATAATATAAACCAACTCTTATTATTCATGATCCACTAAACCCTCCATTCCAACAGGTTGGGATATTTTTAAAGTGTTTTAATGCTTAGTAATAAATTATTAAAAATTGAAAATTAATAGTTTTTAACCTCAAACTTTGGATTAAAAAAGTAGGTATAAAAATTAAGAGATGAAAAAACTTCAAGCGAGGAAGTTTTTCATTTGGTTTCAAAGAATGTTTTACTAAAGTTCCAGTACAATATTCATATCAGATGGAAAATGCCAGCGATTTTTTTAAAGGCCGCATCGTGCTCAAATCAGCATCACCAGCTCGTTTTGAGTTGAACGGGTGCACTGGATTTGATCTCAAAAACGAGTGCGCGTGCTGCACTGTCTTTTCTCGTGCAGCGGGCGATACGAAAGAAGAGTGGACGTGGAGTGAGGGGTTCGCGATCGAAGTGAGCAGGGAGTACCCCCCCTAGAAATAATGGTATGTATCACAGTAGGCACAGAGGTAGACACAAGGGTATGTGTATAAATGTAGGTACAAGTGTAGATTCAAGTATAAAATTCTGGGGGTTTGGCGAGCGGAGCAAGCAGGGGGGTTACCCCCCTAGTACAAAATATATACTAAGTATATACTTGAGGTACCAATGAATTATTTATTAAATATTTATTACTCAAGTGAATTAAACTATAATATGAAATAAAATTATTTCATAAAATAGTTATTATGATTTTTAATAATTATGTTTTTTACTTTTATTGTGCAGATTTCCACACAACCCAGGAGGTACTTTCCGTATTTCGTCAAGAACAAATCGCTGACCATGTCAAATTGTTTATTTAAATATTGTTAGTTGAATATTTTTTCTTTAAATATTGTTAGATGAATATTAATGTATTAATAGGTTAAAATTCTTAAGCAAGGTTGGCGGGACCCTTAAAATTTATTTTTAAATTTTATATTTTAAAATGTTAAACTATATTTAGATAAATGATATTTATTTATAATGATAAATATTCTTTCCCGTTATCACAATGTTATTTCTTTACTTTTTTACTGAAAATATTCTCGACTAAATTCACATATTCTACGAAACAACCTGTTGTTTCATTTTTACTCTTAATGCAGTAAGTTCTCATACATTTACTGTAATCATCTATAAAAGTCAAAAAATATTTTTCTCCACAATAACCAGTAGTTTTATGTGGACCATTCAAATCGGTATGGATTAATTCCAAAATCTCCGACTATTCAGTTCTCTCATTATCAAATGGAACATTTGCCATTTTACTCTGTATACAGTTCGCACATTTCAAAATATCATTTTTGAATTTATCTGGCAGACCTTCAAGCAGTTTATTTTTAACAGATTTATTTAAATATTGAAATTTACATGGCCTAGAGCCCTATGCCATTTTTCTTTATCTGTTAATTTCAAAGCATTTGCATAAATATTTTCATCTTTATTTTTGAATAAGTGGTGTTTCTTGTAGTTGATTTTAACGAACTTTATTGATGGTAAGAAATTTACATTTGCCGACGTTTGGACAACTAGAAGACAAACTTTACAATTAAAAAACCATGACTCTATTATAATTTTAGACTGCATTCTATGAATGTTGATTAAAAACTTGTCCATTAACTTAAACTTTGAAAAGGCTATCTTGCTAACGATAGCGAAACGTCAGCAAATGTAAATTTCTTACCATCAATAAAGTTCGTTAAGACCAACTATAAGAAACACCACTTATTTAAATAATCTACGAACAACCAAAAAACCAAACACTTCATCTTTATTTTTACTAACAAAACCATCCAAAACGTATAAATTATCAATTTTATTTGCAATAGCTATCAATTTCCTATCATTGTTGTGAATTTTTACATTTTCATTCTCAATCACAACAGTGCTAGATTCACTTATTCTAGAAATATTCAAAATATTTTTTCTTATACCATCAACAAAATAAACATTTTTTAAATTAACATGAACTACACTATCATAATTTTGAAAAAATATTTTGATTTTTCCTAACTCAGTCGCTTTTATAATTTTTCCATCTGGCAACTTAACATTAATTGGATTTTTTAAATTTACATACTCACATAAATAATCCTCACAAATGACTATATGATCTGTACAACCACTATCTAGCAACCACTTTATTTTATTTTTATTTTCACTTAAATTTTCACTCAAACTATTCACGTTCACGTGCCCTTCCGTCGCCCAGCTCTCGATGTCACTGCGCTGCTCGTTGGTTGACTCTGCTGCTCGATGTCCTCCTCGTCCTCGACCTCGATGAACAACTCCTCTGCCGTTGCCTCGTTGGTTGTCTCGCTGACCTGGCTGATAGTATTGAGCTCCTCTACCTCGATTAGAGTGAGCACCTCTGCTGTTGCTGCTTTGTTGTTGTTGTGAGCAATCATTTTTGTAGTGCCCAAATTTTCTGCATTGGAAACAAGTAAGGTAAAGATGCCAATTATGATCACAAAAATCGCTACTTTTCAGCATTTTGAATTTTATTGAAAAAACAAAGCATGTTAGAGTAAATATTTTTTTATATACTTAAATTTTAGGGTCTTAGGAGCTTAAATAAATTTTTTTTATATGAAAATTGTATTTATTCATTGAATAATTAATGTTTAAAGACAAGACCTTTTGACCCCAGTTTATTAGACAACTTCAGCTTTGGCCCCAGTTTATGAAACACTTTTACACGTAAAATTCCGTCTGTGACTTACATACCCCAGTTGATGGAACGGTTTATCTAATTTTCATGATAGATTTTTAATTTGTTCGTGTTTGAGAGTGATGAAACCCTCGAATTTTGACGATTCCGTTCCATCAACTGGGGCACTTAAGTCACAGACGGGATTTCACGTGTAAAAGTGTTCCATAAACTGGGGCCAAAGCTGAAGTTGTCTAATAAACTGGGGCCTTGACTTTAAACGGAGGCATAAAAGGTCTTGACTTTAAACATTCATTATTCAATAAATAAATACAATTATCATATAAAAAAAATTTATTTAAGTTCCTAAGAACCTAAAATTTAAGTATGTAAAAAAAGATTTAGTCTAATATACTTTGTTTTTTCAATAAAATTCAAAATGCTGAAAAATAGCGATTTTTGTAATCATAATTGGCATCTTTACCTTACCTTTCATTTTTGCATTAAAATTACTAACAATTGGGCTTTTATTCATTTCACTTTTACACAAGTTTTTTTTCTTGTATTTTTGCTTTTGCAAGATCCACTGTTCTGTCTTTAGCTGGCACTAAATCGACTAAAGGGGGCAGGGGGGTATACCCTGGAGGGCAAAAAAAAGCAATTTTTTGGGTACTTTTCATGTGCAAACGGTTAAAGGTAATTAATTTATTTAATGACTATCTATTTTATAGTATATTTCACACCGGGCGCTGGAAAGTATTAGCAAGCCCTAGAAAACCCAAATTGAAGCCTCAGCCGAAGGCAAGGGTGTTAAGGGTTTACTAGGGGTTTGCTAATTCTTTTCCAGTGTCGTGTGAAATGTTTTTTCCATACGACGGGTCCGGGAAGTGCTATTGCCTGTAGCGCTTCCCGGATGAAGTATGGAAAACAATATTTGAAGTATCATTAGTAATTTTTGGGTGAAGAAATATTAAAAAATAGGCCGATGCCAAGGCTTTTTCGGAGACGCCTTCGTTGGAAACTTTTTTGCCGTGAGGAATGCTTTTTTTCAGGATTATCTAAAATGAAAAAATAAAAAAGATTTAGTTAAAAGATAAGTTTTTCCTGGTAATAACACGAGTTTTTTTTTCATGATTTTATGGTTGTTTGAAGATAAAAGTCGTTTTTTCGTCTAAAAATTCCGCCATTTCGTAGCTGCCAAATTCACAAAAATGAACATTTTTGTAAACCCTCGTATTATTATCTCAAAAAATATGTAATAAAGAAGCAGTCAAATTTTTGAAACGATCGTTGCAGTGGTTGTCGAGATATTTTCCTCACCGACTTGAAAAAGACTAGTTTTGAGAAAAACGCGTTTGAAGTTTTTTAAAAGAAACAGTGACGATAAAAATTTTTTTTTTACCTTAGAATGAATTGTCAATTCCTGTACCATAAAGCAACTCTTCTGCTTCAGCTTCTTGATCGAGTGCATGCTTTTCTTTCCTTCTTCTTTGAATTATAGCATCTTTGCTGTCTCTGGTAGCTTCTTTTTCAGCCTTCTTGATGCGGTTATTATCTTCGATTTCTGCCCAACTGTGAGCATTGTAACCGCAGATCAACTCAAAATTACTTGAAATTTTGACAAAACATTTCTAAGATGCTGTACTTTAAGAAAATGCAAAAAAAAAATCGATTTTTTTTTACCTCAAGGGTATACCCCCCCCCCCCAATCATACATATAATCACCAATATAACAATAACTTATTGGTAAAGCATTAATCATATAACGCATTTTTTCTTCATCACTTATTTTACCACTGGCAGCTTTGAAATTATTGCATGCTTTTTCAAAATCCACAAAGAATTCTTCAGATGTGTCATAATTTTTTAACTTCACTTGTTCTAGCTTGTGTTTGTTTATTATTTGTAGAGTTGTAGATTTTTTTGCGTACATATTTTTCAAAACATTCATCATCCCCAGAGTCGTCTTGCATTCACGTAGATACTCTAGCTGTTTGTTTGAAATTGTGCTGATCAAAATTGCTTTTGCTTTTGAATCCTTCTTTTTCCAATCTTCTGCTTTTTTACTGACTTCTTTTTCTCGTTCCGCTGGTTCTAGACACTCTTTATGGGTATGTTGCAAATCATTGTAAGAGAATTTCGCCGAATTAAAATTTCGCCGAGGAAGATTTCGCCGAATATGATTTTTTTGTTTTTTAATATTATTCTCCGTCGGTAAGGCAGGTTCGGAATAAATAATTAACGCAGGTGGCGCTTTGGTGATACCAGAGCTCGTTGTTCGCACAACTAACAGCTGATTCTGTTAGTGAAAGGCAGTGAGATGTTTTAAAATTCAATATTCAATTCTTTTTGTTAAAGAAACAGTAATAAAAAAAATTAACCAAAGTATTATTATATTTCATTTCAGTGTTTAAATTGATGATTGATTGTTGATTAATTGATTTAACATGTACACTTTATTTTTTCATTTTTTTTCAGGGTTGAACGAATATTTCTTTTTTTTTTTTTTTTTTTTTTTTTTTTTTTAACCCTTAAATGCCACATGGGGTCAGAATGACCCCACATAACTGTCAGTGTGGCAGTTCTGGATTTGGGTGTGGCCTTTAAGGGTTAAGGATGATTTTTATAAAGTCTCTAAAAAAAATAAAATAAAAGCCGATAAAGGTTAAATATATTTTATTATTATTTTTTTTTTAATACAACACTGTATTTAACTGAATGAATAATAGTTTCATAAAATAATTTTTTATTTATTTATTTTTTTTATTTTACATTTTACATATTCACTTTATCATAAAGAAAAGGTAAATATTATTATTAAAACATAGAATTTTTTGATTATTATTAAAACATAGAACTATTAATAAAACATACAATTTGTTTGAATGCAGCTCATTTTTTTTTTTTTTTAAGTCATCCAGTAAAGTTACATATCAGGTTTATAGCAATTATGAGCGAACTTTAATTCTTCAATTTTTTGGATCTGAAAAACAAATTCAATTTATTTATCTTCATATCTAATAAAAACTGTCAAACTTATAAGGCTTCGCCGACCCTTTCGGGGTCGGTCGTGCCTAAAAATTAATGGAACACTAACATTGGATAAAAAATAAAATCAGCATCAACAATTGGTTTTGCTGATCTCGAACTTTTTCTAATTGTTATTTCGCCACTTGTTTCAGTATCTTGTCTTAAAGGTTTGATATTTTTACAGTTTAATTTAATTTTTTTTGCTTTGGTAGTCTGCGGGTGTGCAGATTTTTTGTTTAATTTTTTTGCCGGAGCACTCGTAGGTTTTCCATGTTTTAGTGGTGTGACATTTTGTTTTTTTTTTTAATTTTTTCGATCATCTAATTTTGTCGAAACCTTCTTTTTTTCTTTACTTTTTTCTGTTTTATTTTCTGAAGATAACAACTGAAGCTTTTCCAATGCTAAAAAAATTCATTTTATAATTAATTTAAATAATGAATTTTTTATAAACATAGCTTCTCTATATATGTCTTTTTTTTTTTTTTTCTAGATTTAAAAGTATATAAGGAAAAATACCCAATCCCGGAACACTTTTGGACAGTATTTATTGATACACGGCTTAAAGTACCCCGGATTATGGAACATTCAAATCCCATGCAGAGAGCTTTGGATACCCCAATTCATTGAACACGTTTGTTCCATTAATTGGGGTATCCAAAGTTCTCTGCATGGGATTTGAATGTTCCATAATCCGGGGTACTTTGAAGCCGTGTATCAATAAATATAGTCCAACAGTGTTCCGGGATTGGGTATCTTTCCTTATAGCTATTTTGCGTAGACTTTTTTTGTGATCTGATTGGTACAGAAGTTTTTAAAATATTTTAAAAGTGCATTTAAATTTATTATTTCACGTTTTTTTCCTATGCATACTAGGTGACTAGATTCGCTCCGTGTGAGTTAGTGGCGCCACCTCGAATTTACAGCCAGATTTTTCTATAAGTGTTGTCGCCAGCGCTACGCCACCTTGAATTTACAGCGCCGATTTTCCTGTAAGTGTTGTCGCGGACGAACTCGCAGTTCGCACGGAGCGAATAAGATAAAACCTATCTTTTATTTTAATCATAACAACGTTTTTATCATTAAAAAAAAAAAAATAGTTAAAATAACAATTAAATTATAGAATAGTAAGTTCCATGTAAACCCATACTAACTTATATTTTCAAGGTTTCACTGGCCAGAATGGAAATCTAATGACACTTCTCTAAATTAAAATTTTTTTTTTTTTTCTCTCGATTACATTTTGGAAAACAGTAAGAAAATCACGACTTTGACACCTATTTTTCGGATTATCAAGACCAAAAATGAATTCCGCACGATTCGATGATTATGAGTCAAATCGTGTATTGTAACAAAAACTTTGATAAGCCTTAAAACTTTTATTTTTCGATTGTTTTAAAATTTACTGTTACAGGTATTAAATTTTTTAAATTAATTTCAGAATAAATTTCGTTTTACCATATAAAAAAAATTATTTCAAATGTATTTGTATATAAAAAATGTGTTATAATTTACCATGAAAAATTTTTAAAAAAATTTTGCCTACCATTTTTGGAATTTGATGCAGGTTTACTTGAGTAATTAGGGAACAGAACAGCATCCTCATTAACTTTGTTTGATTTACGGGCGATGTTGCTCGAGTTTTTTTTATCTTTTTTTGCTAATTCATTTGTACAATGTTTGCTGCCGTAAGAAACGTTTTGAGTAATCTCCAAATTACTTTCTCTCACTCTTGCATCTACCTCATAAATGTCACTGTGTTCAGTGCTATTATTGCACTCAATTTCTTCAACTGCTACATTAATTTGAAAAAATATTAAATTATAGTTGTATTTTTAATTAAATGTATAAAATTTTACACATTATTTCAAATTTTTTAATTGTAAATGTTTTTTTTTACTTTGCTACAAATCTACATATTTTTAATTGTAACGGCAATACAAAATTTTCTAAAATCAAATTAATTATTATGAAACTTTCATGGTAAGCTCTTCGTAATAAGTAAATATAAAAAAAAAATCATTATAAATAATATTTAAAACATTTTTAAGACCCTAATCATAAACAAGTTAAAAATTAGGCTCGATTTTTTAATAGACTAGAACAATTTTTTTGGGCACATATAAATATGGACTGTGCGATGAATTCAAGTTTGAAGTGAAAAGTATAGTACGAAAATACAGTCATGCAGAGTTTACTAAATCATTTATTTCGGATTCGAGAAAATTTCATAATCGAGTTCCGATAAATATTTATCTAACAAAAACAGTTTCAGTATCGTATAAAAAGTTAATTAAAGCTGTTGGTGGTAATTTTTTTTTTTTTTTTTTTTTTTTTTAAAGAAAAAAATATTTAAATATTGAAATTAAAAAAAAAAAACCTGAATTTTTATTTAAAATAAATTTTTCTTATAAATAATTTTTAAAACTTGCTTGATAATAAAAAGTCAAAAAAATACAAATAAAAATACAAATAATACGAATAATTTCTAAATACTTCAGATTATGATGAAGCTTCCTGGTGTTTTAACTTTTACATAATTTGTATTTGCTTTAGGTTTAATTGAATGGTATGAAAATTAAAAAAAAAAAAATGTATTTTTTAAAATCAAAATTATTTTTGGTATTGAATCGACTTAGGGATCCGAGATCTTCGAGTAGTTTTGAAGCAGGACTTTGATTTGAAACAAACTAGAATCTATGTAGTTAAACTCAAAATCATAGTTAGAACTCTACGCTAACTTTGACATCGCGGTCTCGTATTTTCCGACTCGAGAGTAAAAAAGTGTGACTGCATCAGTTCTCAGTACCGTCGCAAAGTTGAAGACTCAAACTTTAATTATTCTGACTGTGATTTTAAGATGCAGTATGTTTTTTAAATTTTCATTATGTTTTCTAAGTTTAAAAATTATACCAATACATTTTTTATTAACCATCGAATGAATATAGCAAGATTATAAATTTCTATTGTAGAACTCTGATCTTTCAGACTAAAGTGTACAAAACCCCGTGTCCGTGAAGTAAAATTGTCGTTCTAGTTTTTTTTGAACCCAGACAATTTATAGTATCAACCAAGGAACTTAGATACGATATTATTTTTTATCTTACGATATTGCTGTCTAAAACATTTGTTAAAAAGTTTTTTTACTATATTACCAAAAATGTTAGCAATTTCAACAGCATTCATCTCGTCTCCTTGGTTTATTGTTGAATTGTCATTTACAGTTGAAGAGGATTCAATCGCACTAAAAAGATTCTCATTCGCTATAGAAGATGAATCATTATTTGTGTGCCTGTTATTCTGATCATTGAGCCAAACATAATATTTTTTTGGGCTACATAAATTTTCGCTTTCATCTTTTTCTGCTTCGGTTTGAGTAAATCCCATCTCGATCTCGTAATCTGTAATAAAGTGAAAAATACGTGGGTCAGCGAAGTATTATATGAGGGCTACAGTCAAAAAGGCAACCATAGTTCCGTAACGTCATATAATGTCATTCCGCAGAAAAAAGTACTTTTCAATGAAATATATTTAAAAAAATTTCACAGCTTCTTCACGCTAGTAGACCGAAAGTACAATTTTCGGGCTCGTACCGGAAACGAATATTGTACTTTCTGACTACTAGCGTGAAATGAAATGTTGCTCAACTTGTGTGTGAAGTTGTAAATTTACATCGAGAGTTGTTGATACTCGAGGCGTAAGATGGAGCCGAGAGCATCAGCAGCTCGAGATGTAAGTGTACAACTTCGGACACAATTTGAGTATTATATTTTATTCAACAAGATCATGTAATTTGGTACTTTGATTAAAATTATTCAACGCTGCAGTGAAAAGAAAAAGTATCACTTCTACCACGTATTTTACACGTCAAAATATACCCATTACATGGTCGAGTTGAATAATAGTATATTACACACCGGGCGCTGGAAAGTATTAGCAAATCCCTAGCAAACCCAAATTGACGCCCGAGTTAAGGATTTGCTAATACTTTTCCAGTGTCGTGTGTAATGTTTTTTTCATAACGACGGGAGGAAAACCCAAAGTCCCGCTCCGGGGATTTCGTGTTTTCGGCCCGGAGGTATGAAAAAGTATGAGTCAATTCTTTTCCACCGCCCGGTGTGTAATATACTATTACCATTAGTCAAACATTGGAAGATTTTATATTTTCAAAATTATAACTCATTTTTAAACCTTTTATTCTTCGGGATTACATGACAAGACATGATCAAATGAAATTTTAATCATTGTGAAAAATTGAATCATGAAAGATACAGCTTGAAAAACATTTTTACCAATGTGAACTATGTCATAAACTTTTTTGGGTTGTAGTTGTACTGCTGCTTGGATCAGCAAATCTTTTGGGCTGCTACCAATTCTTTTTTGATTTTTCCAAATTTGATGAAAAATATTTGGTTTAAAAATTAGAGTTTTGTCTTTTTGTTTATCGTCCGCACAAATTTTATGACATAACTTTGAGTACTTAAGCATTTGATCTGAAACAGTTAATCTTATTATAATTTAAGTAGTTTTAACAATCATAAAATAAACTTGAGATTTAAATTGTACAACAACAAACTGTGGAAAACCGCTTATTTGCTGAATTGTGTCTTCAAAATTATTTTGAAACTTAAAAATCGTTTATTGATATTTAAATCATAATGTCAATGTAATCAATATGACAATTATTATTGTTATTGTTATTATTTTTATATATAAGTTATAGTAACTATTATTCTTATCAAATATTTTATTAATTACACGCATTGAAAACAAGTAACTGTGTTGACATAATTGAACACAAATATTAACGAACTCAGTCATCTTTTTCTTATAATAATGTTTATGCCTACTTTTTGAATGTACATTTTCAAAATGCAATTGATTTATTAGTTTTAAAAATATTCTACAACACTTTAGAAATAGTAAAGAAACAAACCGGTTTAATATCAACTAAGGTAGGTGAACCTAATGTTTCAACCCCTAAAATCTTTCATTGAATAAGTCATATGCTTAGATTTAAACATAAATTTTTTCCTCGAGTATCATTTTTCTAAAGTTACAATTCAGATATTATTTATCTGCAACTTTATGTACTTATTAAAATATTTTTTTGAATGAAAACAAATTCTTTTTAGAAACTTGTTGGAAAAAATATATAAAAAATGGAATCATAGATTAAAACTGGTTTTTCCATTCATCTTAGGAAAATAGCTCAAAACACATTTTAAAAATTCGTGTCCGACATGTCATCACGCAGACTTGTTCATTCAAAAAATTATTGGGTATAAAAAAAAAATTACCAATACAATCCCACACGTTTGGACTTTGTTTATGTAAATATGAATACATATCACGAAAATACTGTTGTTCACAATCAGTCAAGCGATATGTATCGTCAAATATACATAAATTATTAATTCCTATTGTTTCAAACCAAAAAATTTGAAAGTAGTTAATAAAGTTTTCTAAACATGCTCCAATATTCTTTGCTTTCATTTTAAGCTGTAAGAAACATTCATTTATTTTTTTTTCTTGAATTATTGGTAAAGCACACAATTGAAAAAAAAAGTCTAGCTTTTTTTCCTGATCTTTCTCATTTGTTTCTTGAATGATTTTTTGTTCCAGAGCATTCCTGTATACAATCTGAAAAATTGATTTATGTAATAAGCAGTAAGATTAATTTGTTTAAGATTATGATCCGAAAATGACATAAAATGTTTTATAACATTGTTGTTTATTATTTTTGTGGTATTTAATTTAATTCGAATTTTTGAATTCGATTATTTTCAATATTTGAGATTAAGTTCTATCCGAATACTAGAGCTATTGGAATACTTGACTCACGTCTAGCTACTCGAATTTTACGAGTTTGAGTAGTTGAGTGACTTTTTTTATAAAATATTTAAAAATTGATTTTAATTGTATAAACATTCTTTATACCACTGTTAAAAAATCTATTAATGTATTAAATTCAGTTATAATAAATGAAAGAAATATTAGAGTAATCGTGTAGTTTGATATCATTCGAGTAATTTGATTATTTTTAGTACTCGAAAAATTCAAGTAGCTATAACAAAACCGAATAATACCAGAAGACTCATTAAAATGCTAAAATTAATAAAAATTTATCTTTTAAAAAAAATTATAATAAAAACTGTAATTATTCCGATAAGATCATTGAATCTTTCATACATAATGGTGAATCCAAAAAAATTCTAAAAGTCGTTTTTACTAATAAAATTAAAAATTAAAGATTTTATCTTGTACAATATATAAATTAATTAAATACGGATATGCATGTTTTCATATGTCAGTTGGTTTTATATAGGTTTGTATGTACCTACACTTTCAAATGCTTAAGTCTTACTATCATTATAAATATTCTTTTACAAAAAAACAAACTTTATATATTATTTATAATTTTAATTTTTATTTTATTTTTTATTTTTATTTTTTTAAATGCAAACCTTTTAATCTTATAACTGTTGTGTTTAAGTACGAATATTACAAAATAAAATTTATTTAATAAAATATTACAAAATAATATTTCATTGTGCATTACTTGAATAAAATTGTAGTAGCTCCCAACAACTTTTGATGCTACTTCTTCAAAGACTACTTTTAAACTGTGCATAAGGTCGTTCTGGTAATCACATATTATTAGTGAAGGGTTTAACATGGGAAAATGCTTTCGTATTTCAAAGAAAATAGCCTTGTAAGACTCAAAATCAGGTTGTGATACCAAAATTTGAATGAAAGGGTAAGCCTACAAATAATAACATTTGTCTAGAAAAAGTTTTCATTTAAAAATATATTAGTTTTATCTCTTGATATACCTTCTCTTTTTTTTTAATCATACACGTTATCATTTGCTTGCAATCAGCAATGGTTGGCCGTAACAAAACAGTTTCAAAAACGTGTAAAGTTGTATTCTCCTCTACATTTTCTAAGAAAAATTCATCCACAAAAACAACATGGATGTAACCATTTTCTTCAACAACAAACTCCTTATATTTAACGTTATAGTTGTTGAATAATAAAACGTTTTTCCCACTCGCACTAGTGATAAAACTTTGTAGTGTATGCATTGATACTACTTGTGTGCAGTTTTTGATGTTGTTATTTCTCCTTCTTGCAAGCATGTTTTTCAATATTTTTTTTTTATTTTCCGTTGTGTACTCATATACATCATTGTACCTTTTGATAATTAAGAATTCATTATATTTGGAATAGCTTCAACTACAAAAATAAATAACTAATAATAAACCTATATATGAATATAAAATAAAAATATAAATAATAAAAAACCAAGCCTTTGGAGGGCTTATGCGCGCAAAATGTTTTCTAGGATTTAAAAACATTTCACAAATTAATTGATTTTATTTTTTCAATTTCAGAAACATCCAAAATATATGTTTCAATCCTAAACTTTTTAAAAATGAAACTTTTTGCGCTAATCTCAATCATTTTTCACCCAACAGTATGCGTGAATAAGCAAAGTAGTAATTTTAGAACTTTTATTTACATTTTAAAACCTAAAATATATAATAAAGGCCAGGTGGAGACTTTAATTTAAAATTATAATAAATTTGTCAGAAAAATAACTGCTACCCTTATTAAAAGTATTTCAAAATTTATCAAAGCTTTGAAATTGTGATATCTACAGTAAAAACTTTCGTGTACTCCTTTTTAGAAAGCGATGATTTTAATAAAAATAACATAAAATGTTTCTCACCATGGTGCACGAACAAAAGAATTTAAAAAAAAGAAATCTCAACAACAACTACATCTGATAAGGTACTCACATTACCAAAGTTTCTCTAACATATATTATACTCCAAACAAAAGTTTTAAATTGAGACTTTAAATTTATAACATACAGTTTTATTAGGAATGTCGATTGAATTTGAGTAATAAAACAGGTAGAGTAACCTGTTAACCGATTTTTTATTTTTTTTATTTTTAAACTTTTAAAATTTTTATTAAACAGGTAGTCAACTTATAATGTATCCTAGATTTAGGAGTAATCGTAGCCACTAATTTGATTCTTTGTTCCAACTTAAACCGACATTTAATCTAATATTTACTTAAAAGAAAATATAATTCGATGTAATTTGACGTAATTTTGATTAAAATATTTTTAAATATTTATACAAAAATTAAAAAATTATAATCTATTTGACGTTATTATTTCTTTGTTCTTTTATCTGTAATGATTTTTTCAGTCTTTATGACATTTCAAAGTAAAAATAAGACGGTCTCAACAATGACGACTTTAGTCTACTTAAGTCGTTTTTCAGGTTACCAAAAAAACTGATAGCTAATGTATTCAAAAGTATTCTTATCAAATTTTAAGTAAAGGCGAACGGCGTCATTTGTACTAAAATGCACGCGCCAAAAATGTGCTTCACGCTGTGCACCACCCTCGTCGGAGATCCGCTTATTATAGAGTTTATAATTTATTTTTTAAAAGTTTTGAAATAATATAACTTCATTTTTATCAAAAAAGTAAGCATTTGTTACTAAAAGTAAGATAAACTGATAATTTTAGAAAAAAATATTTTAAAATATATGAATGAAAGAAAAAAAATTTTTTTAAACCGCTAGTAGCTTACTCGTTTTACATACGCCTCGAAATTTAAAAACTCGCCCCACGTACCATTGCTATAAACTAGTATATAGAACTAGTGTATAGTAGTTGCATAATATACTACTAGCATAATATACTAGTTTAGTGCTTACGTTTTAAAATATTTTTTAGTAATCGTGAGTATATATAACAAAGTATTTTTGTTATTCTTTAGGTTTGCATTTCTGACGGGTCTTAACGATTTTTAGTAGATCACTTGAAAAACGCCCTAAATAATGAATAATTTCAGAATGTTATTTATCAATAACATATATATTTTTATTTTACTATTAAAATTTTGAATATCGATTGTAAAATATTAATACTTTAAAAAAAATTATTTTATTAGGACTTGTTCAATAGTTTTAAGTTATTTATACCCAGCTGAAAAAATCCATATGGAAATCCGTAAGGAAACCCGTACGGGGACCCGTAAGAGTTCCCGTAAAGGACCCCATACGGGTTTCCGATACTGATATTTGGTCAGAGTTTCCGTACGGGTTTCCATACGGGTTTTTTTTTTCATTTAATTTTATTTTCACACTATTTTTTTATTTATTTAATTTAATATTATTATTAGATATTAATATATTATTCTTTATAAGATTTAATTATTAATCCTAAAGGGCGGTAGCCCTTTATCGGCGAGTTGGTTTTTATACAACGGACTGCCGTTAAAGCGTACGCTTTATATACTTTGATTTTTGGTTTTAGGTTAGGTTGTACATCAAAAAAAACATATAGCATGATTATTTTTTTCATAATATTACGTCTTATATGTAGCCGATGATCCCCTGATTTATTTAAAAAAAAAAAATGTCCTGAAACAATCTCAAATTAAAAAGTTATCAACGTTTCAATTTTCGAAGCGCTGATTTCTTTTCGCTGAGGGTTCGGGCGACATCCGATTTCAGCCTCGAGCATCCGGTTTTCTATGCATGCTCCCTTGCAAGACGCTGCTGCCTAAGCCGGACGTGACGTAACGCTGAACTCGCAGACTCGCTCTTGCACATGGTATCGGGCGACAGCCGACAGGCATGGCCTGCCGGGCGCTAGAGTGCGCAAGTGCACAGCGCCTTGCGAGCTGCTCACAGATGGCTGCTGGCACCTGGTAGCAGTAGGGATCTTACAGGGAGGCAGCAGTGAGCAGCAGAAGATTGCTAAAATCTGTTCCGCAGAATAAGCATAATTTAACAAACAAAAAAAAAAGCAGCAGAAGATGCAGACTTGCAGCTTGCCACTCGGCTCAAGTTGTTTATGTACATAATTATTATTAATAACAAACAAGTGATCATGACGTCATGATGACAATAAAAGTTTTTTTAGTTTTTTTATTTTATTTCTCATCCCTCATCTCATCCAGAGCTCTAGGCTCTTCTGAAGGAGCTGGTGAAGCTCGCTTTAACATACAGAGCTATATAGGCTCCTCCAAAGGAGCTGGTGAAGCTAACTTTAACACCCAGAGCTCTAGGCTCCTCCGAAAGAGCTGGTGAAGCTAATTTTAATATCCAGAGCTCTAGGCTCCTCCGAAAGAGCTGGTGAAGCTAATTTTAATATCCAGAGCTCTAGGCTCCTCCGAAAGAGCTGGTGAAGCTAATTTTAATATCCAGAGTGCTAGGCTCCTCCGAAGGAACTGGTGGAGCTAGCTTTAACATACTGAGCTATATAGGCTCCTCCGAAGGAACTGATGGAGCTAATTTTAACATCCAGAGCTCTAGGCTCCTTCAAAGGAGCTGGTGGAGTTAACTTTAATATCCAGAGCTCTAGGCTCCTCCGAAGGAGCTGGTGGAGCTAACTTTAACATCCAGAGCTCTAGGCTCCTTCAAAGGAGCTGGTGGAGTTAACTTTAATATCCAGAGCTCTAGGCTCTTCTGAAGGAGCTGGTGAAGCTCGCTTTAACATCCAGAGCTCTAGGCTCCTCCGAAAGAGCTGGTGAAGCTAATTTTAATATCCAGAGCTCTAGGCTCCTCCGAAAGAGCTGGTGAAGCTAATTTTAATATCCAGAGTGCTAGGCTCCTCCGAAGGAACTGGTGGAGCTAGCTTTAACATACTGAGCTATATAGGCTCCTCCGAAGGAACTGATGGAGCTAACTTTAACATCCAGAGCTCTAGGCTCCTTCAAAGGAGCTGGTGGAGTTAACTTTAATATCCAGAGCTCTAGGCTCTTCTGAAGGAGCTGGTGAAGCTCGCTTTAACATACAGAGCTATATAGGCTCCTCCGAAGGAGCTGGTGAAGCTAACTTTAACACCCAGAGCTCTAGGCTCCTCCGAAGGAACTGATGGAGCTTATTTTAACATCCAGAGCTCTAGGCTCCTCCGAAAGAGCTGGTGAAGCTAATTTTAATATCCAGAGCTCTAGGCTCCTCCGAAAGAGCTGGTGAAGCTAATTTTAATATCCAGAGCTCTAGGCTCCTCCGAAAGAGCTGGTGAAGCTAATTTTAATATCCAAAATTTTTTTCTTCGATAATTTTATTCAAAATACCTTTATTATTAAAAAGGTACAAATCTACGGCGAGTGGTTTTTATGTAGATATAACAAAATAAATATATTTAACACTAAAAGAACCTATTTTCAGTTAAATTATTTTTAAAGACACTTAAAATTATTTTAATATAAATACATTTCGATCTTTCAATTTCAATCTACTCTAGAATATATACCCCTTTTACTTCATTTGATTTTTTATCTTAGTAATTTTTCTTCACTATTAGTACGATAATTAATAATTAAAAGTACAAAAAGATTCATCATTACAAAAAACTTTATACATTTATTTTATAGATGCAACCTTCTTTTAAATTACAATCATATTTTTTTGCGCCTTTATTGACCTTTTACTAAGAAATAAAAAATTTAGTTTTTTGCAGTCGAAAAATAACTTGATATAACTTATTATGCGTATAATTTGAAATTATTATTGTTCGTCATTTAAACAAGTGACTGTAGTGAAATAAAAAAAAAAAATGAACGTTTACTTTCAATGTATTCCCAGAGTGATTAAATTAATTGATGATTACTCTGAAATAAAAATTTTGTTGTCAAATCAATGAAGGGCTACCGCCCTTTAGGATTTTCATGTACTTTCTATGTAACAAACACAATTTTCTTTTATCTTAATATCATTTTAAATGTGAAATTTAATATTTAATTTAGTACAATTCAGAAATTATTTAATGTTAAAGATGCTATAAAATTTTTCGAACTTCACTTATTACATAAGTGTGAAATTTGAAAATTTGTATTAATCGTAACACGAAGAGTTGAGTGCAGTGAAATCAAAAAGTAAAATTCCGACGAGTTTTATAGTGTACCAATAGTTAATCAATGTTTTTAAATAATTTGTTTTCGTTGATGATTACTCTAAAATAAAACTTTTGTTGTCAAACCAATTTTCATCATGTAGTTTCTATGCAATAAATAAAATTTTCTTTTATTTTAATATCATTTTAAATGTGAAATTAAATATTTATATATAATTTTGTACGATTCAGAAATTATAATCCTAAAAGGCGGTAACCCTTTTTAAGATGCTATAAAATTTTTCGAACTTCACTTATTACATAAGTGTGAAATTTGAAATTTTTATTTATCGCAATACTAACAGTTGAGTACAGTGAAATCAAAAAGTAAAATACCGACTAGTTTACCAGTAGTTAATTGATCTTTTTAAATAACAAAGAATAGTATTTTACACACCGGGTGCTGGAAAAGGTTTGCTAGGGATTGGCTAATTATTTTCCTGCATCAAGTGTAATGTTTTTTTCAATACGACGGGAGGAAAACACACAGTCCCGCTCCGACCCAGGGAGGGAGTTTAATGTTTTCGTCCCGGAAGTATGAAAAAAATTATAACTTCAGAGTTCATGATCAATGGTCCAACAACCATTACTTTTATAAACAATTATAATTATTGAGTCCAATTACTAATCATTACATTTTAGAATTCTTGGTAAAATAAACTTACGAACACTTAAATAAAGAAATTTGATAGCTTAACTCATTTATTTGATGTTTTTAAATTTTGTTACTATAATATTAGTTTTATTTTACATTTTACAGGATGTCCTACATTATTTAATAATGGAAAAGAGTGACACCTTTTTTATTCATCCGTCAAAAAAAGTGTTTTACTCATATACTTTTGAAATCAATCCAAAACTCATTTTTTAAACAACAAAAATTCAATATAGATATAACCATTTTCATACTCGACGGACCCATTTCTTTGTTGTTTTTAGACAAGCAGGTTTCAGTAAAAGTATCAATTTCTTTTTCCGCACTCCGGCCGGGAAGCGCTACTTCCCTGTCCGTGTAATAATATTAAATAAATAAAAAAATAGTGTGAAAATAAAATTAAAAGAAAAAAAAAAACCCGTATGGAAACCCGTACGGAAACCCTGACCAAATATCAGTATCGGAAACCCGTATGGGATCCTTTACAGGAACCCTTATGGGTCCCCGTACGGGTTTCCTTACGGATTTCCATATGGATTTTTTCAGCTGGGTAGTTTAAAAACTTTAAACCGTGTTTTATTAGAAACGTGTTTTTACATTTAGGTCGTTCATGCAGCGAACGACTCGAATTCAAAATACTCGACAAAGAACAAAGGATGCTACATTACATTAATGACAGTACAATTGAGTATGACTTAAAATGTTTAAACTGACTTTTGCTGTAGTTTGTTGTAAATAACATCAACGCATTCTGATTCATTGTCGATTTTTAAAAGCAATTCAGCGTGAAATTTGTCTTTTATTTCGATATTTGCATCTGGTTCGTGTGTGTTGCATTTTTGTGAAATTCTTATGTCATTACTAAGTAAATCGACAATAATTCGGCCTTCACAGCCATGATGCGATTTTTTGATGCAATTAAAATACCTGTGTTAAAAAAATAGTGAATTGAAATAAATATTAAAATTGTATTATTGCTTATAAAAAAAAACTAGGATATAGTTTATAACAATACAAAAGATAATTAAACATCAATTAAAATTAACAATGTAAATCAGTGATTTTTATTGAGTTTTATAAATGAATATTTATTGAAACATAGTAAGTGACTCAACTTGTAAATAAAAATTTAAAATTTCATTTCTATTCACTCGGAATTTTTTTTATTAAAGATACGAAAATAACATCAGAATATGAAAAAACGTATTAATTTAATTAAATCATATTATAATATTTAACCCTTAAATGACACACTGGGTCAAATTGACCCCTCATAACTGTCAGTGTGGCAGTGCTGGATTTGGGTGTGTCATTTAAGGGTTAATTATTATTTATTTATTAGTTATTTCAAAAAATGTATTGATTGCAAATAAGTTTGAATACTTTATGAATTTATCTGAAAATTTATAAATATGTACAATATTAATTCAGTCAGACTGATTTATAATGTTGATGTTTTTTTATTTTTTTATATTCTGTTAAAGTGTGTTTACTATAACAATTTGAAGTTCACTATCATTAATTGCAATAAAAAATGAGACTTTGATACAAATTTTAAGTTAAAAATCGTACTCAATCATGTACGTCACTTTCGATAAAGATAGTCGTACCGTAAATGACCTTTATTCAAGAGAATTCAGAAATTTTGGTCATTTTCACATGATCTTTTTAGGTACGCATATACTTTAATTATTTCAAACTACGTAAATATAAAAACTACTTCGAGAAGATTTTTTAAATATATTTAGACAAATAGTTGTATAAGGCAAGGATTAATAAGAAATTATAATATACAAATAATTTTTTTTAAATCGCGGTTGAAAATAATTAATAAATGAATAAATACATGCCCAATACATATACAGTAGCAATACATACAGTAGCTAGTATACATATGGGTCAAAATAATACTTTTTTAAAAAACCGTCCACACGAGGTTCACCGATTTTATTGCAATTTTTTTGAGCAAAAGTACTATTCAATAGAAGACTTTTGCCGCAAACTAGAGGTCTCTATCTTATTTCTGCTTGGTGCTAGATTTTTTCAAAGATTGAAAAATGGCCTATTCTTAAGCTGTTTTAAGCAATTTTAAGGTATTTTTCGAAAAATTCTAACTTTCGATCAAAATGAGATAGAAACCTCTAGTTTGCGGCAAAATTTTTTTCAAAATAAGTTCTTTTTTGAAAAAATATTTTGACAACATAGCTTGGTTATTTTTATAATAATACAGTCCTACACAGATATTGCTATTTTTGCTCATTTGCAGGTATCTTCAAACGACCGTAGCTTTTTCTAGGCTAAATTTTTGTGCATAATAAAAAATTGTTGAATTTTTTTTATGAAAAAACAAAAATTTTGCGACCAATCGGAACCCTGTACGATCTTCCACTTCCAAGATACAGCTGTTTAAAGTTGTCAAAAAACACAAAAAACGCGTTTTTTACGATTTTCACTCGCATTTTTGAACGGTTTCGACCTTTTTTTTTCTCTTAAAAATATGTGGAATCTTCTCTTCAGGTGTTTCCAAATAAGCTCCCATAGTAATTGTAGTGCGGATTTGGGGCTTTAGTTGATTCCAAAGCATACTCTTTTGACACATTTTATGTGCTAAACTAGTGTTTTTTTAACAATATACACGCTACATTTAACTTTTTCGTTCATTATAGATGTTTTGAAGTTATTTTTTGACTAAAAACTATTCAAATTCCAGCCAAAATTAGGTCACCTGCTATGAAAAAATTGATACTCAACGAAATATTGATCTCAATATCAAAATGATATACTAATTTTATTCAGTTTTTTAGTTTTTTGATTCGTTAAAAATCTATGTTCAAATATTGTAAATAATATACCACTTGTTTATTTATTTTTTTCTATTTTTGAAATTACAAATAATTGATCATAGTTTATCAATTATTCTGATAAAACAATCATGGATTACTATCGCTTACTCTGAAAAAAATGAGTCCAAATTAAAAATGTTATTTTTTGAATGCTATGAAGCATGCAACAATCTACCAATCTACATTCTACTTATAATTATATCCACTTATAAAAAGGAGAATGAGAGATTCGATTAGAAAGTTGAGTCGATATATCGAATCGAAACTTAAACTTCGATTTTTGGAGCAAGAGCGTCGCCTTAAAGGCCTCTCAAAAAAGTGAACCAGCTGGACGCGCCAAATTTGAAATCTTCAGGCATGCCAGATTTGAATTTTGTTTTGTTTTTTTTTTTAATTAATGATGTGTAACGAAATTTAAATTTTTAATAGACAAATAAGCGGACAAGCTTACAACTCCATAACCCTAGGCGTCGTGAATAACAAACAATTAACTTTTGTAATAAACAAATAAGCCGATAAGCTACAACTCCAAAACTCTGGGCGTACTTAGTAAAAATAACGAATTTTTTTTAATAAACTAATAAGCCGATTAGCTACAACACCATAATCTTGGGCATGGCTGAAAAAAATGTTAATATTTTTAATAAACAAATAAGCCGATAAGCTACAACACCATAACCTTGGGCATGGCTGAAAAAAATGTTAATATTTTTAATGAACAAATAAGGTGATGAGCTGCAACCTCATAACCTTGGGCATGGCTAAAAAAAATGTTAATATTTTTAATAAACAAATAAGCCGATTAGCTACAACTCCATAACATTGGGCATGGCTCAAAAATTTTATTTATCTATGTCCAAGGTTATGGGGTGGTAAACTTGTTTGCTTAGTTGTTTATTTAAATATTCACATGTTTTATATTCGCTGCGCCCAATGTTATGGGGCTGTAGCTCATCGGCTCATTTGTTGATTAAAAAAATTAATTATTTTTCATTCACTATGCCCAATGTTATGGGGTTATCGCTCATCGGCTTATTTGTTTATTAAAAAATTTAATTATTTTTCATTCACTCTGCCCAGTGTTATGGGATTGTAGCTCATTGCCTTATTTGTTTATTAAAAATATTAACATTTTTTTTAGCCATGCCCAAGGATATGAGGTTGTAGCTCATCGGCTTATTTGTTTAGGAAAAAAATTAATTATTTTTCATTCGCTGCGCCAACCGTCATGGGGTTGTAGCTCATCGGCTTATTTGTTTAATAAAAAAATTAATTTTTTTTCATTTGCTGCGCCCACCGTTTTAGGGTTGTAGCTCATCGGCTTATTTGTTTATTAAAAAATTTAATTATTTTTCATTCACTCTGCCCAGTGTTATGGGATTGTAGCTCATCGCCTTATTTGTTTATTAAAAATATTAACATTTTTTTTAGCCATGCCCAAGGTTATGAGGTTGTAGCTCATCGCCTTATTTGTTTATTAAAAATATTAACATTTTTATTAGCCATGCCCAAAGTTATGGGGTTGTAGCTTATCGCCTTATTGGTTTATTATAAATATTAACATTTTTTTCAGCCATGCCCAAGGTTATGGGGTTGTAGCTTATTGGCTTATTTGTTTATTAAAAAAAATTAATTATTTTTACTAAGTACGCCCAGTGTTTTGGAGTTGTAGCTTACCGGCTTATTTGTTTATTACAAAATTTAATTATTTGTTATTCATACGCCTAGGGTTATGGGGTTGTAGGCTTGTCCGCATATTTGGCTATTAAAAATTTAAATTTCGTTACTCACTTTATTAATTAAAAGAAAAACAAACAAAAAATTCAAATCAGGCATGCCTGAAGATTTCAAATTTGGCGCGTCCAGCTGGTTCACACTTTTGAGAGGCCTTTAAGGCGACGCTCTTGCTCCAAGAATCGAAGTTTAAGTTTCGATTCGATATATTGACTCAACTTTCTAATCGAATCTCTCAACGTCCTTTTCATAAGTGGATATAATTATAAGTAGAATGTAGATTGGTAGATTGTTGCATGCTTCATAGCATTCAAAAAATAACATTTTTAATTTGGACTCATTTTTTTCAGAGTCAGCGATAGTAATCAATGATTGTTTTATCAGAATTATTGATAAACTATGATCAATTATTTGTAATTTCAAAAATAGAAAAAAATAAATAAACAAGTGGTATATTATTTACAATATTTGAACATAGATTTTTAACGAATCAAAAAACTAAAAAACTGAATAAAATTAGTATATCATTTTGATATTAGATCAATATTTCGTTGAGTATCAATTTTTTCATAGCAGGTGACCTAATTTTGGCTGGAATTTGAATAGTTTTTAGTCAAAAAAGAACTTCAAAACATCTATAATGAACGAAAAAGTTAAATGTAGCGTGTATATTGTTAAAAAAACACTAGTTTAGCACATAAAATGTGTCAAAAGTGTATGCTTTGGAATCAACTAAAACCCCAAATCCGCACCACAATTACTATGGGAGCTTGTTTGGAAACATATGAAGAGAAGACTCCACATATTTTTGAGAGAATAAAAAAGGTCGAAACCGTTCAAAAATGCGTGTGAAAATCGTAAAAAACGCGTTTTTTGTGTTTTTTGACAACTTTAAACAACTGTATCTTGGAAGTGGAAGATCGTACATCGTTCCGGTTGGTCGCAAAATTTTTGTTTTTTCATAAAAAAAATTTAACAGTTTTTTAATATGCACAAAAATTTAGCCTAGAAAAACTACGGTCGTTTGAAGATACCTGCAAATGAGCAAAAATAGCAATATCTGTGTAGGACTGTATTATTATAAAAATAACCAAGCTATGTTGTCAAAATATTTTTACAAAAAAGAACTTATTTTGAAAAAAATTTTGCCGCAAACTAGAGGTTTCTATCTCATTTTGATCAAAAGTTAGAATTTTTCGAAAAATACCTTAAAATTGCTTAAAACAGCTTAAAAATAGGCCATTTTTCAATCTTTGAAAAAATCTAGCACCGAGCAGAAATAAGATAGAGACCTCTAGTTTGCGGCCAAAGTCTTCTATTGAATAGTACTTTTGCTTTAAAAAATTGCAATAAAATCGGTGAACCTCGTGCGGACGGTTTTTTAAAAAAGTATTATTTTGACCCATATATATATATATATATATGTGTGTGTGTGTGTGTGTGTGTGTGTGTGTGTGTGTGTGTGTCGAGAGTCAACGGTGATATACGTGTATACTAGTGAACCAACGATGCTTCGTCCTTTGCAGCTGGAGTAGGGGTCTGGACGTCTGGTGATCTGACATCACGGCCTCAATCTCGATGCTGGGAGCATTGCATGACGTCACCGATGCTGTTAGCCGATAACGCATGTGTTAAAGCATGGTGGAATTAAACCTGCAACTTGTACCTAGGTTTAATTCCACCATGTGTAAAAGTGTTCACTCCCGCTGCGCGACACAAAAATCTACCTCCGCGCGAAGTTTTGTTGTATACAACTATTGAAAAATCATTCAATACTGACATTTACGAATTATTTAAAACGAGATAATTCAAAATTTAGAACTGCCAAATGAATGTTAGGTCTGAGTACAACTATCTTAAAATATTTTTTCACGCTAGTAGCCCGAAAGTGCAATTTTCGGGCTCGTACTGGTATCGAATATTGTACTTTCTGACTACTAGCGTGAAAAATAGTATACAGCCCTTGGGAGTGCAAAAATGAGTAAACCTTTAGCAAACCTTTAGCAAACCTTTGATGACCTCGCCTTCGGCTCGGATATCAATTTGGGTTTGCTAAAGGCTAACTCATTTTTGACTCCTTCGGGACTGTAATATACTATTCATAAACCAAAAAATACCTCGATTTTTTGCTAGGTGGAGGGTCATGAGTGAATTTAGTTCCGTTCATGTAAATTGGTTTTATTTCAGGATCGCTGCTTTTATAAGCAGGCATACTCATAAAGCAATGAAGGCTTCTCTAGCTGGAATAATTGTCAGTTAGTTATATTTTAAAAGATACATAAATAATCTAACAATAAATTATTTAAACGCAGAATTAATTATGATTACTGATTTAAAAATTAACCAACTGTTCATGTATTTAATTGATTTCAGAGCAATTTTTTCGTTTATTATATGGTATATATTGTATAAGTTTTGAGTATTTTTGACTGCTGTACCAGTGGAAATAATTCATAAATTTACCGATACTCATAAAACTAGGGCCAAATTATAGCACATGTACTTGTTTCATAATAACACCTATCGATGAACTATATAAGTCGTTGAAAATTCTTTGATTATCAAATGTACTTACAATATTATGAAATTATTTTTTAGAAAAACTGTCTTATATATTTACAGTTTTACTTTGACCAGCCACGAGTCCGAATCGGAATAAACATCCCCATACTAAGCGATCACGCTCGACTTTTCCGTCATCAGATCTGCAATTCGCGCGCATCTATATACACTTGAGCCACTCAATTTGATTCAATAGTCCTGATTTATTTGTATGTTGATCGAGTTGATCTCAATAACAATTAAATCTGTTTTTAATAAGAACTATTGTTTTAATAGAGTTAATTTCTTTAGAAATATATTAACAAAACTTTTTGTAAATAACTGTTTGTGTATTAAGTTTTTTATGCAATTAGAGATTACGGTATTTATTACTTCATTCTATAAAAAAGTGTTTTATATTTTTATAAGTTCGAAGATATGTTTTAAATATCAAGGAGAAGTTTATGCTGAAAATTTGTATTTTGAGTAAAAAGTAATATTCGTAAACCTAATCGTTGAATTTATTTTTAAATTACTTCAATTATTTTACGAGCGTAGCTCGGAGTGTTTTCTACTATATATAAAGGTATTATGTGTGAATTCCCAGTCACCGTAAAAGCGCTATCACGCTCGTGCTTCATAATTACATATGGTGCAAACAATTAAAATTTACATTAGTAAGGTAAGTGCATTTATTAATTACTTATTCATGAAAAATATTTTGAAAACATATTTAAGACATTTTTATTTTTTGCCGAACTTTCAAAATAACCAGAACAGTAAATAATTATTTATTTTAATTACGACCTATCCGAAACCATTGATGGAGTAAGGTGTGAATAAAACTCCTTTGTTTATTGTTTCGACGTTTCGGCTACCATTGAATATATTCAATAATTTTTTGTAAGTTCTTCTTCTCTTTCTTACCCTTTGTACAATTTTTAATTAAGAAAAACATGATGTAAAATTTAAACACTTTTTAATTACAGTAATAAATCCTGATGATGGTTAACCGATGGTAGCCGAAACGTCGAAACAATAAACAAAGGAGTTTTATTCACACCTTACTCCATCAATGGTTCCGGATAGGTCGTAATTTAAATAAATAATTAATTTATCACCGGACGTAAGAACACTCCAAGTAAATGATTAGGGCTAAAGAAAAAAGTAGTAATTATTTTTTCGTCCCTCTAACCTCAAAATCGGAACTTCGCCCCTTGTTTTCGGTTAGAAGGACGAAAAATAGTATATTTCCCTCAGGCTCGAGGGTTCGATTTAGCCTCCTCGTTGCAACCCTCGCCTTCGACTCGGGTCGCAAACCTCTCGGAGGCCAAATCGAACCATCTCGCCTGCGGGAATAATATACTATATTAAAAGTAGTAATTGATATTAATATTTAATTAATATTAATAGTATCATATCCATTAGCCCGTTTTTATTTAATTAGGGCCATTTTGTTTAAAATTTTAAAGCAAGAAACTTTTCTTATGCACGTGCATAAGCAATTACTAAAAATACTTTTTTTCGGAAATAACGGGCCTTAACGGGGCTTACTGGACTTCGTAGGAACCTAAAAAAAAGTTAAAAATCGTAAAATTTTCCGCTTTTTCTGAATCTGATGAGAAAAGTAGGGGTGCCTATTTGAAAAAAAAAAAAGGGCTTCAGGTCCGTAGGGACTAATAGAAGGCCTCTGGCACAAATTTTTTAGGCCCATTTATTCGGAAATTTATAACCAAGAAATTTTCTCAATGCATGTGCTGTACAAAAAATTCATACTTTTTGAGTAATCACTCGTTATTTATGAATGGTTCCTGCAGGGCACGAGTTCGCGCATCGCGCGTTGCGCACTTGTAACCTAACTTACAGCCAAACTGCGCGATGCGAGATGCGCGAATTTAGTCTTCAATAATTGAATCTGCAAGACACTGCTCCTATAGTTTCAATATTGCTGTTCAAGAATTAAATTTTGGCAAAATGGTAGACACAAATCAAAAAAAAATTTTTAAAGTGAGTAAACTTATTTTATTGTTTTATTTTTATAACGGGTACGCTTCGTACAGTACATTGTTCTATCGACGTCCATAAATACTAGAGAATTTCTCACTCGTATTAGGTTATATACAAATACAGTATATTTGTATCATCTGTTTTCTGCTAGTAAAATTTTTCAAGCTATTTATCTATTAAAAATTTTATAAATTACAATAAGCTAGTGTTTTTTTAATTATTATTATTATTATTATTATTTTTTTTTTTAGAGAAAATATTGAAATAAATTACTGATATATTTATATTTCATTTTTGTAACCAACATTTTTTTCTTTAATATATAGAAAAATGAGGGAACTGTCTCGCAACAACAGTCGAGTAGAAACAATGTTTTGCTCCTGGAGTTTCAATTGAGATTTGATCAACTATACCGCGACCGCGACCTCACCTACAACGACGCAACATACCGCCATCCTCCTAATACTCAACGACGTTAAAAAGTGATTAAAATTTATTGTACTAACAGAAAATATAAAATTATTTTCATTAAAAAAAAACAAGTTATTAAGTTTTTTTTTTTTAATTGAAAAAAAAAAATCCACAAAGATAATGATAATCAGTCATAAGTTAAAGTTCCAGAATGGTAAATTTTTTTGTACCAACGATGGTTTAAATAAAAAACATAGGGTAGGAAACATAACTTTCAAAGTGAAAAAACTGTTTGAAATCAATTATTATTTTTATTTGTAGCTATCATAAATTCCAGAAGATATCATAAAAAGTCATTTAGAATATTTTTATAAAATATAATAGTAACTTTGAACTAAAAAAGGCCACTAGAATAGTTTTCATAAATACATAATATTAAATCGCGGCAATAATATTTTTTATCACGTCCAGTATTATTTAAAACCAGAAATGTTAATTTTTGTATTTTGACACTTAAATGTTTTAATTTTTCCACCGGTTGATTTTGTTACTCAATTTTACTGGCCCGTTTTCAGCACAAAGTTATACAAGTAAATAATGGAATCATAATATACCTTGAAAAACAACGCCAAAAAATTGATGTGACCTAGCAAAAGTGTCAGGTATGATCCTGGATGATCGCTTCAATAGCGTCGCATGCGCGTCGCCCGCCGTTGATTTAAGAAATCTTACTTTATTTCTATGTACACTTTTAAAATATAAACACCAACAAATATTTTAAAACATTTACAAGACTACGAATTATATTTTAAAAAATCAATTTTTTTCTTTTTTAACATTCACTAAACAATGAAGTATGGAAAATGAAAAAAAAAATAATGATCTTAACTTTTGAACTGTAATGAAATCAGAATAATCAAGTTTTTAAAAAATATAATTTTTATCCATATAAATTAAAAAATAAAAAATAAAAAAAATAAATAAAAATGTATTTTATGTAAAAACCAATCTTAAATTTTTGTAATTTTTAATATTTTTTTCTGAACTAAAAAAATCAATAAACAATGAATTTATAAAAAAAATTTAGTATCATAAGAAAATAAAATAATACTGAATGCCAAGGTCATTTTCAAAACATTAAATATCTTAGTTTCTTTTACTCTTAATGCCAACCTGGTGATTGGTGATTTTAATTTATTTTAAAAAAATATTATTTTTCATTTTCTTATTGTCATTGTCAGAGTTGCGATCAGGTTGTGATTAATATTTACCTCATGAATCAAGATCACGAAATTTGATTGTTATCAAAGTTGTTGCTTTATGTACAGCTTCTAGATCTAGATCCAATATTGATACAATCAAGTTACCTGAAGAAAATAATATAAATTTTTCAACAAAGAACCAATTCTTCCTTTGTATAAAAAATCATAAACATATTATCGCAATACTTATCTGAGAATTATATAATAATGAAGATCTCTAACAGGTACATTGAAGTATACATTTTACATTTGATTCAATTAAGAAAAGATTGGGGAGTCCATTGCTTCAGATTTGTAGAAAACTCTTTTGATATCTCTGCATAAAAGTGTGTTTAATCCTGTAAATATTTAATGAAAGAATTTTATTCATTTATCATTGAGATATTTCTTTGGTAATTATTTACATTTTATATGAATCAAATAATTTTTTAGTTTACAAATAAGAAATAAATATTGAATATAAGTATTGTTAAACTCTAAATAAAATTATAAACACTGTGCTAATCTACATTGATTCAAAAGTGAAAATAATTTTGTCAATTGTAGTCAATTTATTGAGCGTAGTTATTATATGTAATAAATAAATAGATTGGTAAGTAAAAAAAATCATCATAATTTAATTAGATAAATCATGTTTGAAAATTAAAAAATAATAATTATGTTTGTATCACCATATGCCAGTAGACTTTACAATCGTCAATCATGCGATAAGTGAACCAAATAAATTTTGGTAATATAGGTTTCTCTTATCTTTATAAAAATTGTGTGGAAAAATAATAAATTGATGCAAAATGAAAGAAGAAACTGTTCCTTTCATGTAATACCTTCCATGGTACAACAAAACAATACCTTCGTGTATTCTTGCAGCATGACATAACCTATTTGAATATGTGAAGTATCCATTATAATAATAATAATAAAAATTGTAACCTTTATTAATTATAGGTTTCTTTCAACAGCGTTTGAAAAATAATTTTTACTATAATGTATTTTTTTGCGGTAATTTTTTGAAAGCGCATTCAGTTTATCTACGTACGGTCCTATATATATTAAAAAAGCTAGCTCATAAACAAAGAAAGTGGACGATAGCGGGAAGGATGAAGGAGCGGGGAGGAGGCCGTATAAGTAGGTACCTACCTATAGTGTGCGGACGAGCTCAGCTGTGCTGTGGCTGCGAGTCACCGTTTCTCACCCGAAGGTTCACAATGATGAGTCGGTGGTAGATATAAGCCGGTAAACTGCGCGGCGAATAACGTTTTAAGTGTATACTACGTATTCATTGAAAATAATGATGGAATGTTTAGTTGTTGTTAATTGTATTTTTTGTCAAAGATAACTTTAAACGCTGTTAATAATACAATTATAATACAACGTTCTGAAAAATACAGGTGAATAGGTTATGCCGTGATGTAAATAATGCACGTAAGTATAAACAAACTGGAATATACTTACATATTTTATGAAAGAAACAATTACTTCTTTTATTTTGCATCAATTTATTATTTTTTCAACTATTTAAGCACACAATTGTTATAAAGATTAGAGAAACCTATATTACCAAAATTTATTTGGTTTACGTATCACATGATTGACGATTGTAAAGTCTACCGGCATATGGTGATACAAACATAATTATTTTTTTTTTAACTTCCAAACATGATTTATCTTATTTAATTATGATGATTTTTTTTACTTACCAATCTATTTATTTATTACATATAATAACTACGCTCAATAAATTGACTTCAATTGACAAAATTATTTTCACTTTTGAATCAATGTAGATTAGCACAGTGTTTATAATTTAATTTAGAGTTTAACAATATTTATATTCAATATTTATTTCTTATTTGTAAACAAAAAATTATTTGATTCATATAAAATGTAAATAATTATCAAAGAAATATCTCAATGATAAATGAAGAAAATTATTTCATTAAATGTTTACAGGATTAAACACACTTTTATGCAGAGATGTCAAAGAGTTTTCTACAAATCTGAAGCAATGGACTCCCCAATCTTTACTTAATCGAATCAAATGTAAAATGTATACTTCAATGTACCAGAGATCTTCATTATTATATAATTCTCAGATAAGTATTGCGATAATATGTTTATGATTTTTTATACAAAGGAAGAATTGGTTCTTTGTTGAAAAATTTGTATTATTTTCTTCAGGTAACTTGATGGTATCAATATTGAATCTAGATCCTGAAGCTGTACATTAAGCAAAACTTTAATAGGAAAGGTGACTTTGTATTGATGATCCAGGTATGCAACGGTGTACCTGGGGGACAAGGCCACGCAAAGCCAGCCCCGAGGTCCCGTCGGCCAACGCCCAAGAACCAAAAAAAATGAAAGAAAAACCTACACTCGGGAACGGGCCAGTATTTCCGATGCGCCCTGATTCCCGTCCCGGCTAGCTCGAAAATTATATTTGCGGGCTGGAGAACTGCCTGCGAGAGGCCTGCTGCACTGCTGCCCCGCTGCTGCTGCTTCACTGTCCTCGGCCGCGACTCGTCGCGGTCGATCAGCCCTAATAGGCCGCGCCCTAAGGGAAGAAGAGAGAAAAAAGCACAGGAAAGAGAGTAAAGTTTACGGAGAGAGAGGTAAAATCGTACAATTAAATGATAAAAAGAATATGTAGAGTTAACTAATTTATTTAAATGCCTACACGGGCGGGTCGACAAATGCCGACGCGAGGCCCAAGAACACAAGCCCGTAGGCCACACACCGGCCGGATCCGCTGATCCGGGCCTTGCACACGCACGCGGAGGGAGCACCGGGAAGGAATTAGAAACTACCTTACAGCGGAAGGCCGATGATCCTCGTCTAGTCGATCCCTTGACGAAGCCGATGACTCGTGGCGGAGAAAACCGATGACTCGTGGCTCAGGTCACTGGTACAGCACTCCAAGAACTCGCTAGCTCAGGTCACCGGTACAGCACTCCAAGAACTCGCTAAAGGAGGAAAAAGGTTCTCGACTCCCGGACGCTGGTGATAATTTTCTCTACTTGATAAGATTCCGCGGGTATTCGCTAAGCGTGACGAACAATCAGCTGAGCAGGGGAGGGGAGGGGAATCAGGCTCCCGGCCGTCTCTCTCCTCGTTTCGCTGCACGCTCGGGTTTTGCTCCGGCCGATCACCACGATCCGCTCGGAGCCCAGCTGACGAGAGAGAGAATGCCGGGAGCTTGTGCTCAAGCTCCCGATCTCCCCGTAGCAGGTACTAACAGCAACAACTTTGATAACAAGCAAATTTCGTGATTTTGATTCATAAGGTAAATATTAATCACAACCTGATCGCAACTCTGACAATGACAATAAGAAATTGAAAAATAATTAAAAAAAAAAAAAATTAAAATCAACAATCACCACATTGGCATCTAGAGTAAAAGAAACTTTTAATGTTTTGAAAATGGCCTTGGCATTCAGTATCATTTTATTTTCTTATGATACTAAAATTTTTTTATAAATTCATCGTTTATTGATTTTTTTAGTTCAGAAAAAAATATTAAAAATTACAAAAATTTAAGATTAGTTTTTACATAAAATACATTTGTAGTTTTTTTTTTTTTTTTTTTTTTTTTAATTTATATGGATGAATAGTTATATTTTTTTTAAACTTGATTATTATGATTTGATTACAATTAAAAAGGTGAGATTATTTCTATATCATTACTAATAATTATTCTGATATGTTAATAGAATATTTTCATAGCCATCAGTTTTGATTTCAAAATTTTAACTTTAATTTTACAGCCACATGAGAACCCTGGTGTATTTATTATGAATAAAATTAAACTTATAAACTAAACAATTAAAGAATTTAAACATGATAACAATTTTTTTTTTTTTTTTTTTTTTTTAATTCATTTCACATATCAACATTCTAAAAAGAAATTTTGAAAATTTGTTAACAATTCTCTATGTAATCTTAGTATTATATTGATTGTTTTAGTATTTTGAGTATTTTTATTTTTTATTTTTTTTTAATTAATGCACACGTAATAATAATTTTAAAAAAATGCACTGAAATTAGTTAATTTAA
The DNA here is from genome assembly GCA_038277355.1 of Encarsia formosa. Lineage (NCBI taxonomy): Eukaryota > Metazoa > Arthropoda > Insecta > Hymenoptera > Aphelinidae > Encarsia > Encarsia formosa. The sequence continues at coordinate 30,492,500 of CM076185.1, read as the reverse complement.
AAAAAAAAATACTAACAACCTATGTAAGCTTTAATTTTATTTTAGTTTCAAGTCAGTGACCATGTCTTGCAGTAAGGTCCAAGATCCGAAACAACCACATAAAAGTTTTTACCATGATGGATTTCTGTATCAATGGGAAAAACAAACCATTTATGGAGTAGAGTAAGACAAATTAATAATAATAATAATAATATTTAGTTCTCGAGTACTCAAACAATACTTTAGAAATATTTTTATCATTATTGTAGCAAGATTGTAACTATTTAAAAATTTATTTTAAAATTCAATTACTGATCATATTGAAACTTCCACAATCATTTTTTTTAAATTGTTTAACAAGTATACATTTTTATAAACTCTTAATTAATTTTGAATAATGTATCATTTAAAATATTTTATAAGTATATGTATTAAGTTTTAAATGTTTAACCAAAATTAAAATAAAATATAAAACTTCAAAATCAAATGTTAATATCTGTCCACAGCGCTTTTGATAAAAGTTTCAGTTGCCCAAGTAAGCAACAATTTTTCATTAATCAATAGTGACAAATAGTTACATGACAATATTTGACCGGAGATAAATTAACACTTTGAAAAATATTTATTAATTTTTAAATATGCATTTTTTAGTTTATTTCACTGCCAGAAAGCGGGAAAAAATGGGCATTGCCGAGCTCGATTGCATATCAGCGACCATGAGAAAGACATTAAAGTAAAAGGAGACCATAATCATCTAGCTGATTACAAAATTGAACGAATGAAATTATTCCATGCAACATTAAAAGTAGCAGCCGCAACTCACAGTGGAATTTTATCGGAAATTTATAAGGAAGTTTCACAACAGTGAGTTTAATATTAATACTACATATTCTCAATATGTTATATCTATTACTATTATTATAATTATAATTATTACTGTTATTTTTTTCTCCCAATTTAAAATAGGAGCTTAAAGGATGAGTATAATAATGTAGTGAAAAAAATCCTGTGAAGAAAATTTGTAAAATTTATTTATTTAAATTGAATATTTTTTCATAAAAGTTTTGTTAAGATAATTTTTGAGAAAATATTGTTTGAGTGAATATTGTTGAGAGTATATTTTTTAAATTAATATTTGTCGAGTATTCATTTTTAATTTTAAGATTTAAACCAATCTTTTTATTTAACTAGTTTTTATTTGAAATAATTTCTGTATGACTTTTACAAACTAAAAATATTGTTGCAGATTTGTTGATGTTGCAATATATACAACATATCCCCGTGAAAGATCAAAAATGTATCGATCGAGGAAAAAATGCAAGTACGACGATGCAATGCTGTCAAGTCGCTGCAAACACTAGCAGAATTTTTGCTAACGCCAGAAGGACAAGCTGCTTTTCAGCACGATCATCCAGACAACGATTTGCAATACAAATTGACTCCTTCGGTCGTTACAGATATATTCGGGGTTCGACATGTCATTTTAAGAAATGATGAGTTGATGAAAAAACTGGAAGATAGCGAAATTTCCCATTTGGATGGCACATTTGGGAGTCGTCCTAATTTTAGAGATTGTGCTCAACTTCTTACAATTATGGTTAGAAAGTTCAATAAGGTACAAAAACTAGTTCTTAATGATTATTATTTTATTTTATGTTATTCTTTTAATGGTATAGTAATTTATTTTAAAGAAATTGAAAAAATTGTTTATTCGAATATTTTGTTAATTTTAACTAATAATGTATAAAGTAAATACTTTGCAAGCACTACACTGCTGTAGAGTCACGCGTAAAGTTTCTGTTTTTTCTGTTCTAAATGTTTTTATAAAATAATAAATAAATAATAAAAATACAGTTAAAATTTTCCATGTATACGCTTATAAATAACTTTTGTGCCCTCTGGGTCGACCTCCAAGCCGCCCGGTCGACTTTCCTTGGAACTTTTTCTCGTAATCCGGGCTCGGGACCTACAATAAGGAATTAGGGGCTCTGGGTCGACCTCCGGAGCAGCCAATTCCTTATTGTAGGTTTTTAAACCCGGTTATGAGAAAAAGTTCCAGGGGAACTCGACCAGGCACTCCGGAGATAGACCCAAGGGGCCCAAAAGGTTATTTCTAAGCTAAGCATATACCTGGTAAATTGTAATGGCGTCTTTATTCTTTATTTATTTATTTATTATTTTAAGAAAAAAAATATATATATTAAAACTTTACGTGTGGCACTGGTGTGGCTATTGGGAGGAAAAGTGCAGTCACAGAGAGGGAAGCAATATGGCTGCACATAACTATTTTCAATGCGATCAGCGCGCATGACGACGTAACCCTAAATTCAACATGGCTGCCCATAACTATTTAAATCCACTAGAACAGCGCGTGAACCACGTGACCTCATCCCCACCACGACTGCACTTTTCATCCCAATACTGCAGGCTACCAACATTATGATTTTTTATTTTTAGAACTTTCCGTGTATATGGGTCCTGATGGGCAATAGGAAAAAGGAAGGTTACCAATGTGTCTTTGACGAGATCAAACGATTTTGGCCCGAATGGGAGCCGAAGGAGTTCCATTCGGACTTCGAGGAGGGACTCATGAACGAGTTGAAAGACAGCTTTGAGCATTTGCGGACAAAAGTGGTGGGTTGTTACTTCCACTTTTGCCAGGTATGTTGAATATAAAAAATAATTTAAATTCTTTATTTACGTAATGTTGAACATTTTGAAAACTGTTGTAAAAAAAAGAAATTTTGATAAATTTAACTATTGAATATGATTCATGAATGTACTTGAATTTCAATAATTTGTTTTTAGTTTTTTTCTAAAAAAATCATTAAGAAATTTAAGAAATTTCAATTTTAAAAATGAATCTTTATAATTTAATAATTTTGTAGTATAGTAAAAAAAAATAAAAACTATTTACTCGTTCTGTGATAATCTCAACGGACTCTTGTGTCTAAAACCCAACAATAATTTGAAATGTAAGAAACAAAATTGTGGTTTAACAGTAATTGAATCATCCAAAGTTTTTTTTTTATCTCAAAGCATTCCTTATTTAAAAGTTTTCAAAATAGTAAGTTAAGTCCATAATTTAATCTAAAAATGTTATTTTTGTTAATACAAATCTATTTAATAAAATTATAATTAAACTAGAGAATCAGAATGGGTAGGGCAACGTTTTAGTTTGCTAATGTTGATTTGAAATTAAATTATTAAAAGTCTATCTTTTTTTTTAATTTCTGTTTGGTACATATTGGAGATTGTATGCAAATAATTTCAATTAATTTTTTCCAGTTTCTAAAAAATTCTTTATAACATTTTATCTTTATTTTTTAGGCTCTGTTTAGACAAGCCATTGAAAAAGGAGCAGCAACTCGCAGAAATGCTAAAGATCACATTGAAGAACATAAGGTTCTTTTGAGGGTTATGGCCTTAGCCCTGCTGCCTCCAGAAGAAATCAGAGGCGTTTTTCTCGAAATTGTCAAAGATACGTACTTAAACTTTCCAAAACACAAGTTTAGCCGTTTCTTTGATTATGTAGAAGACTATTGGCTCGGTCGGAGGAAACTAGAGTCTTTTTGTGTTTTTGGACAACTTGTAAGGACTAATAACGCCATAGAAAGTTACCACAGAGACCTCAACTCTATGATGCACAGAAAAAGGCCTAGCGTTTGGCACTTTATAGGTAAATAATAATTATTTAATATTTCATTTTGTACTCAATTGAAAGGCTCTTAGGTCGTAAAATATTGAGGTTGCAGGTGTTTTTTTCGCCTATAAGAGTTAAATTTTTTAATTAACAATTAGAAACAAATTATGCGCCCATGGTATGAAATAAATTGGAATCACACCCTCGGGTTGCATCAACTTTATAAGTTCCGTAAGGTGGTGGACCCCATTTAAGATCACGTACCTATTTGGGATCAGTCATGGATTTGTATAACTAAATACTTGCATCTCCCACGCAGTTTCTACAGAGTGATCCCAAATAGGTACGTGATTCCAAATGGGGTCCACCACCTTACAAAGTGTGACAGCCTTTTTAAAAATTTTTTAATAATGATTGCATATAACTTTATCAAAATTATGTCAAAAAAATTGCATTAATCATTTCGATATTTCAGATGTCCTCCTTCGATTTCAAGGAACTCTCATTCTTGAGTTTGAAAGCCAGAAGAACAACTATTGGCATGTAAATTTCAAGAAAATCACTGTTCACAATGACGATGTGATTCAGAAGAACTGGAACCTTCTAATAAATAAGCAGCTAAACGCTATGCAATTTGTTTGGAATGTGGCAGAAGAACTGCGTCACGGAAAATTTTCAGAGGAAGTTGAAAAAATAGACGAGGGTATTAATTGACATTCAAAAGATGTATTTCGTACAGCGAAAAATTTTAGCAAAGTTTGACACGTTTAGATAAGTGTTATCAAATTTGAATCATCGTCTGTCAAAAAGTCCAAAATCTGCTGAAATTTTTCGCTCGGCCTTTCAAAAACCATTATGAAAGGTCATTAAAAATACCACATTCAAAAAAAAAAACTGTTTTGTTTGATCATTTATTTTAAATTATCAAGGTATGTACATTCATTCAAAATTTAAAAAATATTTAAACTAACTTTCTGTGTTATTTACAGTTACTTGTTAGAAGATTAAGAGGTAATGAGTCGATTCATTTAATACATAGCTATGAAGCTGCTTTCATGTAACCTCATTGAGAAATGAATCAAATTACCACCTTCGAGGCGGTGCTTTCACCAAATAAACATTAACAAGGAGAGGACCAGACATTTGGGTCATGGATTTGGCTAAAACTTGGTATATGGGCTCCAAATGTGCCAAAAAGAAAGCTCCAAGTGTCAGTTTCTCTGAATGGGTCTTTTAAAATCATCTCCCTCTACACCCCATGTTAAAAAATCAGCATTTTTCAATAAAAAGCTGTTTTTGACCTGATTTTCAAAAAAATATTGCTCAGACCCTATTATACTTACAGAATTCCAGAACCTCACATTTTTTTTTCTTTCCAAGTACTTTCTGTAAAAAATTATTTGAGATTTTTTTTTGTATTAGACCATGTAAAATTTAGATATTCAAAATGAAAAAATGACGAAAAACATCATAATTGTACATGGTCTAATAAAAAAAAAATCTCAGTTAATTTTTTAAAGAAAGTACTTGGAACGACGAAAAAATTGCGAGGTTCTGAAATTCTGTAAGTATAAAAGGGTCTGAGCAATATTTTTTTGAAAATCAAGTCAAAAACAGCTTTTTATTGAAAAATGCTAATAAAATGCTGATTTCTTAACATGGGGTGTACAGAGAGCATGACTTTAAAAGACCCATTCACAGAAACTAACACTTGGAAGTTTCTTTTTGGCATATTTGGAGCCCACATATCAAGTTTTAGCCAAATCCATGACCCAAATGTCAGGTCCTCTCCCTGTAAGTAACACTATGTGCCTGATAAAACAGCATCAATCTTTTTTAAATATTTTTCTAGTTTCTCTTGAAAAAATGGCGATTTTTATTAAGTTCCAAAATAATTTACACAATACATATTCTTATAACTCAATTTTTGAATGCTTTTTTTTTTAATTTCAGACGAGAAGGAAGAATTTGAAGAAGAAAAAGAAATATCTGATGATGAGTTGTAAGAACATCACTAAGAATTACAAGCACTTAAGAAGATTGATACAAATTAATAATTGAGATTGAAAAAAAAAAAATTGTAAATATTATAAATAGATAAATTATAAAAAATAATAATAATAAATTGTGTTATCCACGCAAAAAACTTTTGTACATGTTTTCATAGTTATACCTAACAAAATAATTTTCAATTGACAATTTCCATTTTCAATAAAATTGATAAAATTTATGACCAGGATTTTTCAAATTTATTGATTGAATTTTTATGCTTTATTTATTTTAATAAAAAATAATATTCAACGTTCATTTGCTCTAAAATGTCCCCAAAAAAATATAATAAATAATAAAAATAAACTGGTGTAAAATAAAATCTATAATATTTTTTTACATTTTTAAAAACATTTTTGTAAAAAAATTAATTCTTTTCCAAAATTATTAATAAAATGATTAATATAATTTATTTATATTACTTACCTTAAAGAGTTTTAAAATATTATTGTTCAACTAAAATCATTTCTATTGGAGCATAAAAAATTATATTTTACATATAAATTTTCTCGATTATTGAAGCTTCTCACTAACTTATTCACTGAAAAAAAAATTGAAATCAGTGCTAGAACGGGAACTGATATTACCAAAGCGCCACCTGCGTTAATTATTTATTCCTAACCTGCTTTACCGACGGAGAATAGTATTAAAAAATAAAAAAATCATATTCGGCGAAATCTTCCTCGGCGAAATTTTAATTCGGCGAAATTCTCTTACAATGATTTGCAACATACCCAATTAAACCCCTTAGAAATCTCTTTTTTAAATAATTTCTACACTCTTTACTAATAGAAATTTCCGTAAATTTAGACTCTTCACTGTTTATTATGTCTTTTATCCAATTAAATATTTGCTTTGATCGTTTAATTCAAAACTCGATTTTCAAAAAATCTCAACATGTGCTTAACCTCAATTTTCGCCATGCGCTCGCTTAACCTCGCAACGCGCCATGAGGTCTCACAAAATTAAATCCTCGTGCATCAACCTTTTGCACGGATTTTGTCTACCGGCTTTTCACGCCTCTCACTTACATAGCTCCTAAGCTAATTATTAGTAAAAATATTTTCTATGCTCCTTCAAAAGGTGGCATAGAAAAGAGAAAAAAATTTTCGGAGCACATGTTTTTTACTTAACCACACTTTTTGTTCACTAAACTATGCTTGCGGCTACCATATTGTAAATAAAAGGATCGAAGATCGTTGAAGAAAGACTCAGTGTGGTTAAAACAATTATTAACGTTTATTAATGTAAAATAATATACTTGGCTTCGATAAGCCTTACATCGCATGACCGTACGCGCGAGTACTAGAACGAGAAGTTGTACCTGCACGGAAGAAGACCAAGCCGTCGGTCTTCAGCAGCAGCTTCAGAACACACGCACGCGCACAGCATTCTTGCCTACGACACTTATACCGCGTGTATTCAAATAATAATATAAATAATATCGGAATATTCACATAATTCAACAAGAATATTGTTTTTCTAACTCAGAGAAATATTCTTCGAAAGCAAATAAACAACTTCATCGCTTGAGGTTTTTTCAATTCTTAATTTTTCTGCTTAGTTTTTTAATTCAAAGTTTTAAGTTAGAAACAGCGAAAAATTATGTTTTTAAAAGTTAATTCCAGTGTTTTGAAAAACTTTAAAAATATCTAGACCAATCTATTAGCAGTGCAAGGACTTCAAAAATGTGGTTCTAAAATTTCATAAAAAAATCTTGAGCCTAAAATAAAATGAATACAGTCCACTAAAACATTATTTTCTAAACATTTGGTCCTTCGAGCCGGATCTACTAGTAACGCGAGTTCGGAGTGAAAAAGAAAAAAAGTGCAAGCGAGTGCCTAATAGTATTCATGCCGCTACTTATCACCGAGCCAAAACGGCAAGACGCCGTAGAGCGCTCCTAGCTGCTCCATGGCAGCCATTTTGTGGACCATTTACGTCGCCGCTCGCAACGGTCAGCAAGGCGGTACGTCAAGCCAAGCAGAGGCAGTGCGCGCAGCTCAGCCACAGCTCAACTCGACGGAGAGCGAGAGAGACAACAAGCCGACATCGAGTCGACGTGTGGCCCAACGACGCCGGAGCAGAGAAAGCGCAGAGGCGCTCGCAAAGCTCAACAGGCGGCAGAAGTCGACGACTCTGACGTCGAGTGACCGTAACAAAGGGGCTCGTCAGTGGACAAGGCAGCTACAGAGAAACAGCGAGAGATCAACAGAGTTGACGGCGTTTCAAGCGTCAGCTGGTCAACGGTCAACGCTGGACACCACGCTACCACAACGACGCACCCACACTACGGCAACCGTCATCGCTGGAAGCCACTCACGGTGTGTTCGCTCCTTGTAAACAAGTTTAGCTTGTTTATGAGATTAATCGTTCTTTCTCCCTTTGTTATTATTTAGCCTCTACAATGCAGATAAGAGTGATTTATTTACATTCTTCTTCTCAATCATTATACCTAACCTAAATTGATTTGTTTACATGCTTCATTGAGATTTGAAGCTGTTTACTCTTTTTAACCTCTTTTTTGCTCTGTTCAGACTTTTTTTAACTAAACTTTCTACTTACAAGTTTGCTTCTTGTAGGTTAACCAGTAAACCAGTTAATCTCTACTTAGCTCAACTATTCCATTGCCAACTATTTACTCAAGCTGATTTACAGGTCTGGTACCTGTTATCAACACTGATACAACTCATCGGTTTGGATCCGGACTTCATACTGCTCAAGTGGAGGCCATTCTGGACTCACACCTTTGTACGACCAGTCAATCTGTCACCTGCAAGCAGTCCAGCTCCCAATCTACAGTCAGCGAGTCCAATCCAATGCATGCTAAGCATTCGAGCAACCTGCAGTGCTTCGAATACCTCTTGAAAGTCTAGCACGAGCAAGTTATCTGAATCAAAGCCACTCGGGTTGGCCCCAAGTCTTCGCTGGACCCAACTTGAGCCAACATAGTATCGTATAACCACTTATACAACTTCAGCATATTCAATAATTCTTAAAAACCTCTTCACCTTTTTGTTTATTTATTCAACATTTTTTAATTATTTTTAATGTTACCTTCTCTTCCAGGTTTGGTTCACAAGGATAATACTGAAGCCAAACTCTGACCCCTAAAAAATAGTTGAGTAATTGAAATCTAATTTAGATTTTAGTGCTTATAGTAAAATTTGACTAACCAATAATTACAGTGATTGTAGGTAATTAGGTATTCATAAGTCTCTGCATTGAGACAGCCTTTTTTTTCAGATTTGTTTCCCAAAACAATTCTGTTTGCTTATTCGAGTAAACCTGTGCTCAGCACAACCAACATTTAACCACTGTAACTATTACCACCCATTTACCCTACTTACAATTATACCTCATTATTGTCTCTGGACATTTAGATTCGCTAGGGTCTTCTATACTACCTTAAATCACTACCGAGTGATTAAACCAAAAGTCGCTAGTGTCATCAAGTCCAGCCACTAACGTGGTACAGCCAGTCGTTGATAGGTCCCTTTACACCCTATTTTCGGCTTTAGACTAGCATCAGTCAACTTTATTAGCCAAAAACCAAGTTATCCAGATACACCAGGTCGAACACCCGTTTTTCGACTGTTAACCTTTCCTTTGAAATCACTATTTCATTTGATTGTATCTACCTTTCTGAATAATTAATTCTACCATGGCTGAACGGATTTCAGCTGCCACTATTTGGGTAGAACAAGCCAAAGCCCACGATCACATCAAAAATCACTTTATCAACTTTAAAAAAAAGGGAGCAGCCAGCATGACCAAAGAGCTTGCTGAAGCCCGTATTCTTCGTCTCAAAAACCTCTGGGATGAATTCCAACATAATTATGAGACTCTCCGAGAGTGCGACGATGTGGATTTTGGCAATGCTTACTTTACCGAGGACATAGCGTACGAGACGTCTTCGACGACGTTCACGATCTGTACATACAGTTTATCAAAACCCAACCTAAACCAGAACCTCAAGTTCAACTACCTGCTGCGGCACCAAACTAAACGCAAGCTGCGCCTAAGGACGACCTGACCGGCATCTCAGCCTTGCTGAAATACTTCCCTCAAACGACATTGCCAATTTTCTCTGGTAACACCTCGGATTGGCCGCACTTCTGTGATATGTACATTTCATTAGTTCATAAACCACCAGCCCCGGCAGTTATGAAACTAAATTGCCTACACTCGCATCTCACGGGTGAAGCGCTTGACCTAATTCGCAGTATACCCATTTCAGAAGCCAATTATGAGGTTGCCTGGGATACCCTTACCCTGTACTACGAGAATCTACGTCGACTAGTACACAACCATTTAGCTGACATGTTTGCTGTGAAGCCCATGACGAAGGAAAGCAGTGCCGAAGTGAAGAGAATCCTTAACCAAGTTTTCACCCCCTTCGAAGCGCTCACAGGCCTGGGCAGGCCCACTAAGCAATGGTCTGACATAATAGTATTCATGCTCGCTAAGCATATGAATCCTAACAGTCGTCGGGAGTGGGAGAAAAATCTTGGCAAGACTGCCAATCTTCCAACACTTGATCGAATAAAATCGTTCCTGCAAGGACAAGTTCTGGTTTACCAGGCCCTCGAAGAAACTTCCACAGTTTCTAAACCTGTTGACAACTTAAGTTAACAACTCCTTTCAGACTTCGGCTGAAAAATCACCAAAAAAGAACAATAAAAAGAAAGAAGAGAGTCTCAAATGCCCTGTTTGCGGCGGAAACCATTCTCTAGGAAAATGCCCGACCTACAGATCAAAGCCTCTTCCGGAGCGTAGTTCAATAGGACTGAAGCTTTGTGAGAACTGCCTAGGTCCACACCAGACAAATAATTGTAAATCTACCTTCGCGTGTTTTACATGTGGTCGCAAGCACTACACCTCATTGCACGATCCAAGTAAAGATTGTTTGAACTCGCCACCCACCCAACAGGTGAAACCCAAGGCAGAACGCTCTACTTCGGTAACAGCACCAAGTGCGCCTCCAAGCTCACTCCAGCAACTTCAGCGAGCTCAGAACATAAAAACCAGTACAACTTTCAATGGAGCTTCGCTGGTCTACAGCGGCCTCACCGGAGTCTTGCTTGGCACAGCACGCATAGTTGTCGAGGGTCCTACAGGTACCAAAATCAAAGCTCGCGCATTGATAGATAATTGCTCGCAGCCTTCTTTCATTTCTGATAGGTTGTTTAACCAGCTTGAACTCAAGGGCACACCCACGCATGCCCCAGTCTCGTCAGTCGGGGGAGTCCAGGCAGTAACCAGCAAACAACTAACCAGATTCACAGTCGAACCACACTTCAGCTCCAGGTTCGCCTGCGAGGTGAAAGCTCTTGTTGTACCTCATGTGTGCTCTTACGCACCACCACACACTTCGCTGGTTGCAAACTTCCATCACCTATCTAGTCTCAACCTGGCAGACCCAGCCTTTTTAGACGATGCTGAGATAGACGTGCTCCTGGGAGCAGACATTTATGCCTTGATAGTGCAGGAAGGTAACGTCAAAGGCAAACCTGACGAACCTGTTGCCACGGCCTCACTCCTAGGTTGGTTAGTCTCCGGTTCGATTCCATTAAGTTCAAGTTTGACCAGTTCAGTCACACTCCAGTCATTCCATTGTGCGAAAAACGACTCCCTATCTGAAATACTGCAGAAGTTCTGGCACCAGGAAGAGGTACAGGACGTTAAACTTCTCACTCCCGATGAGGAGTATTGCGAGAGACATTACACGGAAAATGTCAAACGAGATTCTTGCGGACGCTTTTACGTTAGGCTGCCTTTCAAAGAGACTGTTCCTAGTCCCCCTGGTAACTCTTACAATAAGGCAGTTGCGATGCTAAAACGTATGGAGCAAAAATTTAATGCTGACCCCGAGTTCAAAAAGCTCTACTTCGACTTCATAGGTGACTACATCTCCGGTGGTCATATGATCCATGTACCAAGAACTTCCCCCTTGTTCAAACCTCTGAAGGAAAGTTTCTTTTCACCACACCATGGAGTACTTAAACCCTCTAGTTCAACCACCAAGCTCCGAACTGTCTTCAACGGTTCGAGTAAAACAAGTTTAGGCACATCGTTGAACGGTTTACTTCACACGGGCCCTAATCTTCTTCCCGAATTGATTAATTTAGTCGCAGCTTGGAGGTTGTATAGATATGTCTTTGTTGCCGACATTAAGCAGATGTTCCGGCAAATTTAACTCAACTCTGAAGACTGGCACTATCAAGCCATTGTCTGGAGATTTAACCCCAATGATCCAATCGAAATCTACTATTTAGTTACCGTATCCTACGGGTTAGCCTGCTCATCATTTTTGGCATCTCGTACATTGCGAAAGCTCGCTTACGATTATCGATTTATGTACGCCTTGGCCTTTCTGATTATCATCTTTGAAATATACATGGACGACGTCCTGTCCGGAGGACATACGATACATGAAGCTCGTGAGAAACAGCAACAATTGATTGGTCTCCTAGAGGAGGGCGGTTTCGAACTTAGGAAATGGCTTTCCAACGAACCTCAAATTTTGACAAATTTACCTAAAAATCATCTCGCCACGGATCCCACAGCAATCTTCGAAGCTTCGTCTTCTTTTGCTGTCTTGGGACTCCAATGGCAAGCCAAAGATGACACCTTCTCTTTCAGCCTAAACTACACACCCCTTGAAGGAATTCTGAAAAAACGATCGGTTTTATCGAAATCGGCTCAGATTTTCGATCCAATGGGATGGCTAGCCCCTGTTACAGTTTCCGCCAAAATATTCATGCAGTTCTTGTGGCTTCTGAAGTGCGGGTGGGACGACCCATTGCCCTCAGACTATGTCAGTCAATAGGAAACTTGGACAGCCAAATTGGACGCCATAAACTCTCTAAAAATACCACGTTTCGTTCAGTACACTCCGAGTGTAAAATCCTGTGAAGTACACGGCTTTGCCGAAGCTTCCGAAGCAGCATGCTTGGCAGTCGTTTATTTACGTATAATTACCAAGGACAATGCACATTGTTCATTACAAATAGTCAAAACCAAGGTAGCTCCGCTCAAGAAATTGAGCATACCGAAATTAGAGCTACTAGCTGCTCAAATTTTATCAAAGCTAACTCACAACTTTGTATCATCTTTACCAATACAAATCGATGCCATACATCTATGGACCGACTCAAAGGACGTGTTGTTTTGGCTGAGAAGTCATCCATCGAGATGGCAGATGTTTGTGGCTAACAAGTGCTCTGTCATTCTCACATCACTGCCAAAGGCCTACTGGCACTACGTTAAATCCGCTGAAAACCCAGCTGACGTAGCGTCTCGTGGGATAAGTCCAGATGTGCTCGCTGCCTATCCACTATGGTGGCTTGGCCCTCCGTGGCTGAGCAAATTACTTACCCCCTGGACCACGACTCCTGACGAATTACTAAACCACAAGCCGATCGAGGAAAAAGCTCCGAAAATAGGCTTAGTTACTAACACCGCAGTGTGCCTCGCCACACCCGAACGACAAATGTGGGCCGTAGGTTTCAAATACTAGTCGTTAACTACACTACTTCGAATTACAGCCTTAGCTCTTCGCTTTGTATATAAGTTGTTTCGTAGAGTCGCAGCAAGAAATATTGTAAATGGTAGTTTTGAATTTCATAGCTTTTTAGACTTCTCTGACATAGACGCAGATTACCTGTCCTCAAAGGAACTGCATGGTACAAAACTTTTAATGGGCATACCACACCCAGCAAGCTTACCTGTCGGAAGACATAGGAAATATCAAAGAGCGGAGAGAAATCTCAAAATCTTTAAGAAAATTAAATCCTGTCTTGATAGGCAACTTCCTTCGTGTTGGTGGTCGCCTGGATCAGTCAATGTTACCGTACGATCAGAAGCATCCCATTGTTCTACCTGGTGATTGCTTCTTCAGTCAGCTTTTAATTAGGCATGCCCATGCATTGACACTCCATGGTGGCACCCAACTTTGCCTTGCCATTCTTCGCACTGAGTACTGGCTAGTCAATGGCCGGCAGGCAGTTAAAAATGTCATAAACTCATGTAAAGCCTGCATAAGGTACGCCGCAAAGACTCAAAATCAACTGATGGGTGACCTACCTACGGTCAGGATCTGCCCAGCCTCACCATTCTCTCGTTCCGGTGTTGACTACGCTGGACCATTCCAAATTCGTTTAAGGGGAGGTTCTGGTGGATTTTTTTCAAAAAATCGAAATTTTTTTTTTCCTTTTTTGAGTAGAAAATACTTCTAAAAATGTAGTAAAATTGATTTCATAGGCCTCCGAGGTCGAAAACCGGTTTAAAATAGAGAAAGAGCAGATGCAGCGTTCGAGCGCTCCAAAACAACAGCTGCCCCGCCGTGCGGCGTCGACCCGTCTTAGTACTCCACGGTCCCGCCTATTGTATTATAGGGCCCCCTCCTTTTTCAGAAGGTCTGTGTAGGTCTCAACCTAGTTTAGGAGAGCAGTATACACTCTCTTCTTGTTGGAGTCGGATCAAAATTAACGATACACCATGAGTGACAAGAAACTTGGAGTTTCAAATAGTGGTGGAAATCGAAGACCGAATCATGGAAGTAAAAGAAGAACTTTTCACGGCAATCGATTCTCATCTGATGCAGATTTAGAATATACAAGCACAGCAGCAAAAAAAATAAAAGAAAGTGGTCCAGATTTTGAGGTTATTGAGTATCCATCGTCAGTTTACTGTTTCATACATTTGCCAATTTGCAAAAATTGCAAAAATAAAGTTATTTTTGGTCAAAGTAATATGAAAGGTTTAGGATTTGAGTTACAAGTTTCGTGTAAATGTAAAAGTAGTGAAAAAGTTCCTTCGTCACCAAAAATATCTGCTGGCTACGAAATAAATCGAAGACTAATATATGTACTTCGTTTACTAGGAGTCGGATTCAATGGTTTTAAAAATTTTTGTGGCCTTATGGATATTTCAAGTACAAGTTTAAGTATTTCTGGTTACTATGACTGCATAAAACAGATTCATCTTGCAGTAAGTGCAGTTTGTGAAGTTGTTTTGAAAAAAGCAGCTAAAGAGGAGCTGGAGCAGAATCTTGGTGTGCTTATCAAAAGGCTGCAGCTGAAGATAAATTAAAAGATTATGAGCACCCACCAGCGTTTGATGAAGAGACTCAACAAGTATTAAAAAATATCTACGAGGATTTAACATCTGATGATCTTTTAGAAAGATGTTTGGGTGCAAATACCCAAAACAACAATGAAAGCTTCAATGCTTGCGTGTGGAGCATTGCTCCAAAACACATGTTTGCAGGGAAGAATGTTATTGAAATTGCTGCATACAGTGCTGCTTGCATATTCAACGAAGGACTTGCACCTATTTTAAAAATTATGGAGACCATGGGCGTGAAACTTGGTTCAAACTCAATCGCACATGCTCGAAACGTAAACGAAAGACGCATTTGTCGCGCTGAGTACCAAACTTCTACAACTTCCAAGGAATATAGAACAGCTGCTAGAAATGCCAGGATAATGGAAAATGATATGTTTGAGCAAGAAGAAGGAGTTATGTATGGAGCTGGCATCGCTGATTAAAAGTAAGTCCCTGTTTTTTATGATTTTAACAAAAAAAAAAACTTAAAACGATTTTTCTCAAAACTGCATTTTTTGACCTTAGGGAAGTGATAAAAAAAAAACTATTGCATGAATCAACTCAAAATTTTCACAGCATATTCCTCTATTATGTCGCTATGGCAGGAACTAGAAAAAAAAAAAAAAAAAAAATTTTTACCGAAGTTATAAACAATTGAAGTTGCAAAAACATTGCAAAAAAATTTACACGGCCGCCATTTTGTTTTTTTTACTCTTAAATTACTCGTTCTAGTTCCTGCCATAGCCAAATCTATACAGATTCAGAAAATGTTTGATTTTTTGATTTCAGGCTCATCATTCGGGAGTTATCACTTCCCTGACCGAAAAAGAGGACAATTTTGAGGCCATCATTAGGCAACGAAAAAAAAAAAAAAAAAAAAAAAAAATTTTTCAATTGTTTTATATTTATTCTTTAAGGTGTAAAAAATTTGGATGTCTCATATTATTTTTACTATGAAATAAAAATCTTAGAAAAAAAAAAAAAAGAAAAGTCAATCCACCAGAACCTCCCCTTAACCAAATCGCGAGGCAAGGAAACCTTGAAAGGATATGTTTGTCTCTTCGTTTGTCTAGTTACTTGAGGCATCCATTTAGAACTTGTTGAGGACTACACGTCCGACTCCTTCATTGCGGCCTTCCACCGATTTACCTCAAGGTGGGGTCATTGCAGCGAGTTGCTCAGCTACCAAGGCACTAACTTCATCGGCGCTGATGCCAAGCTTCGTCGCATGTTTCGCAAAGGCTCAGAACACATGAGCAAAGTCTGTCCATACCTTGCCCAGCAGGGCACCAATTGGAGATGGAACCCCCCAGGTGCACCACACTTCGGTGGTATCTGGGAAGTGGGTGTCAAATCCACAAAACACCACATTCGCAGAGTCGTTGGCGAATCCGTCTTGACATTTTCCGAAATGGCAACCTTGTTAAGCCGCATAGGAGCCCGTCTGAATTCTCGACCTCTGCTACCAATTACCGACGACGTCTCAGACAACAATTTCCTTACCCCGTCGCACTTCTTAATCATGCGAAGGTCGTACTTGATTCCAGAATGCGACCACACTCACGAAAATATACCTGTTGGTCGGCGATGGCAGCTCGTATCTCAGAAAACACAGCACTTCTGGACTCGCTGGAGACACGAATACCTGTCATCACTCCAAGAACGCAGCAAGTGGACCAAAACCGCCAGGTCCTTTCAGCCAGGTGACATAGTCTTCATACGTCAAGAGAACATATTTTACACGACATTTATAAAGCAACATCTCACTGATATTTTAAGGTGGTTCCCTATAATATATATAGCTAACCAAAAATGTATTTATAGACGATCGTTGCCCCCACTCTGACGCCACGCGCCGCTGCGGCTGGTGATGTTCTTAGTTCCTCTGAAGTCACGCGTTTTTCATTGATTATGATTCGTTATCTCAAAAGTTACTACCACTTTCTATATTTTTCTTTGTTTCTCATGATTCCTTACATCTTGTACAACCAGAAAACGTGTTTTTCAAAATATTCTAAGAAAATTGAATATAAGATTCAAGAACAAACCTTTAGATTTATACATGTAATGAGTTGAAACTTCTGAGCTCAATATCTCAAAAATGAGCCCAGCTCAGGGGTATACGTAAAATACCAACGTGTAGGGGACTCAAAAAACTAACTCTTTGCTGAGTTTGAAAACTTTTTTAAGAAACTCGAAAACTATTGGAAACCACCTTAAATGAATACAAGATTCTTTTACATTCGCGATGAGAAAAGAACGCATCAAACTATTGGATCAACACTATATCTAGCCATGTTAACGACGAAGGAACAACACATAGATGTGTTAAAGCAATAAAATATCTAATGACACTTGAAAATACAACGCATTCATGTATTAAATCAGTACTAGATTCAGCCTCAGTCACGATGAAGAAACAACATACCTATGATTTCAAAGATGAAAAAGTAGCCCAGGACAAAATTTGAACAGTAATTAAAATTGGTACAGTACGAGAAATTTTTAAGGGTAATTAAGGGATACTTAAGTGGTCAGATTTGCGCAATTCCAAGCCAGCCAGTGAGATCAGCAAAATACGCTAGTTTAGTGAGAGTTAGGCTGCTAACGTGGCTCGGGTTGGTAAAGCAGATCAGGTTAATGAGGATGGTTAGGCGGAGGTTATGGAGGACGAGGGTGCGAGGGGAGATGAAGTGAGGGAGGGTTTTTTATTTCACTTAAAAGTATTAATAAGGCTTTCTCAAAATTTAAAGTAATTCAACAAAACTTTACAGTAAGTGACTAAGTTAGAGACTATATGATGAATAAGATTAGTAGGATTTGTTGGTTGATTGGTATAACTGTGGGGGTAAAGTACGGTACTTGAAGTAAATCAAATGAGTGAGTCCCAGTTATGGGGCTAAGATTAAAGTAGGTCAGGTAGTTAAAGATGAAAAAATTAGTATTGTTAGTAGGGTCCTTAATATGGGTGAGAATAGTAAAGCTGGTTAGATATGGTGTGCGATGGATGTGTGCTGGTAAAGATATTAAACTCATAACTTCAACTCTAGTTAGAATTTTCATATAAAACTATGAGTCATTAAAAAGGTAATAAAAAATTCTTTGTTGTTTGGTCTGACGAATGTTAATTATATAAAAAAATTTTTTATTAATTGCCAACATTTCGTCATCGATTTGAGATGACCTCTTCAGGGCTAAAATGTACAAAGACCGCAAATGTATAACAAAAATCACAAATTAGAAATCAAACAATACAAATATAATACTTATTTTATTCTTATTAAATAGTTTATAATTTAAACATTGTCAAAGTAAATTATCAGAGTAAAATCAAAGTCCCACTTGTTTATTGGAATTCAAGATCCCAAAGGCCATGTACTCGACCAAAGAGACTGGCCCAACAAACCCAGCTCTGATAAATCTGCTCCTTACCTGGGTAGAATCGACTGGAACTGGCCGCCACAAAAACAAGAAACTTAGTCCTACGTAGAACAGGTAGGCTCCAAGACAAAACAGCGAAAGAAATATTAGGCGTTGGCGGAAAAAACCGCATTTACATCAGTGTCTTATGGCCGAAACCAATATACCTCCTGCTCGCGAAGTTGCAGACAAGCTCAAACACGCCTCACCTGTACTAGAAAACCTCATCGTCCTCATGCGAAAACAAGTCGCTTTACGCTCATCCCGAAATTCTCAGCCTCGGACCTTCAACTGCTCAAGCCGAGACAGACTTCTCTCCCTGACTCCAGAGAAGGGTCCATGTCTGAAGACAACTCCAACTGACGTTGAATTGTTCAACCAAGGCCCCTTGACATCTCTAATTCGATCCAAGCTAGGCACATAAACATCAACAGATTAAATTCCCCAAACAATTTCGCACTTTTAGAGGCTGAAGCAAGTCGAAGGTTCCGCGATCTCATCGGCATATGCGAGACCTTCTTGTCACCGGGAGAGCCTGACTCTCACCTCACTTTAGATGGTTTCAGCTTCACCCGAGTGGATCGTTTGGATAAAGAAGGTAGTGGAGTAGGCCTGTACGCCAGAGACTACCTGATTGTAAAGCCCTTAGCACAGTCTAAAGGCGTTTTTCATAATACTCCAGAATTTCTGATATGCGAAATAATAAACTCAAATTAGAAATTACTCTGTTGTGTTGTTTATCGCCGCCCTCACGCCAGCTATCCCACTCAATTTTTTAAAATTCTCTCCATCTACTTGCCTCGTTTTGACAATGTCATTGTCATGGGAGATTTTAACACCAACGTCTCGTCCGCCAGCTACGATGCAAAACAGCTGCTCTGCTCAATTCGCACACATAACTTACACCTAGCCTCGGTTGAACCAACACATCACACCACTTGGCGTGATTCACATACCTGCCTCGATTTCTTCATGGTTAACAACTCCGATAAAGACTTCAAGCAGTCATAGACGATGATGGTAACATCTGTGAATGGTGCGACGTTGATTCCGGAGTCCCTCACCGAAGTAAGAAACCTGGGAGTTACGCTCTCGCCTACTCTTGACTTCAAATCCCACGCTAGGCTGGTCTCTTCAAAAGTTTACTCAGGTCTTTTCTCGTTGAGATTCTTCCGTCACTCTCTCACAAAACCTATGCGCATTCACTTGGTACAATCTCTGATCTTACCTCACTTTGACTACACCAGTGCTGTATATTTACATCTCCACAAGTCACAAAATCTGAAAGAGAGCACAAAACACCTGCTTTCCGTTTCATCTTTGGCAACATTCCGTACGACGCCCACGTCACACCACACCGACTTGAACTTGGCTGGCTATCTGCCCTCCGTCGACGTGAGTACCTGACCTGCACCGCAGCTTACAAGATCATTGCTCCAGGTATACCCACCTACCTGGCAAGTCACTTCTAGCGTCTTAAGGGGGGGGGGGGGGGGGGTCTACCCGAGACAGTTTCAAAAAATAGATTTATTTATTTTTTTTTTTTTTCTGATAGTACAACATCTCAAGAATGTTGTGTTGAAATTTTGAGTCATTCTGAGTTGATCTCATAAGTTACAGCCTTTCTCGTGCTACGTCTTTTAGCCTGCTTCGAGCGGCTGCACGAAACTTTAAACGCGTTTTTCTCAAAACTAGTATTTTCAAAGTCAGTGAGGAAAATATCTTCGCAACCTCTGCACCGATCGTTCTAAAATTTTAACCACGTCTTTATCATATACTTATCTAGGTATTAACACGAGGATTTTTGAAAATTTCAATTTTTACGGTTGTGACACCGACAAAATGGTGGATTTTTTTGCCGAAAAAACGACGTTTTGCAAAATCACTGCAAAATCGTCTAAAATTAAAAAAAAAATCCTCGTGTTATTACCAAGATAAACTTGTAACTACCAATCATCTCTGTTCGTAAAATCTCCAAATTGAAAGATAAACTTGTCTTCTAATAGAATCTTCCTTTAAAATTGATTTTAAATGATCTGGAACAAAATGGCATTCCTCACCGCAAAAAAACGTAAGACGGAAGCGTCGTAAAAAAATGGCTGGCATCGGCTTGTTTCTACGTATTTTTACATAAAAAAATTTGAGAAGATACTTGAAATGTTACTTTATTATGTAGTCAATAATTGACTTTAATAAATTTTTCCGTTTTTAAAATAAAAATTCACAAAAATTTGCTTTTTTTCGGCCCTCAAGGGTAGACTCCCCCCTTAACATCGACACTCACCAACTCAGAACTGGTCGAAATCTGCCCGAGATCATGTTCTACAAAACACCTCGAACAGCAACGTGGCAAAGATCTTTTCTGATTCAGGCTTCTACTCTACTGAACTCTCTCCACATCACCAACTTCGATATGGACAACTTCAACTCCTTCAAGCGAGCGACTAGAGATGCCCTATACGCCAGAGACATCGTAGACTGGAACACGAGGATTGTGAACGAGGGTCTACTGTGCCCTCTTGTTCCCATCCCCGCCACCCATCACCAGCCTTAACAGCTATTGTGATATTGTGAGATAGTGAACTCGTGATATTGTAATATTGTGATATGATAAAAATCTCTGCTGCCAGACATTTCAACGTTAACTCATGTGCTACATATTACTATTATTTGAAACTCTATTGTAAAATATTTATTATAATCATAATCTACACATTATTACTTCCAAATTCATGTATATTAATTCAACCTGTACATTTATTACTTGGACACCAGACGAGGTTCTACCTTAAGGTGAAATAAACGAACTATCTATGTATCTATCTATCTATCTATCTATCTATCTCTCTCTCTCTCTCTGTCTCACTCTCTCTACCGTGGACTCGCAAAGCAGAGCCAACAAATTTTGATAAATTGGTCAGAAAAGTGCCTTCCACTCTTTTTAAAAATCTGAAAAAAAATTAGAGCAGTTAATTTTTGTTAAAATATGTCTTATTATTTTTTCTAGCGAGGTGTTTGTCTTAGATTTTTTAGTCGCAGATTTAAGGTTAAAAAATTCGAAAAATGGTCCAAAAGGTTTAAATTTGGCGCCAAAAATAATATTAAAAAATATAGGCGAACGACCTTTTTTTTTTTTTAGAAATTGTTGCCGCCAACCACATGTCTCTAGCCTTAATAGGTTTAGAGATATGAATTAAAGTTAAAAAATCACTATTTAAAACCCTACGGAAAGAATAGGGAGCTGCGGTTTGTGCCAAAAATTTTCTTTATTTATGCCTTTTCTAATGATATATATATATACATATATCTTGAAAACAAAGCTCTGTATAAAAAAGTTTTTCGTATAAAAGTTGTTTGAATTAGAAGGGGAAGTAGAATGGTAACCTTTGATTTGGGCCCGGGACCTTACGTTGGGCCCTACGGACCCAAAGTCCGTTTTTTCAAATGGGAACCCCTATTTTTGACCCCGGATTCGGAAAGAATATGCAATTTTCGTATAGCACATGTAATGTAAAAGTTTCTTGAAATATAATTTTTCAAATGTAATACGCTGCAATCTAGTCAGATATATTTTAAGCAATGATTAAAAAATAATTGTACAGTGTTAAATGCGATCGACTGTAAACTTATGCGACTTAGTCTTATGCGATTCAACTCCATATGACGCATTGATAATCACGACAAATCGTGTCTATTAAGCTAGCGTAGCCATTTTACGCATTTTTTGTATTGCACATGCATAGGGAAAGTTTCTTAGTCTAAAATTTCCATCAAAATGAGCCCAAAAAATTTGGGCCCAGAACCTTACGTTGGGCCCTACGGACCCAAAGTTGGTTTTTTCAGATGAGAACCCCTATTTTTGACCTCAGATTCGAAAAGAGCGGAAAATTTTAATATTTTAAGGTATTTTTTGGAAATTTTTTTGGGCCCTATAAGGCCCTGCAGGGCTTATAAGGCTTTCATAAGACCCTTTTTTTTTAAACGCTAATTAAGTCAAAAATAACGCATTTTTGTATTGCCCATGTATAGAGAAAGTTTCTTAGTTTGAAATATCCAACGAAATGAGCCCAAAAAATTTGGGCCCCGGGCCTTACGTTGGAAAATCTTTTTTGGGGCCTCATAGGGCCCCAAAAAAATTCCAAAAAATACTTAGAAATCGTAAAATTTTCCGCTCTTTTCGAATCCGGGGTCAAAATCAGTGGTTCCCATTTGAAAAAACGGACTTTGAGTCTGTAGGTCCCAAATCCAAGGCTACTTCCCCCTCCAATCCAAACAACTTTTATACAATGAGCATAGCCTTGGCCATCTTAAATTGGTTGCTCTCTAGTAAGTTGCCGCAAACTTTTTTCTTTGGGAGAAACCTTATCCAATTGAACAAGATCTGCATTACACGAGGTAAACTGATTCCACGAAAACTTCTCCTTTATGGTTTCATTTTCGTTTTCAAGCTTGTATAAATCGTTATCAATTTCAATGACACACATTAAAATATTTCTGAGCTCAACTGGACCTTTGTCAACATCAGGAATTGGTACTCGAACCCTATCACTGACTTTACATTTAGGAAATCGTAAATTAGAACGAGTTTTCATTTTCATTGCTAGTTTTTCCAAATTTTGTTTAGCAACGCACCTGTTTTTTTTTTTATTTGGGTTATTTCATAATTGACAGGGTCTGCTAATTCTCCTTCTGCAGTTTCATCTTGTCTTTTGCGTTTTCGATTGCCACATGGTACTTCTTCTTTTTCTTCTTCTTCTTTTTCTTCTTCTGCATGTCGTTGGTTAAATTCGAGGTCAACTGCTGGTAAGATTAGCTGCGAGTTGTCGTTTTTTCCCATTCGTTATCAAGCAGCTGGTGAAGTTCTTCTTCATATCGTATATCGTTTAGCAGCTCTTTAGGAATTGATATCGACAACGGACCTATTTTTGCGTCGGAACCGAACATTGATTGATAGGGTGATATTTTTATACCATCATGATAAGTAAGATTTTTCATGAATTGAATAAATCCTAACGCTTCAGACCAGTGCTTATTCTGTTCTTTTTCCATTCATGTAGCTAACATATTTTGAACGTCGTCATTGGATCTTTCTACTCTTCCCTGAGATTTACTGTGTCTTGGTTTGCCATGGATAATTTTAAATCCAGGCCACATCGTTTCTAATTGATCAATTACTTTATTGACAAATTCTCGTCCATTATCATATTGTAAAATGACTTGGGCTCCAAATGATAAAAATAAATCAAGCAAAACGTAGCTCACTTCCTCAGCAGTTTTCGTTTTTAAAGCTCAAAGCTGTAAAAATTTAGTAAGATGGTCTTGGTAATTAAGAATCCACTTATGCGGTCCATCTGCTTTAGACTGCGTGTCAATTAGATCTACTTGACACCTGCTATTCATTTCACTTGAAATAATTGGTTTCACAACAAGACCTTATCTTGCATTTTTTTGTTTTTTTTGTTTTTTTGACGGGGAACACAAAATTTGAGAAATAACAAAATTGCCTCTTGAGTAGCATTTAAAAATTTTTTTTTTTTTGACCCGAATCATTCGATTTTTTCCTCCGTGCCCAGGTGCAATATGAGCTGTGTCTAGAACATATAACATTTTCTCATTTCTTATAAAGTATTGAATTTGAGTTTCACCTCTAAATTTAATTTAATATTAACTTCAAATTGTCATGCAGCTTAACGAATAAACAGTCAATTACATTTAAATGACTTGCCTTCTTTCAAAAGAACAATCAACTTTTCTAATCCACCTAACGAGAAAATATCATAACATTGCAACCGTCGACGTTGCAAGTTGTCATAGTGCTTGAATTATTATTAACAGACTCAGGATTATAACCCACGATGACACTGATGTATTTAATTCAGCCTATAATCTTACTGCAGCAATCTTTCTACCAATAATCTTCCTGAAAAGAAAGGAAAAAATTTCGACCGCGTAAACAAATCCCTATTTGATTTATCTAACCTCGGAGGGCGCGACTGCTTGATATGTCAGTAGTGGTCGCGGGCTATAGGAACGAACGCATGAAATCTCCGG
Source organism: Encarsia formosa (assembly GCA_038277355.1). Lineage (NCBI taxonomy): Eukaryota > Metazoa > Arthropoda > Insecta > Hymenoptera > Aphelinidae > Encarsia > Encarsia formosa. The sequence goes on along the minus strand of CM076185.1, from coordinate 30,468,247 downwards.
TTAAAAGAAAGAATAACAAAATGTATGAGATTTTATTCTGACGATTTAATAAAAGAGAAACTTAAAACTAATACAATTTGCTTATTCTAAAAAAATGTCGTCGTGACAATTTAACTGTCGAGATCGAGAGCAAAACAAAGCGATCAATCTAAAATGTAAACCGGTCAACGGCGGCAACAAAGAAAAACTATTTAGCATCTAAGTGATATTTTACACTTCACTTTTTTTAAACAATGAATTTTTCGATTTTTTCTGAATTATTATGTGAATAAATAAAAATAAATTATCAAGAGTTTATTGGCTTGGTTGTTGTTCATACATGTGGAATTAGTTATAACGTTGAAATCTAAATGCCAAAAATATTATTTCAACTGAACCTAATTCGGCCCTAAGTCGCGCCCCGTGAATGCCCCGTTACAATTCTAACGAGGGCCCTACCATGCTTTCGGGGCAATTAGCGAGACCCTAGCTAGCACTCTGACAATCTTTCTGATCGGGTAATTCAAATTTTCTGACAAAAAAAAAAAAACCTATCCCTGTTGAATGTCCACATGTGTGGCACGTAAAATTATTTTCAAGTAGATAATTATAAAAGAAAATAAAATATAGATGCAGTTAATTATTTAATGATTTTATAGTCTCTTATATCATAAATAATCAAAAAATTGGTTTTTTTTTTATATGCTTTTCATTAACTCACAATGTTTCGTCGTCGTCGTCGTCGTACGTTCAAAACTGCCAAGCTCTAGAACCTGGAGCCTGTAAGACCTGGAGGTCTGAAATTTTGCAGAGGGTCTAGGTTCGGATGACAATACATGAATCCGTAGTCACTTATCGACCTGGACCTCCAGGTCGTCGATGACGGGGGTACCTGGGGGGGGGGGGTCATCTCCGAGAATTTGGGCTAAATTCTTCGGGGATGACTTCAAGGAAAGTTCTAGAGTATTTATCGAGGCAATTTGAACCTAAGTACCAAGGTCACCGATGATGGGGGTACCCGGGGTACCTGGGGGTCATCTCCGAGAATTCGGGTCGAATTCATGGGGTATGACTTAGGATAGAGTTCGGGGGTGTTTTAGAGCATATGAGGAGTCGGATGCAAAAACGACTTAAGTAAGGTTAAGCCCTTTTTCAATAAATCGATTTATTAGGGCCCTTAAACCCTATTAAGTAAATATACAACTTGAAAGTTGTATAAATAGAGTTGAATACGATTTAATTTTACCTTAGAATAGGCGAAAACGTGAAAATAAAGTTACATGCCACGTGACACTCCGCGCTGCTCCCCGCGCTCCCGCTCAGCTGATGAGCAATTAAAAGCAGTACTCGATCTCGCGCTCTTTAGGTACTGTTGTTTTCACTAGATTTTTTGTGAAATTCGATAAAATGGGTGATTCAACAAGTGAGACATTGTCAAATACTAATGTTAGTTTCGAAAAAGGATGAGGGTCTGACGAAGAATCTGAATTCAAGGACTAACCTTTGAATTTGTATGATGCGTGTTTGCTTTATATTAATTATTAATTATGTATGGATAAGATAAAAAGAAAATAAATGAATTTTTAGCAAATTTACTCACTCAAAACCGTTTTAAAATTTGAAATTAATGAAATGTATAAATTAGTGACCCGTCGGATGCAAAAAAGGGCTCAACCCAAATTGTTTAAATTGTGTTATTCAACTATGAAATTAAAAGATTAAAAATCTTTATTTGACAATATTGTATTCTCAAGTAATGATATTTGTAGATTATAGTAGTTTTTTTTTCAAGTTATACTTTTTCTGTGCAAAATAACACTTATAAAACTTTAACTCTATTCATCTCGAAACTGCAATTTCAGGGTTAAGTCGTTTTTGCATCCGACTCCTCAATTATGAGGAAGAAGTTTGAACCTGGAGAGCCAGGTCAACGATGACGGGTGTACCAAGAGAACCTGGAGGTCATCTTCGAGACTTAGGGACAAGTTCTGCGGAAATGACTTTAAGTGGTGCTATAGAGTATTTATCGAGTTGTACCTGATTTTACATTCCCATTGTTTTTTTTATGGTTTCTATTCTTAAAAAAAAGTTTTTCAAAACTTTTTTATTTATTTTTTAGTTTATACTTTTTAGTCTTAGCTTAATGTATGTAATTTATATAAATTGACAGAAAAATGAAAAGAATATTTTTAGAGTAAGATTTTAAGTCTAATTATTGTTTAAAATTTGGTTACTATTGAAATTTTCATCATCATCCTTTTTACAATTATAATATTTGAAACATTTTTTATTATTCAAATATATTGATAACTGTCAAATTAGAACCTCTGCAGAACTCTTAAGTCATCCGTAGAATTTGGCCAAAACTTTCGAAGATGGCCTCCAGGTTGCTCAGGTACTCCCGTCATCAGCGACCTGGGTACCTGGGTTTAAATTGCCTCGATAAATACTCTATATTATCTCTTAAAGTCATTTCCAACGAACTTGTCCCTAACTCTCGAAGATGACCTCTAAGTTCCCTAGGTACACCCATCATCGTTGACCTGGCTCTCCAGGTTCAAACTTCTTCCTCATATGCTCTAAAACACTCCCGAACTCTATTCATAGTCATACCCCAAGAATTCGACCCGAATTCTCGGAGATGACCCCCAGGTACCCCGGGTACCCCCATCATCGGTGTTCTTGGTACTTAGGTTCAAATTGCCTCGATAAATACTCTAGAACTTTCCTCAAAGTCATCCCCGAAGAATTTAGCCCAAATTCTCGGAGATGACCCCCCCCCCCAGGTACCCCCGTCATCGACGACCTGGAGGTCCAGGTCGATAAGTGACTACGGATTCATGTATTGTCATCCGAACCTAGGCCCTCTGCAAAATTTCAGACCTCCAGGTCTCACAGGCTCCAAGTTCTAGAGCTTGGCAGTTTTGAACGTACGACGACGACGACGAAACATTGTGAGTTAAAGAAAAGCATGTAAACAAAACAATTTTTTGATTATTTATGACATAAGAGACTATAAAATCATTAAATAATTAACTGCATCCATATTTTATTTCCTTTTATAATCATCTACTTGAAAATAATTTTACGTGTGCCACACGTGTGGCTCACCCTAGCCAGGTAAATACGCCTCGTTATTCACCTCGTAACGCCCAGGTAGACGCAGTTGCGATTGAGGAAATCGGCGAGTTGGCTGGTGAGGACGAGAGCAGTTTTTGGGAGGGAAACGCACAGTAGTTGTAGTGGGAGAGTTGGACGTTGATAATATTTCGTCACGCATATCCACGCCCGCTGCAATCAGTCAGGAAAGTAACGAGCGCGATTCAACGAAGGCTGATATTCTGACACCCACTTACGATTTCGTGTCAGATTCAATTCGGGATGAAGACGCAAGTGTGGTGTCGATTTTCGATTGTCCCCGGGATTTTTTGCTTGATGAGGAGTCCGAGCCCAGCATCAAGCGGACTGATGTCGAACCCGTGGTCCCTATACGAATAAATGGTGTGAAAATCAATGCATTCATTGACTCAGGCAGCAGTATATCATTTGTGTCTGGACACTTGTACAATGAACACCGCGAATCTTGGAAAAGCTTGCCTACCCTTCCGGTCATAGGGCTGCAAGCCACAGCATCCACTGGAGAAAAATCCGTTAGATAAAAGAAGCAGTTTTTTGCAACGGTGATAATCGGCACTTCGGAATGCGAGGACACACTTACGATCGTTTCAAAATTAATTAGGCCCTGTATAATCGGTCGCGACATGATTAAGAATTTAAATTTTAACATCAACATACACGGCGACTGTTTGGATTTTTTTGAGGACAATCTGAAGTTGGAATTTTTAAAAAATCAGGGAGGATCGGGAGAGTTTGTGGGCGTCATTCAAGAACCGAATTATGACCCGAAATCCATCCACGCGCATAATCATCCCTCTGACGAGGAAATTTCGGAGAAAGTGAATCCCATCAGTGACCTAAATGATGGGGAGAAAACGCGTCTATTTAATTTATTGCGTGACTTTAAGGATGTTTTCAGCGACGTACCGGAAAAATTTAAGAATTATTAATATAGCTTGAACATCCACGATAAAACACCTTACCTTGAGAGATCATATCCAATCCCTCTGCATCAGCGCGAGGCAGTGCAAAAGGAGATCGATCGGATGATACGCTTTGGGGTGATTGAATATTGTAAAAGCCCGTTCGTTAATCCGTTAGTCACAGTTGTAAAGAAAGACAAAAGTATCCGGCTGTGTTTGGACGCGCGCACGCTTAATGATAGAATCGATCCCGACTACAATAACCCGGAAGGGATCGAAATGGTGATAAATCGGTGCGAAGGGAATCCGATCATGTCGAGCCTCGACCTAAGCGCCACGTTTTGGCAAATCAAACTTGATCCCGAGACCAGGGATATCACAGCGTTCATGCACAACGGGCGAGTGCTACGTTACACAGTGACGCCGTTTGGTACCAAGTGCTCAATGGCTGCACTTTTTGAGGTTGTGCAACGAATGCTTCAGGGTTTCGACGACATCCTAGACTTCGTGGACGATTTGCTGATGATCTCGTGATCGTTCGAGGAGCATTTTGTGCTTCTAAAAAAACTGCTCTTGCGGATTAGGGCAGCGGGTGCTACCGTGAAATTCTCGAAGGTAGAATTATTTCGAAAGGAGATGAAATTTCTCGGGCACATTTTAACGCCGAACGGGGTGAGAATTGACCCTTCGAAGGTTCAAGGGATACATGACTTCGTCCTTCCACGAAATTTGAGACAATTGCGAGGCTTTCTGGGGCTCACGAACTTTACCGCAAAGTACACTGATCAAATCGCGCATGAATCTAGGCCTCTTTACGAGCTTTTGAAAGCTGGGCGAAAATGGGAGTGGGGAAGCGCTCAGCAGACGGCTTTTGAGCGAATGAAAAATTTGTTCTGCAAGGATGCATGTCTTTACTACCCGGTCAAGGACCTAGAGTTTATTCTTTTTACTAATGCGTCCGATTTTACCATGGGGGCGCTGCTGTGCCAGGAGGATCAGGAAGGAAAGCTCAGGATAGTAGCGTGTACAAGCAAGGCTTTTAAACTAGCGGAGCAGTCGTACTTTGCCACGGAGAAAGAGCTAAACGCGATAAGGTGGGCGTTAATTAAATATCGAACGTACCTACTGGGTGGGAAAATAGTGGTCAAATGCGACCACGAAAGCTTACAATTTTTTTTAGTTGCCAGCATTTATCGGATCGATTGTGTCATTGGGCCCTATCTATCAGCGATTTTGCTCCACGTATAGAGTACATCAAGGGAAGGACAATATCATCGCTGATGCGCTGAGTAGAATGGGACACCCTGAGGCAGACCGGGGTACGAGGGTTTTGATTGCCATGGCGATGCTTAAAGAGCCAAATACTACAATGAGCAGGCTCATGAAAACTCAGGGAGATGAGGGTGGACTGTCGGGAATAATTGAAATATTAAACTCGGGAGAGGAAGTTCCGGGATACGAAATTATCGAGAATTTGTTATGTAAGAGATTTAAAAAGATCGATCCCAAAGTCGTTATACCCACTACATTATTATTCGAGTTAGTGCGCTGCACGCACGAAGTGTACTGCCATCCGGGCGCTAAAAAAATGATCAAGCTTTTAAGTCAAGATTTTTTTTATCCGGGTTTGAAAGAGTATATCTTAAAATAATTCATGTGATAACATTAAAATATTATTTCCTGAACAACCTCATTTATATCAAGAAATTATTCTTTGCTCGTTTATATAGATGAAGTGACTATGGTAAGTCTCTACCCGGGATTTTGGTATATACCATGAGCAAGAGTCTTCCAACCAGCATACTAAGCATATAGTTTCAATTAAAGGGGCCGGACATATTAGGTGCAGTAGCGTTGATGTAGACCAATAATGTTAATGATAGCGTGAAGCTTATTAGAAAATTTGTTGACTAAAATATAAAAACGGATTTTAAAGGTGAAAGGATGAGGTGTGCGTAGGGAGGGTCTCTGAAGTACCGTTATCATGGCCAGGCTGCGGGGACTTCTCTTTTCTGCCGCCATCCATGCTGCTGCTGGTGCTTCTTTTGTTGTTGTTGTCGTTGTCAAATTTTTTTTTTTTTTTTTTTTTTTTTGTTAAAAGAGTAAAAAAATTTAAGTTACTAGTAAACTTTTTTTTTCTCAGTAAAGACTTAAATTTATTTAAAAGGTAGGGTGTTTGAAATAAAAACATACTAGTTTTTTTTTTCCTTTTTTTCATGTATTTATTTATCTTTATGTATTCACACTTATTATTTGAAATCAAATGAAAATTTATAGTTTCCAAGGTACGTGGCGTAAAAATTGTCATTTTCTATATTCTCTAAGATTTTTTGCCAAAACTCATCGTGTTTCACCATGGCCTCGGATATTTTTTGCGGCAAATAAACACCGAATTCGTCGTCCATTGTTACTAATACTTTTTTACCATATTTTGTAGTTGTTTTTAGGGCTGCCGTTATTCTGTGTTTCTCATTCACTGTCAGCTGCTTCAAATTTTTTTTGATAGTTCTGGAGCTTGAGCTATTTTATTTAAATTATTGATTCCAAACCCTTCAGAAGACATTTTGTATCTGGAATAGAGAAAGTTTTCAGTTTAGTAAAAAACAATATAATAAAATACGGTATAAAATGCACTATTGAATTTACTTACAATTAATAATTCCATAGCACGTCGTAGCTGCTGTTGTTGTTATTGTTTGTCTTTGTTTTTTCTTGAAGTCGAAGCGACGATCGGTTTGGTTGAGTGGTTGAACTGCAACTGGTTTTCTGCTACGTAGTTCAAGCAGTAGAGAATGGGCAGGCAGAAGTGGGGTGAATAAGAATTTCATTGATGAATTAGCAAATTCCATCAAACTTTTGCTATTTTATAACTGCAATTCTGCAAGTGTCACACAAAACAGATTCTTTTACCAGAATAATAATTTTTATTACTTGACATTTTTTGACGCACGAAATTTCTTGCTATTTCATCATTTTTTTTCAAATTATTGAGAAATTTTTGCATGCCCCGACCCGAAGCTATGCAAATTAAAAACATAATACAATATTGTGCACAAACATCGGAGTCTTCACTTTGTAATTGCATGTCATTCCAATGAAAATATTTACAATTTTTTCTTATTCGCTTTATATGATCTGGTATGAATGGAGGTAAGCCAAAACTATCAAAGTACCAGGCATTGTTTGCTTTATTTACGAATATTGCAACCCAATGTGTACCGGGCTTACAATGATTATCTGTATTAAACACAAATGCTGTCGGTTTCATCCACACCTGAGGAATTCGATCCGCTGGAAATGCCCCTGCTGTTTGTTGAGGGATCCGGTCTATAATTTTTAAAATTTCCAGGCTGTTCATCGTAAACGTTAATAATTGGTTCATGATTGCTGTTTATGTGATTGTTAGCAATAAACCACAATTTCAATCTTTCAGCGTTATTTTGAGCACAGCTAAATCTGAGGAGCGGTTCTTGAATACCGTGATGAAAACAATATTTACTTGATTACGGTAGGTCATAAAATGACGAGCACTTGTGACTATTCTCTAAATTAATGACTTCGCGAGAAGTTATTTTCTTTAGATAAAATAATTTTTCCCAACATCTTTCATACACTTTACGTGCTTTTTTAGTTTCTCTCGTAAATTTTTAGAAAGAACTTTTGAAGAGACTTCTCCATCAAAGTAGTCAAGACCATGCTGATGTCTCGTAAGCCACTCGTTTTGATTTCTTATACTCTTACTTAAATGTTGTACCGATAATAATGACATTGATAGTGGTAAAACGACCCAATGAATTGCAAAGTCTTCGTTGATTGCTACTACAGCAATTTCTTTAGGTATAAAATCATAACGATTATTTTTCAAAAACTGAATATCAATAATAACGTCCATATTTTTAATTTTTTTCTTCAATTCTAGAAGAAGAATGCAATTAAACTGAAATGTTGCAACAAAGTAACGAATGAAAAGTTTTCTGGATTTTAATCAGAGTCATCTGGCGTTTTAGCCATCAAAATCAATTAGTACTTGACGTGATGAATCAATTTCTAATATATTATCATATTCAGCGTATACTATACAATAAACTGTGGTAGTAAGAGCCGTGTTAAAACGAACGTCTAAACGTAGAGAATTATATTTAGATAAATTCCAGTGACTGCACTCCTGCGCTGAAAAATCGGGTGTTAAGTCGAAAGCAAAAAGACAGTAACCATCGGGATATTCTTCTCGAGATATTTGATTCCCCATATTGAGAAAATGAATACCTGTTCCGGCAAATAAAGTGTGATAGGCGTCTATGTACGAAACCTTGTTAGAAAAATCACTCTGGATAAGTTTTGATAATACTTGTACTCCGTCAACAAATAAGCATAGATAATTTATGTCTAAATGAGAAAAGTTGGAGGGATTGAGTTTTCGGTCACCATTAAAGGCCTTGTTTTTAAAAAATCCAATAATTATTCGTTTTGGTAACTGTCCTAGTATAATATTATCTAAACTCTCGCCGTGCACACCACTGTGCATACTTATGGCCTTTACTTCAAGTTTTGAAAGAGGATGTTTAGCTGTTGTTTTTACACCACCGTGACCTCGTTGATAAGATCTATGGCAGAACGCACGTCCAACACCTGGTGAATTTCCGTATTCACTTTGACTATATAATATTTCTTCGTAATCCATGCTTGTTGTTATTGTTTATTTTTTTTTTTTATTATTATTTTTTTTAATCAATTAGCTTGAAGTGTAGTGCCACGGTCAGCCTACCAAAGTCAAATGACAGCGGTCGAGCATATTCGTCTCTTATATCGATTTCAATAGTCTGAAATGAGTTTACTAAAATTGGCAGGTACATAGGTGGGCTGAAATATTTGATCTTCATGCTACCATAGCTATATTGATTCGATCTTATAGTTGTGGTTCTTAAAAGTTTCACCTCTTCATCACCCATCAAATACGGCTCACAAAAATCACAAAACACCATTATTGAATTTGGTGGTGCGTTCATTTAATTTGCCGGTAAGTTACCGACAATTGGCTCGTTACCATTTAAATTATTATTCTAGTAAAATTTGATGACTCTGACTCTTGAAAACCGAAAATTTTACTTAATTTTGCAGACAACTTAATGCTGTGATCAAATTTTTCACAATCAGTGTACGATCTATTTAATGATACGTATCCGCAGCGCTTATTTTAAATTATAAATGATTTTTAACACAATTTAGTTTATTTATTTCGTCCACAAGACTTTGTAAGTTATCATATACACCCGGTCGTAGCAATGAAGTATCACTTTTCAAAGAAATCTAAACCCCCAAATACCCTGGGCGCTCGAGGTCAACGGGAAAACTGATCAGCTATCCCACAAGCTCTAAACCCCTAAAACCCTGGGCGTAGAGTTCAATAAATAATCTGATCAGCTATCCCCCAAGCTCTAAACCCTCTAAATACCCTAGGCGCCCGAGTTCAACATAAAAACTGATCATCTATGCCTCAAGCTCTAAACCACCAAGACCCTGGGAGCCCAAGTTCAACAAAAGAACTGGTAGGCTATCCCCCAAGCTCTAAACCACCAAGACCTTGAGCGCCAGAGGTCAACGAAAAAACTTTCCGGCTATCCCCCAAGCTCTAAACCCCCAAAAGTCCTGGGCGCCCGAGGTCAACGAAAAAACTGATCAGCTATCCCCCAAGCTTTAAACCTCCCAAAACTCAGGGCACCCGAGTTCAACAAAAAAACTGGTGGGCTATCCCCCAAGCATTAAACCCCCCAAATACCCTGGGCGCCCGAGTTCAACAAAGAAACTGGTCGGCTATCCCCCAAGCTCTAAGCCCCCAAAAGCCCTGGGCGCCCGAGGTCAACGAAAAAACTGATCAGCTATCCCCCAAGCTTTAAACCTCCCAAAACTCAGGGCACCCGAGTTCAACAAAAAAACTGGTGGGCTATCCCCCAAGCATTAAACCCCCCAAATACCCTGGGCGCCCGAGTTCAACAAAGAAACTGGTCGGCTATCCCCCAAGCTCTAAGCCCCCAAAAGCCCTGGGCGCCCGAGGTCAACGAAAAAACTGATCAGCTATCCCCCAAGCTTTAAACCTTCCAAAACTCAGGGCACCCGAGTTCAACAAAAAAACTGGTGGGCTATCCCCCAAGCATTAAACCCCCCAAATACCCTGGGCGCCCGAGTTCAACAAAAAAACTGGTCAGCTATCCCCCAAGGGGTAACTCAGGCGCCCATAGTATTTGGGGGATAGCCCACCAGTTTTTTTGTTGAACTTGGGCGCCCAGAGTCTTGGACACCCCTTAGTAAAGGGTGTCCTCTACTAGCTTAGGAGGTGTCAGAACACCCCTACCCCCCCCCCCCACCTCCCTTCACCCCCGTTGTTGCGCGCCTGCTTTTTAGTAATACTGTAAAATTTTGACGGTAACATACAAAACCAATTTTTATCTTTCTTTTACAACGTGCCAAGGATTTTCCATACAATTTTCAATAGATTTTATTACAGGAATATTATTTGATGGATCAGTTTTATCTACATTTGAAGTGTTGAAATAAGAGCAAATTTATGCTTGAACGATTGAATGATGAAATGCTGACAGGAGAAATTCCTCCGAGCATTGAACTATGTATATGAGTGTAAATGCTTAGTCGTACTTTAAGAAAGAGTATTTATAAAGGCATTAAGTTGTAACGTGTACGCCACTCGGTACACCGCTATCGAGACGTCAGAATGTCGGTTTCTATAATTAAATTATTCTGTAACAAATATAAATTAATAAATGTTCTTTAAGCCACTAATTTTAACATGGTAGCAGCGCGTAGTTTTTGAAAACGGAAAAGTGACTATTTTAAAGTGTTCTCAAGTGAAACTGAGATACCACGTTACTTCGAACGTGAAGAGGTTTGGAAAGAATTTTAAATGAGCCTATTAGAAAAAGAAAATCAGTGCTTGAATGAATCAAGCTTGGCAGGTATAAATTTAGTGCCAAAGGAAGATTTAATAAAAACTTTAAGTAAATTGCCACCTAGAAAAATCTTGCAATATTTCAATACAGATGAACTAAAAAGACTTTGTAAAGGCACAAAGGAAGAAAATACTGTAGCGACAAAGTCAAGGGGTGAAATAATAGATATTCTGCAAAAATATCAAATAGAAGCAGTGTATGCTGACGTACATGAAAGTGATTTAAGAAAAGTAGGAAAAATTCAAATTGAAGAAATTCAAAACCGTCATAGTGCTAATTTGGAACATAAAGATAAACTAATTAAAGAGCTAACTATGTCGCAAAACAAAGACGCAAGACTCCATATCTTTGATGGAAGGAATTATAGCATTTGGAAAATAAGAATACTCCAATACTTGAAAACAAAAAAGTGTGCAGAACCAGCAGTTCGAGAGGCTTTGACATCAGATTCACAAGAAAATTGGTCTGACATGAACGAAAAAGCAATAAACTACATTTATTGCAGTATAAGTAACGATCAATTAGAATTTTTGAGCGAAGAAGAGAGAAAATCTGCTCGGAAAATAATGCAGAAGTTTGACAAAATGTATCTAAAAGAATCTACAGCAATGCAAATCTGTGTAAGAAACAAACTCGATCAGATGAAATGAAAAAATTATGATAATTCAAGTACATTTTTCTGTGATTTTGAGAAGACTATAAATGACTTAAAAAATGCTGGAGGAAAAGTCACCGAGGCAGAAAAATTAAATTACATGCTGAGAACTTTGCCAGAATCCTTAAGCTACATTGGAGATCTGGTAGATGCTCTATCAACAGAGGATAGAAATTGTGAGTTCTTCAAAAATAAAATAAGCATGTGGGAAACCCGAAACTTGAGTGAATCAAACAAGAAAAAGTGTAGTGCATTTCAAGCAGAAAGTTCAAATAAATTCACATGCTATGGGTGTGGTAAGCCCGGACACTTGAAGAGAAATTGTAGAAACAAGTGGACCAAAAACAACAATACATTTTGGCAAGGAGGTGCACAAGAAGCACCACAGCAGAAACAGCAACAACGGCCGCAGTCTCAGCAGTTTCAAGGTCGCGGTGGCAGAGGTAGTCGACAACACTCAAATCGCGGAGGCAGGAACTGGCAGCCCCGCAACGATGGAGCAATTCAACACAGCGCGAGGTATAGTAACACCGAAAACGACAGTACGGATGATCAGGTGAAAAACTTTTTTTGCGCATTTAACAGACGGTGATAAATTCGATAATCATGTTGTTGATATATATAATTGTGATACAAATAAAATAGATTGGATATTAGACAGTGGTTGCTCAGACCACATTATTAATGATGAATCGTATTTTTGTGAATCTATAGTTTTGAAAAAGCCAATTAATGTCAAGGTTGGTGACGGTAGAATTTTGAAAGGCACGAAAGTTGGTAAAATTTTAACTCATTTGAAGTGAACGGGATTAAGCATAAAACAAAAATATCCAATGTATTTTATGTAGCTGAGATGGATAAAAATTTGTTGAGTTTTGCGAAAATTACGAATGAAAATAAAATAATGTCTGTCGGAAATACGTCGAGAATATATAATAGTAATAATACTTTAATTGCAGTAGCTTGCAAAGAAAATGGGTTGTATAAGATAAGTAGTTATTTTGATGTGAGAGTATGTTATTCGTCGGAGAAAATTAACAAAAACATGACACAGAAAGAAAGGTTTCATAGAATTTTCGGTCACGTAAATTTTAAATATTTAGAGGAAATGCGTAAGAATAACTTGGTCGATGGATTACCAGAAAAATTAGAGTCAGTAAATTTGAAGTGTGGGACGTGCATACAGAATAAAAGCAAAATTTAATCTTTCGAAAATAATAGAAGTAGAGCCACCGAGATTTTAGAGTTGGTACATACAGATCTAAATGGGCCGCATAATACAATGGGTTATGATGATTCAAAATATTTTTTAACTTTCATTGATGATTATAGTAAATGTGCATTGATTTACACAATAAAATTAAAGTCGGATGTTTTTAATTGTTTCGTGGATTATATTAATAAAGTTGAAAATCTTACCGGGAAAAGAATTAAAAAGTTAAGATGTGATAATGGAAGAGAATATTTAAATCGCGATATTTACAATTTAATAAAAGAAAAAGGGATTTTACTTGAACCGTGTCCTCCTAACGTGCATGAATTAAATGGGACGGCGGAAAGATATAATAGGACGATTATGGATTCCGCGAGATGTTTATTTTTTGAAGCAAACGAGAATCGTAGATACTGGCCGGAGGTAGTTAAAACCGCAGCTTATTTAAAAAATAGAACTATTGCAAATACGATTGAAAATAAGACATCTTATGAAATTTTCCTCGGGAAGAAACCTAATTTGAAAAATTTACGTTTATATGGGAGTAAAGTTTTTGTGAGAGTTCCCGAAAATAAAAGAAATACCAAATGGGATAGAAAGGCCGATTTAGGGATCTTACTTGGTTACGACCACGTTGGATACAGAGTTTTGTTAAACGGTAAAATAGTTAGAGCCAGACATGTTGATATAGTTGAAAATGATGAAAATTTGATTGGTTTTAGAGGCAATGATAACAGTGATTACGAGGATGATGAAACTTTAAGTCATGAAATTCAAAACTCTGAATCCAACGAGGGTAGGGAAAAGGTAGATTCTGCTGAAGAAGAGAGTAACCATGATAATGTTGAGTTAAATGAAAATCGTTTAGATAGGCCGCAAAGAGCAAGAAAAAAACCAGATTGGTATGGGATAAATAGAGATTCAAATTACGTTTATGTAAATGTAGTTAGCGCAGATAGCCCTTCTACCTACGAGGAGGCAGTAGAGTGCGAGGAAAATGATTTATGGAAAGAAGCTATGGATAGGGAAATGAATAGTTTGATGAAAAATAAAACGTGGAAATTAGTAGATAGACCTAGAGATAAGAAGATTCTAGATTTAAAATGGGTATTCACAAAAAAATCTGATAACCGAAAAAAAGCTAGACTTGTAGTTAGAGGCTTCCAACAAACTGAAGTACGGGAAGATTTGTATTCACCTGTAGCTAGAATTCAAACATTGAAATTATTATTATCCTTTTGTTGCCAAAATAATTTATTGATTATCCAGATGGATATAGAAACAGCTTTTTTAAATGGTTTCGTAAAGTCAGAAGTATTTGTAAAACAACCAATGGGTTATCAAGACGGTTCAAATAGAGTTTACAAATTAATTAAAGCATTATACGGGTTGAGAGAGAGCCCGAGAACTTGGTATGAATGTTTTGATGATTTTATGAAGGAACTAGGATTTCAACGAAGCGAGAGTGACTATTGTTTATATGTAAAGTGTGAAAAGAATGAAAAAATTTATTTAATATTATTTGTTGATGACTTATTAATTTGTGGAAAAAATAAGGGAACGATTGAACAAATTAAAAATAAATTATCAAATAAATTTTCTATGAAAGATTTGGGTGAAGTAAGCACTTATTTGGGAATAAACATAAATTATGATTATGAAAAATGTAATATGACACTGGACCAAAGTGACTATATAGAGTCATTGGCCAGAAAATATAATATTGTAAATGCGAAATTGTATAATACACCTATGGAACAAAATTTAAGTGTAGAATCTGCACAGCCAGCATCAAATAACGTAAAATATAGAAACTTGATCGGTGCATTATTATTTATTAGCACGAGTACGAGAATTGATATAAGTTATGCCGTGAATGATTTGAGTAGATTTCAAAATAGCTATGATGAAACTCATTATAAATACGCGTTGAGAATTTTGAAGTACTTATATTTGACAAGAAATCTTAAATTAACGTATGAAAGAAATTTAAATGCTGACGTGTTAGACTGCTTTGTTAAAGCTGACTGGGCTGGTGATAAGGTACATAGAAAATCTACTACTGGTTATATTGTAAGATTGTTTGGAAATGTGATTTATTGAAAATCAAGAAAACAAGGAAGTGTAACTAAATCTTCGACAGCAGCTGAATATGTGGCTTTATCAGAAGCAGTGAGTGAAATAAAAGTGGTGAAAAATCTATTGAAAGATTTTAGTGTTGTGTTCGAAAAACCGATTAATGTGTATGAAGATAATTCTGGAGCGATAGCTATTGCAAAATTTGGTAATTTAACTAAAAATTCAAAATACATAGAAATACATTATCACTTTGTAAATGAATGTTATGAGAAAGGTGTGATTAAAATTGTAAAAGTAGAGTCAGAAAATAATATCGCTGACGTATTAACTAAAGCGCTCGGACGCAATAAGTTTGAAAAATTCCGGAACGAATTACGAATAATTGGGAAGAAAAATTTGTAAATCATAAATTTGAGGAGGTGTGTTGAAATAAGAGCAAATTTATGCTTGTACGATTGAATGATGAAATGCTGACAGGAGAAATTCCTCCGAGCATTGAACTATGTATATGAGTGTAAATGCTTAGTCGTACTTTAAGAAAGAGTATTTATACAGGCGTTAAGTTGTAACGTGTACGCCACTCGGTACACCGCTATCGAGACGTCAGAATGTCGGTTTCTATAATTATATTATTCTGTAACAAATATAAATTAATAAATGTTCTTTAAGCCACTAATTTTAACATGAAGAATCATACTCAACATCGGATTCTTCGATCCATTCAGTATATTCTGCTCCTGTTTCTTGATCTTTTTTTATAATCATTAATTCGCGTGCTCGTTGAGCTGCAATTTTAACGGGTCGAATTTTGGTAGCACGAGCCGATGTTTTTTTGTGCGTTTCTTTAATATGCTTTTTAGAAGACGTGCAATTCATTTTGGTGCGATTAAATCTTGAGAAAGAAAAAGAAAAGAAAAAAATTGTATGCATGTGCAATTTTACTTAGTTTTAAATTTTCATCAACGAGATTCATGTAAGTAAATTTTTTTATTTAACTTTTTAGTAAAAAATATCTATTTTTTTTAACTGAATTCATTTCTAAAAAAAATTTTTGTTTGTTAAAAAAAATTTTTTTTTGTGACGTAACAATCATATTAACCCCTCCCCTTCCCCAAGTCACCAATAGTAACATCTCAAAAACCCCTCCCCCCCTCCCCTGTGGTGACGTACTTTGTGAATGACTCCATTAAATGTTGAAATGTGAGCGGAATTTGAATTTTAATTAAAACGGCAGACCATTTTCCTTGTAACTGAATTTGCTGTGGTAGTTGAGTAATGAAATGTGTTGGTGAATTTTCTGGATAATACTTCATACTACTGTTGCTCGGTAGAGCAATATGAAATTGATCCATCATATTTTATTTATTTTTACAAGTATGGCTGCTAGTAGTAGTTAAATTTTATTAACACGACTCAGCTGTTCTTCGTAAAAAAATCCGTCAATTTCTTCGCCGTTCGAGTCTTCCAAAAAATATACAAGTGGATGTCGTGTCGATGAAATGCGTTTAATTTTAAATAACTCCTCGGACCATCCGCCCTCGTAACCTTTGTCAAAGACACTTTTTGAACAACTGACCCAAACGACGTCGGCAACTCTGTATTTAGGCAATTTAAAAGTGTTTACACTTTTTTTTCATAATATTCTTACGTGCTGCATTATCGAGGTTCACCTCGGCTGGTATCATTTTTGTTGCACTGTGCTTGCTCTGATTGTAACTTTCAACGATTTGCTGTATTACGTCAATATATCTTCTTGTATTTTTAAAGGTAAAATATCGCCAAATTTTTTCTTTAATTGTTCTTATAAATCTCTCGGCATCGGCTGCTTTTTTGTCTGGACTGCGTGACACACGAAATTGTATTTCATTATTTTTTTAAACTTCCTGCATCTTTTGACCCGTAAATTCTTTTCCTTTATCAGTCTGAAAATATACTGGTTTTCGGCCATTACTTCTTGACAAGATAGAAATAAAGGCCATGGCAACTCTTTTAGATTTTTTATCTCGAACTGGTTCTAGGAATACATATTTAGATAAAACATCAATTACTATCAAAAGTGCTGGATCAGCTGCGCATAGTACCGCACGTCGCTGCTCACCGTTTAAGTGATACAAACCAGTCAGTATAGCAATGTTTTTTTGACTGATGAGGCTATGACTTTTCGGAGTCATTACAAAGTTACAACTGGCAGCTCGCTGCGTGTGCTCGCACCTTTTATATTTTTTTGCTTCGGTACATAGATAAATTGATACTCGTTATCAGGAAATATACATGTGCGAAATCTACAGATGTCTGGTGTATTTTGTTTAAGATCAAGCAATAAATATCCATAAGGTCACGAGGTGGCATCCCAATAAGCTTCTTGTAAAAATTTGGTATTTTGAGGACAAAGCTGTCGGGATAAATATTGTATTTGCGCTCGATCGCGCAAATTCCTAAAAATTACAATGTACTGAGCATTTAAAGAAATATCCCTTTGTCCTTTTTTTCGGTGCAACACGTTTTGCGTAATAAATAGAACACTCAAATTTTTGTGATGACTACCTTTTGTGAACAAATCGACAATGATTCCATCGATGCCTCTAGACGACTCGCTCATCAAGTCGTCTATGATCAAAAGCTTGGGCCGTGGATTGTTAGAGTAGTCCTCGCTACGCGGTAAACCTTCGCGAAACTCAATATCTTTATCTGATTCCTTGTAGGCCGGTTGCCACTCAGCATAGTACACTATGATTCGTGCAAACGTTGTATCACTCAACTGGTGAATGTATTTAAGAAAATTTTTTGTAAACTGCGTCTTGCCACAACCTGTCGGTCCGCACAGTATCGATGTCCATGGATGTTTCCAGAGGATACTTATATTTTATCTTATAAAAAACACAACTGAACTAGAGTTAAACGCTTAACAGACAAACGAGCACAGAGTGTCAAAGTTAAGCAGATTAAAAAAAAAAAATAATAATAATAATAATAATAATAAAAGCGTACAGTCATCATCGACGGTGCCAATAGAAATGACAAAGCAAACTCACGGTATGTGATTTTTAAATTAGTTGGTTAGAAAAAAAAGAAAAAAAGACTTGTGTATTTTACAATATTCAAACTTTAATTCAGAGATGGGTTGAGCTCAATTGTGCTCTTGTTCTATCGTGCTGTGACAACTGAGTCTGGGCTACTGTTGGTACTACTGCTACTGTTGGTGTTGCTGTGTGGATGTGGCTTAAGTTTTAGCTCAATCTCAAGCTCAAGCGGAAGCTCGAGCTCGAGCATGCAATCATACTGATACATAGTTTTTTTTTTTTTTATCAATAACAACGAGTAAGTAATACGTGATAGTAAGAGTGAGATGATAGAACTGGGAAAAGGTGTTGAATAATTAAAAAAATACATAGTCCTTATTTAATTATTTATTATCATTATTATTATTTTTTATTTATATACAAATTAAGTATTTACATAGAGAAATATATCGCATCCATTTACAAAAAACACAGTGAGCTTCACAAATATTATCATAAGCAATCATTATTATTTTTTTTATTTTAAATTTTTTTACACTTTTTTTTATTTGTTTTTTTTACTGTTGTAGTGCTGGTGGTAGCAGTAGAGTCGCTGATAGTTTTTAAAACCGAAAGGAAAGCTTTTCTCGAGGCCAACGAATCGTCTTTGACTGTATACAGGCTGACATTTTTTTATCTCTTTTACAGATACTACGTCGTGAAAAACGGTTCTTCTCATAGAATTTTTCGACACGATTAAATTATCCAAATTGCCATCAATGAGTTTACAAATTGTGGTAAAATTAATTTTTTGGCTATTTGTGTAATTTAAACGTATTCCTTTTACTTTGCATATGGACTCTTTCGACCCGTCTATTTTAATGTGCTCGTGAGCATAAAACTTTGGCCCGCAACTTGCAAAAATATTCATGAAAGTGCCTGTACCCTTTTCCGCAAGTTCATCCGTAAGTTCTTCAAGCATTGTACCGATTGGTAAATCTTCATCACCGCGTTTGCTCAGGTAAATTATAGAGTCGGTATCGTAGTAGAAGACGCGTTCTTTAAGAATTTGCAAACACTCATTTAATTTTAGTCGCGTTTGAGCAGTTATATACGCCGCAACCACAACATTTGTAAGAGGTGACGCGGAGTGTGTTTCAGCGGCATAGGACCAGTTAACGTATAAGACGTGATCGTTAACCGGTACTATCCCGTTCACTTCAGTGTCCTCCCTACTCAATAACTCAGCCAACCTACAAGGATCCCTAACGACTTCTGTTTTTACCATATTTTCCCTCTGTCCAAACTTGCCCCTCAATGAATTTAAGCATAATTTTGCTACGGATCTCAGACCAGGCTTGTGATCTATTTCGGATAATGTCAAAGATATATCCTCAACTTTCGTTAGTTTCTCGATATATCTTTGTTTTTCCTCCTCTGTTACACAACCAGGAGGATAGTCGGAAGCTTTTACCTTCTGATTAAAAAATGAGCGAATATACTCTGAAAAGAGACCACCCTTGTTTGTTTGGGGATTATATTTAGTTGTTTTATAACGCCAGATTTCAAAAATGTTCTCAATTTTTTTACCCGTACTTTACGGCTACTTTGAGTTCTTCGGACACCCGAGTCCCGTGTAAAAATCGGTTCGATTGATTCTCGTGCTGACATTCCGTATCAGACATTTCTTCGCAACACGTTCGACATAGAGGAAATAGTAGTTTGTTGTGCATTTTTACCGGCAAAATAGGATGAAAAAGATTCACCGGCGGCAGCACGTCGCATTTTATAAAACCATCCACGTTTGCGATATCGTTCGAGGCTCCTACTATTGCATCGCACTCTCTCGTCGGTAAACACGGCTGGTAAGATTTATATTGTTGTTTACATTTATTTTTATACATTTACACATTACTATTGTTTTATTTTATAAAATGTTTTCGTTTTTTTAGATTCGATTGATAGCCCTATAAGGGAAGAAGTTTACAGTAACAAAAGAAGGCTCACTAGTACCAGCAGCGATGATTTAAACCCTATAAAGGATAAAGTTAACAACAAGAGAAGTAGAAGACTCATTAGCGACAGCAGCGACGATTTGAGTCCTACACAGAGCAGAGTAAAAAGTAAAATAAGAAGACTTATAAGTACATCTGACGAAGATATAAAAAAAATGTAAGTGCAGTCCCTAGTGGATCTAGTGGCCGTGATTCTTGAAGAAGAAGAAGAAGCAGCAGCAGCAGTAATAGCAGCACTACCGGTAGCACACGATGTAGTAGTAAATCATGGAGGTACAGCTTTGCTCGTCATTTTTTGTTCGTCTACGAATCAATTCCCAATAATCAAACATTGGACCTGTTTTCAGTTGTCCTTTGAGCATGAGCTTCAGCCATGACTAATGACCGCGGTAAACAAAGGTTATTATCATTCGATATAGTTAAAATTTATTTTTTTTTGACGTCTGGTCTGGTCAATTTTACCCTTGCACCGCCCGACCCAACCAAATATTTTTTAATATTTTTAACAATGTCCCAATTGATAATAATATTATTTTCTATATTGAAATTGGCAGAACTTTGTGAATCTTTAAAGAAAATATCCCACAAATCGTCGCTACTGAAATCTCTAGTATATCTAAAAGAAAGTCAAAGTGGCCCTGAGTTGAAACTGTCCGACTCTACTGAAATACCAATATAATTCATGGATCTACCCTTTCTCTGCAGATTACCAGCAAGCTCACAAATTCCTTGACGAAGAAACGTAAAAAATCCTCCCTCGGAGATGGTCTGTTGAATTGAACACGCATTCGTTGTCCGCTGTAATTGAATCTTTGAGAACGTCGGATTTCCTCAGTCTCCATCTAAAAATATTGGCACTTCTCTGATTGTTGTTGTTGTTGTTGTTGCTGCTGATGGTCTTGTTGGTGGCTTAATTCGTTCTCTTGTTCTCCTGTGGTCAGATTAGGCCGTCGACGACCTGCCCCCGTCTGAAAAAAATAATTTCCTGTGAATTCATTTGTAAAATGAAAAAAAAAAAAATAATAATAATAAAAATAAATAAATAAATAAAATAAATAAATTAATTAAAATAAAAAAAAATTAATAAAAAAATAAAATAAAAAAGGTTTATTTACCAACAGACGTTGCTTCTTCTTCTTCAATTAATAGAGGCATATCCCGATTATTGCATACTATTTGTGCACCGTCCGCTTCATCGTTACTGCTGCTGCTGCTACTTTCTAGGTATTCTTGGTTAGTAACACTGAGTGTACTACTACTACTACTACTACTACTACTACTACTACTACTACTACTACTACTACTACTAGTGTTTTTTATTTTACAAGTGATTTTTTGGTGGTGGAGCTTTTTTTTTTCTAAAGTCTATAACTGCAATGCAAAGTACTTTATAATAAATTGAGATTTTCTTCAACTTGATGAAAATCGTGTAAGAAAAAAATTGTAAAATATTAGTAAAAATTTAATTTAAAATTTTTTCATGAGGTTTTTTCTATAAAGTATTTTATAAAAAGCAATATTAAAATATTGGATTACTCTTCGTAATGATAACATCATGAAAAAATTATTCTAACCTCATACACGCACATGCATAATCCGCTTGTTAAATGCAAAATAAATTAAATAAAAAACTAGAAATTAAAAAAATTTAATATAATTAAAGTACACAGCCACTATCACTTTTATAACTCTTGCCAACTCCTTGATTTTTAAAACATGTGGTCATCTACATTAGTAATTACAATAAAAAGTTTAATTATACGCTCTTGACGGTCACCAAGATGAAATTAACTATTTTATATCTTTACGAAATAATTACGATAGTTAAAAACTTGCTAGATAAAGTGAAATAACTTAAAAAAATTCGTGAAAAGTATTTTTCTAGGGGAGCAGACGAAATTTTTCGCGCCGCAAGATCTGTGGTGTTAGCAAACCTTGCCCATGTATCAACGTTCGAAACCAACGCTGATCGGGTGGGTCAAAAATAAACAAAGCGCATGCGCGCGAGCGCTTGAACGCGTTCGCAAAATATTCCTGAATCTTCCTTATTTTACAGCATGTCACCCCAGGGATTTAGGGTTTAAATGCTTGAGAGATTAATTAAATATTAATTTTTTTAATTCGTCGCCATAAGTTTTGTAGGTTTAACATTGGTTGATATAATTATTAAATTTATTTATTAATTAGCGCATAGATTGCAGTTGAGGCCATTTACGCTGAACTTCAGATCAGCGCTGAAGTTCAGGCTGAAGTTCAGTCAACATCAGTAAACTTCACTGAAGTTAAGTTGAGCCATATTTATATTATTGGAGTCATATACACATGGTGCCACCCAGACATGGTAAATAAAAACCTTTATATAAACAAATAAATAAACCGACAAGCTCTAAGCCCCCATAACGCTGGGGAGAGCGATAAATAAATGATTTCTTGTAAACAAATAAATGAACAGCCAGCTCTAAGCCCCAATAACGCTGGGGGGAGCGATAAATGAATTATTTTTTATAAACAATTAAATAAACCGACAAGCTCTAAGCCCCCATAACGCTGGGGAGAGCAATAAATGAATCATTTTTTATAAACAATTAAATATACCGACAAGCTCTATACCCCCATAATGCTGGGAAGAGCGATAAATAAATAATTTTTATAAACAATTAAATAAACCGACAAGCTCTAAGCCCCCATAACGCTGGAGAGAGCAATAAATGAATCATTTTTTATAAACAATTAAATAAACCGACAAGCTCTAAACTCCCATAACGCTGGGGAGAGCAATCAATAAAGCATTTTTTATAAACAATTAAATAAACTGACAAGCTCTAAACCCCCATAACACTGGGAAGAGCGATAAATAAATGATTTCTTATAAACAATTAAATGAACAGCCAGCTCTAAGCCTCAATAACGCTGGGGAGAGCGATAAATGAATTATTTTTTATAAACAAATAAATAAACCACCAAGCTCTAAGCCCCCATAGCGCTGGGGAGAGCGATAAATAAATTGTTTTTTATAAACAATTAAATAAACCACTAAGCTCTAAACACCCATAAAGCTGAGGAAAGCGATAAATAAATAATTTTCATAAACAATAAAATAAACCGACAAGCTCTAAGCTCCCATAACGCTGGGGAGAGCAATCAATAAATCATTTTTTATAAACAATTAAATAAACTGACAAGCTCTAAACCCCCATAACCCTGGGAAGAGCGATAAATAAATGATTTCTTGTAAACAATTAAATGAACAGCCAGCTCTAAGCCCCAATAACGCTGGGGGGAGCGATAAATGAATTATTTTTTATAAACAATTAAATAAACCACCAAGCTCTAAGCCTCCATAACGCTGGGGAGAGCGATAAATGAATTGTTTTTTATAAACAATTAAATAAACCACTAAGCTCTAAACACCCATAAAGCTGAGGAAAGCGATAAATAAATGATTTTCATAAACAATAAAATAAACCGACAAGCTCTAAACTCCCATAACGCTGGGGAGAGCAATCAATAAATCATTTTTTATAAACAATTAAACAAACCGACAAGCTCTAAACTCCCATAACGCTGGGGAGAGCAATCAATAAATCATTTTTTATAAACAATTAAATAAACTGACAAGCTCTAAACCCCCATAACACTGGGAAAAGCGATAAATAAATGATTTCTTAAAAACAATTAAATGAACAGCCAGCTCTCAGCCCCAATAACGCTGGGGAGAGCGATAAATAAATGATTTCTTATAAACAATTAAATAAATAGGCAGCTCTAAGCCCCATGAACGCTGGGGAGAGCGATAAATGAATTATTTTTTATAAACAATTAAATAAACCACCAAGCTCTAAACCCCCATAACGCTGGGGAGAGCGATAAATGAATTATTTTTTATAAACAATTAAATAAACCACTAAGCTCTAAACACCCATAAAGCTGAGGATAGCGATAAATAAATAATTTTAATAAACAATAAAATAAACCGACAAGCTCTAAACTCCCATAACGCTGGGGAGAGCAATCAATAAATCATTTTTTATAAACAATTAAATAAACTGACAAGCTCTAAACCCCCATAACCCTGGGAAGAGCGATAAATGAATGATTTCTTGTAAACAATTAAATGAACAGCCAGCTCTAAGCCCCAATAACGCTGGGGAAAGCGATAAATGAATTATTTTTTATAAACAATTAAATAAACCACCAAGCTCTAAGCCCCCATAACGCTGGGGAGAGCGAAAAATGAATTGTTTTTTATAAACAATTAAATAAACCACTAAGCTCTAAACACCCATAAAGCTAAGGAAAGCGATAAATAAATGATTTTCATAAACAATAAAATAAACCGACAAGCTCTAAACTCCCATAACGCTGGGGAGAGCAATCAATAAATCATTTTTTATAAACAATTAAACAAACCGACAAGCTCTAAACTCCCATAACGCTGGGGAGAGCAATCAATAAATCATTTTTTATAAACAATTAAATAAACTGACAAGCTCTAAACCCCCATAACCCTGGGAAGAGCGATAAATAAATGATTTCTTGTAAACAATTAAATGAACAGCCAGCTCTAAGCCCCAATAACGCTGGGGGGAGCGATAAATGAATTATTTTTTATAAACAATTAAATAAACCACCAAGCTCTAAGCCTCCATAACGCTGGGGAGAGCGATAAATGAATTGTTTTTTATAAACAATTAAATAAACCACTAAGCTCTAAACACCCATAAAGCTGAGGAAAGCGATAAATAAATGATTTTCATAAACAATAAAATAAACCGACAAGCTCTAAACTCCCATAACGCTGGGGAGAGCAATCAATAAATCATTTTTTATAAACAATTAAACAAACCGACAAGCTCTAAACTCCCATAACGCTGGGGAGAGCAATCAATAAATCATTTTTTATAAACAATTAAATAAACTGACAAGCTCTAAACCCCCATAACACTGGGAAAAGCGATAAATAAATGATTTCTTATAAACAATTAAATGAACAGCCAGCTCTCAGCCCCAATAACGCTGGGGAGAGCGATAAATAAATGATTTCTTATAAACAATTAAATAAATAGGCAGCTCTAAGCCCCATTAACGCTGGGGAGAGCGATAAATGAATTATTTTTTATAAACAATTAAATAAACCACCAAGCTCTAAACCCCCATAACGCTGGGGAGAGCGATAAATGAATTATTTTTTATAAACAATTAAATAAACCACTAAGCTCTAAACACCCATAAAGCTGAGGATAGCGATAAATAAATAATTTTAATAAACAATAAAATAAACCGACAAGCTCTAAACTCCCATAACGCTGGGGAGAGCAATCAATAAATCATTTTTTATAAACAATTAAATAAACTGACAAGCTCTAAACCCCCATAACCCTGGGAAGAGCGATAAATGAATGATTTCTTGTAAACAATTAAATGAACAGCCAGCTCTAAGCCCCAATAACGCTGGGGAAAGCGATAAATGAATTATTTTTTATAAACAATTAAATAAACCACCAAGCTCTAAGCCCCCATAACGCTGGGGAGAGCGAAAAATGAATTGTTTTTTATAAACAATTAAATAAACCACTAAGCTCTAAACACCCATAAAGCTAAGGAAAGCGATAAATAAATGATTTTCATAAACAATAAAATAAACCGACAAGCTCTAAACTCCCATAACGCTGGGGAGAGCAATCAATAAAGCATTTTTTATAAACAATTAAATAAACTGACAAGCTCTAAACCCCCATAACACTGGGAAGAGCGATAAATAAATGATTTCTTATAAACAATTAAATGAACAGCCAGCTCTAAGCCCCAATAACGCTGGGGAGAGCGATAAATAAATGATTTCTTATAAACAATTAAATAAATAGGCAGCTCTAAGCCCCAATAACGCTGGGGAGAGCGATAAATGAATTATTTTTTATAAACAATTAAATAAACCACTAAGCTCTAAACACCCATAAAGCTGAGGAAAGCGATAAATAAATAATTTTTATAAACAATAAAATAAACCGACAAGCTCTAAGCTCCCATAACGCTGGGGAGAGCAATCAATAAATCATTTTTTATAAACAGTTAAATAAACTGACAAGCTCTAAACCCCCATAACCCTGGGAAGAGCGATAAATAAATGATTTCTTGTAAACAATTAAATGAACAGCCAGCTCTAAGCCCCAATAACGCTGGGGGGAGCGATAAATGAATTATTTTTTATAAACGTTGAAAGGTCGTGCGTGTGCGCGTGGTGGCATACGGGTTGCTGCTCTTGCAATACAATAAATTAAGTCAAAACTGATCATAAATTAGTGTTAAACAAATGATTCTTATTGTTCATTTAGATAGTTTTTTCTCTTCTTTAAACTTTATTTAGTGATCTTGACTATTTACTTCATTAGTTCAGTGGTGGTAGTGTTTTTCATTCACTTAACCTTACTTTGCATAGACCACGTGTTTGACTTTATATTCTTTTTTCTTTTTTATAATGCAACACTACTGTTATTCTTGCCCTAAAAAACGCCCTTTGGTAGTTTCTGATGCAGTACAGTGTAGGAAGTGCAAGGTTTACTACCACAAAAGCTGTGCTGGCAGAGCTGGTAAACAAAGCAATGGTTCATTTGACAAGTGCTGTAATGTAAACAAATTTGAAAAATCTAATAGAAGTTCAAATGAATCTCTCTCCTCAAATGTGTCTTCAACTCTATCCAGGTCTATTTCTGTCTCCAATAACAGCAGTGTATCCACCCAGAATAATCATAATAACTCTCAAGTCATCAATAATTCTCTGGTCGATGGCAATAAGAATATCTCTCACCCAATCTCTGTTGAAGATTCACCTACTAATTTGGCTGAGCTATGGGCTATGATTCATAAACAGGCAGAGGAAAATACAAAAAAGCTCTCCTCTGAATTTCAAGATCTAAGAGCCCAATTTGAAGTTTTGGATTGTCGTCTTGATCTTGCTCAAGAGCAGTTAGTTGATCTGGAAAAGAAGGTAGATACGCTAGCAGCCTCTTGTGTTCAAGACTGTGTAGCTGAACTCATTGATAGAAAGAAGAGAGAATCTAATATAATCTTTACTCAACTTAAAGAAACTGGTAGTGACCAGAGTGATTTAGCTCTTCTAAATACTTATTTTTCTATTGTCCCTATACCTTTAGGTAAATTTAAAGCCTTTAGAGTTGGGAAGATGTCGCCAACAATGCCTAGATTATTAAAGGTCTGCTTCAATTCACCTGATGTACCAAATTGGTTAGTAAAGAATCAAAAGTTACTTAACCTAGATAATATAAAAATAAAGAGAGATCTCACATTCGCTCAAAGAAAATTATTGAGAGATGTGTATTTGGAGTTGGATGAGAGAGCTAAAAATGGTGAGAAAGACATTGAGATTAAATACTTCAACGGACTACCAAGGATTGTTCACTCCAAGAAACAAACTGCTTCTATCCCAGCTCAACTTTCAAACTCAAAAAACTCAAAAAACTTGGAGGCCTAAATGTGTATTATCAAAATGTCAGAAGCTTAAAAAACAAACTTTTTGATTTAGTGAATAATGTAGTTACTTCTTCTGTTATCTATGATCTCATCTGCCTTAATGAAATTTGGCTGGACGACACAGTCACTGATGCTGAGTTATACATACCAAATTATAATTTTGTAAGATTAGATAGAGACTTTATTAATTCAAACAAAAACAAAGGTGGAGGACTTCTAATCTATGTAAGAGATACAATCACTTATTCACTGGGTCCGTCATCAAATCTTGGTCTGGAATTCCTAACGCTGAAACTCAAACTACTTAAGAATACTTATTTTCTTGTTCTGGCTTATTTACCACCCATCTCCTGTACAGATTCTAGTCATTTTACTGCTGGCATGGAAAGTTTTGTTGCTGATATAATTCAATGGTGTGATGACTATACTCTAAACAAATTGATTATACTAGGGGATCTAAACCTACCTGGTTTTTCTTGGATAAATAATGACCACTCTGTTTCTCTTATTGGTGGAAATCCCAATGAACCTGTTCGAGAAGCTGTCTCTAACCTCCTGGCTCTAGTTAACAACTATCATCTGCTCCAGCTATTATCACCAAACTGTAAGGATAAATTTCTGGATCTCTGTTTCTCCAATTTGGATGCTGTTTGTGAATACTCCGATGATCCTGTGGTGAAGTTGGATGAGTATCACCCTGCCTTCTCTCTAAAATTTATTGTTGATGACTTTGTCCGACTTTCTTTTTCTGATTTATGTTTAAATTTTAGGAAAGGAGATTATCCGAAGATGAGGGCTGCTCTTCTTGCTGTGGATTGGACACTTGTTTTTGAAGGTACATCTGGTGTTGATTCTTATCTCACCTTGTTTTATGATAGATTGAATTTGTTGATTTGTGAGAATGTGCCAAGGTTACAGCGCTCATCATCGGATTTTCCTCCTTGGTTTACCATAGAATTAAAGAGAGAGGTAGCTGTGAAGCGACGACTTCATCAACAGTGGAAGGAATTTTCTACAGATGTCTTTTATGACTTATTCAGTAAACAGCGTGCCAAGTGTAAGAGATTAGCTAAGTCTGCCTACTTAGTTTATATATCAAAAATTGAGACTAATATAAAGAAAAATTGTAAAAGTTTCTGGAGATTTGTCAATGGAAAATCCAAGGCCTCTGGTGTTCCTTGCTCGGTGTTCAGTGGTTATAGTACTGCGGATGGTGGCCAGGCTGTCGTTGATCTCTTTGCCGATCACTTTGGGTCGGTATTTAGGGTCGATGATTTTAGTGCTTCCCCTGTTGATTGTAATACTGGGTCGATGACATCCCCGCCATTGTCCTGCTTGTCTGTGACCAGGGCCGTTATAAAGGCTGAACTGAATATGCTGAGTGACAATCTCGCCCCAGGCCCGGATGGTATTCCTGTAGCGTTTATAAAGACCCTGGCTCCATGCCTTGTCGAGCCCTTGTATCTTATCTTTAACAAGTCGTTATCCACTGGCAAGTTTCCAGATGCTTGGAAAGACACTTTCATAACACCTATTCATAAGCGCGGTAATAAATCCGACGTGAATAATTATCGACCAATTGCTAAATTATCTTTGTTCGCCAAGATATTCGACAGTATTGTACATCGTGAGCTATCATCGTACTTGAATCGTTACATTTCACCTTATCAACATGGCTTTATGCCTCAGCGTTCTACGGTGTCAAACCTTTCGCAATATACTGAATTTATTCTAAGTCAGATAGATCTTGGATATCAGGTGGATTCGGTTTACACGGATTTCAGTGCGGCATTTGATTCCGTGAATCATCGTCTGTTGATTGATAAATTATCCGGATATGGGTTAAATGGTGCACTACACCGTTGGATCGAGTCCTACTTGCGTGATCGCAGGCTGTTTGTTAATTATAATGGCTTTATATCCCATGCTTTTTTTGCGACATCAGGTGTTCCTCAAGGATCACACTGTGGTCCGTTATTTTTTAATGTGTTTATAAATGACCTGATATTAGTTATCAAATACTGTTTCTATTTGTTATATGCGGATGATTTTAAGATCTTTATTAGTATAAAGTCAGCGTATGACTCTTTCTTGTTACAGGAAGATCTACATGCGATTGAGCTCTGGTGTGCGAAAAATTGTCTTGAATTTAGTATTCCAAAATGTTCGGTGATCTCATTCTATTCATCTAGTCCGATATATTATAATTATTTACTGTGCAATCAATATTTGCAAAGACAAGCAATAGTGAAGGATTTGGGAGTTTATTTTGATGAGCGAATGTCTTTTGCATATCATGTTAAATTTACTCGAAATAAGTCAATGAGATTACTATCTTATATTCTTCGACAATCTCGTAATTTTAGAAATGTAAACACTCTGCGGACTCTGTATCTTACTCTGGTAAGACCAGTGTTACTTTATGCGTCTGTTATATGGGCACCTCTGAATGTAAACTCTCGTTCCATGCTCGAGAGTGTCCAACATAAATTGTTGCGTGTTTTGGCCTTTCGTGCTGGTAACCCGATGAGTATTTATGATCATGATTTTGAGGCGATTTCACGTAGATTCGATATCTGTACTCTGATGTCGTTTTATGATTATCAGGACATCTTGTATCTTTTTAAAGTTACGAGGGGTTATATTGATTCTCCTGATCTCCTTGCCTTGGTACGTTTTAAGGTGCCACCGAGAGTTCTGAGACCTTCAGGAATTTCGGCAGTCGCCAGGTTGAATCGGGTTACCATTTCGAAAAGGTCAGTCCTTGATAGAGCAGTTCGTACCCTAAATAACTCTGAATTAAGCATATACGACTTTGTTAGTTATTCTATATCTAGTTTTAAACCAAAAGCGAGAGAGTTGTTTTTTAAGTACTGATAAGTTACGATTTATGAATTATATTTTGTTGAAAATCTATTCGTTATATATTGAGATACTATCTACTATAAATGATCGTAGTTGAGTCTATAGAACTCTATGATGTGCGTGAGCTACCCGTACACCACCTTAAATTTAAGTTCTTATAATAAAATGTATTTTTGGGCCTCGGCCTGTACATAATAAATCAATAAATAAATAAATAAATAAACAATTAAATAAACCACCAAGCTCTAAGCCCCCATAGCGCTGGGGAGAGCGATAAATGAATTGTTTTTTATAAACAATTAAATAAACCACTAAGCTCTAAACACCCATAAAGCTGAGGAAAGCGATAAATAAATAATTTTCATAAACAATAAAATAAACCGACAAGCTCTAAGCTCCCATAACGCTGGGGAGAGCAATCAATAAATCATTTTTTATAAACAATTAAATAAACTGACAAGCTCTAAACCCCCATAACCCTGGGAAGAGCGATAAATAAATGATTTCTTGTAAACAATTAAATGAACAGCCAGCTCTAAGCCCCAATAACGCTGGGGGGAGCGATAAATGAATTATTTTTTATAAACAATTAAATAAACCACCAAGCTCTAAGCCCCCATAACGCTGGGGAGAGCGATAAATGAATTGTTTTTTATAAACAATTAAATAAACCACTAAGCTCTAAACACCCATAAAGCTGAGGAAAGCGATAAATAAATGATTTTCATAAACAATAAAATAAACCGACAAGCTCTAAACTCCCATAACGCTGGGGGGAGCAATCAATAAATCATTTTTTATAAACAATTAAACGAACCGACAAGCTCTAAACTCCCATAACGCTGGGGAGAGCAATCAATAAATCATTTTTTATAAACAATTAAATAAACTGACAAGCTCTAAACCCCCATAACACTGGGAAAAGCGATAAATAAATGATTTCTTATAAACAATTAAATGAACAGCCAGCTCTCAGCCCCAATAACGCTGGGGAGAGCGATAAATAAATGATTTCTTATAAACAATTAAATAAATAGGCAGCTCTAAGCCCCATTAACGCTGGGGAGAGCGATAAATGAATTATTTTTTATAAACAATTAAATAAACCACCAAGCTCTAAACCCCCATAACGCTGGGGAGAGCGATAAATGAATTATTTTTTATAAACAATTAAATAAACCACTAAGCTCTAAACACCCATAAAGCTGAGGAAAGCGATAAATAAATAATTTTTATAAACAATAAAATAAACCGACAAGCTCTAAGCTCCCATAACGCTGGGGAGAGCAATCAATAAATCATTTTTTATAAACAGTTAAATAAACTGACAAGCTCTAAACCCCCATAACCCTGGGAAGAGCGATAAATAAATGATTTCTTGTAAACAATTAAATAAACAGCCAGCTCTAAGCCCCCATAACGCTGAAGAGAGCGATAAATGAATTGTTTTTTATAAACAATTAAATAAACCACTAAGCTCTAAACACCCATAAAGCTGAGGAAAGCGATAAATAAATGATTTTCATAAACAATAAAATAAACCGACAAGCTCTAAACTCCCATAACGCTGGGGAGAGCAATCAATAAATCAATTTTTATAAACAATTAAACGAACCCACAAGCTCTAAACTCCCATAACGCTGGGGAGAGCAATCAATAAATCATTTTTTATAAACAATTAAATAAACTGACAAGCTCTAAACCCCCATAACACTGGGAAAAGCGATAAATAAATGATTTCTTATAAACAATTAAATGAACAGCCAGCTCTCAGCACCAATAACGCTGGGGAGAGCGATAAATAAATGATTTCTTATAAACAATTAAATAAATAGGCAGCTCTAAGCCCCATTAACGCTGGGGAGAGCGATAAATGAATTATTTTTTAAAAACAATTAAATAAACCACCAAGCTCTAAACCCCCATAACGCTGGGGAGAGCGATAAATGAATTATTTTTTATAAACAATTAAATAAACCACTAAGTTCTAAACACCCATAAAGCTGAGGAAAGCGATAAATAAATAATTTTTATAAACAATAAAATAAACCGACAAGCTCTAAGCTCCCATAACGCTGGGGAGAGCAATCAATAAATCATTTTTTATAAACAGTTAAATAAACTGACAAGCTCTAAACCCCCATAACCCTGGGAAGAGCGATAAATAAATGATTTCTTGTAAACAATTAAATGAACAGCCAGCTCTAAGCCCCAATAACGCTGGGGGGAGCGATAAATGAATTATTTTTTAAAAACAATTAAATAAACCACCAAGCTCTAAGCCCCCATAACGCTGGGGAGAGCGATAAATGAATTGTTTTTTATAAACAATTAAATAAACCACTAAGCTCTAAACACCCATAAAGCTAAGGAAAGCGATAAATAAATGATTTTCATAAACAATAAAATAAACCGACAAGCTCTAAACTCCCATAACGCTGGGGAGAGCAATCAATAAATCATTTTTTATAAACAATTAAATAAACCGACAAGCTCTAAACTCCCATAACGCTGGGGAGAGCAATCAATAAATCATTTTTTATAAACAATTAAATAAACTGACAAGCTCTAAACCCCCATAACACTGGAAAGAGCGATAAATAAATGATTTCTTATAAACAATGAAATGAACATCCAGCTCTCAGCCCCAATAACGCTGGGGAGAGCGATAAATAAATGATTTCTTATAAACAATTAAATAAATAGGCAGCTCTAAGCCTCATTAACGCTGGGGAGAGCGATAAATGAATTATTTTTTATAAACAATTAAATAAACCACTAAGCTCTAAACACCCATAAAGCTAAGGAAAGCGATAAATAAATGATTTTCATAAACAATAAAATAAACCGACAAGCTCTAAACTCCCATAACGCTGGGGAGAGCAATCAATAAATCATTTTTTATAAACAATTAAATAAACCGACAAGCTCTAAACTCCCATAACGCTGGGGAGAGCAATCAATAAAAGTAGTTAAGGCTATACCGATCCTGGATACACCCCCTCGGAACCCACCCCCGTTCGGAGGGGGTTGAAAGGGTAATAGGGGGTGGGTAAGGTAATTGTGGGGGGTGGTTTTGCTATTGGATTTTGAGTGGACCGTTGGTCTATGAGGGGTGGGTTTTTGGGGGGTGGTTTTACTATTCGATTTTTGGATTGACCTATTGTCTATGAGGGTTGATTTTACTATTGGTGAAAAATGATTATTTTCCTGTTCGATTTTTTAATTGACCGATTGTCTATAAGGAATTTTTTTTTTTTGGGGGGGAGGGGTGGTTTATTATTGGTGAAAAATAATTATTAGATAATATTAGATGGTTTACTTGAGTATGAATTAGTGGCGACAGCAGCAGCAATAGCAGCAACGTTACTAGGTATAGTCGACATATGCGGTAGCTGCAGGCTGCAGCAGCATGGTATAGTGTGCGAGTGTATCCTCGCACTCTCTCGCAGCATCAACGTTACTAGGTATAGTCGACATATGCGGTAGCTGCAGGCTGCAGCAGCATGGTATAGTGTGTGAGTGTATCCTCGCACTCTCTCGCTCTCGATCGTTGCGCGTACGCGTAGCGTCTTGTAGCTAAGCAACGGAGTGCGGATGGTAGAAATGAACGCTGAAAGTTCTGTCCTCTCTCCGAATGCATGTGCCACGATGCCGGTGTTGCGTAGTAATTTTTATCATGTGCATGCGAGTTGTATCATTTCGATGGTAACCAACAGGATGTTGTGTCTCGGGATAAAATTCTTTTTTCACCCGTCACGTGGAAAATGTCATAGTGAACAATGGAATAGTTTTTGTTTTCTTTTTTTAACTCGCTATAGAGCAAAATTCAAGACATCGATACAGGATGCTGTGTCGTCTTATCGCTTGAAGACGAATAACAGTAGCTCGATCTTTAAAATGTTTTGTCTTTGGATAAAATTTCCTTCTCGTTTGTCCTATGGAAGGGATTCATAGTGCAGTGGCTTTTGTTTTCTTTTTTTAATTTGTCTTATTATAAAGTTCGCGAGATGATTTTCATGCCACAGTTGTGTGTCGTCCGTCGGAAAGTTTGTGTCGGTAAAGTTTTTAGAAGTTAACAAATTTTTAGTTTTGTTATAACTCCTGTGAACATGGACTCAGAAAAAAAAAGTGAAAATTTAGATTCTAGTGTGGAAGGATCTGCAAACTGTGATCAAAGTAGATCAAGGAGTATATCAAGATCATCGTCGTCCTCTGGTTCCTCGTCGTCTGATTCATCAGGATCGTCATCGTCGTCAGCCTCTAATAAAAATGAAACTATTGACATAAAAGGATTCAATAAATTGTTAAAGAAAATAAATAATCAAATTATCAGAGTAGATAAAAAGATAAATGAAGGTATAGTAAAATGAATAAATTAATTCAACTCTAACTTAAATTTTTTTTAACTGTTACTTTTTTTCTAGTTACAGACGACGAAGCTAAGACATCGGCAAAAATTAATAAAGAACTTGACACAAGTGAGTCTAACAAATTATTTAACTTATATTAAAAATTAATGAAAAAAAAAAAAAAAAAATTTTCTGTTTCAGTTAAAAGGGATCTTATAAAACTGAACGAGTCGATAAGTGGTGAAAATAGGATAAGAAGTAAGTTATTTTATATTTATAAACTAAAATATAAATAACTTTTTTTTTTCAGTTGCAGAACAATTAAAATCTAA
This sequence comes from Encarsia formosa, assembly GCA_038277355.1. Lineage (NCBI taxonomy): Eukaryota > Metazoa > Arthropoda > Insecta > Hymenoptera > Aphelinidae > Encarsia > Encarsia formosa. The sequence goes on along the minus strand of CM076185.1, from coordinate 30,433,268 downwards.
ATAAATTCATAACAATTGTAAATAATAATAATAATAATAATAATTTTATTTTAGTACGGCTACGATCATGTGGAATATTCAACATTTTGAGTAGAATGCTTGAAGACATTAAAATACTAAGATTTCATGTAGAAAAAAAGCAAGGTAATAAAAAAAAAAATAGTAATAATAACATTAATAATCATTGAATATATTAATATAATAAAAATGAATAAATTTATTTTCCAGCGGATGGTTCACCATTCATAGATGCGGTCAAGGCGACCGCAGAAAAGATGACCAAGAAGAAAAACACTGTAAAGAAACCAGTGAAAATCACTCCTTCCTTAACAATGAGTTTTTCGGACCCGAAAGCCATTGAAAAGTCTAGTCTTAATCAGGTAAAATTTTTGTTTTTACTTTTTTTAATTATTTGTAATTCAATTTTTTTTTTTTTTCATAGAACAATATACGTATAAAATCGGATATTAAAATACCTTCAGAACTTGCAATTCAACAAGAAGTTTTAGAAAAAGTAAGTAAAACTATTAATTTTTGAATCATTAATTGAAATAAGACTAACGAATCAATTTTTACAGTTACATGCAGTTGGTCAACAACAAAGACTTAAAGTTGAATCAACTAATGCAAACACAAAAAATATAGTAAGTTTCATATAAAATATATTTTAAAATTATATATTATAAAGTTGTATCTTATAAATAATATTTGTATAATTTGTCTAGATTCAAAAAGCATTTGAGTATGCTCAGGGGCATGAGCAACAAGCACAACAAAAACAACAAGAACAACAAGAAGAATTAAAAAAATCGGTAAGTTCTTAATTTTTTTCTTATGTAATAAAATAATAGTTTATAAATTTTTAACTCAATTTCTTTCTTTTCTTTTTTTTTTTTAGACTGGTGATTCTTTTGAGGAAGCAATAGACTTAACAGATGAGTTGCGCGAACTCATAGATCAAACAGGAATAGTCGAGAAAGCATAAGAAGAAGAAAAAAATACATCATCGGTGAAAGCAGAAGCAGAAGCAGAAGCAGAAGCCGGAGAAGAAGATGGAAAGAAGAAAAGAAAGATGAAAAGAGAACTAACTGAAGAAAAAAGAAAACATAAGAAACAGAAGAAAGATAAAAAAAATAAAGAGTGATTGACGCTTTGTCAAGCACTCTTTATTTTTCTTATACTTTTACTATATTTTTAAAAAATTTTTGCGCCTATTAAATACTATTTTTTATTTTTCTATTTTTAGCATTATTTTTAAAAAATTTTTCGCACTATTTTAATACTATTTTATTACTATTTTTATTTTTCTATGTTAGCATTATTTTTATACTTTTCTATTTAATTTTAACACTATTTTGTTATACTTTTAAAAACTGCTTTCTAGTTATTTTAAACATATTTATCAATATCTTTGAGTAGATGAATAAATAATTAAAGTTTTTTTTTTTAATTTTCATGCTATTTTGAAACTATTTTTTATTTTTCTATTTTAGCATTATTTTTATACTTTTTTGTTCTATTGTAACACTATTTTTGTTATACTTTTCAAGACTGCTTTTATAACTATTTTATACATGAACTCATTTATCAATATTTAAAAAAAAAAAAAAAAAAAATATTTAGCGTTATTTTTAGACTATTTTTATTAATATTATTATTATTATTATTATTACTATTTTTTTACTAATTGCTTTTAAAACTATTTTATACACATACATACATGTGCAAACATTTATACCAATGTCTTATAATGAATAAATAAATAAATAAACAATTTTATACTCCTTTTTACTTTCTCTTTATTTAAAATTTCATTTAATCTTTACAATTTCATGAAAAATATGAAAAAGATCGTAGTGAAGAACTTAAAAAATCATTACATCCTTCATCAGTCTCATCTATGTCATCTATTATTCGAGGTTTGTTAACATTGATCCAAGACTTCAGTTTAGAAGCGTTCTTTGCAGCACACTTAAAAAAAGGTGAATAATCCTTATGATTACAGCAAAAATCATCCTTAGAACAGCCAAGACTTTTGAGAGAAGGACAACCATAGATTTCTAAATCTATTACTAGTCTGTAATTTAAAAAAAGAAAAAACGATTGATATTTAAATTAAATAAATAAGCATTAGAATAAGTATGTAATTAAAACTTACGTTTGGGGTAGCATTTTTTGAAGAAAAATCTTTTTCATGTTTCCCTTGGTAAAAATTTTTTTTGCACCATCTAAATATTTTCTCAATACATCTGTTAATTGTTCATAAACTATTTCACCATAATTCCATTGAATACAATGAAAACACTTTTGCAAATAACGTGCAGTACATTTTTCTTCAGCTGTTAAATTATCCCAAGAAAATGGTGGTTTAAAAGTAAAAACCAGCGGTAGAGTAGAATCGTCTAAGTTGAAAATAGCCAACTCTTTCACAATAAAGTCGTTTCTAGATTTTTGAAAGCCTTGAAAGTCTACAACAAACTGCATTTTAGATCTGCACTGTTAAACAATTTCAACATAACTAGATGGATAGGTAAAACTTTAACTTCTTTTATAGTGATTCCCCCTCTCTTCTCCTATAAACTATTATCCTAAGCTATTATTATTATTCCTCCTATTATTATCCTAAACTATTTCCCTCTCTCCTCCTCATTCTTTGATAAAATATAATGCATCGGTCAGTTTTCTACTCCTTCTTTCAAGTGTATCATCTCTCATTATTGTGAATTCATAAACATTTAAGTAGCAGAAGATTTACAATTATAAAAAAAGTTTATGTTATTCAATAAAAAATTAGTGATTATTAACTTAATAAAAGGTTGTGTCTAGGTACCATCGCAGTGTACCGTTGCACGGTGCACGGCGCACGGCGCACGGTGCACGGGCGCTATACCAAATGAACTTTTATGTACACGGTACACGGTGCACCGTGTACGGAGGAGCTTTTTGGTGCACGGTGCACGGCGGAAAGCAGGGAAAAGTTTTTGTTTTGCTATTGTTTCGTACACGGTGCACCGTACACCACGTACGGTTCAAAAAATGTTTTTTTTATATCATTGCGTACACCGTACACCAGATACCGTATACTGTTCGGTACACGGTACACGATGCACCGTGCACGGGTGAAAATATATTTTATATCTTTGCGTACACCGTACACCAGACAACACGCCATGCTCGGTACAAGGTACACGGTACACCATGCACGGTGCAAGGTTGAAAAAATGTTTTGGCGTAAACCAGACACCGCACACCGTTCGGTACACGGTACACGATGCACCGTGTACGGATGAAAATATTTTTTATAACTTTACGTACACCGTACACCAGACAACGCACACTGCTCGGTACACGGTACACGATGCACCGTGCACGGTTGAAAATATTTTTTATAACTTTGTGTACACCGTACACCAGACACCGCACACCGTTTCGGTACACGGTACACGATGCACCGTGCACGGTTGAAAATATTTTTTATAACTTTGTGTACACCGTACACCAGACACCGCACACCGTTCGGTACACGGTACACGATGCACCGTGCATGGGTGAAAATATTTTTTATAACTTTGCGTACACCGTACACCAGACAACCCGCATTGCTCGCTACACGGTACACGGTGCACCACGTACGGTGCAAGGTTGAAAAAATGTTTTGGCGTACACCAGACACCGCACAGTGTTCGGTACACGGTACACGATGCACCGTGCACGGGTGAGAATATTTTTTATATCTTTGCGTACACCATACACCAGACAACGCGCACTGCTCGGTACACGGTACACGGTGCACCACGTACGCTGCAAGGTTGAAAAAATGTTTTGGCGTACACCAGACACTGCACAGTGTTCGGTACACGGTACACGATGCACCGCGCATGGGTGAAAATAATTTTTATATTTTTGCTTGCACCGTACACCAACAACGCGCACTGCTTGGTACACGGTACACGGTTGAAAAAAATGTTTTGTGTACACCAGACACCGCGCACTGCTCGGTACACACTACATGGTTCACCACGTACGGGGCACGGTAGAAAAAATGTTTTGGCGTACACCAGACACCGCACATTGTTCGGTACTTAGTTTCACCCACATTACGATGTCAGGTTACTCAGTAGCATTCTAATGCTTTAAGAAGTCATAGGGATTTACTGCAGTTGATTAAAAAAAATTATAGAGATTCAAGCACGTTGAATACCCTACGAGGAGTATGCGTCTCAATTGCAAGACAGCAGCTGCCCCATGCACGTGGGTTTTAAGAGAACAACTGCAAGTCTACTAGCAGCCGATTTTTTTACCGTATAGTCATTGGGCTCTCGAGTCTGAAATTCCGAGATCGAGGAATCCAGAAATCCAAGTTCTTTGAGCTGTATAAGTTTGTATTCTTATTTTTAAGCTCCGAGTCAAGGTTCGGACTCTGTATTCTTCGTTGCATACTCGAGAGTCCAGAAATCAGAGTCTAAAGACTCGAGTACTTGGACTCGAGAGTATAACAGCTTGAATTTCGCTCGGAATTTCGGATTTGACTTTGTATACTCTGGACTCCGAGTCTTTGCCCAGCAATTGATCTCACAAAGTCATAGGAATTAAATGCAGCAATTCTTGGAAGTCAAAGTTGGACATTGTTAAAGCAAGTTTCGAATACAGGGCTACCGGATTACAAGTCACGCGCTCTATTCAATGAACCCTACCGGACCTCTTATAATCTTTAAATTAATCTTATAGGCCTAATCTTTATAATCTTTTACCCCTTTCAAGAAGTCGTCTCCGATCAGTTTTTTCGACCTGGTGTACTTCGACCACGGATGCTTGTGTGTATGATACAGGTAGGGTATAGTAGACATATAGTATCAGGGGCGTGAAAGGTTAGATTAATTTTGCTTTATTTTTTTTTATTCTAAGCAAAGGTAAAAGGAAAATTACTTTAGGCTACGTGATCCTTTCCTAAGGGATCCTTAATATGGCAAAAATTTATCTAAGCTTCTCTTTTTGTTTTTCTCTTTTTTCTAGAACAAATTTTGATAGGCTAATTGTTAAAAATTCCCCCTCCCTCTTTTAAATTTTGTCATATCCGTACGATCACGTGTGCGATGGGGGAGGTGATGTAAATAAAATAACTTAGTGTAAAGTAACTCATTTTTTCTTTATTACCCACCACTCTAGCTCCTACATACTAACAAGTAATTAAACGAGTAAAATTTATTCCTGATTTTTATTTATTAAAATTATTTTTTTTTCTTATTAACATTAGATCTATTACTCACTTTGAGTGAGTTTTTTTTTTTTTTTTAAATGCAAAAGAAAATGAGAGTAATAAATAATTGAGAAATTCCCTCAAGCTAGAGTGTGGGTCAACTTTATCAAAAGGAAAATTCTAATACACAGGGAAATTTTCCTCTGTGTAATACAAAATATTTACATACGTTCTTCACTTCTTGACGACGGCGACGTTGACGAAAGTGAGGGAGCGGGCGTCCCTTCCTGGTCAGCGGCAGAATGGCTGGCAATCCACGGGTCCATCTGTCGTGGGCTACGAGACGACGGCCGCATGGAATGATGAGAGGCCGAGTAGATTTTTTTTTCACCCTCTTCTCCACACACACTTAGTGATTGGGATCTCACTACACGCACGCCCCACTATTGATGCTTTGGCTTCAATTTCACGGGTGCACACACACTGCACAATCTTCTTTTTATTTTCTTCTTTTCCTTTTTTTTTTTTTTCGCGACGCGTTCCAACCGCCCACGCCAGGAGTGTAAGTTGCCCCTCAGTTTGCCACTAGATTAACGTGGGTACTGCTGCACCAACAGGAGTCACACAGCATTGTCGGTGCAGAGTTCCTGCGTAGTTAATACTCTACGTGGCTGCTGAGGAATCTTTTAACAGCTCCTTGACAGCGCAAGCGGGGTTGACTCCTCTCGTTAAAGGTTGCACTCACACACGCACTTTATTATTTTGTGTGAGGGTGCAGTTCATCTGAGTATCGCGGTGAATAAGATGAGTACGAGCGGGAGGAATATAACCCAAGAGTATCGAGGTATAGATTGATCGAATTGCGGCGGAAAAAAGCTCGCGAGCGGGCTCGTGTCGCTGTTTTTATGGTGAGCGCGAGCGGAGCGTACCGCTTTGTTAGCGCTGCTCCGTGATGCGCAGTAGCGATGCGCGGTCATTGCTAGTGTGTGCTCTGTGCGTATGTGTGAGTGTGTGTCGCTGAAAACTGAAAAAGGGGGGGGGGCTCCGGTATGCGGCCTTGAAATTCTTGACCGTCGTCGCTTTGTTTTGGTTTCTTAACTAAATTTTACTCTCTAACTGGAAAGTTTATTTCGACTGAAATTACGCGATTCTTTTTACCTTACAATGTCCCCCTCTTTTAAATGTGTTCTTTTGGTGTTATTCAAAAGGCACGTTTGAAAGAACTCGTATATAATAAGTAAAGTGATAAGAACAAATGAACAGAAACAAAATTTATTGTTATTATTTATACATACCTATATGTATGTGTGTGTATTTTATTTATTTATTTATTTTTTTTTTAGGAACTCATTGTTTATGAAAATGAACAATAATTGTGAAAAAATAAGTTTTTATATTAAATAAGATAGATGCCAGATGCGTGTCTCATGAAGCTCAAATTTTTGACCAGTCTTCTGGACAATGAATTTCCAAGTAGTGTGACCCCGACTCAATCGTTTTGGGAGATGTTGGAGATGACGAGTGATCGCTCTGTAAATTTGGTTCCGGATTGAGGTAGTCTACCCCTTGCCTGGGAGTAGGATAAATTTTGCTAATTACGTCTTGAGGTTCAACGACCACATCGAGGCCTTTTGGTATATCATGTGATGGGTGGTACAGCTGGTAAAGGGCCCCCAACTTTGCACGCTCGTGCCATAATTTTTTAGTAATATATTTTTTTTTTTATCAATCAATAATTTAATTCTTTTTGTGATTCTATGTCTCCGATTTTTGTAGGCTTTCTTCGACATCGGCTCCTTTTCCAGCCAAATCACTGTTCTGCGTTGAGTAGAAAGGCCTAAGGAGGGAAGAATTGAATTTTCCTTTGAGTCTCTTTTTACCTGAAGGATCGATCAACGTGTACGTGCACGCATGATGAGAGGACCCAATGATATACGGTCCCTCATACATAGGCAGCAACTTGTGCACTACAGAGTTTAGTGCCTGCGACACGTTTAACGATCTCAGCAACACGAAATCACCAACCTCATAAGTCACAGCCTTATTGACTTGATTGACTTTTTGAACCCGGTGCTCGCCCTGCTTTTTGAGGCGGCTGAACACCTGTTGTATTTTCATCTCGATAGGAACTGATGCAAGTTTTGGTTTATCCACCCAAGTATCCCAAAACCTAACGGGTTTTTTATCGAAGTGAAGTTCGCAAGGGGTCATACCCGTACTCGTGTGGACTGTCTCATTGATTATTCTCTCAATGAGGGGTACAAAGTTCGCCCATCCCTTGTGGTTATGTGAGGTGAAAATTCGCAAAAACGCCCCGAGTTCTCGATTCGTTCGTTCAACGATGTTTGACTGTGGATGTCGCACCGACGAAAAAACAGGATCTATTTCGAGTTTAATTAAGGCGTCGTTCCACGACTTTGCGGTGAACTGTGACCCTCTGTCCGACTGGACCGCTCGCGGCTTGCCCATTTTAGGAACATAGTCATCCACCAACTTTTTTATCGCGGTTTTAGTATTTGCCTTCCTTATTGGGTATAGTTTCAAATACTTAGAAAAGGTGTCTAACATTGAAAAAACATACTGTGTCCCAGATCTGGACAAAGGCAACGGCCCAAAAAAATCTACCGATACCAAATCACGTGGGTGTTTAGGAAGGATAAAATGTGCTACCCCCGCGGTTCTTAATGTGTACAGTTTATTTTTCTGACATGTTTCGCACGTTTTTGTAAGCCATTTAGCTAGTTTATAGGCCTCCTTACAATAGAAAGTCTCGAAAAACATGGCTATAATCTTTCGGCGACCTATGTGACCATATAAGGTATGTATGTCCGCGAGAATTAAGTTAGTCAGCCACTTGGGAATAATTAAGCGATCATTATATTTTGGAGTACAATAGTATAGTCTATCATTGATTATTTTCAAATTTCCATTCCCTTTCTCTCTCTCTAATTTCGAAATATGGGAAGAAATTTTTGCGTCTTCCCGTTGTATACGACGGATATCGGTCAACGCTTTTCTGATTTGAGGGTCGCACTTACGTAACGAAACAAGAGCGATTAGGGCTTCTTCGTCCTTGTTCTCGACGTCCCAAGACAGTCTTGATAGGCTGTCTGCTAGACGATTATGTTTTGCTGGTATGTGGTGAATTATGGGATTATAATCCTGAATTGCTAAAACCCAGCGAATCATACGCTGACTTAAAAAACGACATGAAAAAAGGTATTCAAGCGCTTTATTATCAGTAAGCACGAAAATTTTTGACCCAATCAAAAAAGTCCGAAATTTTGTTAACGCCCAGACGATTGCTAAAAGTTCGAGCTCGGCTGTACAATAATTCACCTCCGCTCCTTTTAACGTTCGACTGGCCAAACAAATTAGTCTCTCGCGACCTTCCGAATCAATTTGTGACAAGACGGCCCCCAGTGCTTTATCAGAAGCGTCCGTATTTAAATAAAAAGGCAGATCCCTTGAGGGGTGATAGAGGAAAGCTTCCTCAATAAAAGTTTTTTTTACACGCTCAAATGCCTTGCTGTGCACGTCCGACCAGGACCACTTGGTACCTTTCCTCAACAGATCCAACAAAGGGACTGATTCGTGTGCCAGCTTGTCCGTAAATTTTGCACAGAAATTTACAACGCCTAAAAATGCTTTTAATTGAGTGATATTCCGCGGTTTTTCATAATTCCAAATCCCGTACACTTTATCAACATCGATCTTAATACCGTCAGGTGTAAGGACATGCCCGAGGAATTTTATCTCTTTGCGAAAAAAATTTACTTTTTCGAATTTTATGGTCACGCCTACCATTGAAATACGATCGAACAAAATGCGTAAGTGTATCAGATGGGTAGCCTCGTCGTCCGAAAACACGACAACATCATCAACGAAATCGAGAATCCACTCCAGATCCTCCGTAACAGGTGTAAACGCACATGCGAGTGCCGCGGTGGATATCTTAAGACCGAATGGCACCACGCGGAACTGCCATGTTCTTCCACGATGGGAAAATGCCGTGAATTTACGCGAGTCTTTCTTCAACGGCACCTGATGAAAACTCATAACGAGATCAAAACTAGATATTACTGATGCACCTTTGTGACATTTTTTAAATATCTCATCTATAGGTTCTGGACCGTTATGGTCATCTTGCAGGCGTTTATTCAATTCGCGTGCGTCGAGGCAGATCCTGACCGATTGATCCTTTTTTATAACCGGCACGATAGGATTTATATACGGACTACTTGATTTTTCAATTATTCCGTAACTCGCCATCCGCTTTATCTCGTCGTCCACTTTTTCACGGTACTGAAAAGGGACTGGATAGGGCTTACAGGAATATGGACTTTCATCGATTACGGTAAAACCATATTCGAAATTCGAAAACCGACCCGGTCGATCATCGAAAATGTGTTGAAATTCCAGGATCAATTCACGCAACGCTCTCTTAGTTCTCAGGGTCACGCCTTCGATCAAGTTTAATTTTTCATCAATCTCCAACTCTGTCACATTGACTGATTTCTCCCCGGTCAGCCTGCTGTCGATTAGTGATACCGAATCGTGGGTTTTAATTCTGGGAGATTCAACCGAGCTATAATTTAACATTTTGTCTGATAAACCGACGTGTATTACGCTATTATGGGTGATTACACTGATTTTAAAATGTTTCAACGCGTCTATTCCGAGGATAAAATTTTTTATCAGACGCGGAACGACCATAACACTAACATCTGCCTTTGCGCCGGCAATCTCACAGCTGGCTAAAAACTGAGTTTTCAGTTTCGTCGATTTATCTCCCGAGAATCCGACAGCTTTTAGACCGACAACCGGAAATTTAGGACAATTCTTAAACATTGAACTGTTTTTTACGAAAACGTCGTTAGATATGCACGTGATTTTAGAACCCGTATCTATCAACGCCTTTAGGGTCACTCCCTCGAGCGAAATATAAATCTCGGGACATTCAACCGTTTGTTTGAAATAAACAACTTCGTCGTCTTCATTGCCAAGGAGGTCCTCCCTCGGGCAATCAAAAATCGACGCGATATTTAAATCTCCCGCCGCGACTTTGCTTGGAACCGTACAAGGCTTATCGACAAATAAAAGCTTCGAAGATTGACCAGGAATTTCATCAAGAGATGCCGTTGTGTTAGCGAGCAAGGATTCGTTATCCTGCAAAACCGAGGCATCCAACACAACGGAATCTAGTTTTCCGACAACTGCTCTTCGTCCTCTTCCTCCACGATCTCTACCGCGTTCACGTTTGATTTCGAGAAATTTGGACGAGGAGCATATCCCTCTTTTTTCTGATATTGATAATCTTTCCTAGGTGTAGAGGAAGAAAATTCCGACTCACGCGGCGCACGTACAAAAGACACTTTTGAGAAATCCACCCGCTGTTGCCCCTGGTCAGAATTTAAACGGCCCATGTTATCGAGATTGTCAAGTAGCTCGATAAGCTGGGTCATTGTTTTCACTATCCCCGTGGCGACAGCGATTTGGACTTGTTGATCAAAATGTCGAGATAAGTTCTGAATTACCTGGCTCTCGTCAGGTGGGTTTGTCAAATAAGGTACGTCGTTAGTTAACCTAATGACGTATTCACTGCGACTCAGATTGGAGTCCGCTTCATATCTCCCGGTTTCTAGTTTACGTCGGACCGCGTTTTGAACTGCTACTCCCCAGAATCTTTCCGTAAATTTTATTGCGAAATTTTCGAAATTCTCGATCCCGGTTTCGACGTGCTCGAACCAGTCACGGGCTACGCCACCGAGAGCTTGTGTCAGTAGGATTTTAAAATCCACGCGAGGTATGCCCATGGCTTTCATGTAGTTGTTAAAACTCGCGAGAAAACGCATCGGACGTTCTCCGATCGATGCGCTGAAAGTGGGCATATCGATTTTAATTCTGCGTCCCCCGGTTGCCGATGAATTGCTTGCCAGCGACATATTTTCAAGACACCGCGTAAGATTTTCGTGATCTTTCTGTATTTGCCCGGAGATATAGTGATGATTTTCAATCAAAGTTTTAATAGATTGATCGTGGCCACCGAGACGACTATTTATTGATTTCAAAATTCTAGCATGTTCGCTTGAATTAGACGACAAGTATCTTATGTCAACCTCATTTTGATGATTTTGTTTACCTAAGGAGGAAAACTGTTCTCGAGAGAGGCGCGCGTCGTTTTCCAATTGCTTTTGACTAGTTTCGAGACGCGCTAAATGTTTACGTTGGTTGTCCAACATCCCGTCGCTCGCCTTCTGGCGGCTGCGGAGCTCAAAGAGAATTTGTTGGGTTTCTCGCAATTTAAAATCATGTTCCGGGCCGAGGTTATTCAAGTGAGGTTGAGACATGGACCTTTGATGTAAATCTAACGTTCGATTTACATATTCATCGCTGTTGCATGATGAGTTGCTACTTTCCACCCCCTCAACTGTTTTCCTTACCGCCCCCCTGCCGACCGATTGTCGTCGAGGTCCCAGGGGTAAAGTAGCCAACGGAGCACGAAAATCATCGTTTCTCGCGGAATTCTCGATTGCCGTTTGCGGACTAGCTCTGGCTTCAGTGGTTTCCCGTGATTCCGGAATTCGCTTCGGTCGTCCGATTGGTTTTTTAACTGTCTCACGGACAGTCGCCGCCGCGACGTCGCCATTCCCAAATTCAACATCGGTTGGCCATTCTAGATTTACTCCGGAAGTGGATGACGCTCTTTCTAAGTTATCTTGTCCCCCCCCTCGCCAATTTAACTCTGCGACTGACGAAGTTGCCCTTAAACGTGCGGAGCTGCGCGTCGCTTTCGGCTGCTCCGGTTCGCTTTCCGGTAGGTTTTTGCCATTTTTTTTCTTGTTTTTTTTATCGTTTCCGGCCATCTTTATTTCAAGAGAATCCGAAATCCCTTTACACGAGAACGGAGAAAAGTGAAAACGAGAATTAAATAACCGAAAGTAAAAACCAGTTTGTCCTGACTGGACGGGTGTCCTCAAAAAAACTATACCCCACTTTCCTCGGTTGGGACTCGAACCTGATTCCCCGGTTGCTAAAATAACGACCAAGTTGAGAATTCCACTGTTGATTCTACCGGTGTAAACGAACCTGAAAGGTTAGATTAATTTTGCTTTATTTTTTTTTATTCTAAGCAAAGGTAAAAGGAAAATTACTTTAGGCTACGTGATCCTTTCCTAAGGGATCCTTAATATGGCAAAAATTTATCTAAGCTTCTCTTTTTGTTTTTCTCTTTTTTCTAGAACAAATTTTGATAGGCTAATTGTTAAAAATTCCCCCTCCCTCTTTTAAATTTTGTCATATCCGTACGATCACGTGTGCGATGGGGGAGGTGATGTAAATAAAATAACTTAGTGTAAAGTAACTCATTTTTTCTTTATTACCCACCACTCTAGCTCCTACATACTAACAAGTAATTAAACGAGTAAAATTTATTCCTGATTTTTATTTATTAAAATTATTTTTTTTTCTTATTAACATTAGATCTATTACTCACTTTGAGTGAGTTTTTTTTTTTTTTTTAAATGCAAAAGAAAATGAGAGTAATAAATAATTGAGAAATTCCCTCAAGCTAGAGTGTGGGTCAACTTTATCAAAAGGAAAATTCTAATACACAGGGAAATTTTCCTCTGTGTAATACAAAATATTTACATACGTTCTTCACTTCTTGACGACGGCGACGTTGACGAAAGTGAGGGAGCGGGCGTCCCTTCCTGGTCAGCGGCAGAATGGCTGGCAATCCACGGGTCCATCTGTCGTGGGCTACGAGACGACGGCCGCATGGAATGATGAGAGGCCGAGTAGATTTTTTTTTCACCCTCTTCTCCACACACACTTAGTGATTGGGATCTCACTACACGCACGCCCCACTATTGATGCTTTGGCTTCAATTTCACGGGTGCACACACACTGCACAATCTTCTTTTTATTTTCTTCTTTTCCTTTTTTTTTTTTTTCGCGACGCGTTCCAACCGCCCACGCCAGGAGTGTAAGTTGCCCCTCAGTTTGCCACTAGATTAACGTGGGTACTGCTGCACCAACAGGAGTCACACAGCATTGTCGGTGCAGAGTTCCTGCGTAGTTAATACTCTACGTGGCTGCTGAGGAATCTTTTAACAGCTCCTTGACAGCGCAAGCGGGGTTGACTCCTCTCGTTAAAGGTTGCACTCACACACGCACTTTATTATTTTGTGTGAGGGTGCAGTTCATCTGAGTATCGCGGTGAATAAGATGAGTACGAGCGGGAGGAATATAACCCAAGAGTATCGAGGTATAGATTGATCGAATTGCGGCGGAAAAAAGCTCGCGAGCGGGCTCGTGTCGCTGTTTTTATGGTGAGCGCGAGCGGAGCGTACCGCTTTGTTAGCGCTGCTCCGTGATGCGCAGTAGCGATGCGCGGTCATTGCTAGTGTGTGCTCTGTGCGTATGTGTGAGTGTGTGTCGCTGAAAACTGAAAAAGGGGGGGGGGCTCCGGTATGCGGCCTTGAAATTCTTGACCGTCGTCGCTTTGTTTTGGTTTCTTAACTAAATTTTACTCTCTAACTGGAAAGTTTATTTCGACTGAAATTACGCGATTCTTTTTACCTTACAGGCGCAACGACTCCTTCCAGCTAGGGGTTGATTTGAGGTCCGACCCCCCCAAAATTGACGTCTGAAAAAAAAATTAAAAAAAAAAAAAAAAAGTTGAGTAAATAGACTGGTTGATTATCCCCCAAGCTCTAAACCCCCCAATGCCCTGGGCGGCTGAGTTCAATAAATAATCTGATGAGCTATCCCCAAGCTCTAAGCCCCCAAATACCCTGAGCGCCCAAGTTCGACAAAAAAACTTATCGGCTGTCTCCCAAGCTGTAAACCCCCAAATACCCTGGGCGTCGAGTTCAATAAATAAACTGATCAGCTATCCCCCAAATACCCTGGGCTTCGAGTTCAATATATAAACTGATTAGATCCAGCTGACGAGAAACGATACTTGATCCCAGGACGTACCGATACTCTACCATGGGGTCACTATAAGGCAATCGATAAAGAAAAATTTAATGAACTAGACGAAGAAGACTTGGATTTATTGGGTACTATTGTAAATATAGACAATGATAGTCTTCTCCCCACTCTTTTTGAGAAAGAGGTGGTGGGAGAAACGTTTGAAATACAACCACATCACCCAGCAGAACTCATTCATCAGTGTCACACTCAGCCAAGACATCTCAAACGAAACTTAAACTTGTTGGAAGCGTCTACAGCAAAAAAATTTAAAGGTACTTTTTATTTTTAATTTTCTCATCATTATTTCAATATCACAAAGTACTTTTTTGAAATATTTCTTAATAAAAAAAAAAAAAATTCTGTTCTATTGTTTTAGATGGATCTAACAAAACTCAATGAAGCAGCTTGCCGAGACAAAGCAACAAGCATCAAAGACTTAGATGTAACTCGCTCTTATATGGTTGTAGAGCTTAGAAACGTGGAAACTCAAAGATATGGACAGAAAATTGTGGCTGAGTTGGATGGTGGGATGTTTATATTCCTCCCAACTAATGTTTGCAAATACTTACAAAAAAACTTAACTGAATACATACAGCTCCAAGAAGCTGAAAATAAACTCAAGTTAATAGTTAAACCACTTGGTGGTTTTAAAATTAAATTTGAAATTGTATAGAATCAATAGACTAACTAGAAAAAATGTATACTCATTAAACCACTTGATAGTTTTGAAATTAATATTAATATTGAAATTATATAGAATCAATAGTTTAACTAGAAAAATGTATACTCGTCATAAAAATGTGATAATGTTAAAAAAAAAAAAAAAAAAAAAAAAAAAAAGTTTAAAAATAAATTGAAAATTATCTAAATATTGTGTTTTCATTTCAAATTCCTTACTCAACTGCAACGAAATAATGAAATCTAATTCTTGATCATTTACTTATTTATTTAACAATTTTAATTGAATATTTTTATCTAATTTTAGGATTATAAAATAATGAAGCAATTTTTTATTTTCTAATCATTTATTTAATACAAATTTCTTTTTTACAAATTAAATAAAATACATTTTTTATTAATACACATGTTTAAAATCACTTAATTTTTTTTTACAATAACTTTTGTTTTTGATTTCAAGTAATTTCTTTTCTAAAATAGAGTTAATAATTAATCCAACTCTTTTTATTCTAAAACAAAAACGTTCTCTATCACGAGCTGCTTGCTCCCACTTTCCTTGACGTGCCTTCTTGTGAGCATAAGACCAGTGATATATCGTACGTATTTGAGGATCTTCCTCAAATCGTACTTTTTTTTTAATTTTTTCATTACTGTACATAATGACTTTCGTTGAGAAGGTCTAACGATGAAATGAATATACATACAATGATGGATACAAGTTTTATAAAATTTTCTTGTCAGTCCAACTGTTGTGAGAACTGTCAAATCCTAACCACTTAACGTATGCCTGCTTACCACGTCTTCTTAATACTTTTTCCACCAGATATACGTCAGAATACTTCACTTTTTGTAGTTCATGTTCATAGAATCCACCTTTGATTGGTTGGTCTTGATAATCTTTGAGATAATACATCACTGGATCGTATGTACCTACACGTTCTATAGAAAATATCTCTGTTGACCAATTGGGTATATATCCTTTTTCAAAAATTTGTTTGGCTTTACTGATTCGTACCTTATCGTTTACTTTAAACTTTTGTTTCTTTACATTAACTCGACATAGATGTGAAAATTTTTTCAATACTTCAGTCTCATTTTCTTTTCTAACATCGATAGGTTTCATACCTATTGTTCGATGGTTGCTGTTATTGTAATTCTTAACAAGTTCACTTAACATGTTCAACCATTTATAGTTACCATTCAAACTAAATTTAATCCACATTTTTCTTTTGAGGGTACGATTGAATCGTTCAACGATAGAAGCTTTGAGATTAGAATAAGTAGAATATAAATGAATACCATATTTTTTCATGAGTTTCTCAAAGTATGAATTATAAAATTCTTTACCCTGGTCTGTATGCAGATTTTTAGGCACACGCCCTTGTTTTAATATAGATTCCATAGCTTCTGTGACATCTTCACCATTTTTACGTTTTATAGGAACGGCCCAAGAATACTTTGAAAATACATCTATGACAGTCAACATATATCTATAACCTTTATTTTCACGAGCATAAGGTATCATTTCAACGAGATCCGCTTGCCAGGTTTCATCATATCCTCTAACATCAAATTTTCGACGTGTATAATTACGACGCGCAGGTTTATGAAGTTCTTCAACGATTCTTTTTCGTTCCATCTTTGATTGCTAGTGAAATTTCATCCAACTTTTGAGCAAGTTTTTCAAACTCAGTTTGAAAACTCTTCAATATTTTTTCTGCAATTGAATTTTCTAGCTCTTGTGACAGCCTAAGAATCAAAGCTTCCAAATTGTTTGTTAAATCTTCTGTTATTTGGATATTATTATCTATCATTCGCTTCTTTAAAATATGTAAATTTACTGCATCGTATTCGTTTGATGAATCAGCAAGATTACAAAGTCTTTTTCTACCGATATCATACTGACCATCTTGGGTAAGTTTATAACCAATACCAGGTGGACCTCGTGGAGCTGTCACTGTAGCTGATTTTGTATCAGTTCGTCCGAAAACGTCAACACTCATTCTGATACTGATAGAAAACATAAGAATTAGAATCTAATATATCCAGCCTCTTGAAGTTCCTCAATGATAGCTAAAATTTCATTGTCATGATTATTGTTGCCAGCATTTCTTTCTGCTACAAGTAAACGAAGTCGATCTACTAATTCATTTGGGTCATCCCAAAATTTATAATCAATGACTGAGTGTCTATTGGCAACCTTGAATGATGATAAAGTTTTCCTATCAACAGTGTTCAACTTTGATAAAATACCACTACCTTTTGGATTAAACATAGGAGCAATGATATCATTGTATTTAGCACTGTTTGAATGATATCGCATGTCTCCTTTTTTATTCAAATGTGCTCCCGATTCTTCTAATATTTTTTTATAATTTGCTTTATCACTCTTTGTTACAGAATCAATAGGTGGACGTTTGAGAACAATCAATTCAGTTAGTCCAACCGTCCTTGGATATTTTTTATTACCAACAACAATATTATTATTTGTGAATGAAATTGGTAATTTACCTAGTTGAAAGTTACCATTAGGATTAACTTTTACTCCATAGATTTGATCCGTTGTAGTATCTTTTTTTTTAATAAGTCGAGTGTAATCATCATCGACAACAACAGAAGAGCTAACGTTTGGTTCAATTTGTTGTTCTATAATAGATTCATCTAAACTTGATTTAGAAAAATTCATTAGTTCATTCTCACCAAATTTAAATGAATTCTTTACTGGAGTACTATGATTAAATGAAGGAAGATTAAATTTAGAACCATTTGCATCAAGTATTGGAAAAGTAAAATCTAATTTTGGTTTTTCAGATACACTTTCGGGTTCATTTTTGAATAAAATATTTTGTTGAGTATCACTTTTGAGTGTTGGTTTTTTTATGATATTAGACGCAATTTTTTGAAGAGGATCAACAATTGGTTGAAAAGTCTTTTTTAACACATCTTCTTCATCAGCTTTTTGATATTTTATCAATTTGTATTTTTTTTTAATAGAATCTCTTGCTTTTACAAGCTTATGAAGAATATCTTTTTGTTTCTGTAACTCTTTCATGTTAACAATTTGATGTATAAATGACGACTGAATAGACGTATTGAAAGTTTTATGTATTTATTAAAAAACAGTCAAATCCTTTTCTATATCGACCATCATTAATGGGATCATCTTTGATTATGACTAAAAAACCATATTTACTATCATTCCAGCACGTTGAGCACAGATCCTTGAATTGATTATAAACCATATCAGTATTGACATGATCATCGTAAATATGTTTTAAATTTAGTTCATCTTGTCGAAATACTACTAACACATTTACATTATCTCGAACTAAATGTTTAGGTATACGAGTATATGATTGGCATAAATAGAAACAATCAACATTTTTATGTCTACCCATGCAAAAGAAAGCTCTTACATTATCTTGTTTTTCAGTTGCTATATCATCGAATATCATCATAGAATTTGGAAGAGTGTCGTTTGGAGCGCGAACTTCATCGTGCTCACTGAAAGGAAAAAACTGTATACCTTTTAATGGTTCTAATAATTTTTTCAAATACACATACTTTGGTTGATTAAGAGACTTTGAGTATAGGTATATATTTTCAAACCGAACACCATTAGGCTCAGTAATTAGAGACATTAAGGTATTTGTTTTTCCACAGTTTGATGGTCCGCAAAAAACGGCTCGTATACTGTCTGGAAGTAAATTACCGTGTCGTTTGATTTTTTTATTTTGTTCCATTACAGAATCAAAATTATTTATAGGTAACTTGGAACTTTGTTCTTTAAAATTCATGTTGATTTGTTGTAGACTAATCAATGACTGAACAATTAAGGTATAAATATGTAACTTTTATACAAAATTAATTCAGTGCTAATAGAATCTCCTTCGAGTGATGATCATTCACGGTAAAGGATTGGTAAACGATTTGATCAACAAACTACCTTTCGAAGCTCATATTCCAGGATATCAATACTGTGGACCAGGAACAAATTTAAAAAAGCGACTTGCCAGAGGAGACATGGGTATTAACCCATTGGACGCTGCTTGCAAGGAGCACGACATTGCTTATTCACAAAATTCAAATAACATTGAGCTTCGAAACTCAGCAGATCGAGTTCTTGCAGATAAAGCTTGGAGACGAGTTTTAGCCAAAGACGCTAGTTTGAGTGAAAAGGCAACTGCTTACGCTGTTGCTAATATGATGAAGATACAAAATAAATTAGGAATGGGTGTTTCATTCAATAAAATAGTAAAAGCTGCATCAGTGGCAAAATCGAAAGATAAAAAAGCTTCGGTTTTGATCCGCCAGGCTTTGAAAAAAGCTCGAAAGACTGTAAAAGGTGTTGGTGGGAAAAAAAAAGTTAAGTTTCCTCGAATTCTTTCTATTCCAAAAAATAAAATTGGTGGGTGGTTAATACCTTTGTTTGCTGGATTAAGTGCGACAGGTGCACTGGCAGGTGGTGCAGCTGGTGTAACAAAAGCTGTCAATGATTATCATTCAGCTAAAGAACAGTTGGATGAGGCACGAAGACATAATAAAAAAATGGAGGCTATAGCTCTCGGTAAAGGAATGTGTCTTAAAAACTATAAATCAGGTTATGGTTTGTATCTTAAACATCAACAAACAGGTTATGGACTAAAACGTAAGAATTTGAAAAAAAAAAAATCTCCATAGAAAATTTGAAATTGCCAAAAAGGGCACTATCAGACTGGGATATCGTTCAATATGCTAAAAAGTTAAAAATTCCTTATTTTAGAGGAGTATTCATGCGAGATTCCTTACCATCTACAGGACCTCTCATAAACGAGTCTGCTGTTTTAAATCTTGATGATTCCAAAGGATCAGGAACTCATTGGGTTGCATACAAGAAGCGAGGAGATAACGTCGTTTATTTCGATAGTTTTGGTGACCTACAACCACCAATAGATCTCATGCTATATTTAAGAGCATCAAACATCAAGTATAATTATGATAGATATCAAGATTTTGGCTCATACAACTGTGGTCACTTGTGTTTAAAATTTCTTTCTGAAACTATATAAGCTTAGTTTCAAGTTTATTAGTTTCATTGTTATTCCAACTGTCATGGATGGAACTTTGTCATTAATACTCAGTGGCAATTCGTCAGTTTTAACATCTCGATATTTTCCACCAATTGAATTATCTCCTGATAAAAATTATTCTCTAGGATTGGTTGAGTTTTTAACTTACAATTCTATTCCAAATATCGATACAGATAAAAACAAATTTTATATCGGTAATATTGAAATTACTATTCCTATTGGTGCATACGACATTGTCGACATAGAAAAATTTTTGCAAAAAGAACTCGCTCCGAAAGGAATAACTTTGAGTTTGAAACCAAATAATAATACATTACAGGCTGTTATAAAGTCAAGCGAATCCATCGACTTTACAAAGAGTGACTCCATAGGTTTATGGTTGGGATTTTCACCAAAAATTCTCGAAAAAAACATTAAGCACGAATCAGACTTACCTGTAAGTATTCTTAAAGTACAATCTGTTAGAATAGAGTGTAACATTGTCGGTGGATCATATTTAAACGATCAAAAAGTTCATACTATTCATCAGTTTTTCCCTAGAGTGAATCCTGGTTTCAAAATTATTGAAGTACCTGTGAAAATTATTTATCTTCCCATTACAGTAAAAAGTATTGATTACTTAGAACTACGTGTAGTTGATCAAGACGGAAATTTAGTCAATTTTCAGGACGAAGAAATAACTATTAGAATTCATATTAAATCTTTGTAATGGGTATTGTTTATGATTCAAAGAAAAAATATATAAACGAATCAACATGGAAATCGTCAATCAGTCAACATCGAAAAGTCAAGGTGTTAACACAAAAAAACCTCAGTTTTCTCAAAAGGATAGGACTACAAGTCATTCGTGGTGGTGTTGCTTAATTTTTTGTTGCAATGGCCGAAATTCTAAGTATTCAATCTCCGATCGTCTTCGACGATTCCGTAAAAAATTATGAGTTTCATACTCATCAGCCTTATACAATCTCCGAGTATAAAAATACCAATGAGATTCGAATATCCATTCAACATCAGGACCTGTGTGTTCTTCCTTCGCAAAGCTTATTGCATATTAGTGGTAAAATTACTGCTGAAAATGGTACTCGTTTAAGCAATACGCAATTAGTTAATAACGCTATCTGTCATCTGTTTGAGGAGTTTCGTTATGAGCTAAATGGTGTAGAGATTGATAAATGTAAAAATCCTGGTATAACATGTACTATGAAAGGAGCATTATCGTTTACACAAAGTCAAAAATATATGTTAGAAAATAATGGTTGGAAAATTGAAAACAATTCTAATTTTCCGGATAACGAAGGTAACTTTGATATTGTTATACCTTTGAACATGCTCTTTGGATTTGCAGATGATTACAATAAAATTGTTGTGAATATGAAACATGAACTCATTCTCGTTCGATCGAGAAACGATTCGAATGCTGTTTTACAAGTTAACGTAGCAGCGACTCCAGAAGCACCGGTTAAATATGAAGATTTTAAACTGGTTTTGAAAAGAATTGAATGGTTAATGCCCTATGTAACTGTATCTGATAAATTCAAAATTAATCTTTTAAATTTCCTGGGTAAAAATCAATCCATTGACATGAGTTTTAGAACATGGGAACTTTATGAGTATCCCCAGCTTCCAACTTCTAATCGTCATGTTTGGACGGTTAAAACTTCTAATCAGTTAGAGAAACCTAGATTTATTATTTTATGTTTTCAAACTAATCGTAAAGATCACAAAGGTAATAATGCAAGCTATTTTGATCATTGTAATATTAGTAATGTTAAACTCTATCTCAACTCACATTATTATCCTTATGGTAATTTAAATCTTGATTTTAGTCATAATCAATACTCTATCTTGTATGATATGTTCGTTAAATTTCGAAATTCTTATTACAACAAAGATCCTGAACCTTTTATAACAAAGGAACATTTTAAGGAATATATGACCCTTATAGTCATTGATTGTTCTAAACAAGACGAATCCTTGAAAAATGCTCCAGTTGATATTAGACTTGAATTTGAAACTAGAGAAAATATCCCTGCTAATACTGCTGCATATTGTCTTATTCTTCACGATCGTATTGTTCAATACAATCCTATGTCGGGAGATGTTCGAAAGCTTGTTTAAAAATGTATAAATACAAAAGTTCACAACATTATACATTCATTTGTTCATCATGGAGCGAAGAGAACTCAACTCTCAAAAAACCCCTTTAATATCTAATGATTCGAAGAAAAATTATAAAAGTTATGATTTTTCAAAAGAATCTGTGAAAAAAGAGGAACCCCTAAAAAAGTATGACTATAAGTATGAAAAAATGAAACTTGATGGTCGTTCAGAAAAATGTGATAATGGTTTCAGAACTAAAACGTACATAAGTCAATTTAAAAACTCGTAAGTAATAAAGAGAGTAAATTGAAGAGATAAAGCAAGTAAGGATGTATCTCACAGAAAAGAGCGTTGGTCGGAGCTCTTTTCACTCTCTCTATTATTACTAATCCGCTCCTCATACACAAACAATTAATCTAAAAATCAAATAGTAAAACCACACTCAAAATCAACTTCTCATAGACAAATAGTCAATCTAAAAATAGAATAGTAAAACCATCCCTCAGAGATAAACAATCTCTCAACAACCCCTCGTAGACAATAGGTCAATCCAAAAATCGAATAGTAAAACCACCCCTAAAAACCCACCCCTCATAGACCAACGGTCCACTCAAAATCCAATAGCAAAACCACCCCCTAGGACCCTTTCAACCCCTCCGAATGGGGGTGGGTAATCATTTTTCACCAATAGTAAAATCAACCCTCATAGACAATAGGTCAATCCAAAAATCGAATAGCCATCCGCACTCCGTTGCTTAGCTACAAGACGCTACGCGTACGCGCAACGATCGAGAGCGAGAGAGTGCGAGGATACACTCACACACTATACCATGCTGCTACAGCCAGCAGCTACCGCATATGTCGACTATACCTAGTAACGTTGATGCTGCGAGAGAGTGCGAGGATACACTCGCACACTATACCATGCTGCTGCAGCCTGCAGCTACCGCATATGTCGACTATACCTAGTAACGTTGCTGCAATTGCTGCTGCTGTCGCCACTAATTCATACTCAAGAAAACCATCTAATATTATCTAATAATTATTTTTCACCAATAATAAACCACCCCCTCCCCCCCAAAAAAAAAAATTCCTTATAGACAATCGGTCAATTAAAAAATCGAACAGGAAAATAATCATTTTTCACCAATAGTAAAATCAACCCTCATAGACAATAGGTCAATCCAAAAATCGAATAGTAAAACCACCCCCCAAAAACCCACCCCTCATAGACCAACGGTCCACTCAAAATCCAATAGCAAAAGCACCCCCCACAATTACCTTACCCACCCCCTATTACCCTTTCAACCCCCTCCGAACGGGGGTGGGTTCCGAGGGGGTGTATCCAGGATCGGTATAGCCTTAACTACTAATAAAGCATTTTTTATAAACAATTAAATAAACTGACAAGCTCTAAACCCCCATAACACTGGGAAGAGCGATAAATAAATGATTTCTTATAAACAAGTAAATGAACAGCCAGCTCTAAGCCCCAATAACGCTGGGGAGAGCGATAAATGAACTATTTTTTATAAACAATTAAATAAACCACCAAGCTCTAAGCCCCCATAGCGCTGGGGAGAGCGATAAATGAATTGTTTTTTATAAACAATTAAATAAACCACTAAGCTCTAAACACCCATAAAGCTGAGGAAAGCGATAAATAAATAATTTCTTATAAACAAGTAAATGAACAGCCAGCTCTAAGCCCCATTAACGCTGGGGAGAGCGATAAATGAATTATTTTTTATAAACAATTAAATAAACCTACAAGCTCTAAACCCCCATAACGCTGGGGAGAGCGATAAATGAATTATTTTTTATGAACAATTAAATAAACCACTAAGTTCTAAACACCCATAAAGCTGAGGAAAGCGATAAATAAATAATTTTTATAAACAATAAAATAAAACGACAAGCTCTAAGCTCCCATAACGCTGGGGAGAGCAATCAATAAATCATTTTTTATAAACAGTTCAATAAACTGACAAGCTCTAAACCCCCATAACCCTGGGAAGAGCGATAAATAAATGATTTCTTGTAAACAATTAAATGAACAGCCAGCTCTAAGCCCCAATAACGCTGGGGGGAGCGATAAATGAATTATTTTTTATAAACAATTAAATAAACCACCAAGCTCTAAGCCCCCATAACGCTGGGGAGAGCGATAAATGAATTGTTGTTTATAAACAATTAAATAAACCACTAAGCTCTAAACACCCATAAAGCTAAGGAAAGCGATAAATAAATGATTTTCATAAACAATAAAATAAACCGACAAGCTCTAAACTCCCATAACGCTGGGGAGAGCAATCAATAAATCATTTTTTATAAACAATTAAATAAACCGACAAGCTCTAAACTCCCATAACGCTGGGGAGAGCAATCAATAAAGCATTTTTTATAAACAATTAAATAAACTGACAAGCTCTAAAACCCCATAACACTGGGAAGAGAGATAAATAAATGATTTCTTATAAACAATTAAATAAACCACTAAGCTCTAAACACCCATAACGCTGGGGAAAGCGATAAATGAATAGATTTTTATAAACAATTAAATAAACTGACAAGCTCTAAGCCCCCATAGCGCTGGGGAGAGCGATAAATGAATTGTTTTTTATAAACAATTAAATAAACCACTAAGCTCTAAACACCCATAAAGCTGGGGAGAGCAATAAATAAATCATTTTTTGTAAACAATTATATAAACCGACACGCTCTATACCCCCATAATGCTGGGAAGAGCGATAGATAAATAATTTTTTATAAACAATTAAATAAACCGACAAGCTCTAAGCTCCCATCACGCTGGGGAGAACAATAAATGAATCATATTTTATAAACAATTAAATAAACCGACAAGCTCTAAACTCCCATAACAATGGGAACAGCAATCAATAAATCATTTTTTATAAACAATTAAATAAACTGACAAGCTCTAAACCCCCATAACACTGGGAAGAGCGATAAATAAATGATTTCTTATAAACAATTAAATAAATAGGCAGCTCTAAGCCCCAATAACGCTGGGGAGAGCGATAAATGAATTATTTTTTATCAACAATTAAATAAATAGGCAGCTCTAAGCCCCATTAACGCTGGGGAGAGCGATAAATGAATTATTTTTTATAAACAATTAAATAAACCACCAAGCTCGAAACCCCCATAACGCTGGGGAGAGCGATAAATGAATTGTTTTTTATAAACAATTAAATAAACCACTAAGCTCTAAACGACCATAACGCTGGGGAAAGCGATAAATGAATAGTTTTTTATAAACAATTAAATAAACTGACAAGCTCTAAGCCCCAATAACGCTGGGGAGAGCAATAAATAAATCATTTTTTATAAACAATTAAATAAACCGACAAGCTCTATACCCCCATAATGCTGGGAAGAGCGATAAAGAAATAATTTTTTATAAACAATTAAATAAACCGACAAGCTCTAAGCCCCCATAACGCTGGGGAGAGCAATAAATGAATCATTTTTTATAAACAATTAAATAAACCGACAAGCTCTAAACTCCCATAACGCTGGGGAGAGCAATCAATAAATGATTTCTTATAAACAATTAAATGAACAGCCAGCTCTAAGCCCCAATAACGCTGGGGAGAGCGATAAATAAATGATTTTCATAAACAATAAAATAAACCGACAAGCTCTAAACTCCCTTAACGCTGGGGAGAGCAATCAATAAATCATTTTTTATAAACAATGAAACAAACCGACAAGCTCTAAACTCCCATAACGCTGGGGAGAGCAATCAATAAATCATTTTTTATAAACATCTAAATGAACAGCCAGCTCTAAGCCCCAATAACGCTGAGAAGAGCGATAAATGAATTATTTTTCATAAACAATTAAATAAACCACCAAGCTCTAAACCCCCATAACGCTGGGGAGAGCGATGAATGAATTGTTTTTTATAAACAATTAAATAAACCACTAAGCTCTAAACACCCATAAAGCTGAGGAAAGCGATAAATAAATAATTTTCATTATCAATAAAATAAACTGACAAGCTCTAAGCTCCCATAACGCTGGGGAGAGCAATCAATAAATCATTTTTTATAAACAATTAAATAAACTGACAAGCTCCAAACCCCCATAACCCTGAGAAGAGCGATAAATGAATGATTTCTTGTAAACAATTAAATGAACAGCCAGCTCTAAGCCCCAATAACGCTGGGAGGAGCAATAAATGAATTATTTTTTATAAACAATTAAATAAACCACCAAGCTCTAAGCCCCCATAACGCTGGGGAGAGCGATAAATGAATTGTTTTTTATAAACAATGAAATAAACCACTAAGCTCTAAACACACTTACAAGGCTAATAAAAGCGATAAATAAATGATTTTCATAAACAATAAAATAAACCGACAATCTCTAAACTCCCATAACGCTGGGGAGAGCAATCAATAAATCATTTTTTATAAACAATTAAATAAACCGACAAGCTCTAAACTCCCATAACGCTGGGGAGAGCAATCAATAAAGGATTTTTTATAAACAATTAAATAAACTGACAAGCTCTTAACCCCCATAACACTGGGAAGAGCGATAAATAAATGATTTCTTATGAACAATTAAATGAACAGCCAGCTCTAAGCCCCAATAACGCTGGGGAGAGCGAAAAATGAATAATGTTTTATAAACAATTAAATAAACCACCAAGCTCTAAGCCCCCATAGCGCTGGGGAGAGCGATAAATGAATTGTTTATTATAAACAATAAAAAAAACCACTAAGCTCTAAACACCCATAAAGCTGAGGAAAGCGATAAATAAATAATTTTCATAAACAATAAAATACACCGACAAGCTCTAAGCCCCCATAATGCTGGGAAGAGCGATAAATAAATGATTTCATATAAACAATTAAATGAACAGCCAGCACTAAGCCCCAATAACGCTGGGGAGAACGATAAATAAATGATTTCTTATAAACAATTAAATAAATAGGCAGCTCTAGGCCCTTATAACGCTTGGGAGAGCGATAAATGAATTATTTTTCATAAACAATTAAATAAACCACCAAGCTCTAAACCCCCATAAAGCTGGGGAGAGCGATAAATGAATTATTTTTTATAAACATTTAAATCAACCACCAAGCTCTAAACCCCCATGAAGCTGGGGAGAGCGATAAATGAATTATTTTTTATAAACAATTAAATAAACCACCAAGCATTCAACCCCCTTAACGCTGGGGAGAGCAATAAATAAATCATTTTTTATAAACAATTAAATAAACCGACAAGCTCTATACCCCCATAATGCTGGGAAAAGCGATAAATAAATGATTTCTTATAAACAATTAAATGAACAGCCAGCTCTAAGCCTCAATAACGCTGGGGAGAGCGATAAATAAATGATTTCTTATAAACAATTAAATAAATAGGCAGCTCTAAGCCCCAATAACGCTGGGGAGAGCGATAAATGAATTATTTTTTATCAACAATTAAATAAACCACCAAGCTCTAAACCCCCATAACGCTGGGGAGAGCGATAAATGAATTATTTTTTATAAACAATTAAATAAACCACTAAGCTCTAAACACCCATAACCCTGGGAAGAGCGATAAATAAATGATTTCTTGTAAACAATTAAATGAACAGCCAGCTCTAAGCCCCAATAACGCTGGGGGGAGCGATAAATGAATTATTTTTTATAAACAGTTAAATAAACCACCAAGCTCTAAGCCCCCATAACGCTGGGGAGAGCGATAAATGAATTGTTTTTTATAAACAATTAAATAAACCACTAAGCTCTAAACACCCATAAAGCTAAGGAAAGCGATAAATAAATGATTTTCATAAACAATAAAATAAACAAACAAGCTCTAAACTCCCATAACGCTGGGGAGAGCAATCAATAAATCATTTTTTATAAACAATTAAATAAACTGGCAAGCTCTAAGCCCCCCTAACACTGGGAAGAGCGATAAATAAATGATTTCTTATAAACAATTAAATGAACATCCAGCTCTCAGTCCCAATAACGCTGGGGAGAGAGATAAATGAATTATTTTTTATAAACAATTAAATAAACCACTAAGCTCTCAACACCCATAAAGCTGAGGAAAGCGATAAATAAATAATTTGAATAAACAATAAAATAAACAAACAAGCTCTAAACTCCGATAACGCTGGGGAGAGCAATCAATAAATCATTTTTTATAAACAATTAAATAAACTGACAAGCTCTAAACTCTCATAACCCTGGGAAGAGCGATAAATGAATGATTTCTTATAAACAATTAACTGAACAGCCAGCTCTAAGCCCCAATAACGCTGAGGAGAGCGATAAATGAATTATTTTTCATAAGCAATTAAATAAACCACCAAGCTCTTAACCCCCATAACGCTGGGGAGAGCGATAAATGAATTGTTTTTTATAAACAATTAAATAAACCACGAAGCTCTAAACACCCATAACGCTGGGGAAAGCGATAAATGAATAGTTTTTTATAAACAATTAAATAAACTGACAAGCTCTAAGCCCCAATAACGCTGGGGAGAGCAATAAATAAATCATTTTTTATAAACAATTAAATAAACCGACAAGCTCTATACCCCCATAATGCTGGGAAGAGCGATAAATAAATAATTTTTTATAAACAATTAAATAAACCGACAAGCTCTAAACCCCCATAACGCCGGGGAGAGCAATAAATAAATCATTTTTTATAAACAATTAAATAAACCGACAAGCTCTATACCCCCATAATGCTGGGAAGAGCGATAGATAAATAATTTTTTATAAACAATTAAATAAACCGACAAGCTCTAAGCCCCAATAACGCTGGGGAGAGCGATAAATAAATGATTTCTTATAAACAATTAAATAAATAGGCAGCTCTAAGCCCCAATAACGCTGGGGAGAGCGATAAATGAATTATTTTTTATCAACAATTAAATAAACCACCAAGCTCTAAGCCCCAATAACGCTAGGGAGAGCGATAAATAAATGATTTCTTATAAACAATTAAATAAATAGTCAGCTCTAAGCCCCAATAACGCTGGGGAGAGCGATAAATGAATTATTTTTTATCAACAATTAAATAAACCACCAAGCTCTAAACCCCCATAACCCTGGGAAGAGCGATAAATAAATGATTTCTTGTAAACAATTAAATGAACAAACAAGCTCTAAACTCCGATAACGCTGGGGAGAGCAATCAATAAATCATTTTTTATAAACAATTAAATAAACTGACAAGCTCTAAACTCTCATAACCCTGGGAAGAGCGATAAATGAATTGTTTTTTATAAACAATTAAATAAACCGACAAGCTCTAAACTCCCACAACGCTGGGGACATCAATCAATAAATAATTTTTTATAAACAATTAAATAAACAGACAAGCTCTAAACCCCCATAACACTGGGAAGAGCGATAAATAAATGATTTCTTATAAACAATTAAATGAACAGCCAGCTCTAAGCCCCAATAACGCTGGGGAGAGCGATAAATAAATGATTTCTTATAAACAATTAAATAAATAGGCAGCTCTAAGCCCCAATAACGCTGGGGAGAGCGATAAATGAATTTTTTTTTATCAACAATTAAATAAACCACCAAGCTCTAAATCCCCATAACGCTGGGGAGAGCGATAAATGAATTATTTTTTATAAACAATTAAATAAACCACTAACCTCTCAACACCCATAAAGCTGAGGAAAGCGATAAATAAATAATTTTTATAAACAATAAAATAAACCGACAAGCTCTAAGCTCCCATAACGCTGGGGAGAGCAATCAATAAATCATTTTTTATAAACAGTTAAATAAACTGACAAGCTCTAAACCCCCATAACCCTGGGAAGAGCGATAAATAAATGATTTCTTGTAAACAATTAAATGAACAGCCAGCTCTAAGCCCCAATAACGCTGGGGGGAGCGATAAATGAATTATTTTTTATAAACAATTAAATAAACCACTAAGCTCTCAACACCCATAAAGCTGAGGAAAGCGATAAATAAATAATTTGAATAAACAATAAAATAAACAAACAAGCTCTAAACTCCGATAACGCTGGGGAGAGCAATCAATAAATCATTTTTTATAAACAATTAAATAAACCACCAAGCTCTAAACCCCCATAAAGCTGGGGAGAGCGATAAATAAATGATTTCTTATAAACAATTAAATGAACAGCCAGCTCTAAGCCCCAATAACGCTGGGGAGAGCGATAAATAAATGATTTCTTATAAACAATTAAATAAATAGGCAGCTCTTAGCCCCAATAAAGCTGGGGAGAGCGATAAATGAATTATTTTTTATAAACAATTAAATAAGTAGACAAGCTCTAAACCCCCATAACACTGGGAAGAGCGATAAATAAATGATTTCTTATAAACAATTAAATGAACAGCCAGCTCTAAGCCTCAATAACGCTGGGGAGAGCGATAAATAAATGATTTCTTATAAACAATTAAATAAATAGGCAGCTCTAAGCCCCAATAAAGCTGGGGAGAGCGATAAATGAATTATTTTTTATAAACAATTAAATAAACAGACAAGCTCTAAACCCCCATAACACTGGGAAGAGCGATAAATAAATGATTTCTTATAAACAATTAAATGAACAGCCAGCTCTAAGCCTCAATAACGCTGGGGAGAGCGATAAATAAATGATTTCTTATAAACAATTAAATAAATAGGCAGCTCTAAGCCCCAATAACGCTGGGGAGAGCGATAAATGAATTATTTTTTATCAACAATTAAATAAACCACCAAGCTCTAAACCCCCATAACGCTGGGGAGAGCGATAAATGAATTATTTTTTATAAACAATTAAATAAACCACTAACCTCTCAACACCCATAAAGCTGAGGAAAGCGATAAATAAATAATTTTCATAAACAATAAAATAAACCGACAAGCTCTAAGCTCCCATAACGCTGGGGAGAGCAATCAATAAATCATTTTTTATAAACAGTTAAATAAACTGACAAGCTCTAAACCCCCATAACCCTGGGAAGAGCGATAAATAAATGATTTCTTGTAAACAATTAAATGAACAGCCAGCTCTAAGCCCCAATAACGCTGGGGGGAGCGATAAATGAATTATTTTTTATAAACAGTTAAATAAACCACCAAGCTCTAAGCCCCCATAACGCTGGGGAGAGCGATAAATGAATTGTTTTTTATAAACAATTAAATAAACCACTAAGCTCTAAACACCCATAAAGCTAAGGAAAGCGATAAATAAATGATTTTCATAAACAATAAAATAAACAAACAAGCTCTAAACTCCCATAACGCTGGGGAGAGCAATCAATAAATCATTTTTTATAAACAATTAAATAAACTGGCAAGCTCTAAACCCCCCTAACACTGGGAAGAGCGATAAATAAATGATTTCTTATAAACAATTAAATGAACATCCAGCTCTAAGCCCCAATAACGCTGGGGAGAGCGATAAATAAATGATTTCTTATAAACAATTAAATAAATAGGCAGCTCTAGGCCCTTATAACGCTTGGGAGAGCGATAAATGAATTATTTTTCATAAACAATTAAATAAACCACCAAGCTCTAAACCCCCATAAAGCTGGGGAGAGCGATAAATGAATTATTTTTTATAAACATTTAAATCAACCACCAAGCTCTAAACCCCCATGAAGCTGGGGAGAGCGATAAATGAATTATTTTTTATAAACAATTAAATAAACCACCAAGCATTCAACCCCCTTAACGCTGGGGAGAGCAATAAATAAATCATTTTTTATAAACAATTAAATAAACCGACAAGCTCTATACCCCCATAATGCTGGGAAAAGCGATAAATAAATGATTTCTTATAAACAATTAAATGAACAGCCAGCTCTAAGCCCCAATAACGCTGGGGAGAGCGATAAATAAATGATTTCTTATAAACAATTAAATAAATAGGCAGCTCTAAGCCCCAATAAAGCTGGGGAGAGCGATAAATGAATTATTTTTTATAAACAATTAAATAAACAGACAAGCTCTAAACCCCCATAACACTGGGAAGAGCGATAAATAATTGATTTCTTATAAACAATTAAATGAACAGCCAGCTCTAAGCCTCAATAACGCTGGGGAGAGCGATAAATAAATGATTTCTTATAAACAATTAAATAAATAGGCAGCTCTAAGCCCCAATAAAGCTGGGGAGAGCGATAAATGAATTATTTTTTATAAACAATTAAATAAACAGACAAGCTCTAAACCCCCATAACACTGGGAAGAGCGATAAATAAATGATTTCTTATAAACAATTAAATGAACAGCCAGCTCTAAGCCTCAATAACGCTGGGGAGAGCGATAAATAAATGATTTCTTATAAACAATTAAATAAATAGGCAGCTCTAAGCCCCAATAACGCTGGGGAGAGCGATAAATGAATTATTTTTTATCAACAATTAAATAAACCACCAAGCTCTAAACCCCCATAACGCTGGGGAGAGCGATAAATGAATTATTTTTTATAAACAATTAAATAAACCACTAAGCTCTAAACACCCATAACCCTGGGAAGAGCGATAAATAAATGATTTCTTGTAAACAATTAAATGAACAGCCAGCTCTAAGCCCCAATAACGCTGGGGGGAGCGATAAATGAATTATTTTTTATAAACAGTTAAATAAACCACCAAGCTCTAAGCCCCCATAACGCTGGGGAGAGCGATAAATGAATTGTTTTTTATAAACAATTAAATAAACCACTAAGCTCTAAACACCCATAAAGCTAAGGAAAGCGATAAATAAATGATTTTCATAAACAATAAAATAAACAAACAAGCTCTAAACTCCCATAACGCTGGGGAGAGCAATCAATAAATCATTTTTTATAAACAATTAAATAAACTGGCAAGCTCTAAACCCCCCTAACACTGGGAAGAGCGATAAATAAATGATTTCTTATAAACAATTAAATGAACATCCAGCTCTCAGTCCCAATAACGCTGGGGAGAGAGATAAATGAATTATTTTTTATAAACAATTAAATAAACCACTAAGCTCTCAACACCCATAAAGCTGAGGAAAGCGATAAATAAATAATTTGAATAAACAATAAAATAAACAAACAAGCTCTAAACTCCGATAACGCTGGGGAGAGCAATCAATAAATCATTTTTTATAAACAATTAAATAAACTGACAAGCTCTAAACTCTCATAACCCTGGGAAGAGCGATAAATGAATGATTTCTTATAAACAATTAACTGAACAGCCAGCTCTAAGCCCCAATAACGCTGAGGAGAGCGATAAATGAATTATTTTTCATAAGCAATTAAATAAACCACCAAGCTCTTAACCCCCATAACGCTGGGGAGAGCGATAAATGAATTGTTTTTTATAAACAATTAAATAAACCACGAAGCTCTAAACACCCATAACGCTGGGGAAAGCGATAAATGAATAGTTTTTTATAAACAATTAAATAAACTGACAAGCTCTAAGCTCCCATAACGCTGGGGAGAGCAATCAATAAATCATTTTTTATAAACAATTAAATAAACTGACAAGCTCCAAACCCCCATAACCCTGAGAAGAGCGATAAATGAATGATTTCTTGTAAACAATTAAATGAACAGCCAGCTCTAAGCCCCAATAACGCTGGGAGGAGCAATAAATGAATTATTTTTTATAAACAATTAAATAAACCACCAAGCTCTAAGCCCCCATAACGCTGGGGAGAGCGATAAATGAATTGTTTTTTATAAACAATGAAATAAACCACTAAGCTCTAAACACACTTACAAGGCTAATAAAAGCGATAAATAAATGATTTTCATAAACAATAAAATAAACCGACAATCTCTAAACTCCCATAACGCTGGGGAGAGCAATCAATAAATCATTTTTTATAAACAATTAAATAAACCGACAAGCTCTAAACTCCCATAACGCTGGGGAGAGCAATCAATAAAGGATTTTTTATAAACAATTAAATAAACTGACAAGCTCTTAACCCCCATAACACTGGGAAGAGCGATAAATAAATGATTTCTTATGAACAATTAAATGAACAGCCAGCTCTAAGCCCCAATAACGCTGGGGAGAGCGAAAAATGAATAATGTTTTATAAACAATTAAATAAACCACCAAGCTCTAAGCCCCCATAGCGCTGGGGAGAGCGATAAATGAATTGTTTATTATAAACAATAAAAAAAACCACTAAGCTCTAAACACCCATAAAGCTGAGGAAAGCGATAAATAAATAATTTTCATAAACAATAAAATACACCGACAAGCTCTAAGCCCCCATAATGCTGGGAAGAGCGATAAATAAATGATTTCATATAAACAATTAAATGAACAGCCAGCACTAAGCCCCAATAACGCTGGGGAGAACGATAAATAAATGATTTCTTATAAACAATTAAATAAATAGGCAGCTCTAGGCCCTTATAACGCTTGGGAGAGCGATAAATGAATTATTTTTCATAAACAATTAAATAAACCACCAAGCTCTAAACCCCCATAAAGCTGGGGAGAGCGATAAATGAATTATTTTTTATAAACATTTAAATCAACCACCAAGCTCTAAACCCCCATGAAGCTGGGGAGAGCGATAAATGAATTATTTTTTATAAACAATTAAATAAACCACCAAGCATTCAACCCCCTTAACGCTGGGGAGAGCAATAAATAAATCATTTTTTATAAACAATTAAATAAACCGACAAGCTCTATACCCCCATAATGCTGGGAAAAGCGATAAATAAATGATTTCTTATAAACAATTAAATGAACAGCCAGCTCTAAGCCTCAATAACGCTGGGGAGAGCGATAAATAAATGATTTCTTATAAACAATTAAATAAATAGGCAGCTCTAAGCCCCAATAACGCTGGGGAGAGCGATAAATGAATTATTTTTTATCAACAATTAAATAAACCACCAAGCTCTAAACCCCCATAACGCTGGGGAGAGCGATAAATGAATTATTTTTTATAAACAATTAAATAAACCACTAAGCTCTAAACACCCATAACCCTGGGAAGAGCGATAAATAAATGATTTCTTGTAAACAATTAAATGAACAGCCAGCTCTAAGCCCCAATAACGCTGGGGGGAGCGATAAATGAATTATTTTTTATAAACAGTTAAATAAACCACCAAGCTCTAAGCCCCCATAACGCTGGGGAGAGCGATAAATGAATTGTTTTTTATAAACAATTAAATAAACCACTAAGCTCTAAACACCCATAAAGCTAAGGAAAGCGATAAATAAATGATTTTCATAAACAATAAAATAAACAAACAAGCTCTAAACTCCCATAACGCTGGGGAGAGCAATCAATAAATCATTTTTTATAAACAATTAAATAAACTGGCAAGCTCTAAGCCCCCCTAACACTGGGAAGAGCGATAAATAAATGATTTCTTATAAACAATTAAATGAACATCCAGCTCTCAGTCCCAATAACGCTGGGGAGAGAGATAAATGAATTATTTTTTATAAACAATTAAATAAACCACTAAGCTCTCAACACCCATAAAGCTGAGGAAAGCGATAAATAAATAATTTGAATAAACAATAAAATAAACAAACAAGCTCTAAACTCCGATAACGCTGGGGAGAGCAATCAATAAATCATTTTTTATAAACAATTAAATAAACTGACAAGCTCTAAACTCTCATAACCCTGGGAAGAGCGATAAATGAATGATTTCTTATAAACAATTAACTGAACAGCCAGCTCTAAGCCCCAATAACGCTGAGGAGAGCGATAAATGAATTATTTTTCATAAGCAATTAAATAAACCACCAAGCTCTTAACCCCCATAACGCTGGGGAGAGCGATAAATGAATTGTTTTTTATAAACAATTAAATAAACCACGAAGCTCTAAACACCCATAACGCTGGGGAAAGCGATAAATGAATAGTTTTTTATAAACAATTAAATAAACTGACAAGCTCTAAGCCCCAATAACGCTGGGGAGAGCAATAAATAAATCATTTTTTATAAACAATTAAATAAACCGACAAGCTCTATACCCCCATAATGCTGGGAAGAGCGATAAATAAATAATTTTTTATAAACAATTAAATAAACCGACAAGCTCTAAACCCCCATAACGCCGGGGAGAGCAATAAATAAATCATTTTTTATAAACAATTAAATAAACCGACAAGCTCTATACCCCCATAATGCTGGGAAGAGCGATAGATAAATAATTTTTTATAAACAATTAAATAAACCGACAAGCTCTAAGCCCCAATAACGCTGGGGAGAGCGATAAATAAATGATTTCTTATAAACAATTAAATAAATAGGCAGCTCTAAGCCCCAATAACGCTGGGGAGAGCGATAAATGAATTATTTTTTATCAACAATTAAATAAACCACCAAGCTCTAAGCCCCAATAACGCTGGGGAGAGCGATAAATAAATGATTTCTTATAAACAATTAAATAAATAGGCAGCTCTAAGCCCCAATAACGCTGGGGAGAGCGATAAATGAATTATTTTTTATCAACAATTAAATAAACCACCAAGCTCTAAACCCCCATAACCCTGGGAAGAGCGATAAATAAATGATTTCTTGTAAACAATTAAATGAACAAACAAGCTCTAAACTCCGATAACGCTGGGGAGAGCAATCAATAAATCATTTTTTATAAACAATTAAATAAACTGACAAGCTCTAAACTCTCATAACCCTGGGAAGAGCGATAAATGAATTGTTTTTTATAAACAATTAAATAAACCGACAAGCTCTAAACTCCCACAACGCTGGGGACATCAATCAATAAATAATTTTTTATAAGCAATTAAATAAACAGACAAGCTCTAAACCCCCATAACACTGGGAAGAGCGATAAATAAATGATTTCTTATAAACAATTAAATGAACAGCCAGCTCTAAGCCCCAATAACGCTGGGGAGAGCGATAAATAAATGATTTCTTATAAACAATTAAATAAATAGGCAGCTCTAAGCCCCAATAACGCTGGGGAGAGCGATAAATGAATTTTTTTTTATCAACAATTAAATAAACCACCAAGCTCTAAATCCCCATAACGCTGGGGAGAGCGATAAATGAATTATTTTTTATAAACAATTAAATAAACCACTAACCTCTCAACACCCATAAAGCTGAGGAAAGCGATAAATAAATAATTTTTATAAACAATAAAATAAACCGACAAGCTCTAAGCTCCCATAACGCTGGGGAGAGCAATCAATAAATCATTTTTTATAAACAGTTAAATAAACTGACAAGCTCTAAACCCCCATAACCCTGGGAAGAGCGATAAATAAATGATTTCTTGTAAACAATTAAATGAACAGCCAGCTCTAAGCCCCAATAACGCTGGGGGGAGCGATAAATGAATTATTTTTTATAAACAATTAAATAAACCACTAAGCTCTCAACACCCATAAAGCTGAGGAAAGCGATAAATAAATAATTTGAATAAACAATAAAATAAACAAACAAGCTCTAAACTCCGATAACGCTGGGGAGAGCAATCAATAAATCATTTTTTATAAACAATTAAATAAACCACCAAGCTCTAAACCCCCATAAAGCTGGGGAGAGCGATAAATAAATGATTTCTTATAAACAATTAAATGAACAGCCAGCTCTAAGCCCCAATAACGCTGGGGAGAGCGATAAATAAATGATTTCTTATAAACAATTAAATAAATAGGCAGCTCTTAGCCCCAATAAAGCTGGGGAGAGCGATAAATGAATTATTTTTTATAAACAATTAAATAAGTAGACAAGCTCTAAACCCCCATAACACTGGGAAGAGCG
Organism: Encarsia formosa; assembly: GCA_038277355.1. Lineage (NCBI taxonomy): Eukaryota > Metazoa > Arthropoda > Insecta > Hymenoptera > Aphelinidae > Encarsia > Encarsia formosa. The sequence continues at coordinate 30,395,491 of CM076185.1, read as the reverse complement.
ATAAATAAATGATTTCTTATAAACAATTAAATGAACAGCCAGCTCTAAGCCTCAATAACGCTGGGGAGAGCGATAAATAAATGATTTCTTATAAACAATTAAATAAATAGGCAGCTCTAAGCCCCAATAAAGCTGGGGAGAGCGATAAATGAATTATTTTTTATAAACAATTAAATAAACAGACAAGCTCTAAACCCCCATAACACTGGGAAGAGCGATAAATAAATGATTTCTTATAAACAATTAAATGAACAGCCAGCTCTAAGCCTCAATAACGCTGGGGAGAGCGATAAATAAATGATTTCTTATAAACAATTAAATAAATAGGCAGCTCTAAGCCCCAATAACGCTGGGGAGAGCGATAAATGAATTATTTTTTATCAACAATTAAATAAACCACCAAGCTCTAAACCCCCATAACGCTGGGGAGAGCGATAAATGAATTATTTTTTATAAACAATTAAATAAACCACTAACCTCTCAACACCCATAAAGCTGAGGAAAGCGATAAATAAATAATTTTCATAAACAATAAAATAAACCGACAAGCTCTAAGCTCCCATAACGCTGGGGAGAGCAATCAATAAATCATTTTTTATAAACAGTTAAATAAACTGACAAGCTCTAAACCCCCATAACCCTGGGAAGAGCGATAAATAAATGATTTCTTGTAAACAATTAAATGAACAGCCAGCTCTAAGCCCCAATAACGCTGGGGGGAGCGATAAATGAATTATTTTTTATAAACAGTTAAATAAACCACCAAGCTCTAAGCCCCCATAACGCTGGGGAGAGCGATAAATGAATTGTTTTTTATAAACAATTAAATAAACCACTAAGCTCTAAACACCCATAAAGCTAAGGAAAGCGATAAATAAATGATTTTCATAAACAATAAAATAAACAAACAAGCTCTAAACTCCCATAACGCTGGGGAGAGCAATCAATAAATCATTTTTTATAAACAATTAAATAAACTGGCAAGCTCTAAACCCCCCTAACACTGGGAAGAGCGATAAATAAATGATTTCTTATAAACAATTAAATGAACATCCAGCTCTAAGCCCCAATAACGCTGGGGAGAGCGATAAATAAATGATTTCTTATAAACAATTAAATAAATAGGCAGCTCTAGGCCCTTATAACGCTTGGGAGAGCGATAAATGAATTATTTTTCATAAACAATTAAATAAACCACCAAGCTCTAAACCCCCATAAAGCTGGGGAGAGCGATAAATGAATTATTTTTTATAAACATTTAAATCAACCACCAAGCTCTAAACCCCCATGAAGCTGGGGAGAGCGATAAATGAATTATTTTTTATAAACAATTAAATAAACCACCAAGCATTCAACCCCCTTAACGCTGGGGAGAGCAATAAATAAATCATTTTTTATAAACAATTAAATAAACCGACAAGCTCTATACCCCCATAATGCTGGGAAAAGCGATAAATAAATGATTTCTTATAAACAATTAAATGAACAGCCAGCTCTAAGCCCCAATAACGCTGGGGAGAGCGATAAATAAATGATTTCTTATAAACAATTAAATAAATAGGCAGCTCTAAGCCCCAATAAAGCTGGGGAGAGCGATAAATGAATTATTTTTTATAAACAATTAAATAAACAGACAAGCTCTAAACCCCCATAACACTGGGAAGAGCGATAAATAATTGATTTCTTATAAACAATTAAATGAACAGCCAGCTCTAAGCCTCAATAACGCTGGGGAGAGCGATAAATAAATGATTTCTTATAAACAATTAAATAAATAGGCAGCTCTAAGCCCCAATAAAGCTGGGGAGAGCGATAAATGAATTATTTTTTATAAACAATTAAATAAACAGACAAGCTCTAAACCCCCATAACACTGGGAAGAGCGATAAATAAATGATTTCTTATAAACAATTAAATGAACAGCCAGCTCTAAGCCTCAATAACGCTGGGGAGAGCGATAAATAAATGATTTCTTATAAACAATTAAATAAATAGGCAGCTCTAAGCCCCAATAACGCTGGGGAGAGCGATAAATGAATTATTTTTTATCAACAATTAAATAAACCACCAAGCTCTAAACCCCCATAACGCTGGGGAGAGCGATAAATGAATTATTTTTTATAAACAATTAAATAAACCACTAAGCTCTAAACACCCATAACCCTGGGAAGAGCGATAAATAAATGATTTCTTGTAAACAATTAAATGAACAGCCAGCTCTAAGCCCCAATAACGCTGGGGGGAGCGATAAATGAATTATTTTTTATAAACAGTTAAATAAACCACCAAGCTCTAAGCCCCCATAACGCTGGGGAGAGCGATAAATGAATTGTTTTTTATAAACAATTAAATAAACCACTAAGCTCTAAACACCCATAAAGCTAAGGAAAGCGATAAATAAATGATTTTCATAAACAATAAAATAAACAAACAAGCTCTAAACTCCCATAACGCTGGGGAGAGCAATCAATAAATCATTTTTTATAAACAATTAAATAAACTGGCAAGCTCTAAACCCCCCTAACACTGGGAAGAGCGATAAATAAATGATTTCTTATAAACAATTAAATGAACATCCAGCTCTCAGTCCCAATAACGCTGGGGAGAGAGATAAATGAATTATTTTTTATAAACAATTAAATAAACCACTAAGCTCTCAACACCCATAAAGCTGAGGAAAGCGATAAATAAATAATTTGAATAAACAATAAAATAAACAAACAAGCTCTAAACTCCGATAACGCTGGGGAGAGCAATCAATAAATCATTTTTTATAAACAATTAAATAAACTGACAAGCTCTAAACTCTCATAACCCTGGGAAGAGCGATAAATGAATGATTTCTTATAAACAATTAACTGAACAGCCAGCTCTAAGCCCCAATAACGCTGAGGAGAGCGATAAATGAATTATTTTTCATAAGCAATTAAATAAACCACCAAGCTCTTAACCCCCATAACGCTGGGGAGAGCGATAAATGAATTGTTTTTTATAAACAATTAAATAAACCACGAAGCTCTAAACACCCATAACGCTGGGGAAAGCGATAAATGAATAGTTTTTTATAAACAATTAAATAAACTGACAAGCTCTAAGCTCCCATAACGCTGGGGAGAGCAATCAATAAATCATTTTTTATAAACAATTAAATAAACTGACAAGCTCCAAACCCCCATAACCCTGAGAAGAGCGATAAATGAATGATTTCTTGTAAACAATTAAATGAACAGCCAGCTCTAAGCCCCAATAACGCTGGGAGGAGCAATAAATGAATTATTTTTTATAAACAATTAAATAAACCACCAAGCTCTAAGCCCCCATAACGCTGGGGAGAGCGATAAATGAATTGTTTTTTATAAACAATGAAATAAACCACTAAGCTCTAAACACACTTACAAGGCTAATAAAAGCGATAAATAAATGATTTTCATAAACAATAAAATAAACCGACAATCTCTAAACTCCCATAACGCTGGGGAGAGCAATCAATAAATCATTTTTTATAAACAATTAAATAAACCGACAAGCTCTAAACTCCCATAACGCTGGGGAGAGCAATCAATAAAGGATTTTTTATAAACAATTAAATAAACTGACAAGCTCTTAACCCCCATAACACTGGGAAGAGCGATAAATAAATGATTTCTTATGAACAATTAAATGAACAGCCAGCTCTAAGCCCCAATAACGCTGGGGAGAGCGAAAAATGAATAATGTTTTATAAACAATTAAATAAACCACCAAGCTCTAAGCCCCCATAGCGCTGGGGAGAGCGATAAATGAATTGTTTATTATAAACAATAAAAAAAACCACTAAGCTCTAAACACCCATAAAGCTGAGGAAAGCGATAAATAAATAATTTTCATAAACAATAAAATACACCGACAAGCTCTAAGCCCCCATAATGCTGGGAAGAGCGATAAATAAATGATTTCATATAAACAATTAAATGAACAGCCAGCACTAAGCCCCAATAACGCTGGGGAGAACGATAAATAAATGATTTCTTATAAACAATTAAATAAATAGGCAGCTCTAGGCCCTTATAACGCTTGGGAGAGCGATAAATGAATTATTTTTCATAAACAATTAAATAAACCACCAAGCTCTAAACCCCCATAAAGCTGGGGAGAGCGATAAATGAATTATTTTTTATAAACATTTAAATCAACCACCAAGCTCTAAACCCCCATGAAGCTGGGGAGAGCGATAAATGAATTATTTTTTATAAACAATTAAATAAACCACCAAGCATTCAACCCCCTTAACGCTGGGGAGAGCAATAAATAAATCATTTTTTATAAACAATTAAATAAACCGACAAGCTCTATACCCCCATAATGCTGGGAAAAGCGATAAATAAATGATTTCTTATAAACAATTAAATGAACAGCCAGCTCTAAGCCTCAATAACGCTGGGGAGAGCGATAAATAAATGATTTCTTATAAACAATTAAATAAATAGGCAGCTCTAAGCCCCAATAACGCTGGGGAGAGCGATAAATGAATTATTTTTTATCAACAATTAAATAAACCACCAAGCTCTAAACCCCCATAACGCTGGGGAGAGCGATAAATGAATTATTTTTTATAAACAATTAAATAAACCACTAAGCTCTAAACACCCATAACCCTGGGAAGAGCGATAAATAAATGATTTCTTGTAAACAATTAAATGAACAGCCAGCTCTAAGCCCCAATAACGCTGGGGGGAGCGATAAATGAATTATTTTTTATAAACAGTTAAATAAACCACCAAGCTCTAAGCCCCCATAACGCTGGGGAGAGCGATAAATGAATTGTTTTTTATAAACAATTAAATAAACCACTAAGCTCTAAACACCCATAAAGCTAAGGAAAGCGATAAATAAATGATTTTCATAAACAATAAAATAAACAAACAAGCTCTAAACTCCCATAACGCTGGGGAGAGCAATCAATAAATCATTTTTTATAAACAATTAAATAAACTGGCAAGCTCTAAGCCCCCCTAACACTGGGAAGAGCGATAAATAAATGATTTCTTATAAACAATTAAATGAACATCCAGCTCTCAGTCCCAATAACGCTGGGGAGAGAGATAAATGAATTATTTTTTATAAACAATTAAATAAACCACTAAGCTCTCAACACCCATAAAGCTGAGGAAAGCGATAAATAAATAATTTGAATAAACAATAAAATAAACAAACAAGCTCTAAACTCCGATAACGCTGGGGAGAGCAATCAATAAATCATTTTTTATAAACAATTAAATAAACTGACAAGCTCTAAACTCTCATAACCCTGGGAAGAGCGATAAATGAATGATTTCTTATAAACAATTAACTGAACAGCCAGCTCTAAGCCCCAATAACGCTGAGGAGAGCGATAAATGAATTATTTTTCATAAGCAATTAAATAAACCACCAAGCTCTTAACCCCCATAACGCTGGGGAGAGCGATAAATGAATTGTTTTTTATAAACAATTAAATAAACCACGAAGCTCTAAACACCCATAACGCTGGGGAAAGCGATAAATGAATAGTTTTTTATAAACAATTAAATAAACTGACAAGCTCTAAGCCCCAATAACGCTGGGGAGAGCAATAAATAAATCATTTTTTATAAACAATTAAATAAACCGACAAGCTCTATACCCCCATAATGCTGGGAAGAGCGATAAATAAATAATTTTTTATAAACAATTAAATAAACCGACAAGCTCTAAACCCCCATAACGCCGGGGAGAGCAATAAATAAATCATTTTTTATAAACAATTAAATAAACCGACAAGCTCTATACCCCCATAATGCTGGGAAGAGCGATAGATAAATAATTTTTTATAAACAATTAAATAAACCGACAAGCTCTAAGCCCCAATAACGCTGGGGAGAGCGATAAATAAATGATTTCTTATAAACAATTAAATAAATAGGCAGCTCTAAGCCCCAATAACGCTGGGGAGAGCGATAAATGAATTATTTTTTATCAACAATTAAATAAACCACCAAGCTCTAAGCCCCAATAACGCTGGGGAGAGCGATAAATAAATGATTTCTTATAAACAATTAAATAAATAGGCAGCTCTAAGCCCCAATAACGCTGGGGAGAGCGATAAATGAATTATTTTTTATCAACAATTAAATAAACCACCAAGCTCTAAACCCCCATAACCCTGGGAAGAGCGATAAATAAATGATTTCTTGTAAACAATTAAATGAACAAACAAGCTCTAAACTCCGATAACGCTGGGGAGAGCAATCAATAAATCATTTTTTATAAACAATTAAATAAACTGACAAGCTCTAAACTCTCATAACCCTGGGAAGAGCGATAAATGAATTGTTTTTTATAAACAATTAAATAAACCGACAAGCTCTAAACTCCCACAACGCTGGGGACATCAATCAATAAATAATTTTTTATAAACAATTAAATAAACAGACAAGCTCTAAACCCCCATAACACTGGGAAGAGCGATAAATAAATGATTTCTTATAAACAATTAAATGAACAGCCAGCTCTAAGCCCCAATAACGCTGGGGAGAGCGATAAATAAATGATTTCTTATAAACAATTAAATAAATAGGCAGCTCTAAGCCCCAATAACGCTGGGGAGAGCGATAAATGAATTTTTTTTTATCAACAATTAAATAAACCACCAAGCTCTAAATCCCCATAACGCTGGGGAGAGCGATAAATGAATTATTTTTTATAAACAATTAAATAAACCACTAACCTCTCAACACCCATAAAGCTGAGGAAAGCGATAAATAAATAATTTTTATAAACAATAAAATAAACCGACAAGCTCTAAGCTCCCATAACGCTGGGGAGAGCAATCAATAAATCATTTTTTATAAACAGTTAAATAAACTGACAAGCTCTAAACCCCCATAACCCTGGGAAGAGCGATAAATAAATGATTTCTTGTAAACAATTAAATGAACAGCCAGCTCTAAGCCCCAATAACGCTGGGGGGAGCGATAAATGAATTATTTTTTATAAACAATTAAATAAACCACTAAGCTCTCAACACCCATAAAGCTGAGGAAAGCGATAAATAAATAATTTGAATAAACAATAAAATAAACAAACAAGCTCTAAACTCCGATAACGCTGGGGAGAGCAATCAATAAATCATTTTTTATAAAGAATTAAATAAACCACCAAGCTCTAAACCCCCATAAAGCTGGGGAGAGCGATAAATAAATGATTTCTTATAAACAATTAAATGAACAGCCAGCTCTAAGCCCCAATAACGCTGGGGAGAGCGATAAATAAATGATTTCTTATAAACAATTAAATAAATAGGCAGCTCTTAGCCCCAATAAAGCTGGGGAGAGCGATAAATGAATTATTTTTTATAAACAATTAAATAAGTAGACAAGCTCTAAACCCCCATAACACTGGGAAGAGCGATAAATAAATGATTTCTTATAAACAATTAAATGAACAGCCAGCTCTAAGCCTCAATAACGCTGGGGAGAGCGATAAATAAATGATTTCTTATAAACAATTAAATAAATAGGCAGCTCTAAGCCCCAATAAAGCTGGGGAGAGCGATAAATGAATTATTTTTTATAAACAATTAAATAAACAGACAAGCTCTAAACCCCCATAACACTGGGAAGAGCGATAAATAAATGATTTCTTATAAACAATTAAATGAACAGCCAGCTCTAAGCCTCAATAACGCTGGGGAGAGCGATAAATAAATGATTTCTTATAAACAATTAAATAAATAGGCAGCTCTAAGCCCCAATAACGCTGGGGAGAGCGATAAATGAATTATTTTTTATCAACAATTAAATAAACCACCAAGCTCTAAACCCCCATAACGCTGGGGAGAGCGATAAATGAATTATTTTTTATAAACAATTAAATAAACCACTAACCTCTCAACACCCATAAAGCTGAGGAAAGCGATAAATAAATAATTTTCATAAACAATAAAATAAACCGACAAGCTCTAAGCTCCCATAACGCTGGGGAGAGCAATCAATAAATCATTTTTTATAAACAGTTAAATAAACTGACAAGCTCTAAACCCCCATAACCCTGGGAAGAGCGATAAATAAATGATTTCTTGTAAACAATTAAATGAACAGCCAGCTCTAAGCCCCAATAACGCTGGGGGGAGCGATAAATGAATTATTTTTTATAAACAGTTAAATAAACCACCAAGCTCTAAGCCCCCATAACGCTGGGGAGAGCGATAAATGAATTGTTTTTTATAAACAATTAAATAAACCACTAAGCTCTAAACACCCATAAAGCTAAGGAAAGCGATAAATAAATGATTTTCATAAACAATAAAATAAACAAACAAGCTCTAAACTCCCATAACGCTGGGGAGAGCAATCAATAAATCATTTTTTATAAACAATTAAATAAACTGGCAAGCTCTAAACCCCCCTAACACTGGGAAGAGCGATAAATAAATGATTTCTTATAAACAATTAAATGAACATCCAGCTCTAAGCCCCAATAACGCTGGGGAGAGCGATAAATAAATGATTTCTTATAAACAATTAAATAAATAGGCAGCTCTAGGCCCTTATAACGCTTGGGAGAGCGATAAATGAATTATTTTTCATAAACAATTAAATAAACCACCAAGCTCTAAACCCCCATAAAGCTGGGGAGAGCGATAAATGAATTATTTTTTATAAACATTTAAATCAACCACCAAGCTCTAAACCCCCATGAAGCTGGGGAGAGCGATAAATGAATTATTTTTTATAAACAATTAAATAAACCACCAAGCATTCAACCCCCTTAACGCTGGGGAGAGCAATAAATAAATCATTTTTTATAAACAATTAAATAAACCGACAAGCTCTATACCCCCATAATGCTGGGAAAAGCGATAAATAAATGATTTCTTATAAACAATTAAATGAACAGCCAGCTCTAAGCCCCAATAACGCTGGGGAGAGCGATAAATAAATGATTTCTTATAAACAATTAAATAAATAGGCAGCTCTAAGCCCCAATAAAGCTGGGGAGAGCGATAAATGAATTATTTTTTATAAACAATTAAATAAACAGACAAGCTCTAAACCCCCATAACACTGGGAAGAGCGATAAATAATTGATTTCTTATAAACAATTAAATGAACAGCCAGCTCTAAGCCTCAATAACGCTGGGGAGAGCGATAAATAAATGATTTCTTATAAACAATTAAATAAATAGGCAGCTCTAAGCCCCAATAAAGCTGGGGAGAGCGATAAATGAATTATTTTTTATAAACAATTAAATAAACAGACAAGCTCTAAACCCCCATAACACTGGGAAGAGCGATAAATAAATGATTTCTTATAAACAATTAAATGAACAGCCAGCTCTAAGCCTCAATAACGCTGGGGAGAGCGATAAATAAATGATTTCTTATAAACAATTAAATAAATAGGCAGCTCTAAGCCCCAATAACGCTGGGGAGAGCGATAAATGAATTATTTTTTATCAACAATTAAATAAACCACCAAGCTCTAAACCCCCATAACGCTGGGGAGAGCGATAAATGAATTATTTTTTATAAACAATTAAATAAACCACTAAGCTCTAAACACCCATAACCCTGGGAAGAGCGATAAATAAATGATTTCTTGTAAACAATTAAATGAACAGCCAGCTCTAAGCCCCAATAACGCTGGGGGGAGCGATAAATGAATTATTTTTTATAAACAGTTAAATAAACCACCAAGCTCTAAGCCCCCATAACGCTGGGGAGAGCGATAAATGAATTGTTTTTTATAAACAATTAAATAAACCACTAAGCTCTAAACACCCATAAAGCTAAGGAAAGCGATAAATAAATGATTTTCATAAACAATAAAATAAACAAACAAGCTCTAAACTCCCATAACGCTGGGGAGAGCAATCAATAAATCATTTTTTATAAACAATTAAATAAACTGGCAAGCTCTAAACCCCCCTAACACTGGGAAGAGCGATAAATAAATGATTTCTTATAAACAATTAAATGAACATCCAGCTCTCAGTCCCAATAACGCTGGGGAGAGAGATAAATGAATTATTTTTTATAAACAATTAAATAAACCACTAAGCTCTCAACACCCATAAAGCTGAGGAAAGCGATAAATAAATAATTTGAATAAACAATAAAATAAACAAACAAGCTCTAAACTCCGATAACGCTGGGGAGAGCAATCAATAAATCATTTTTTATAAACAATTAAATAAACTGACAAGCTCTAAACTCTCATAACCCTGGGAAGAGCGATAAATGAATGATTTCTTATAAACAATTAACTGAACAGCCAGCTCTAAGCCCCAATAACGCTGAGGAGAGCGATAAATGAATTATTTTTCATAAGCAATTAAATAAACCACCAAGCTCTTAACCCCCATAACGCTGGGGAGAGCGATAAATGAATTGTTTTTTATAAACAATTAAATAAACCACGAAGCTCTAAACACCCATAACGCTGGGGAAAGCGATAAATGAATAGTTTTTTATAAACAATTAAATAAACTGACAAGCTCTAAGCCCCAATAACGCTGGGGAGAGCAATAAATAAATCATTTTTTATGAACAATTAAATAAACCGACAAGCTCTATACCCCCATAATGCTGGGAAGAGCGATAAATAAATAATTTTTTATAAACAATTAAATAAACCGACAAGCTCTAAACCCCCATAACGCCGGGGAGAGCAATAAATAAATCATTTTTTATAAACAATTAAATAAACCGACAAGCTCTATACCCCCATAATGCTGGGAAGAGCGATAGATAAATAATTTTTTATAAACAATTAAATAAACCGACAAGCTCTAAGCCCCAATAACGCTGGGGAGAGCGATAAATAAATGATTTCTTATAAACAATTAAATAAATAGGCAGCTCTAAGCCCCAATAACGCTGGGGAGAGCGATAAATGAATTATTTTTTATCAACAATTAAATAAACCACCAAGCTCTAAGCCCCAATAACGCTGGGGAGAGCGATAAATAAATGATTTCTTATAAACAATTAAATAAATAGGCAGCTCTAAGCCCCAATAACGCTGGGGAGAGCGATAAATGAATTATTTTTTATCAACAATTAAATAAACCACCAAGCTCTAAACCCCCATAACCCTGGGAAGAGCGATAAATAAATGATTTCTTGTAAACAATTAAATGAACAGCCAGCTCTAAGCCCCAATAACGCTGGGGGGAGCGATAAATGAATTATTTTTTATAAACAATTAAATAAACCACCAAGCTCTAAGCCCCCATAACGCTGGGGAGAGCGATAAATGAATTGTTTTTTATAAACAATTAAATAAACCGACAAGCTCTAAACTCCCACAACGCTGGGGACATCAATCAATAAATAATTTTTTATAAACAATTAAATAAACAGACAAGCTCTAAACCCCCATAACACTGGGAAGAGCGATAAATAAATGATTTCTTATAAACAATTAAATGAACAGCCAGCTCTAAGCCCCAATAACGCTGGGGAGAGCGATAAATAAATGATTTCTTATAAACAATTAAATAAATAGGCAGCTCTAAGCCCCAATAACGCTGGGGAGAGCGATAAATGAATTTTTTTTTATCAACAATTAAATAAACCACCAAGCTCTAAATCCCCATAACGCTGGGGAGAGCGATAAATGAATTATTTTTTATAAACAATTAAATAAACCACTAACCTCTCAACACCCATAAAGCTGAGGAAAGCGATAAATAAATAATTTTTATAAACAATAAAATAAACCGACAAGCTCTAAGCTCCCATAACGCTGGGGAGAGCAATCAATAAATCATTTTTTATAAACAGTTAAATAAACTGACAAGCTCTAAACCCCCATAACCCTGGGAAGAGCGATAAATAAATGATTTCTTGTAAACAATTAAATGAACAGCCAGCTCTAAGCCCCAATAACGCTGGGGGGAGCGATAAATGAATTATTATTTATAAACAATTAAATAAACCACTAAGCTCTCAACACCCATAAAGCTGAGGAAAGCGATAAATAAATAATTTGAATAAACAATAAAATAAACAAACAAGCTCTAAACTCCGATAACGCTGGGGAGAGCAATCAATAAATCATTTTTTATAAACAATTAAATAAACCACCAAGCTCTAAACCCCCATAAAGCTGGGGAGAGCGATAAATAAATGATTTCTTATAAACAATTAAATGAACAGCCAGCTCTAAGCCCCAATAACGCTGGGGAGAGCGATAAATAAATGATTTCTTATAAACAATTAAATAAATAGGCAGCTCTTAGCCCCAATAAAGCTGGGGAGAGCGATAAATGAATTATTTTTTATAAACAATTAAATAAGTAGACAAGCTCTAAACCCCCATAACACTGGGAAGAGCGATAAATAAATGATTTCTTATAAACAATTAAATGAACAGCCAGCTCTAAGCCTCAATAACGCTGGGGAGAGCGATAAATAAATGATTTCTTATAAACAATTAAATAAATAGGCAGCTCTAAGCCCCAATAAAGCTGGGGAGAGCGATAAATGAATTATTTTTTATAAACAATTAAATAAACAGACAAGCTCTAAACCCCCATAACACTGGGAAGAGCGATAAATAAATGATTTCTTATAAACAATTAAATGAACAGCCAGCTCTAAGCCTCAATAACGCTGGGGAGAGCGATAAATAAATGATTTCTTATAAACAATTAAATAAATAGGCAGCTCTAAGCCCCAATAACGCTGGGGAGAGCGATAAATGAATGATTTCTTATAAACAATTAAATGAACATCCAGCTCTCAGTCCCAATAACGCTGGGGAGAGAGATAAATGAATTATTTTTTATAAACAATTAAATAAACCACTAAGCTCTCAACACCCATAAAGCTGAGGAAAACGATAAATAAATAATTTGAATAAACAATAAAATAAACAAACAAGCTCTAAACTCCGATAACGCTGGGGAGAGCAATCAATAAATCATTTTTTATAAACAGTTAAATAAACTGACAAGCTCTAAACCCCCATAACCCTGGGAAGAGCGATAAATAAATGATTTCTTGTAAACAATTAAATGAACAGCCAGCTCTAAGCCCCAATAACGCTGGGGGGAGCGATAAATGAATTATTTTTTATAAACAGTTAAATAAACCACCAAGCTCTAAGCCCCCATAACGCTGGGGAGAGCGATAAATGAATTGTTTTTTATAAACAATTAAATAAACCACTAAGCTCTAAACACCCATAAAGCTAAGGAAAGCGATAAATAAATGATTTTCATAAACAATAAAATAAACAAACAAGCTCTAAACTCCCATAACGCTGGGGAGAGCAATCAATAAATCATTTTTTATAAACAATTAAATAAACTGGCAAGCTCTAAACCCCCCTAACACTGGGAAGAGCGATAAATAAATGATTTCTTATAAACAATTAAATGAACATCCAGCTCTCAGTCCCAATAACGCTGGGGAGAGAGATAAATGAATTATTTTTTATAAACAATTAAATAAACCACTAAGCTCTCAACACCCATAAAGCTGAGGAAAACGATAAATAAATAATTTGAATAAACAATAAAATAAACAAACAAGCTCTAAACTCCGATAACGCTGGGGAGAGCAATCAATAAATCATTTTTTATAAACAATTAAATAAACTGACAAGCTCTAAACCCTCATAACCCTGGGAAGAGCGATAAATGAATGATTTCTTATAAACAATTAACTGAACAGCCAGCTCTAAGCCCCAATAACGCTGAGGAGAGCGATAAATGAATTATTTTTCATAAGCAATTAAATAAACCACCAAGCTCTTAACCCCTATAACGCTGGGGAGAGCGATAAATGAATAGTTTTTTATAAACAATTAAATAAACTGACAAGCTCTAAGCCCCAATAACGCTGGGGAGAGCAATAAATAAATCATTTTTTATAAACGATTAAATAAACCGACAAGCTCTATACCCCCATAATGCTGGGAAGAGCGATCAATAAATAATTTTTTATAAACAATTAAATAAACCGACAAGCTCTAAGCCCCCATAACGCTGGGGAGAGCAATAAATAAATCATTTTTTATAAACAATTAAATAAACCGACAAGCTCTATACCCCCATAATGCTGGGAAGAGCGATAGATAAATAATTTTTTATAAACAATTAAATAAACCGACAAGCTCTAAGCCCCCATCACGCTGGGGAGAGCAATAAATGAATCATTTTTTATAAACAATTAAATAAACCGACAAGCTCTAAACTCCCATAACGCTGGGGACAGCAATCAATAAATCATTTTTTATAAACAATTAAATAAACTGACAAGCTCTAAACCCCCATAACACTGGGAAGAGCGATAAATAAATGATTTCTTATAAACAATGAAATAAATAGGCAGCTCTAAGCCCCAATAACGCTGGGGAGAGCGATAAATGAATTATTTTTTATCAACAATTAAATAAATAGGCAGCTCTAGGCCCTTATAACGCTTGGGAGAGCGATAAATGAATTATTTTTCATAAACAATTAAATAAACCACCAATCTCTAAACCCCCATAAAGCTGGGGAGAGCGATAAATGAATTATTTTTTATAAACATTTAAATCAACCACCAAGCTCTAAACCCCCATAAAGCTGGGGAGAGCGATAAATGAATAGTTTTTTATAAACAATTAAATAAACTGACAAGCTCTAAGCCCCAATAACGCTGGGGAGAGCAATAAATAAATCATTTTTTATAAACAATTAAATAAACCGACAAGCTCTATACCCCCATAATGCTGGGAAGAGCGATAAATAAATAATTTTTTATAAACAATTAAATAAACCGACAAGCTCTAAGCCCCCATAACGCTGGGGAGAGCAATAAATGAATCATTTTTTATAAACAATTAAATAAACCGACAAGCTCTAAACTCCCATAACGCTGAGGAAAGCGATAAATGAATTATTTTTCATAAGCAATTATATAAACTACCAAGCTCTTAACCCCCATAACGCTGGGGAGAGCAATAAATAAATCATTTTTTATAAACAATTAAATAAACCGACAAGCTCTATACCCCCATAATGCTGGGAAGAGCGATAAATAAATAATTTTTTATAAACAATTAAATAAACCGACAAGCTCTAAGCCCCCATAACGCTGGGGAGAGCAATAAATGAATCATTTTTTATAAACAATTAAATAAACCGACAAGCTCTAAACTCCCATAACGCTGGGGACAGCAATCAATAAATAATTTTTTATAAACAATTAAATAAACTGACAAGCTCTAAACCCCCATAACACTGGGAAGAGCGATAAATAAATGATTTCTTATAAACAATTAAATGAACAGCCAGCTCTAAGCCCCAATAACGCTGGGGAGAGCGATAAATAAATGATTTCTTATAAACAATTAAATAAATAGGCAGCTCTAAGCCCCAATAACGCTGGGGAGAGCGATAAATGAATTATTTTTTATCAACAATTAAATAAACCACCAAGCTCTAAACCCCCATAACGCTGGGGAGAGCGATAAATGAATTATTTTTTATAAACAATTAAATAAACCACTAAGCTCTAAACACCCATAAAGCTGAGGAAAGCGATAAATAAATAATTTTTATAAACAATAAAATAAACCGACAAGCTCTAAGCTCCCATAACGCTGGGGAGAGCAATCAATAAATCATTTTTTATAAACAATTAAATGAACAGCCAGCTCTAAGCCCCAATAACGCTGAGGAGAGCGATAAATGAATTATTTTTCATAAACAATTAAATAAACCACCAAGCTCTAAACCCCCATAACGCTGGGGAGAGCGATGAATGAATTGTTTTTTATATACAATTAAATGAACAGCCAGCTCTAAGCCCCAATAACGCTGAGGAGAGCAATAAATGAATTATTTTTCATAAACAATTAAATAAACCACCAAGCTTTAAACCCCCATAACGCTGGGGAGAGCGATGAATGAATTGTTTTTTATAAACAATTAAATAAACCACTAAGCTCTAAACACCCATAAAGCTAAGGAAAGCGATAAATAAATGATTTTCATAAACAATAAAATAAACAAACAAGCTCTAAACTCCCATAACGCTGGGGAGAGCAATCAATAAATCATTTTTTATAAACAATTAAATAAACTGGCAAGCTCTAAACCCCCCTAACACTGGGAAGAGCGATAAATAAATGATTTCTTATAAACAATTAAATGAACATCCAGCTCTCAGTCCCAATAACGCTGGGGAGAGAGATAAATGAATTATTTTTTATAAACAATTAAATAAACCACTAAGCTCTCAACACCCATAAAGCTGAGGAAAACGATAAATAAATAATTTGAATAAACAATAAAATAAACAAACAAGCTCTAAACTCCGATAACGCTGGGGAGAGCAATCAATAAATCATTTTTTATAAACAATTAAATAAACTGACAAGCTCTAAACCCTCATAACCCTGGGAAGAGCGATAAATGAATGATTTCTTATAAACAATTAACTGAACAGCCAGCTCTAAGCCCCAATAACGCTGAGGAGAGCGATAAATGAATTATTTTTCATAAGCAATTAAATAAACCACCAAGCTCTTAACCCCTATAACGCTGGGGAGAGCGATAAATGAATAGTTTTTTATAAACAATTAAATAAACTGACAAGCTCTAAGCCCCAATAACGCTGGGGAGAGCAATAAATAAATCATTTTTTATAAACGATTAAATAAACCGACAAGCTCTATACCCCCATAATGCTGGGAAGAGCGATCAATAAATAATTTTTTATAAACAATTAAATAAACCGACAAGCTCTAAGCCCCCATAACGCTGGGGAGAGCAATAAATAAATCATTTTTTATAAACAATTAAATAAACCGACAAGCTCTATACCCCCATAATGCTGGGAAGAGCGATAGATAAATAATTTTTTATAAACAATTAAATAAACCGACAAGCTCTAAGCCCCCATCACGCTGGGGAGAGCAATAAATGAATCATTTTTTATAAACAATTAAATAAACCGACAAGCTCTAAACTCCCATAACGCTGGGGACAGCAATCAATAAATCATTTTTTATAAACAATTAAATAAACTGACAAGCTCTAAACCCCCATAACACTGGGAAGAGCGATAAATAAATGATTTCTTATAAACAATGAAATAAATAGGCAGCTCTAAGCCCCAATAACGCTGGGGAGAGCGATAAATGAATTATTTTTTATCAACAATTAAATAAATAGGCAGCTCTAGGCCCTTATAACGCTTGGGAGAGCGATAAATGAATTATTTTTCATAAACAATTAAATAAACCACCAATCTCTAAACCCCCATAAAGCTGGGGAGAGCGATAAATGAATTATTTTTTATAAACATTTAAATCAACCACCAAGCTCTAAACCCCCATAAAGCTGGGGAGAGCGATAAATGAATAGTTTTTTATAAACAATTAAATAAACTGACAAGCTCTAAGCCCCAATAACGCTGGGGAGAGCAATAAATAAATCATTTTTTATAAACAATTAAATAAACCGACAAGCTCTATACCCCCATAATGCTGGGAAGAGCGATAAATAAATAATTTTTTATAAACAATTAAATAAACCGACAAGCTCTAAGCCCCCATAACGCTGGGGAGAGCAATAAATGAATCATTTTTTATAAACAATTAAATAAACCGACAAGCTCTAAACTCCCATAACGCTGAGGAAAGCGATAAATGAATTATTTTTCATAAGCAATTATATAAACTACCAAGCTCTTAACCCCCATAACGCTGGGGAGAGCAATAAATAAATCATTTTTTATAAACAATTAAATAAACCGACAAGCTCTATACCCCCATAATGCTGGGAAGAGCGATAAATAAATAATTTTTTATAAACAATTAAATAAACCGACAAGCTCTAAGCCCCCATAACGCTGGGGAGAGCAATAAATGAATCATTTTTTATAAACAATTAAATAAACCGACAAGCTCTAAACTCCCATAACGCTGGGGACAGCAATCAATAAATAATTTTTTATAAACAATTAAATAAACTGACAAGCTCTAAACCCCCATAACACTGGGAAGAGCGATAAATAAATGATTTCTTATAAACAATTAAATGAACAGCCAGCTCTAAGCCCCAATAACGCTGGGGAGAGCGATAAATAAATGATTTCTTATAAACAATTAAATAAATAGGCAGCTCTAAGCCCCAATAACGCTGGGGAGAGCGATAAATGAATTATTTTTTATCAACAATTAAATAAACCACCAAGCTCTAAACCCCCATAACGCTGGGGAGAGCGATAAATGAATTATTTTTTATAAACAATTAAATAAACCACTAAGCTCTAAACACCCATAAAGCTGAGGAAAGCGATAAATAAATAATTTTTATAAACAATAAAATAAACCGACAAGCTCTAAGCTCCCATAACGCTGGGGAGAGCAATCAATAAATCATTTTTTATAAACAATTAAATGAACAGCCAGCTCTAAGCCCCAATAACGCTGAGGAGAGCGATAAATGAATTATTTTTCATAAACAATTAAATAAACCACCAAGCTCTAAACCCCCATAACGCTGGGGAGAGCGATGAATGAATTGTTTTTTATATACAATTAAATGAACAGCCAGCTCTAAGCCCCAATAACGCTGAGGAGAGCAATAAATGAATTATTTTTCATAAACAATTAAATAAACCACCAAGCTTTAAACCCCCATAACGCTGGGGAGAGCGATGAATGAATTGTTTTTTATAAACAATTAAATAAACCACTAAGCTCTAAACCCCCAGAACACTGGGGAGAGCGAAAAATTAATTCTTTTTTTGAAAACAATTAAATAAACTACAAAGCTCTAAGCCCCAATAACGCTGGGGAGAGCAATAAATGAATCATTTTTTATAAACAATTAAATAAACTGACAAGCTCTCAACTCCCATAACGCAGGGGAGAACGATAAATAAATGATTTCTTATAAACAATTAAATAAATAGGCAGCTCTAGGCCCTAATAACGCTTGGGAGAGCGATAAATGAATTTTTTTTCATAAACAATTAAATAAACCACCAAGCTCTAAACCCCCATAACGCTTGGGAGAGCGATAAATGAATTATTTTTTATAAACATTTAAATCAACCACCAAGCTCTAAACCCCCATAACGCTGGGGAGAGCAATAAATGAATCATTTTTTATAAACAATTAAATAAACCGACAAGCTCTTAGCCCCAATAACGCTGGGGAGAGCGATAAATGAATTATTTTTTATAAACAATTAAATAAACCACCAAGCATTTAACCCTCATAACGCTGGGGAGAGCAATAAATGAATCATTTTTTATAAACAATTAAATAAACCGACAAGCTCTAAACTCCCATAACGCTGGGAGAGCAATCAATAAATCATTTTTTATAAACAATTAAATAAACTGACAAGCTCTAAACCCACATAACACTGGGAAGAGCGATAAATAAATGATTTCTTATAAACAATTAAATGAACAGCCAGCTCTAAGTTCCAATAACGCTGGGGAGAGCGATAAATTAATGATTTCTTGTAAACAATTAAATAAATAGGCAGCTCTAAGCCCCAATAACGCTGGGGAGAGCGATAAATGAATAATTTTTCATAAACATTTAAATAAACCACCAGGCTCTAAACCCCCATAACGCTGGGGAGAGCGATAAATGAATTGTTTTTTATAAACAATTAAATAAACAGCCGAGCTCTAAGCCCAAATAACGCTGGGAAGAGCGATAAATAAATAATTTTTTATAAACAATAATATAAACTGACAAGCTCTAAAATTCCATAACGCTGGGGAGAGCATCAAATCAATAATTTTTTACAAGAAATTAAATAAACCGACAAGCTCTAAACTCTTATAACGCTGGGCACACAAATTCAACAAAAAACTAATTTGCTATGCCCCAAACTCCAAGCACCCAAAACTCTTGGGGCGCGAGTTCAACAAAACAGCTGATTGGTTACCTCTCAAGCTCCAAGCCTCCAAGACCCTGGGGTAGCATTCTTTAACCTAAAAATGAGTGTTCAGTGGCCAGCAGACGCATCGCGTAAAAAATGACGTATAATACGTCACTGTAAAATAATAAAAAAATTATTTGTTATTATTCTTCATATACCATCATAAATGTTTTAACTTCTGGGGTTACTGTATTCTTTAAAAAATTTTCCAGGAATAGATAAAAACATAAAGTATACAATTTTACTTCATTTATTTTCTCTTTATAGCGATTCAAAATAAAAAAATGTTAGTAATATTACTTAACATATTTTTCAATAATTTAATAAATTAATTTTTTTTTTTTTTAGAAAAACATTTAAAAAATTTTACTCTAAAAATATTATTATTCATTACTATTTTTTTACTGTGTATAAATTTATTAATTTATTTATTCCTTATAAGGAATCCTCAATCTACAATTGCTTTGTTTATTTTACATAGTGTCTTTTCTTCCGCCAAACAATTTAAATAATTTTGTTTGCTTTTAAAAAATTTTTTTTATAAGCTTTTGCTTATAAAATATTTTACAACGTAGTTAACAAAAGATCAATTTCTTTTGCTTATAAAATATTTTACAACGTAGTTAACAAAAGATCAATTTCTTTACAAGTTGAATTATATATAATTTTTGAAAGTTTTTGTTTAAAATTTTTTCAAAAATTTTTGAAAATTTTTGCTTATATAACATTATTTATTATATATTTTTTTCAATATTTTTTAACATTTAAGCTACTTATAATAATTTTGAAAAAATTATTTAAAAAAATTAAAAACACTAGTAAAAAATTAATATTATTTAGTAAGTAATTAATAACACTTATAATAACAAGATTTTAAATAATAAAAATTATAAAAAACTCAAGGTCTTTCTGAATCTTTTTCTTCACTTACACCAGCATTATTATTAAAATCACTTGAGCCCGAATGATGGAAATATTCTGTTTCCTCCGATATGAGATCATCTACTTCCTGTTCTACCAAATTATTTTTTTCACTCAATAACTGCCGTACGTATATTTTAACTTTGGTTTCTAATTTTTCGATCACCGTTCATCATTATACTTACAAAAAAAAGGAATGGAAATCGTCTGTTTTGGAAACTCCATTTGTGAAGCAACTTGTCTATCTAATACCTATTATTCAAAATGAGGTAAGTACAGATATTTTTAAAGTAGTTTAATAGCTCGGTGAGCTTTGCATACAACTTTTTTAAATTTTAGTTATAGAGGAATAAAATTAAACGAAAAACAATTCTCGTGTATCCTACAATACGTTATTGATTTTCCTGAGGTAGGGTTCGGTAAAACGAGTTTAGAAGAAGAAAATTTCCATTGGGATATTATTACAGATAATTTGAATAAAGTTACTTTACTCCCAAAGCCCGCTACCGTTTGGAAATTTGTAAGCTACAAAATATCAACTTTTTTATTTTTAAACTTGGTATTAATGGTTATTTGTATTATTTCTTTTAAATAGGCTTGGTATTGTCTGAATGAAGATTTAGAAAAAAAAAGTAAAAGTAAAAGACTAAGCGAGCAAGAAAAAAAAATTATATTTTATAAAAAACTCTACCAAAATTTTGAGCCAGATATTAGCCTGAATCCAACACAAAAAGGTAATAATGTTAATTAATCGTATTTATTTTTCAATTTAACAAATTTAATACAAATTTTATTTCCAGAAAAAACATTTAATGAAATGGAAATAATTTCAGAAACATCTTCACACGATTGCAAAAAAATTTAGCTATAAAATTTTTAAAAAATTTTATAACTAAAAATAATTTATGTAAAAATTTCAATTATAAATAAAGATTTTTAATATAAACTTAGATTTATTTAATCTCTTTTTTTAAATTTCAAATATATTTTTTTTATTTTCTTACAGTGACGTATTATACGTCATTTTTTACGCGACGCGTCTGCTGGCCACTGACCACTCATTTTTAGGTTAAAGAATGCTACCCCTGGATGTCTGAGTTCAATAAACCAAACTGATCACTTGGAGGCTTAGAGCTTCGGGGATAGCCAATCAGTTCATTTGTTGAACTCGGGCGCCCTGGGTCTTGGGAGGCCAGAGTTTGGGGGCTAGCCAATCAGCTTTTTCAATGAACTCGCGCGCCCAGGGTTTAGGGGGCTTAGAGCTTGGGGTGTAGCCAATCAGCTTTTTTGTTGAACTCGGGTGCCCAGCGTTATGGAAGCTTAGAGCTCGGCTGTTTATTAAATTGTTTGTAAACAATTATTTATTTATCATTCTCCCCAGCGTTATGGGGGTTTAGAGCTTGTCGGTTTATTTAATTGTTTATAAAAAATGATTTATTTATTGCTCTCCCCAGCGTTATGGGGGCTTAGAGCTTGTCGGTTTATTTAATTGTTTATAAAAAATCATTGATTTATCGCTCTCCCCAGCGCTATGGGGGCTTAGAGCTTGTCGGTTTATTTAATTGTTTATAAAAAACTATTTATCGCTCTCCCCAGCGTTATGAGGGTTTAGAGCTTATTGGTTTATTTAATTGTTTGTCAAAAATGATTTATTTATCGCTCTCCCCAGCGCTATGGGGGCTTAGAGCTCGTCGGTTTATTTAATTCCTTATTAAAAATTAATCATTTATTGCTCTCCCCAGTGTTATGGGGGCTTAGAGCTTGTCGGTTTATTTCATTGTTTATAAAAAATCATTCATTTGTCGCTCTCCCCAGCGTTATTGGGACTGAGAGCTGGATGTTCATTTAATTGTTTATAAGAAATCATTTATTTATCGCTCTTCCCAGTGTTATGGGGGTTTAGAGCTTGCCAGTTTATTTAATTGTTTATAAAAAATGATTTATTTATTGCTCTCCCCAGCGTTATTGGGGCTTAGAGCTTGTCAGTTTATTTAATTGTTTATAAAAAAACTATTCATTTATCGCTTTCCCCAGCGTTATGGGTGTTTAGAGCTTAGTGGTTTATTTAATTGTTTATAAAAAACAATTCATTTATCGCTCTTCCCAGCGTTATTGGGGCTTGGAGCTCGGCTGTTTATTTAAATGTTTATAAAAAAATATTTATTTATCGCTCTCCCCGGCGTTATTGAGGTTGAGAGCTTGGTGCTTTATTCAATTGTTTATAAAAAATCATTAATTCATCTCTCTCCCCAGCGTTATGGGGGTTTAGAGCTTGTTGGTTTATTTGAATGTTTATAAAAAATTATTTATTCATCGCTCTCTCCAGCGTTATGGGGGTTTAGAGCTTGTTGATTCATTTAGATGTTTATAAAAAATAATATATTTATCGCTCTCCCCAGCGCTATGGGGGCTTAGAGCTTGGTGGTTTATTTAATTGTTTATAAAAAATAATTCATTTATCGCTCTCCCCAGCGTTATTGAGGCTTAGAGCTGGCTGTTCATTTAATTGTTTATAAGAAATCATTTATTTATCGCTCTCCCCAGCGTTATTTGGGCTTAGAGCCCGGCTGTGTATTAAATTGTTTATAAGAAATTATTTAATTATCGCTCTTCCCAGCGTTATGGGGGCTTAGAGTATGTCGGTTTATTTTATTGTTTATGAAAATTATTTATTTATTGCTCTCCCCAGCGTTATAAGGGTTTAGAGCTTGTCAGTTTATTTTATTGTTTATAAAAAATTATTTATTTATTGCCCTTTCCAGCGTTATTTGGGCTTAGAGCCCGGCTGTTTATTTAATTGTTCATAAGAAATTATTTATTTATCGCTATCCCCAGCGTTATGGGGGCTTAGAGCTTGTCAGTTTATTTTATTGTTTATAAAAAACTAATAATTTATCGCTCTCCCCAGCGTTATGGGGGTTTAGAGCTTGCCGGTTTATTGAATTGTTTATAAAAAAGTTTTTATTTACCATGTCTGGGGGGCACCATGTCTATATGACTCCAAAAATATAAATATGGCTCAACTTAACTTCAGTGAAGTTAACTGATGTTGACTGAACTTCAGCCTGAACTTCAGCGCCGATCCATGCGCTTAAGTCAATTCTTCAAGATAGCATGGTTAACTTCACGTCAGCGTTGGTACCGATATTCTGCTCAGGGGACTAAGCTATATGTTCAGGGCATACTTTCCGACCAAGCATTAGGTTCAGGTTGTTTTGCGGGCTAGTACAGGAATCCCACAAGCTTGACAACCCAATGACGCTGGGTACAGCGATAAATAAATTATTTTTTATAAACAAATAACTAACCAGCTAGCTTCAAACCTACGTAACGCTGGAAAAAAGGATAAATAAATATTTTTTTATAAACAAATAATGAACCGACAAGTTATAAACCCCCATAACGCTGGAAAAACAGATAAAAAAATTATTTTTATACACAAATAACCAGCCAGCAAGCTTTAAACCCCCATAACGCTAAAAAATAGGTAAATGAATATTTTTTTATCATCAAAAACTTAACCGCAGGGAACAAGTTAAAAACTCGTATAACGCTGCAAAAAAAGATAATTAAATATTTTTCATAAACAAATAACTAACCAGCAAGCTTGAAACTCCTGTAACGCTGGAAAAATAGATGAATAAATAATTGTTTATAGATAAATACATATTTTTTTTTTAAACAAATAATTAACTGACAAACTTTAAACCCCCATAACGCTGGAAAATAGATAAATAAATATTTTTTATAAACAAATAACTAACCGACAAACTTTAAACCCCCATAACGCTGGAAAATAGATAGATAAGTAAATATTTTTTATAAACAAATAACTAACCAGCAAGCTTGAAACCCCTGTAGCGCTGGAAAAATAGAAAAATAAATATTTTTTTATAAACAATTCAATATAGCGCCTAGCTCTAAACCCCCATATAACGCTGGGGGGAGCGATCAATTAATAATTTTTTATAAACAATTAAATAAACCGACAAGCTCTAAACCCCCATAACGCTGGGGAGAGTGATGAATAAATTATTTTTTATAAACAATTAACTAAATCACCAAGCTCTAAGCCCCAATAACGCTGGGGAGAGCGATAAATAAAAAATTTTTTATGAACAATTAAATAAACCGACAAGCTCTAAACCCCCAGAACACTGGGGAGAGCGAAAAATTAATTCTTTTTTTGTAAACAATTAAATAAACTACCAAGCTCTAAGCCCCAATAACGCTGGGGAGAGCGATAAATGAATAATTTTTTATAAACAATTAAATAAAGTGCCAAGCTCCAAACTCCCATAACGCTGAGGAGAGCGATAAATAAATAATTTTTTATAAACAATTAAATAAACCGACAAGCTCTAAACCCTCATAAGGCAAGGCGCCCGAGTTCAACAAAAAAGCTGATTGGCTACCCTTCAAGCTCTAAGCTCCCAAGACCCTGGGCGCCCGAGCTCAACAAAAAAGATGATCGGCTACCCCCCAAGCTCTAAGCCCCCAAGACCCTGGGCACCCGAGTTCAAGAGAAAAGCTGATCGGCTCCCCCCCAAGCTCTAAGCGTTTAAAACCCTGGGTGCCCGGGTTCAACAAAAAAAATGACCGGCTAACCCCCAAGCTCTAAGCGTTTAAAACCCTGGGTGCCCGGGTTCAACAAAAAAAATGACCGGCTAACCCCCAAGCTCTAAGCCCCCAAGACCCTGGGTGCCTGAGTTCAATAAAAAACTGATCATTTGGGGGTTTAGAGCTTGGGGGATAGCCAATAGCTTCTTTGTTGAACTCGCGTGCCCAGGGTTTCGGGGGCTAGCTAATCAGCTTCATTGTTCAACTCGTGTGCCCAGGGTTTAGGGGCTTGGAGCTTGAGGGGTAGCCGATCAGCTTTTTTGTTGAACTCGGGCGCCCGGGGTCTTGAGGGCTTAGAGCTTTGGGGGTAGCCGATCAGCTTTTTTTTTTAACTTGGGTGCTCTGGGTTTTGGGGGTTTAAAGCTTGGGGTATAGCCGATTAGTTTTTTTGTTGAACTTGGGTGCCCAGTGTTATGAGGGTTTAGAACTTGTCGGTTTATTTTATTGTTCTTAAAAAATAATTTATTTATCGCTCTCCCCAGCTATATGGGGGCTTAGAGCTTGGCGCTTTATTTAATTGTTTATAAAAAATAATTTATTTATCGCTACTCCCAGCGTTATGGGGGTTTAGAGCTTGGTAGTTTATTTAATTGTTTACAAAAAAAGAATTAATTTTTCGCTCTCCCCAGCGTTCTGGGGGTTTAGAGCTTGTCGGTTTATTTAATTGTTCATAAAAAATTTTTGATTTTTCGCTCTCCTCATTGGTATGGGGGCTTAGAGCTTGGCAGTTTAGTTAATTTTTTATAAAAAATAATTTATTTATCGCTCTCCCCAGCTTTATGGGGGCTTAGAGCTTGGCGCTTTATTTAATTTTTTATAAAAAATAATTTATTCATCCCTACTCCCAGCGTTATGGGGGTTTAGAGCTTGTCGTTTTATTTAATTGTTTATAAAAAATTATTTATCTATTTTTCCAGCGTTACAGGGGTTTAAAGCTTGCTGGTTAGTTATTTGTTTATAAAAAAAAATTCATTCATATCTATTTTCCAGAGTTACGGGGGTTTAACGTTTGTCGGTTAGTTATTTGTTTATAAAAAATTATTTATTTATTTATTTTTCCAGCGTTACAGGGGTTTCAAGCTTGCTGATCAGTTATTTGTTTATAAAAAATAATTTATTTATCTATTTTTCCAGCGTTATGGGGGCTCAAAGCTTGCTGGTTAGTTATTTTTTAATAAAAAATGGATTTATCGCTGTACCCAGCGTTATTGGGTTGTCAAGCTTGTGGGATTCCTGTACTAGCCCGCCAAACAACCTGAAGCTAATGCTTGGTCGAAAAGTATGCCCTGAACATATAGCTTAGTCCCCTGAGCAGAATATCGATACCAACGCTGACTTCACGTTTTGGAATTGTCAATGAATCGAGTATCGAGATTCGAGAGACCCGAAATAGCATGCTAGTGTGCAGCTCAAAGAGAATCCTGTGCAAATTGCAATATCTCTCCCGGCCTTTACTGGTCAGTCCTACAGCGTACACGTGAAAAAAATTTCAAACTAAAAAATTATTGAAATGGCAAAAAAATTAATGTTACAATTAAAAAATATTTTTTTTAATTTGGAAGATGAACTAGGATCGGTCATGTTTCGCATATTATGTCCGGGTAAAACAAGTTTATTTAAGCATTCTAATTTTTGTTAAAGGGTAAGGTACAGTTCGACGCTCGAGTTCTAAAAGCTGACAACTCAAAATTTTTTTTAATAACATGACATCTCAGAGCTTTCCTTTAGAGAGATGTCATGTTTTTAAAAAAAATTTTGAGTTGTCAGCTTTTAGAACTCGAGCGTCGAGTTAGTTATGAACAAAGAAATTAAAAATGTTGAGACCTGAAATACTTGATTGGTTATTTCTTTTGTAGACAAAAAAATCTGAATAAAATTTTTTTTTTTTTTAATTTTTAAAATTATTTGTTAAAAAGACTAAGACAATAAAATACAGCAAAACTCAATTTTTTAAAATTTTGAATCAGATGAATAACAAAAACGTATTTACATTTTGATTAAGTGATGAGAATTATCATAAAGCCATAATATGTTTTTTATATAAAAAATTTTTTTTTTATAATAACTGTTTAAAATGTTCAGATACTGAAATTAAGCTAATATAAATGGGAAGGAAATAAAATTTGCCTGTATGTTGGTTATTCAATTTTGAAAGTACGGAAAAAATACAAAAACATTCATCATTTTTTAAAAATGTTTTTTGTATCAGCATCTCATCATATTAAAACTATGACTTGTGTCTAATACTGAGCTAAATTAAAAATTTTTTCTTAAAAAACTTATTTCATGCCTAAACCCTTTTTGGATGTGTTTTACTACAACCTTGTTTTTTATTATGTTTTTGTAAAAGAATTAAATTATTATAAAAAATGAATTTTAAAATCATTTATTACACTTAATATGTCATTTTTATCCAAATTATTATATAGAAAAATCTTATATAAATAAAATATTTGTAATACAGTTGGACCTCTTTTATTCAGAGCTTGGTGTCTCACTCATTAGACATTGGTGCAAGTGAGACACCAAGCTCCTAATAATAGAAGTCCGACTGTAAAATAAAATCTAACTTTTTAAATTTTATAGGTTGAAAACCAAACTTACAATCTCTTTCAATAAAAATTTTTCTGTGGTACATTTTTTTATTGAATCTTTTTTAATTTTAGAATAATTAAAAGTTACATAAAATACTTAAAACATTGTAGTTCTAATAATGTTTTTTACTTTGTATTAGATGTGATTTCAATCAAAAACTGATAAAAATATTATTTAGGTTTGTGCACTGTTAACTTATATTCTTACGAGGGAAAACAAACATCATTCCTTCCAAAAAATATTTTCCATGATGGAGTATTATGGGGTGTTCCTAAACATAGAAGATCAGTTGAGAAACGTCTGTCACGAAAGTTTGGCTGGCCTTCATATGATTGGAAGCCTTTACCTTTTAAAAGTAATCTTAAAGTGTGCAGAGCATGTGGTCACTATCACGAAAATTTTACAGTTTGTGGTAAGTGTATAAATTAAGTTTCTAATACATACTGAGGTTATTATAGTGAAGCTTTTCTTAGATCTGGATAATGTTTCAAGAGTGTGGCTATTCAGGTGCCAATTTTGGCACAAATTTTTGTGCTGATACAGATTCTGCACAATCAAGTGAAATTTTTTTTTTTTACCCAAATAACTCATTTATAATTTATGTATGCACCTTGCTTTTACTTTAAAAAAATGTAAAATAACTCATCAATTATTTATTCATGCATCTTTTTTTAACTAAAAAAAACCAAATAACCCATAACAATATTAATAATAATAGTAAAAACAACCCACCATTAATCTATTTTGATACCATTTTTTATTGAATGAATACCAAATAACCCAAACAATTTTTGTTGTGATTTGGCCAAAATTTGCCCTAAGCCAAATCAGCTAAAACTGCAGGATAAGGTGTCTTTTTGGATTCGAAAAAACGTCCCGTAATTGTTTTTTCGATAAATTCATTAGCAGCGCATGCGTAGAAACATTTGTGTCCCATTTAAAATACATGGGAAACCACAATTTTAGGTAGTTTTTCGTTTATTTCTCGAAAACCAGACTAGATCCATCTCTGAAATTTTAGTATGTTATCAAGACATGAAAAACTCAACTTTACAGGGTGATTCCGTGAAAGGGCAAGGTGGGCCACCCACTTTTTAAAGCCTCTGAAAGACCCGAAATTTTTTTTTTTTTTTTTTTTCAAAAATTCATAACTCGGTCTTTAGTTATCCGATCGGAACCAGGTCTGGCGCAAAATTTTTGTCTTTAGTTGTATTTTTTAGAAAAATTTTTGTCTAGAATTTTAAGAAGTATTACTGCACATAAATCGTCCTTAACCTCAAAATTTTGAAAAAAACGTGGTTTTTTGGACTTTTCAATGCCGTTATAGCTGAAAAGTATAACAAAATATATATTTTCTGAAAGAACTCAAAAAAATGCACCTTTTCTTATTAAGGTTTTTATACGATTTATGCGTTTAAAGTCGATTTAATTCTTTTTAAAGGTAAAAAATCGAGACAGTTCGTTAAAAAACCGTTCAAAACTTGAAAATTTGGCGCGTAAGCCCTCATTTTTTTTTCATAAACTGATGCCTTTTTTGCTCTAGTTTACGTTGATATGTATTTTTATATACTTTTATTCAATATTTATTGTAAAAAAATTCATAAAACATAGAAAAAATATAAAAAATGCCTCTTTTTTACTCAAAGAATATAGCCGGGTAAGATAGTCGAATCGGCCCCCACGGCAAACCCTTACTATATATACATATATATATCGTTAGTGTAGTCGCCGTAGGAGTTTTCGTGTGCAAATCTGCACCACGACGGCCACCACAGTTTAAAAGATGTATTTTTAACCCCTTTATCGAAATACCAAGGGTGGCTCTATGTAACCTTCCATGGTTCGAAACTGGCTCTGACCATTTTCCCTGTGGGGGTTATTCCTCCACCAGGGGCGCTGGGAAGCAATTGGCTGTAAAGAGCGGAAGTTTTGAAAGAATAAAAAAAATTACATTTAAAATTTAAAAAAAGCAAAATTAACTTTTTATCACAGTCTTTTTATGTTCGAAAAAAAGCATTAATACATTTTTAATATTTTATATGATAAATTTTATAAAATTAGGTATTCATTTGACTGTAATAAAAAAAGATTTACTAAATCCTGATGACCATATAACTTAACCTACAAACTTTAGTGTTTTCATTAGAAAGTTTGCGTCTGCAGTTGTAGGTATTTTTTAGTAAATATAAATAAAAATAATGAAAGGAAAATGTTGCGTTTTCAAATGTTAAAATACAATTACTAGTAATGGACACAAATTTCCATCGGATGAAAAATTACTTAAAAAATGGCTTAAAGCAAGACGGCAGGAAGAATTTAAGCAAGGAAAATGGAGCAAGATTTGTTCAGTACACTTCAAAGATGAAGATTATCAATTGGAAAACTATGTATACAGTTTACAATTATTTATTTTGTGAGAACGAATCAATCTAATTATTAATCCCATAATTAAAAATATGGGTTGTTCATGATTAAAAACTTTTCAATAATATTTATTTTACAGGGAGTTCTCCTCTTCACTAAATTTAAAAAAAAGATGCAGTGCCATCAAAATTTTCATGGAAAAATAAAAGGAAAAAAAAAAAAAGAAGCATGAAACACTTAAATATTATTGTAAAGAGAAATGCTAGGTCTACAGAAAAGGTAAAGACAATTTTTGAATCAGAAAAAGGCAAAGAAAATATTCATTCTCTTGAAAGCGATGAAAAGTTTAATGAAGAACATGAAGTTTTGAGGACAAACAATTTGTGTTATAAATTAAATTTTAAAGGCGTCAACAAGATTCTGGGTGATATTTAGTGAATTTGAAAGTGTTTTTTTCGATGAAAAGAAAGGTGCTCATTTATTTTGTAATTTGGAAAATAGAAATTACAATCAACAAACTGATCTAAGTTATCTGAGGCTTTTGAAAGGTTTGGAAAACTGTCTTACAGGTCAAGATCTTTCAGAAGTTGAAGAAAAAAATGAAAGTGTAGGACCAATTTTTAATCTAACTATACATAATTTAAAATATAATAAAGAAGCCTTACATTTTTATACTGGTTTGGAAAGTTATGACAAATTTTTATTTGTCTTTCAAACTTTAGGCCCTGCAGCTTTTGATTTACAATATTATTATAAGACAAAACCAAACATTAGTATAATGGACCATTTTTTACTAATATTGATCATTTTAAGACAAGATAAAAGTTCCTATGAAGTGAGTTTATTTTTTAAGTTAACATTAAAACAGGTAGGAAGTGTATTTATCACATGGATTTGATTTAAGTGCCTTCAATGGTCAAAGATTTCTCAAAGCCAGAGCAAGACTTAGTTGATTTTTTACTCCAAAAGATTTTATGAAAAAATTTCCCGGCACCAGAGGAATTCTTGACGGAACTGAAATCCTTATCAAATAACCAAGTATGCCTACTGCTTCTCAAAGTACCTTTTCCACAATAAATGTACTGCAAAAACTGTTGTATTGTAAGGTTTTGCCTAACGTCCAAACCCAGACAGGCTTTGTCAAATAAAAGGTTCGAACTTGGAGGATCTTTGAGAATTTAATTAGAACAACAGAGTTACATTTGTAACTTACAGACTTTATTCCTTCGTGTATAAACCACGCGCACCGTACGAGCCAGCAGGGGCAAAGCCCAGTAAAAGAGATGGAGAGATACTCACACACTGCAACTGCAGCTCCAAGATTAATAAGCGCGCGCTAGCACAATTAACATTCACAGTTAACGAATTTACAGAACGTGAGGTTTTCCTCGTTACGGCAGGAGCCAGTAGCAGCTTAGCTTTCCGATTAATAAAATTGATACCAACGCGGGATCATTCAAAAGATCCACGCGGCCGCTTAGCTGCCACTCGACTAAGGCCCACCTCGTGTGTCGCCGACCGGCCGGCGGCACACATGGTACTCTCTACGTCTCTCTTACTCTCTCTATTACGCTTGTTGCCTGCGCTGCTGCTCGCTGGTTTACAATAATGCTGTAGTTTACAGCTACAATTGATATTATCAATGCCTAGGGAAGTTGTACGGATTTCGTGCTCGTTACAACCCCCCTCCCCAGACTCTGGTAACCAATGTGTGCCAGCTCGACCAACTCCTTCACTGGGCCAAGTTTTTACTTGAAGATATCAAACAAAAATAGAAATTCTCATCAACAAAAGAAAATAGAAAAATATAAAACCAAGCAAAATTTTTTCTGTTAACTCGTTTAACGGCAGATCGGTCAACGCTGATACATACATTCTATAAAGTATCACTCATTGACTCTACACGTTCACTCGAGCAGAAAAAAATAAATTGAACGACCACTCTGACTCCAAAAAAAAAATTTTCTCGAAACGCTCGCGGAAAAAAAATCACGACGAAACGACAGTTACATGTATACACTCACTTGAGTTACAGCATACAAAATCGGAGCGCAAAGTAAGGTCTGACTTGCCTAAAACGTATGAAAAAAACTACATACTAACTACTAATATTTTATTGCCAATGCTTGCTATATTTATAAGTAAGACTACAGAGCAACCATCTGCCAGATAAAAAAAATCATCATAAACAAAACAAGCATTCGCATTACATTTCCCATAAAAATAATAAATCTTGCCAATAATAAATAAATTTCAAAAAAAATCTAGAAAAAAAAATCCTCTATTCAAACCCAATCGATGCTCGTCCTACGTCCTTCAGGATCTTGATAGATTTCGGGTCTGCAAACAAAGTTGAAAACAGCTGCAATCCTCACGACGCTTGGCTGAAATCCGTGCCATGGCACCGGTGGGTTGACGCCCGGAGAAATATCGCTTTCTCTGCATCCTTAAGGGATGCTTGCGGATCTTTGTCTGATTAAGATGAAATTTAGTTAGGATTATAAAGATGCGGTCACTCGGACCACAGATAGCTACGCGAGTAAACTAACAATTAACCACTCACATCTACCTCTGCCACGCCATCACAATCTTCATCCTCACCATCTTACCAGTATCGGAGAAATTTCGCTTTCTCCACATCCGATTTGGATGTAAGCGCGCAGTAGCGTGAGTTTTATGGAATTTCCAGCAGGACTCCGAATTCTCGTCCTCACCATCTTTTCAAATCTGTCGCTTCCTTCGCAGACGACGCCATGCGCTGCAGCGACAATGCGAGCTTTATACTCAGTTTTGATAATTCATGATCTCGACACTTTTAAGCGTCAGGTCAGCAGCACCAAGTCCCAGTACGTCCGGGAAGTTGTTTTCCCACACACTCTCAGTGCTTGCAGTCGATCTAACACCAAGTAACAGTGTGTCCAGGAAATTGTTTTGCACACACTCTCAGTGCTTTCAGTTGATCTAACACCAAGTAACAGTGTGTCCAGGAAATCGTTTTTCCACACACTCTCGGTGCTTGCATTTGATCTACCTACACCAAGTATCAGTGCGTCCAGGAAGTCATTATTTCACGCACACTCAGTGTCTACGGTTAGCAAACATGCACTTAGTATCAGTGCGTCCAGGAAAATCATTTTCCACACACTTTTGGCGCTTGCTGCTCGCGATCTCGCACCCCCTCTTCGTAGCTTGAGAGTACAGCGGGAGCACAGAAATTGATTTTTTGATGACGAACGATTTATTCTGGTGGAGTTGCTCTTCGCCAAAATAACCAAAAATTTTACACCAATACTTAACAGCATGTGATTTTCAATTCTACGAGCTTGATTCAGCTCAGTTGGCGCCAAAACATCACCGGGAGTTCCAATACCCGTCCGCTTTTCTTTAATCTCCGGCGCTCCGCATCCTTCTTGTGTTGCTGCATCGTCTTCGACCGTTAGGCCCAACACCGGTTCAGCGTCCATCCATCCAAAATATGCAGCCGCTTGCCTCTGATCCTCTTTTACCGACGACTATCCTCCCACAAAATACAAACATGGAGGTTTGAACACAGAAAATCCACCTACATTCCTCCCATAATGAATCAGTAAAAGCTTAGGAACAAAGCTAAGCGTCTGCTTTTCCACATATTCACAGCTCATTTCGGACTATCCAGACAAACGAATTCACTTTGAATTCAACCGAAACCGATCAAATGACACTCACACAGATACCTAAAATAATCGAGTTATTGTCGCTTCCGTAATTAACTAACAGTATACCCACAGTATGCCTTGGGTTTTCAACAAACACGTGGGCTAGGCTTTCCGACACCAGCAGACTTATGCTGCAGAATTAGAAAACAAAATAATGCATCGATGCACGTTATACAGCGTGCGCACGCTAAGCACTACGCTCTTTCGTTTGCACTACAGCTGACGAAATTCGTTGCTGTTGCTGTAGTACCTGTATCTCACACACACACATACAATTACGCTCAAACTTTTACGAGACGATTATTTTGATCTAAACTTTACGTCAAATCGAGTATCTAAGCTCGAGACTAAAGTTTTCCCAATTAATCTAAATACGGGAAGTATTTAACTTTTTCCCGAGGTAAGAAAACAAAACCGATCAAAATAACTTTCTCACGCGACACACAAACTCCGTACAGCACACTTGTTTTTGTAACCCCCTCACTGCTGTAGATAGAGAGAAAAGAGGGGAGAGACAATCGCGCTTTCTAAAATCTACAGTTCAAAACCAAGAACTAAAATTCAAAAATCCCAAATATTCTTTCTCTCCCGCACTCACAGCAGAATTCTTCCGGGTTACCTTTTCGACGCTCGGCTCGATTTTCAAATTTTTGCCGACCCAAAACAACAACAAACGCATGTCCCGCACACTGCCTACGTGCCATTCTTGACCTGGGCACGCACTTTTAAGGAATTAACCTCACACACACACACACATTTATCGCTATGCGCTACTTTTCCGCACGCACGGTATCACTCTGCACACAATTACAAATTCTCCAAAAACTCTCTAAGACTACAAGGGATGCCAGTTGTAAGGTTTTGCCTTACATCCAAAGCCAGACAGGCTTTGCCAAATAAAAGGTTTGAACTTGGAGGATCTTTGGGAATTTAATTAGAACAACAGAGTTACATTTGTAACTTACAGACTTTATTCCTTCCTGTATAAACCACGCGCACCGTACGAGCCAGCAGGGGCGAAGCCCAGTAAAAGAGAGGGAGAGATACTCACACACTGCAACTGCAGCTCTAAGATTAATAAGCGCGCGCTAGCACAATTAACATTCACAATTAATGAATTTACAAAACGTGAGGCTTTTCTCGTTACGGCAGGAGCCGGTAGCAGCTTAGCTTTCCGATTAAAAAAATTGAGACCAACGCGGGGTCATTCAAAAGATCCACGCGGCTGCTTAGCCGCCACTCGACTAAGGCCCACCTCGTGTGTCGCCGACCGGCCGGCGGCACACATGGTACTCACTCCGTCTCTCTTACTCTCTCTATTACGCTTGTTGCCTGAGCTGCTGCTCGCTGGTTTACAATAATGCTGTAGTTTACAGCTACAATTGACATTATCAATGCCCAGGGAAGTTGTACGGCTTTCGTGCACGTTACAGTATGTATAACTCCATGCGGTTTGGTAAGCTATGTATCTCCAGCATATGCTGGTTAAATTAGTGATCGAGCAATCATGGAAAGATGTGATATAGTACGGAAATGTGATTCAGTAGACATTCTTATGACGGATAAAGGCTTTGATATTTAGGATATGCTAGCGCCATATAGAATAAAGCTAAATATTCGAACCTTTTTTAGTAAAAAAAAATCTAATATCTTCTCAAACAATTCTGAAGGATACTAAAATTTCTAGTAAGAGAGTTCACATTGAATGAATTATTGGCTTAGAAAAACTTATAAAATACTTGAAGGACCTCTGAGCAATTCGAAAATTAAGCTACTTGATGATATTTTGTGTTTGTTCTATAAAATTAAATGTTTCTTGCGTTTGTTTTATGTTGAATAATTTTAGAAAGCCAATCGTTAATGAAAATGCATAAACACTCTTTTGTATGTATTACTATTTCTATTTACTCAACATAGATGCAGTATAATATTTACTATGTAAATTTATTTTTAAAAAGTGAAGTTTTTAGTCACTCTTAGAGTATTAATTAGTGCATTGTATAATTTTTTATGTTAAAAATTTTTTCATATTTGACACTTAATTATTGATGAATTGAGGACCTGGATGTTAAAACCGCCTTAGCGGCCGAAACGCTCCAAAATCGGGTCAGGCAGGCACAACCGCTTTTTCAAAAATGCGTATATCAAAAAACAAAAATGTTGTATATATCAAAAAAATTTTAATTTTTTTGCTCAACTCGCAAGAACTTGGAAACTACTGAATATTTTTTAATGAAATTTCAGCAGTGTATTTTTGAACTCTTTCCGCTGCCAATAGAGTGAGCCAGGTATTTTTAAAGTTTTTTGAAGCCGAGTAATTCACTATTAAAAATGAAAAATTAACATTTTTAACCTAAAACTTTGATTAAAAAAAGAGTATAAAAATTTAAATTTGAAAAAACTTCTAGCGAGGAAGTTTTTCTTTAGGCTTAGAACAAGCTTCAAAGCAGTTTCAGCAATATTTCAAAAAGGAAAAAATCGACAGCATATTTAAAAAAGCGGTTGGGCCTGCCTGAGCCGATTTTGGAGCGTCTCAGCCGCTAAGGCGGTTTTAACATCCAGGTCCTCAATTAACAAACTTTTACCATCGATCACTTGCTCCATCTCGTAAATAGGCTCGGCGGGACTTTGTCGTTTTTGCTCAAGGGTTACATTTATTTCGTAACTTACATCCCACAAAAAATCTTCCCGATTCCAGGGGCCTTATTATGTAAAACGATATCCGGTAGAGGTAGGTATATCGGGCGATATATGCGTACATATTGTGAAGGCAGCTTTAAGGTAGTCGGGACGGCTGCTAGCCGTCAGATCGGTGAAGAGGTTAGGCTCACCAGATTTGGATGAAATAAATTAATGACAACAAATAAAACGTTTTTCATCATCGTATTAAATATAAGCAGCTGTTAAATAAATATATATGTGAGAAATATTCAGAAGCTTGCCTATTATTTTATACTTAAATAATTAAGCTGTACAAAGCTTTTTTGGGAATTGATGTCAATGTGAAAATTTTATACTCTAAGTACTTTAATTACTAACTGTTATACAATTTTTTGATAAAGTCTATCAGGAAGATTATACCGAGATTATAATTATCATTATAGTTATTATTATTATTCGCTCAGATTATACCAGAGAGGTATCGAAACTAAAAGCAGCAAAAAATCATGATTAATCATTAACATCGAATCCTATCCACAAGGTCGTTCTTTACACATATTATTGAATAGCTGGATGAAAAATTCACGCAATAGTTACAACAAAATAATAAGTTTTAGCCACACAATATTATAGTTCCGCATCTTTTTAGCCAAGCTCTAAATATTTTCATCATTTAGTTTTTTACGCTTGATCTTCGCTCAAGTTTTTGACACTTGGAAATAATTTACATGGAGAGGATGGTTGCACCTATTAATTTTAATGGCTCTATTCAGAGGCTTTTTTACGAGCTTTTTTACCCTTAAAAAATTTTGAGATAAAATGCTTATTACAAAAATTTGATCAAAAAAACTATTAGATCAATAAAAAAAAGCAACATATCTTTAGAATATATATATTTTTTTCTTTTTTTCAACATAATTTTATTAATTTTTTAATTTTTTAACTGCTACTTATATTTAATACGATATAAAAAAAAAACATTGTATTTGTTATCATTAGTTTATTTCAACCAAATCTGGTGGATCTTACCTCTTTACCGATCTGGCGGCTAGCAGTAGATTCAGTGTTGGAAACGATTGTTCTTACGGCGCCCCCGACCGCTAGCTTCAGAGTGTTCAAGATAATTTTTCGTGGGCACCCCCAAAGATAAGTCTGTTCGGATTTTTCCCCCTAAAAAAATATTTTCTACTGCTGTATACTCCAAATTATTTTGATAAATTTATTCATGACTAGCTGCGCAAATGTGAGTTTTAAAAATGATATGAGTGGTGCAGTTGAAGAATGGGAAAAAAATGATGGATAAATTTATATAATTGAATGGAATGTGAACTATGCAAAAATTTATTTTGAGCTTAACAATGAAATACCTGTATGTTTGAAAGCTATTTTTAATGAATATTATAACAGATGTAGTATTGATATGAAAAAAAGAGTTGTAAGCTCTGGCATATGTTCTTTAAAAAAATGTATCCATAATTTATTTACTTTAAATAATTCTTTGATAACACTAGTAATATTATTTTAAAAATTCACATTTTAAATATTTCCATTAAAAATAAAATTTAAAATTTTCTAAAATACAATTTAAAATATATTATTATACAATTGAAAATTAAAAAAAAAAAATGCTAAAAAATTCATGTCATGATCCTTTCCAACTTAAATTCTAACTATGTATTTTGTTAGACCCAAAGAGTTGTTATTTTTTTCTCATTTATTGCATAACTTTTTTTTTGGTTCGAGTATAATTGTACAAATTATACAAATTCATTCATACAGTTAATATAAGCTCATGTTTTTACTGGATGTTAACTTAACGTAAAAAAGCGAGTGAAAATAAAATTAGACTAGTTAAAAAAAAATAGTTAAATTTTTTTTCATGTATACTTGAATTAAATAAGATTTTTTTAACATGCAGCATAAAAATAATAATTTTTTGAAGCTACTTTTGGGAATCAATGTACCCAATCAAGAAGAATAACATTTTAAATTATTTTTACACAGTAGTATACAAAATTTTTTTTTTTTTTTTTTTATTTTATTTAAATATACGGGCTGTGTGCCCATTACAAATGAAAAATTATAAATAAATAAAATTTACAAATGCATTCATTAAATATTTGCACTTGATTTAAATTTGCTACCTTACGATATTCATTAAAAAAAGCTTTTAAACATATAGGTATTTCATTATTAAGCTTAAAATAATAAATTTTTGCATAGTTCACATTCCATTCAATTATATAAATTTATCCATGATTTTTTTTCCCATTCTTCAACTGCACCACTCATATCATTTTTAAAACTCACATTTGCGTAGCTAGTCATGAATAAATTTATCAAAATAATTTTGAGTATACAGTAGTAGAAAATATTTTTCTAGGGAAAAAATCCGAACAGACTTGTCTTTGGGGGCGCCCATGAAAAATTATCTTGAACACTCTGAAGTTAGCGATCGGGGGCGCCGTAAGAACAATCGTTTCCAATACTGAGTAGACTCGACTACCATAAAGCTGCCTTCACAATATGTACGCATACATCGCCCGATATACCTGCATCTAGCGTATATCGTTTTACATAATTAGGCCCCAGGACTCATTAATTTTTCTTTGGAATCTTCTTGCGATGATGTAGTCGATGATTGTGTTTATGTAGACAGGTTACATTTTACTTTTTGTGAGTTATAAATTAACTTTTCTTAATCTCGTAACCTTACAAACTGTTAAGTGTCAATGTCAATGATAAAAACATTTAAAATTAAGTTACAAACTTCAAATCGTTTTTTGGGAAACATTCGTATGCTTTACTATTCAGGCAACTGATCATAAAACAATTAAAAAAGAAAAACAAAAAATGAAAAATTCATCTTTACATAAGATCTCATTATGTCATAATACGATGGTTTGTAACATAAAAAATGTATTTGAAAAAGATTTTCTATTCAACATTGCAAGGGAGATAAACAAGTTTTTTTTTTTTTTTTTTTTTTTTAATTTATACATATTTATTTTAACCAATTCAACGCTTTTGTATTTACTTGGTAAAAATGCATGATCCAATTAATTAATTAAGTAAACAAACGTTTTTGATTTTCACAAATTTTTTTTTATATTCGAGAATTGTGTTCTATATGTCGCGTACTTCATTGTCCAGTCAATAAGATCTCTTTTAAGGCTATTAATTCTTTAGAATATATTTGAAATAATTTTTTCAATTTAAATCTAAAAATGCCTTTTCGGCCTATGGCTGATAATATTACTTGCTTTAGGCAGCTTGTAGAGTTAGGATGGTCTAATGAAGATATTCAGCGTCAAATGGAGTGTTCAAAAAGCATTGTCAAAAATTGGAAACGAAAATTCAATGCCGAAAATGAGGGTGGAGCAATTGCCGGTGATACAAGAAAATCGAATGGTGGAAAATGGAAAATTTCAAATGAACAAATAGTTGATGTGGTAAATTTCAAAAAAAATCATCCTTTTATTCCTGTCAAAGGACTTCAAGATACACTTGGACTACCGATCGGATATCGCGCCCTTTATAAGTATGTGAAAGCTTAAAAAAATAAAAAAATAAATAAATTTATATTTTTGATTCTTTTATTGAGATTAAAGCTTTGTTCCAACTTAACATTAACTAAAAAGAATCACTTTTTACAAATCATTTTTTATATAAAATTTACTAATTTTATATATATAATTTTGGAAATATGAAAAAAAGGATGAATTTACGCTATAGACGTGCAGCGAATAAAGCACAACTGACTCAGCCAGATACTGTAAAGAGACTCGCATATGCTCAAAACCTTATTGGATGGCCAAATGAAAGGTAGAGAAGAGTTATTTCCATGGACGAAAAAGTATTTTCAACTGAGAAAGATGGCACATGTTATTTATAAATTTTTATTTTTAATGTGTCATTTATAAATAACTTAAAAACTAATAATTTATTATTACAATTTAAGCAGAGTAGGGGTGTGGAGAGAACCGAAAACTAGATTCCATCACAATCATATCATTCCAATGAGAATGTCAGGCCGAAAGACGCAAGCTTATTATGCTTGGTTTTCGTACCACGGACCAGATAAATTGATAAAAATTAGTTTCGTCTTACCGGTGTAAGATACCCCGTTCCCCTGACCTCAACGCTGTAGAAAACCTTTAGGCTTACATGGTTAAGCAATGGGAAGGAGAAGTATCTCACAACCAAGAACAGTTCAGAGCGAGGGTAAGATAGAGTTGGGCAAAGGTTAAAAGAAGTCAGCAGCTGCTAAGAAAACTAGCGATGTCAATGCCAAGAAGATTGCAATGTGTAATCAATAACAACGGTTCCTATATCCGCTATTGGTATATTGTATTAACTCGTAAATTATCACATCATCCAAATAAACCAAACAAATCCAACCTATCAAACCTCTCAAAATTTTTTCCATCAACCTTTGAAAAGTAGCTGGAGCATTAAACAATCCGACATTGTCAAAGTCCCTCCCCAATCGAAAATGCAGTCTTATCCTTATCGCTACACCTAATTTTCACTTGCCAATAACCACTCTTTAAGGGGCCATTCAAGAAGATTTTTTTTTTTTTTTTTTTTTAATTTTTATTTTATAGTAAAAATGTTACAATCAGTTTGAAATTTTGACACATTATATTAGAATATTGAAATCACAAGAATTTTTTTTTTTTTTTTTTTTTTTTTTCTTCTTAGTCAAACTTAGCTCCGAAAATTGTCCTCTTTTTCGGTGGTGGAAGTTTTCACTCGTGAACGGTTCATCTAAAATCAAAAAGTAAAACATTTTCTTGATCTGTATAGGTTTGGCTATCGCATGAACCGCAATTATTAAAAAAAATTGAAAATTAACAAAATGGCAAACTTTTGAATTTTTTGACCGGTTTTTTGCAACTTCAATTGTTTATAACTTCCGTAAATGTTTATAAAAATTAATAATTTCAGTTCATACGATAGCGGTATATGTCAGGAGCATGCAGTTAAAATTTTGAGAGGATTTGTTCATTATTTTTTTTTTTAGAACTTCCACCATATCAAAAAGTACTGTTTCGAGAAAAACGCGTTTAAAGTTTTTCTACTCCGCTCGAGCGCTCGGGCAGTGTGCCTGTGTCAGATTTTATTT
Organism: Encarsia formosa; assembly: GCA_038277355.1. NCBI lineage: Eukaryota > Metazoa > Arthropoda > Insecta > Hymenoptera > Aphelinidae > Encarsia > Encarsia formosa. The sequence continues at coordinate 30,353,597 of CM076185.1, read as the reverse complement.
GGGGTCCCCATGGTGTTGGAAGCCTCCCAAAACATTTTTCTCACACTTCTATGACCAAATCCTACTAAAAAAAATATTTTTGAAAAATCGATTTATTGAAAAAAATCTTCCAGAATGGCCCCTTAAATCAATCGTACAAAACCACTCAACACCATGCACGAGGAAGAGGATAACTACCCTTCATCGAGACATTGTTCAAAAGACGATAATCAATACAAAATCTAATTGAACCATCTTTTTTCCGCTTCATGACAGCTGGAGAACACCAAGAACTAGAAGATTCCTCAATTACACCCTGATCTTTCATTTCCTCAATCGCTTTCTTCACTTCAGCCTGCTGATGAAATGGAATTTGTCGAATAGGTTGTTTGATTGGACGTGGATCTATTAAATTAGTCTCATGCTCAACAACGTCATAGTTACCAATTACCTTCTCATCATCAAACAAATCTTGAAAATCTGAAAGAAATTCTAGAAATTCTTCTTTCTAAACTTCCACTAAATTCCCAGAATTTACTTTACAAATTTCTAAAAGTTGATTAGAAACATTATAAACCATAACCCTACTACAAATGAACTGAATCAGAAATAAAACCAAACAACTTAGCCAAACCTGCCTGCATATCTTTCAAAACTCCAACCTGAAACAAAAAGTCAGTCCCCAATATTCAATCTTCCCTTACATCCCCTACGAAAACTTCTAACTCTGACGAAAACTTTCCTAAAATCAAACTAACCTTAGTTTTAAATCAAACATGAACATTCTCTCCAGTAGGATATTTTAAAGATGTATCTTTATATGTATTGGAATCTTTTATAAACTCAAATTCGCCAATCTAGAATTCAAAATTGAAACATCAGAACCTGTATCAATCTTCAATCGACACTCTTTCCCATTCACAAAACCATCATACATAAAGCAGTCTGAACTTCCATCAATTCTCCCTATAAAATGAGTGGAATTTAAATTCAGTGGGGGTTTCTCATTATTTGTCAAACTTACCCCAGTTTGTTTGACAAAACTCAGTTCCCTGACTAACCTGACTAGGACAATTTTCCCTATAATGACCTACTTGATTACATAACCAACATTGTTTAATCAATCTCTTTGTTGTTGATTTGTGTTAAAATTTTGACCTTGTGTAAATTGCATATTTCCCACGTGTGAGGAAATACGTCCACTGCCAAAATTTTGGTAAATCCCGCCATGATAATTAATTGCCTCAACCTCCATCGCCCTCGCCAAAGCTTGTTTCAAAGAAGTTACCCCTTCAAGTTGAAGAACTCTCCTAACAGAAAAATCGTTCAATGCAACAACAAATTGAGAACAAGTAATTCGATCTTGAACCTGGAAACACTCTGCATAAATTGAAGATGACATTCATTCCAAATCAGAAGCAAGGGTTGGCAGATCTTCAACAGGCATTTGTCTCCTATTCTGAAATAAGACATAGCTCGTCGCGGACAAGTGGCCATCACTAAAACGCATTTCAAGCTTCTCCCTCAATTTATCAAAATTAAGATCACCTAGTGAAAAATTATTCAATACAAACCTTGCTTTCCCTCTGAAATAAGAAGCTAAAGCAGTTGTTTTAACCTAATTATCCCAATTGTTCGCTCTAGAAATCATTTCAAATTGATTCAAATACTCCCTCAAAGGTGTGGTTCCATCATAAAAATCTGGCTTCAAACTATGACCAACAAAATTTGAATTAGAAGATGAACTGGAGATCCCTGTATTATGTGTCCTATAATGTAAATGGCTCTGAGTATCAGTGTTCAAACTATTCATAATTCCACCATTCTGTAAGTTCTGGGAATTCATCAATCTCACATTTTGAGTGTCACCTGTGGTTTGTGGATTCGTCAAATTTGTACCAGAATTAGTGTTTATATTTGCAGGATTAATTTGTAAATGAGTATTCATGCTTGAATGATTCAAATTTTGTGTAGGTAGAATTCCTGTAAAATTCGTGTCTAGACTTGAATTGATTTTTGTATTATTCAAGTTAGTGTTTATGGGAATGTTATGAGTAGTATTAAAAAGGTTAGTATTTTCCCCACTTGTGTTTCCGTGTAAAATATTTGAACGACTTATCTGGTTCAGATCTTGGATAATTTTCTTTAAGTCTGCAATCTCGGTCTCATAACTCTCTCGTTGTCTAAGCAATTTCCTCTCGCCCACATCGATGTTGGACATGAGATGAGCGTTGAGTCGATCTTTTTCTCGCCATTCCTTAGTATGACGTTTCCTCTCCAACCTCAGTTTTGATTCCAGCTCTTGAATCTTGAGATTGAGATCTTCATTACCTACGTCAGATTCTCTAGCTCCCTTACGAGACATTTCCAGTAGATTGCACACTCACAGTTTCCACGTTCTTCGATTCAATCCCAGACCGAACCTCCAAATGTATAGTAAATCGTGAATAAAAATAATTAATTAGTAATCGTTCAAACACAATAAAACACTGTATTTATAAAAGAACTTTGAATACTCAGCTTTTATTCTCTGAAAATAAACAACATGTTCGAACCTCAAAATTCACATTCGAACACTGAGTAACAACAACTAACAACAACACTTGGTAACAATAACAAAACAGCCATTCAATATTTACATAGCAACGCGCGCGACATTCATAACGTTCTAAATTCAAATACATAACAATATCAAGATTTAGATTAAAATGGAGTTTTTCCAAGACGCGAGTTCGTTTTGATCCAAACGAGACCATAAAATCGGTAAAGAAAGCAAAAAAAATCAAAAAATTCATTACTTGAAAGAGTGTTGGCGATCCCTGAGCTCGTTAATCGTCGCGAGACTTTTCTGTCGGCCCGAAAAGCTCACCGCGACTCTTGAATCGTTTTCGTCTAAAGCACGAAAAACCATGAGAAGAAGCTTGAGAAGACCTGTTTAATTTTTTTTTTCAAATCTCATGTAATCTTTAATTTGATTACTTGATTATTTAACATTATTAAGTAAATATAAATATCACCTGCAAGTTAATAACCATAGTTTACTTGTATTCACAAAAGCACATTAAAATATTTTGCACAATCATCTACACTGGCACTATTATTTTAAAAATTTAAAAAATACCTCTCTTTTTTTTGTAATAAACAGTCTATCCTCCCAATACCGGAAAAAATGGGGGGAGAGGAGAGGTTTTTTCGAAGAATTGGGCTCCCCTACCATCGGTCGGCGTGAGAGAGAGACAGCTGTAACGTACGCGCAACTGAAATTGAATATTTCTAGTTTTAATATTTTATTTTTTTCCCTTAGTGAAATTTTTCCCGATTTTTTTCGCTTGAACCTCCAGGAAACTCGGAGAAAGCAGGCACGGGGAAACACATGGCCTTTTTATGGTTTGCAGGCGTTCTCGCCAGCGCCCATCCGGCCCTTTATCGTTTCAGCATGAGGCACTTGAGTTTTTCCGTTGAGAAAAACTCACGAATGCGTCGCTATGTTTCCCTCCTAAAGAGAAAATAAATATTACACTGAAATCTTTGCGTAGTTTTGAAAATTGTGTTGCTTTATTTAAATAAATACTCGCAAATATTTCTACGAAGTTTTACTTTATTTTTAATCTTTCTTACTTAATTTTATCATTTTTTTGAAATAATTGAAGTTAGTTTACACGATTTAATTACATATAATCATGAATATTTTGAAACCCAAGTAATACCAAAGAATTTTGCATTTTGTTACTTTATACCACTTTATTTTTACCTTTTCACCCAGGAAAAATTACCATAAAATTTATAAGCTATGTCGCGATTAAACTCCAATTTTATTTTTAATACTTATTATATGTAAAGGAAGTGACTTTAATTTTATTTGGAGGGAGTTGATTATTGAATTGTTTAATTATTCATTCATTTAATTTTTAATCATGCATTTATTTATTGGATTCACTATCCCCTCCAACCGATTTCAAAGTCAGCTCCTCTTAGCCATAAGCAGAGAGAGAGAGAGGGAAGAAAACCCTAAGGACCAATTAAGAGTTAGGAAAATCTAGCCGCCGCCGCTCCTGCAAGGGCCCGAACTATCCCCTCCAGTTTTTCCGATTCCCTGTACCAAAAAACGCACCCCTTATAAGAAGCTGCACTAGCCCAGAGCAGCTTAGTTGCAGACATCCTAGTGACCTGAGTTCATCTCTCCTGAACCTCCAGACCTCTTAGTGACCTGGACCCTAATTCCCTTCTACATATAAGAGTGACTTAGGCGCTCATAGTGTTTGTTCCCGTGGTGACTTAGGCACCACGTACCACCCTCAACCCTAGTGCAGAAAGGTTCCGGCGCAAGTCTTAGGAGTGACGCGGCCTTGGGTTCCTCTCTCTCTCTCTCTCTCTCAAAGAGAGTATTTAGGTAGTAATTAAAATTTTATAAAAAAAAACCAAAGAACCTAAAACCATAAAATAAACTAATACTGAATTAACCTTACCATTTTCTTCTTTTTTTTTTTTACTAATAAAAAGCAGAACTATAGTTTATTCTGTGAAAATATTTTACCTAAAGTAAACAAACTATATTTTAGTTTATATAGAAATATCAAAAATAAAAAAAACCAAAAATTGAACTATATTTTAGTTCAATTAAAATAAACTATAATTTAGTTTAAAAATAAAATTTAATAACAACTAAGTTGAGCTATTTTTTAGTTCAACAAAAATTAAACTATATTTTGGTTCATAATAAAAACAAAAATTGAAATATATTTTAGTTCAATTAAAATAAACCATAATATAGTTTAAAAATTAAAATTTAATAACAAACAAGTTGAGCTATATTTTAGTTCAACAAAAATTAAACTATAGTTTAGTTTAAAATAAAAACCAAAAATTGAACTATATTTTAGTTCAATTAAAATAAACTATAATTTTGTTTAAAAATAAAATTTAATAACAACTAAGTTGAGCTATATTTTAGTACAACTAAATAAACTATATTTTAGTTTAACATCTACTATAATTTAATTGTAGACAAAAAGGGCTGTAACTCAGTCCTAATTAGAGAATAAATATAAGTATATTTAAATATTAAAAAGACAACAAGGACTGGGTACGCTTTTAAGCGTTTTAACTGAGCCAGAACCTAACCCAAGGGAGTCAGGTGACAACCGCTTGACACCTGAACTCAGTAAGTACTCTTCCAGTTCAGTCGCTAAGACTAAATAGGAGTGAGTGTTTGTAGAATAGAGGAAACAATAAAGCAATCCTGAATCAAAAATAGGATTGCCACACAGCTATACTCCGCTGGCGCTGTACGCTATTTTATTTATATTTTGTTTCCCTCTCAATACCGGAATCGCTAGATAGCTCAAAATTTTTTTTTACTGTAGAAATTTAACTACATATGGGTAAATCTTACGAAAATGTCAAGTTTTACAAACATTCTTAAAAAAAAGTAAAAATTGAAGCACACTCACGAAATTTTAACAGCAGTTACTTATAATGATTTCTAACGCTGACCCGCAAGGAAATTGAATTTTTGAATTTCGCTAAAATTGTGTTTGCAAAATTAAATTGTTTATTAACAAATTGAAAAAAATTTTGTTGCAATCGACTCAGAAGAAAAAATTAAGATGAAAATTACTTATTCATTTTTTTGATCCGACGCATAGTTTTATTGTTAAAAATGTTGAACATTTAAAAATTACCGGAATCCTAGATTTTCAGTTTTACGATTTTTCTTGCTTTATGTACCTAACATATTAAATCAAAAATTTAAGCACAAGACATTTTAAAAAATATTTGCTTTATTTTATTATTCATGTTTTATTAAACCTTGTTCAAACAAATTAAAAAAAAAAAAAAAAAATCAAAAGCGTTTAAAAATCTTTTTGACTGTTTTTATAATTTTAATAAAAACATTCGATTCGTAAACTCAAGTAGTAAATGATATATTCTCAGAGACTTCATTAGATTTATAAATTTAGAAGTAGTTTGAAAGTAATTATGAATTTCCAATCTATTATTGTTTAAAATTTTGAAGCAGTGTAATTGTAGCAGAATTTCAAATCAGTGTTTCATAGACGTAAGCGTTGTGATGATCGAGACTTTGCAAAAGTACCAATATGGGTGAGCTAACTATGCATTCATAATTTGATTTGATTTTTACTCAAATTAAAAAGAACAAAAATAAGATGAATACTTATTTTTATATAACAATTATAAACAAAAAAATTGGTAACATTTTTTCAACAGACCTGAATGCAAATTTGAATGTCTTGACATTGAAAAAAAAAGTAAAAAAAAAAAAAAAAAAAAAAAAACATCAAAGCCAAAAAAGTAAATAATTTATTAATTTATTTTTATTATTATTATATGTTGATTTGTGGGACTGATGTGAGAAACAAGCATCAGTGCTAACATATATATGTGTGTGTGTGCGTCACCAGCGCTGTAAGCGCTGTTCACTTCAGTATCTGTGCTGACGCTGTACCATGCACATGTGTACCCCGAGTTTAAAAATAAATTGAGTTCCTTAATTAACTAACCCTGTGACTATTATTTGCACCCTATCTCTTCAGGTTGTGGACTCCAGCACGAATCGCGAGTTTTTTTTGTGGATAGAGGTGTATAATTCAGGTGTTGTGAAGGAAAGAGAGAGAGGACAAGACGGACGCCATTTTTTCTTCCTCTCGCTGGTACACGTGCTGTACTCACCGCGTCGCCGGATAACTTCGCGATTTTGTCTCTTTTGTTTGAGATTTGTTTTTGAGTATCGAGTAACGAGAGAGACATAATTATTAAAAATCAAGTTTTTTTACTACATTTTTCCTACAAGCGAGTTCAACGAGTGTGAAAAAATGAATATTTACGATTATAAAAATTGGATTCACCTGGGCGAGGAAGCTTGGCAGGAAAAATTGCGTAAGATGTAAGTAAAAAAAATAAGAGAAAAATTAAAAATTTAGTTGTTGTTGTTGCATGAGTTTTTGTTTTTTTACATCGTGTCATGTGCCAGTAATGAGAAAGAGTGAGAGAGAGAGGGAACGGGAGAAGATAAACAGTGCACCGCTACTATGGTGATCGAGTGTCTTTGTTTTCTTTCGTGATTCTTTTTAGGTACTAAACGAGTTGAAGTCTGTCGCCATGCGTGAGTTAGGCTTATATGACTTCTGAAATTTTTTTTTTGCGTTTTCTTAGGTACCTGGAAAAGAAAGAATTTTTTTTCTCCGTTCCTGAAATCTTTTTATTACGGTCGCGGCTGTGCCGACCGTGGTAATTTTTTTTTTCTCTTTCTCACCGTGTTATTTTTTTTGAGAATATTTACTGGTACCATGAGCGATGTTGAAAAGATACATAAATTTTTATTTTGCGGACGAGAATTTATAATCGGAAAAAGAAAGGAAGAAAAAAAAAAGTTTTTCGAAAAAATTAAACCACTATTACGGCTGTGCTAATGTGGGAGGGAGAAACTTTTTGAAAATTTTTTGGTTGACTACCGATTTTTTCCTTTTTGCCGATACTTACGAGTTGTTGTTTTATTTTTCTTGTTGAATTTTTCAATCGAGTTGAGAATTTGAAAATTTGACAAATTGAGAAAAATTAATCGGAAATGCCGATTAAAAAAAAAAAAAAAAAAAAAAATTCTTGTTTGCAATGGGCATGAGTTTTTGCAGCGTTAAAAGGGTTAATTAATTGTGTTGAGCTTATTTTTTATGAGTTTTGAGTTTGTTATTCAAATTTGAAAATTTTCTTATGAGTACTGGAAATTTTTTTACGAGTATTAAAATTTCTGTTTCACGAGTATTGAGTTTTATTTTCTCTTTCTTCTGAAAGATGGAACTGAGAATTTTCTAAACACAATTAATTTTATCCCAACGCCGTGATAAAAGAAATTTAATACGGCTGTGCTGTTAAATTTGTTTGTCAACTACGGCGGGACGAGATCGGAGGAGATTAACGTGCATCTCCTGTGTGCGATCGCCTCTCCGTGCACCCGTGCTGCTAATAGGGGCAGTACATACATCGGAGAGACGCAGGTTGTGTACGGGGATTTTTCAAAGATCTTCGTCAGTTAAAATGTTGATTCTGGCTGTGCGATCAAATACATTTTAACAAAATATGACCCAAAACTGAGTTGAATGTTTTTTTTTTGTCATAGCGAGGAGGAACAACGTTTGGAGACATAAGCTGAAGCTAAATTGCAAGCATTGCTCCATCCTCAGGCACCAAATTCTGGTCTGCCAAATGATCCCCAGTCTTTGATGAGTGGATCGAGTGGCCAAACTAAACTGGTCGGTCACAAAAACGGGTCGGACGGACGATTTAACGCCGTCCTTGAGTACAGATGAGACCAGTTCTGCTACTCAAAAAGGTATTTTTTATACATACCTATGCAAAATTTGTTTCTAGAAAATTTTTATTTGAGTTGAGTGAGTGTAGGTACCTACAATTTAAAAAAAAAAAAAAATTCATTATACGAGTTGAGTTAAACATAAAAATTTTAAATTCTAGAAACTACTGAGTCGAGTCATGAGGTTGTGTCTGCTGCTGAAAAGCTGAGGCACAATGTGGAATTAATGGAAATATCCAACAATCCATCAGGTCAAACGAGTGAGATTGAGGACCTTTTAATGGATGAGACATCAGCCCAAACATCGAGTGCAACAACTACGACTATGACAACAGTTACAACAACTGTAATGACGACGACTCCAAGTACGTCTGTTTATACAACCCCTGCGGTTGTAAATACATCAGCGCCGACACCATCTCCAGCAGCTAATGAGGGAGTTAATTTTACATTTTCTTCGGCACAAGTGCTGGATATGCTGACCAACATAAATGATATGATGAGAACTCAGCAGAAATCAGCGGAGGTGAATCTGCAGACTGCGCGTGCACAGGCAGTATTGGTCAACGACAGTCTGACCTTGGCAAAAACAATCGAGAAGGTCATGGAGTTGCAACGACAGACTGCAGAAAACAATTCAAAAAGCCATGAACTGCTGGAGAGGGCAATGGACAAAATGTCTGATCTGTTGCGATATGAGAGTAACAAGGTCAAGGACAATACGGAGCGTCTACGTCGAGAACAAGTAGGTCAAATCCCTTCCTCTACCCTGAACTCAAATAATACCCCACCTGTAAATGTTGATAATATGAGCGAGATAAACGATGATGACGAAAGAATGTCATTGTCTACTGTGGGCTCACAAAATTCTATTAATAGAAATTTAACGAGAATGTGCCAGACACTAATTTCAAACCAGAGTACGAGTAAGCTTCATGTAAAACGTGATTACTTGCTTAATACTAAAACGAGCATGGAACTCTGGATTGATAAATTTAGGTCTGAGCTCACAGCAACCGAGGTACTCGACGTAATTGAAGACAAAGTCAAGGCACCTGAGGACTTGTCTGATATACTTAAACAAAAACGAGAAGTTTTCGTACGAGATATTATAATAAATAGAATTGAAGATTCTTATTACAAACGAGTTGTTAACATTGCGAGTTCAAAGAAAGTCCTCTAGAAATTGAAAGAACTAAAAAGGCTGGAATCCAATGTTACTGACTCGTCTGTACGAGCAAAACTTTATAGTTTAAAAATAAGACCAAAAGAGAGAGTTATTGAGTTTTTAAATAGGTTTGAAAATGTCATATCTGAATATGAAAACTGCCAGGGAGCTATACCTCTTGCCGAGGTTGAAAAACGAGGAGCATTGTTGCGTGCTGTTTCTGGTATCTTTCCAGAAATAACACAAGCTAATAATACTCTGGCAGTAAGTAATAAGGCAGAGCTAGAATATGAAGATATGAAAATTTTTTTTGTTTCAGGTCGAGGCGTCGAGACCCGAGTATACGAGAAACGAGAACCAGTGCACTAAAGCAAATATTGCTAAAAGTGCAAACACCAATGTAACGGATGTTTGTTTCCGTTGCAACAAACCGGGACATTGGAGAGATGATTGTCCACTGAGAGCACAAAACTTGTGGAATTGTTCCTATTGTGGTGAGACAGGAAAACATAGAGAGCTGTCTTGTCCAAAAAATCCCAATAACAGAGGTAATGATCAAAATTATAATAAAAATAAAGGTGGTGGTGGTAAATTGAGTAGTAAGGGTGGGGGAAGCGGAAAAGACAAACGTAAAGGTGTGAGTAAGAACAAACACGGTCGAGTTGGAAGAAAGAACAAATCAAAACATAATAAGAGTAAACAACATGAGTCGAGCGGAAATACCAAAGGTATGTTGCGTAGAATTTATTCACCTCATAAAATTGGCGAGTCGAGTGAGTTAATTTTTGTAGCCGATTCGGGAGCTATCGATCATATCGTGAATAATAACCTTATTTTGACAAATTTTAGGAAAACGAAAGACGAGTTTATTAGATGCGCGAATAAAAATAAGTCCGCAAACATAGAGATAGATGGTAAGGGTGACTTATCTTTAAAATCGAGTACCGGGAAAACTGTAAAGTTAACTAATGTTATAGCAGCTTCGGGGGTGTCTGAAAACTTAATTTCAGTTAGGCGTTTCGCTGAAGCAGGTTTCTCTATCTATATGGACAGCGAGTTTCTAGACATATATGATAAGGAAACAGGCGTGAGTTATATGACCGGCACCTATGAGGCTCCTAACTGGCTTGTCAAAATGGTAGTCGAGAACAAATCTACCGACAATTTTGACTGTGACGAATATGCATGCGTAGCTAGATTCACCTCACTTGATGATTTTCTCAAACAGTCGCAGAGTGATGTTTTAGATTTCGAGACAACAATTCAGGAGGGAGCTCCGAATATTTAAAACGAGATAAACCACTCTGAGACTGGGAGGGAGAATGGAGAGAAATCTCAACAAGATGATTTGAATTCTGACTGCTTGGATTGGGAGTTACGTGGAAATCTTCTGGGTAATCGAATTTTAGACCCGAATAAACCTGAAGACCTGCTTAAACTCGAAGAGTTGGCAGATGAGAAAAATGAGTCGAGTAAAAGCGAGTCTGTATATCCTAAAAATCCGAGTAAGTTAGATTTAGGCAGTTTATGGCATGCTCGTCTAGGCCATCCTTCCCTGAAATATCTGAAACACCTAAGCGTATCGTGAGTAAACTTCGAGATATTAAATTCCATAATGATATCAGTGACTGTGAAACTTGCATTTTGGCAAAAATGAAAAGACTACCTTTCAGTGAAGTAAGAACAAGAGCCGAAAGGCCGTTAAAATTGATTCATACTGATACTATGGGTCCCATAAAACCCCAGTCATATCCTGGTGGAAATAGATTTATTACCACCTTTATACACTGGGAAAAATGTGCGCACGTTATGTCTCAAAAATGGGGGCTCTGCGTCTCAACGTCATGGACCGGGAATCTTTCATACGTGTGTCAAATTTGGCGCACGAGAGCGTGCGAAGAACAGCGCACATATGCTGAGATATGCAAGCGAAATAACCAATTTCGTTTGTAGGATTATTGTTTTTATAGGTTACGCAATAATATTAATCTTAATAAATAAATGAGCTTTGGTAAACTTTAGTTTACATTAATTAATAAAAAAAAAATAACCGTTAAAATTTACAACAACCGTAAGCGCGGGAAAGCTACATGCGAATGCGTATTCGTATAAGCTGAGAGGCGGGGTAGTGCGCGATTCGGTACGACACTGCAGCCCAAACGTTTACCACCGTGCGCCAAATTTGTTCCACAGTGGACAAAATACTGTCCAAATTGTAGATTCCATTACGGCTCTACGGGTGGCTTTAATACCGAGCACATTTTTCCCAGTGTAGATGATTATTCGAGATTTGCGAGAATATATTCTGTAAAACATAAGAGCGAGTCAGGCATATGTCTGGAGAGTTTTCTGAGAACAACGAGAAATCTTGTCGGTAAAGACGAGAAAGTTTGCTTTATTAGAGCAGATCGAGGTACTGAGTTCACTGGTGGTGAGTTTCATGAACTTATGGAAAGGGAGAAGATTGATAGTAATTTTACTCCTGGATATACTCCACAACTCAACGGTACTGCTGAGAGATTCAATTTGACATTACAGAAAAGGATCCGAGCTTTAATGTTTGACTCAGGCCTTCCTACGACTATGTGGATTCTAGCTGCAGAGGTAGCTGTACATATGTACAATAGAACACCACATAAGTCTATAGACTTCGAGTTGCCTATTAGAAAGCTTGCACCACTGGAAAAAGGTCATTTTGATAAAATTAGGAGATTCGGTTGTATTGCGTATGCACATATACATTATCCTGAAGGCAAAATTTCACCTCGAGCAATTAAAGCTGGATTTGTCGGATACTCAGTAAACAGCTATGTGCTGTGGCACCCCGAGTCGAGAAAATTTATTATTTCGAGAAATGTAAGGTTTAACGAGAGACTCATGTACAAAGATGTGTACAAAGGTAACAACTATAGCGAGATCGAGAATACCGAGCTTAACTTTGACGATAACCTGGCTAATGCGAGTGAAAGCGTGCAAACGTTAAACGAGAAGCAAATTGAAATTGTACCTCCACAAGTAAGTCGTAAGCAAGGACGACCGAGAAAAGAAACCCTGGAAAAACAGGTTAACGAGGAGCCTCCTGCCAAGATGAGAAATCAACCTGGCAGGAAAGCTAAAGAAGGTCGTGATTTTACGATTTATGCCCGTCCTGTTCAGGACACGAGTTTTGCATTCTTTGCCACGAGCGAGTTAAAACTGGATCAATTTCAGTTCTCAAAATGTAATGAGCAAGGGCAAACTAATCATGATCTCGAGGAGGATGAATTGAATTTTGCATTTTTAGCCAGTGTTAACAAAGATCCGACTACATACAAGGAAGCTATGAATTCACCAAATAAGGCTGAATGGCTCCAGGCTGTCCGAGAGGAATTAAATTCCATGTCCGAGAATGATGTATGGGACATAGTACCAAGATCAACATTCGAGAGTGATGGTCGTAAGCTGAATGTCATAGATTCTAAATGGGTCTTTAAGAGAAAGACAGGAAGCGATGGTCAGTCCAAATTTAAAGCTAGACTAGTTATTCGAGGCTTTAAAGATCTAAAGGAGTATGAGTTGAAAGAAACTTACGCTCCTGTGTCGAGAATGACTATTGTAAGATCTGCTCTGGCAGTGATTAACAAGCACGATCTTCACGCTTGCCAAATGGACGTAAAGACGGCTTTCCTAAATGGCACTCTTGAGGATGATATCTTCATGGAAATTCCAGAAGGAGTTGAATGTGATGATGTCCTCAGGAAAACTCACATATGTAAACTTAAGAAATCTCTTTATGGACTTAAAATCAGTCCTAAGAGATGGAATAAGAGATTTACTGAGGAAGTTGGTAAATTAGGTCTTGAGCATGACCTGAACGAGCCATGCTTATTTACTTGGAGAAAGCTAAATAAATTTGCTTTTATTGTCTTATACGTAGATGATCTAATTATTGCGAGCAATAGTTTAGAAAAACTTAATGAGATTAAAAGAGAGTTGAGTAAAGCGTTCCAAATGAAAGATCTGGGTGAGCCAGATATTTTTCTAGGTATGAAAATTACGAGAGATAGAAGAAATCGAGTGATGAGTTTATCTCAAACCGAGTACACTGAGAAAATACTTGAGCGATTTAATCTCAAAGAGTCTGCGCCATATGACACTCCAATGGTTTCGAGAAAAGTTAAAAACCAGGAGATGAGAGGAGTTAAGAGTTCTGAACAAACCAAGGACTCTGAAACACCTAAAATGAAAGTGCCATTCAGGGAGGCTATCGGAAGCTTGTTGTATTTAGCTAGTGCAACAAGACCTGATATCGCCTATGCTGTTAGTACCCTAGCAAGGAAACAGCTAAATCCTACCGAGCGAGATTGGGACGAGGTTAAACGAGTATTTAGATATCTGAAAGGCACTCTGAATATGGGACTCAAGTTCCGAGGAGAGTCTAATGATATGAGAGCTCTGACAGATACGAGCCTATTGCACTGCGAAGGTTCTAAGTCAACATCTGGTTACGTCATCAAGTTGTACAATGATACAGTTTCTTGGAGAAGCCATATGCAACGATTGGTCACACAATCTTCATGCGATGCTGAAAACCTGGCACTTAGTGAAGTATGCAGCGAAATTATTTCTATGGACAAGGCTCTTCGAGACATTCTTGGAATTACATTCTACCCCGTAGTAATCCATTGTGACAATCAGGCAGCCCTGGACAACAGTCAAAAGGAAGGATGTCACAAGCTGAAACACTACGACGAGAGTATCGAGACAATTGAGAAAAATCTTGAAATTCGACAGCGGACGGGTAACCGTCAACGCATGTCCGAGGCTCATGGTGATTTTGTAAAGCAGTGTCAACATGAGGGTCGAGTTTTAGTTCGTAAGATAAATACTCATGATAATACTGCTGGCATTTTTACCAAACCACTAGATAGGGGCGATTTCAGAAAACACCGAGCAGCGTTATACAATTGAGCGAGATTAATAATTTAAATAGTAATTTAAGTATGCGAGTTAAATATGAATCTAATGTTTGTGTTTTATTTTAATTTGTTTCAGGTCTGAACAAGTCCTAAGTTTTGATGGCAGTACGAGTCTACAACGAGTTAAATTAAATCCGAGTCCGATTCCGAGTTCGAGTTAAATACTGTCTCAAATTGATTTATTTATTATTTATCATGTATTTATTCTAATCTTGAATTATTACTTGTTTAATATAATAATAATGCGTTCATGTGCAAGTAAGATCTAATGCTTGTTGGAGGGAGTGTTGGGACTGATGTGAGAAACAAGCATCAGTGCTAACATATATATGTGTGTGTGTGCGTCACCAGCGCTGTAAGCGCTGTTCACTTCAGTATCTGTGCTGACGCTGTACCATGCACATGTGTACTCCGAGTTCAAAAATAAATTGAGTTCCTTAATTAACTAACCCTGTGACTATTATTTGCACCCTATCCCTTCATGATTATTATTATTTCAATAAACTGCATGACTACTAATAAGTCTAAAATTTTTTTCTATTTTAAAAGTTAAATTCCATTTTTTTTTAACCATTCATTAATTTGTTTCAATAAATAAATTTTAATTATTTACAAAATATAAAAATGCAGCATATACATTCTGAGTTTGTGTTGCGTTTAAATTTTTGATTGAACGTGGTAGGTACAAAGCATAGCAACAAAAATCATAAAACTTTGAAAATCTTGGATTTTGGTAATTTTTTAATGTTTAAACATTTTTAACAATAAAACTGTGCGTCGGATCAAAAAAATGAATTTGTAATTTTCATCTTATTTTTTTCTTTTGAATTGATTGCAACAAAAATTTTTTCGATTTGTTAATAAACAATTTAACTTTGCAATAACTTTTTAAGCGATTAAAAATTTTTTTTTTTCATTTGTTTAAGTTAAAAATGATTGTAAAAAGCTGCTGTTAAAATTTCGTGAGTGTGCTTCAATTTTTACTATTTTTTTAAGAATATTTATGAAAATTGGCATTCTCGTGAGATTTGCCCATATACTGCATTTTATACACATACTGAGGTGAGATATGCATTTTAATATGCAAATATTATTCAAAGTAAATAAACGAAAAGCATAAAGTCCTCGTGAATGAACAAAACACTGTGAAAGTCTTTGCCGTTTTGTATGACATCGTGCAAGTTTGACATGTAGTTCATTTGTTTTTACATTTGCCGAATGTTGCAGCATACACATAACCCTTCCTGTACCAGCGAATGTCCAAAGCAAAAAAAAAAATAAAGTGCTGAAACTTTTTGCTAATTTTCAAGCAACAATTGAGATTTTGAAAGTTTATTTGTTAAAAAAAAATGTGTGACCCATTAGATTTATCGTGTAAAAAGAAACCGAGACTTGTTTCTAGTTTCACGGAGGTGACACCTAGCTGTTTAACAGATAATAGTGATTTATCTGAAAAGAGTGAGCAAAATATAAACATTAAAAAGTGTTCTCGCAAGAGATATTCTATAAATGAGAAAAAAGCTATTTTAAAAGAAGCAGAGAAGTTGGGATACAGTGCAACATGTTTAAAATACAGAATCGCTACTAGTACTCTATATGATTGGAAAAAAGATAAAGAGAAAATTAAAGATAATTGTAAAATTTTTGGTAATTTGAAGAAAGTAGTAACATACTCTAAAGTGCACAAAATGGACGAGGCTCTCGTCACATGGATTCCGAAAGCCATAAAAAAAGGAGTACCTGCACCTGGGTGGATTATTAAAGAGAAAGCTGTGGAATTAAATAAACAATTTGGTGGATCAAGTAATTTTACAGCTAGTAATGGTTGGCTCCAAAAATTTCAAAAACGTATTCGTTCTTTTAAAATGACAGGTATGTAAAATAGATATTTTACTAGGCAAACAAAAAATTTATTTACATGTAGATATTAAAAAATAAATGTCAAAGGGTATAGCCGGGTAAGATAGTCGAATCGGCCCCCACGGCGAACCCTTACAATATATATATATCATTCGAAAGGGCATAAAAAAAGAAAATTTTTGGCGCAAACCGCAGCTCCCTATTCCCAATCTAGGGACCCTAAGGTCTAAAATAGTGATTTTTCCACTTTAATTTTTATCTCAGAACCTATTAGGGCTAAAGACATGCGGTTTGCGGAAAAATTTTCTAAAAAAAAAATGTAGTTCACCTTGTAACATACCCGTGACACAGGGGGTAATATACTCGCGACGCAATAGTGCGGCGCGCACACTTCCCACGCACCTGACACCCGATGACCGCGAAAACTCAAACGGGGCACGCACAATTCGAGCACACGACTACTAAATCACGTGTCATAACTAATTACGCCCACCGAGAACCTATTACCAAACGATTCACACGGAAAACGCGATCGTGAGAAAAGTACCCGGGATAAAGGCATAACGATAACACTAAACCGAGTGCACAGGACAAAACGCAATTAAACCACGTAACACGAACATTTATACGACCCAGCTAATGGTACCCACTAAATACGCACCGCAGAAAAGGACAATAAATTAACACTTATACGACCCAACTAATGACAGCCACTAAGTACGCACCGCGAAAGGACCATAAATCAGACAGAACTAACCGCGTAACGCGAACACTTATACGACACAACTATTAGCAGCCACTAAATACGCACCGCAATAAAGACAATAAATTATACAGTTTACGACCGATAGCTCGGAACGACAGCCCCAAAACGATCTCACGATGTCCGAGAATCGGGAGAAAGCGGCCGTAAAGATGTCATGGACCACGAAAATCGAGAACACATGTGCTCCCGGGAAAAGCGGACCGGAAGGGAAAGACCAAGGGCCAACAACCACATTCCTGAGGGGACGCGGGCGAAGTGGGGAGACAAAGGCCCAGAGGCGGGGGTCGAAACGGGTTAAATAGAGGCACTGGATCAACGGCTGGTCAGATTAGTTCGATCCTCCGACTTGAACCCTAAGCTCGTGCATCGAACACCGGATCTTGGTAACTTGTACTTCGGACACGAGGCGTTAGCATCTTCGTACCTCGGTTCTAGACTAAGACATTCTTCTGTTAAACCCGGCAGTACTTCTAGCTATTACCTCTGATCCGCGACTCGTTTTATAGAAATAATATTCGCAACTCGTACTGACCAAAGAGTGCATTCGAATAAAAGACTATCCAGAATCAACAGTTAACATCAGTGACGTTCAATTAACCCTTCCAATATCACAGCTTACCCGCCCTTTAGCCTTCAGCGAGCAACATCAAATTCAAACGGTAGCGCGGGGCAGAAGCCCACCTACGGAGCGCGCACAGCGGTAGCAGGAGCAAGCAGACCGACGGGAGAGCGCGAGTTCATCGACCCACGGAATAGCAGCAGCGGTCGCTTACCAGCGCCCGCACACCACCGAGTGCGAGCACGGAGTAGCAGCTCGGAGTTAAAGCAGCTGGATATAGGTGCCGCCAGGTACACCGTTAACCGCTCCCACGTGTGCCTTAAGTACCCGACCGTCGCCCTGTCTCCCCAACTATAATACGTGCACGCCAGATACACACACGACACACCAACGACAAGCCCCAACCTCAGTATTTTACAACCTATAATTTTTAATATTATTTTTGGCGCCAAATTTAAACCGTTTGGGCCATTTTTCGAATTTTTATATCTAAATTTGCGATTAAAAAAAATTGAAGACAAACGCCTCGCTATAAAAAAAAATGTGATGTATTTTGACAAAAATTAACCGCTCTGATTTTTCAGATTTTTAAAAAGGGTGGAAGGCACTTTTCTGATCGATTTATTAAAACTTTTTACATAATGAGCCGTCTAGCGGGCGCATATTTAGTCAAAATTAAAAATTATATGTACGGTTGAACTACATTTTTTTTTAGAAAATTCTGCCACAAACCGCGTTTTTCTAGCTATTTTAGGTTATGAGATATTAATAAAAGTTAAAAATCACTATTTGGCTCCGCGCATTCGCAGTTGAGGGAAAAAAAGTTTGTGGCTTGCGCCAAAAATTTTTTTTTTTAAAGACCTTTCGATAGAAATATATATTGTAGGGGTTTCTGCGAAAAAGTTTTTTAAGAATCATCCCAGGGCCAGTTTATAATCTATATATATATATATATGTGTGTGTGTGTGTTGTAGGGGTTTCTGCGAAAAAGTTTTTTAAGAATCATCCCAGGGCCAGTTTATAATCTATATATATATATATATGTGTGTGTGTGTGTGTGTTGTAGGGGTTTCTGCGAAAAAAATTTTGACTTCTTTATCTAGCTTAATTATTTAAAGGGTTGTATTAATCTTTAGGATTTTTAGATTATAAACTGGCCCTGGGATGATTCTTAAAAAACTTTTTCGCAGAAACCCCTACAATATATATTTCTATCGAAAGGTCTTTAAAAAAAAAAATTTTTGGCGCAAGCCACAAACTTTTTTTCCCTCAACTGCGAATGCGCGGAGCCAAATAGTGATTTTTAACTTTTATTTATTTTTTATTTAAGATTTTTCTCACACACACACACGCACCCACACACACGCGCGCGCACGCACGCACGCACGCACACAGAGATATATATATATATATAGATTAAGCGGTCACTGTCGTGACAAAAAATCCAAAAAGTCGTCACTATCCTGACTTTGTGTGATGTCAGTGACATGTTGTCATGGTGATGTTGTGTGGTGGTGTCTCTGTGTGATGTTGTGACATGTCATGATAGTAACACGTGTTTAAATTCCAAGAATTCGAGTTCTAGGCAAAACTAAAATCCAGGAATTGAGTGATGGGTTATTTGGGATGGGTTATTTGGGATGAATTATTTTGGTTGAACCGCGCAAACCTAGAAAAATTTTTTATTGATGGGTTATTTTGGAAAAAAAAATAAAAAAAAGATGGGTTATTTTGGTTTTTTTGAATACGTGGGTGGATTGCGCGTGATTTGCGCTTGAGAAGGGATATTTTTGTTTTAGGTATTTTTATAAAAATCATTGTGTAAACAGTCATTGAAAATGTCTGTCATGATAGTATACGGCTCATTTTTTAATATATATATATATATATATATCGAAAGGTCTTTGGAAAAGGAAATTTTTTGCGCAAACCGCTAATTTTTTTCCATCAACTGCGCATGCGCAGAGCCAAAGAGTGATTTGAGAACTTTTTTAAATATTTCATAACCTAAAATAGCTAAAAAAACGCGGTTTGTGGCAAAATTTTCTAAAAAAAAAAATGTAGTTCAAAAGTACATATAATTTTTAATTTTGACTAAATATGCGCCCACAAGACGGCTTTTTATGTAAAGAGTTTTAATAAATCGGTCAGAAAAGTGCCTTCCACCCTTTTTAAAAATCTGAAAAAATCAGAGTGGTTAATTCAAAATACATCAGATATTTTTTTTCTAGCGAGGCGTTTGTCTTCAATTTTTTTTAATCGCAAATGAAAGGTAAAAAAATTCGAAAAATGGCCCAAACGGTTAAAATTTGGCGCTAAAAATAATATTCAAAATTATAGGTGAACCACATTTTTTTTATAGAAAATTTTTCTGCAAACTGCAGGTCTCTAGCCCTAATAGGTTCTGATCAGCACACAGAATGGAAAATGAAACTTAAGATGAAAAAAGTAAAAAAAAATGCGTTGATTTGTTCGATGCATTTTGTTGAAAACAATTATTATTTTCCAGGTTAGTGATGTCTGCAAATAAATTTTACTTAAAAATATTATTGTGTAAAAAAAAAAATTATTTCACTTTTAAAATTATTTTACTTTCAGACTTGATAGGATTCCAATTGTCATGACATATGTAAAGTTAAAACAAAGCGTATCATACAGTTTTCTGGCTCTGATATTTGATTGTTATACACCACAGCATTGTAGAACCATATTTTTAGAAACTGTAAGAATATTAAGCAAATGCTTAAAAATAGCAGTTCCTTGGCCGTCAAAAGAAGAGATTGGTAAAAATATGCCACAGTGTTTTGAAAACTTTCAAGATACCAGAGTAGTTTTAGACTGTACAGAAATATACATCCAACGTCCCAAAGACCTGTGTTGTCAAATGCTAACTTATTCAAATTATAAAAGTTCTCAACTGCTAAGTTGATGACTGGTGTAACACCGTCTGGAAATATCTCATTCATCAGCAAAGCTTATGGAGTCAGGTCAAGTGATTCAGCAATATTTATACAAAGTGGTTTAGTCAACTTATTAGAACCAGCAGATGCAGTAATGGTTGACAAAGGATTTTTAATTTCAGAATCTTGTGAAAAATTCCAGCTTAGATTCATATAGCCTCCTTTCTTAAAAAATAAAAAGAAATTTTCCCAAGAAGAATCACTTTTAACTGCCAAAATAGCCAAAGCAAGAGTGCATGTCGAACGTTCAAATCAGCGGATTAAGGTTTTTAAAATTCTTGGTGGTGTTATGCCAGTTGCACTAGTTCCTTACATAGATGACATCTTCACAGTTATTTGTGGTACCGTAAACTTGTGTGCTCCAATCATTGGTGATGACAAGTTTATGATTGATGAGTTTGATAATACTTAAATTTATTTTTTATTTAAATGGGTTGTTGACCCATTACAATAAATTTTTTTAGAATTTATAATAAGTATTATTGTTAATTAAAAAAAAAAAAAAAGTTTTTTAAGTTCAATGTTGTAAAGTTATAAAAAAAAAAATTATAAATAATGCTGTATCAGGTGCAAAAATTGAAACTAAACTGTACATAATTTCATTGAATAATTTAAAAATAAATCAATAAATTAAAAAGCATTTCAAGTATCAAATACGTTTATTGATAAATCACATCACTATTTTATGAAAATATAAATTTTTTTAAAACATATGCTATGTTGATACTATATTATCTGTGTGAAATCACAGTAAGCTTGCATTTTATCACAAAAACATTTGTATTTTTTTCATCACATTTTAAAAATATTATTTCTATATATAAGAGCAAGCAAATATTTTAAAAAATTTTCAACTTACAAACTAATAAATCTCTTTCGATGAAACTAATACATGAGAAAATTTTTAGTAAACTTTTACAATATTAAAATGAATTTTCAATCATAAGTTACAAATAAGAATTAAGAAACTATGCTTAACAATATTTATCTTTGGAAAAAGTAACTTTGTTTTTTTTTTTTATTATGAACAATAAGAACACATTTTATTTTGTTTGTTCATTTTCAAATGATTTGTTCTTTTTTTTTTACTTTGAAAAATTCTTTTGCCAGCTCAAAATGTTTTCTCTCTTCATATAGACTATTTTCAGGGTTTTCTTTCAAACAAATCTCAGGCAAAATAACTGAATAATACATGAGGTTTAGTCTTGTTAACATTTCACTTAAAAATAACTTATCTATAGGTACTTGTATCACAAATATTTGCTTATCGACAGTCGAATAAATAACAAAGTGGCATCTTTCTACATTTACAACTAACATCCCTAACTGGATTTGACCATAGTACCGGTGCTTTTTTTTTACTTCAATTTTATCACCTTCTTTTTTGAAAAGTCCATGACTGCTGTTTAATTGATTCTGAACTACTTCAGTAATACTGTTTGTATTACCATCAGTCGGACATTTTATTTCTAATAAACTAAATATTGTGTTATTTTTAATAATTACTCCGTCTGGTGCAACGGTGTACCTGGGGGACAAGGCCACGCAAAGCCAGCCCCGAGGTCCCGTCGGCCAACGCCCAAGAACCTAAAAAAATGAAAGAAAACCCTGCACTCGGGAACGGGCCAGTATTTCTGATGCGCCCTGATTCCCGTCCCGGCTAGCTCGAAATTAAATTTGCGGGCTGGAGAACTGCCTGCGAGAGGCCTGCTGCACTGCTGCCCCGCTGCTGCTGCCTCGCCGTCCTCGGCCGCGACTCGTCGCGGTCGATCAGCCCTAATAGGCCGCGCCCTAAGGGAAGAAGAGAGAAAAAAGCACAGGAAAAAGTAAAGTTTACGGAGAGAGAGGTAAAATCGTACAATTAAATGAGAGAAAGAATATATAGAGTAAACTAATTTATTTAAATGCCTACACGGGCGAGTCGACAAATGCCGACGCGAGGCCCAAGAACGCAAGCCCGTAGGCCACACACCGGCCGGATCCGCTGATCCGGGCCTTGCACACCGCACGCGGAGGGAGCACCGGGAAGGAATTAGAAACTACCTTACAGCAGAAGGCCGATGATCCTCGTCTGGTCGATCCCTTGACGGCGGAGAAAACCGATGACTCGTGGCTCAGGTCACCGGTACAGCACTCCAGGAACTCGCTAAGATGAGGAAGAAAGGTTCTCGACTCCCGGACTCTGGTGATAATTTCTCGACTTGGTAAGATTCCGCGGGTATTCGCTAAGCGTGACGAACAAAGACTGCCTCGCGAGGCTCGGTCGCTGGCGGTCGCCGCCAGCGCCACTCAGCTGAGCAGGGGAGGGGAGGGGAATCAGGCTCCCGGCCGTCTCTCTCCTCGTTTCGCTGCACGCTCGGGTTTAGCTCCGGCCGATCGCCACGATCCGCTCGGAGCCCAGCTGACGAGAGAGAGAATGCCGGGAGCTTGTGCTCAAGCTCCCGATCTCCCCGTAGCACTGGAGAAGCTGAGATCCATGGATTGACTTGACAAATCACCAGTCCAGTCTCAATAACTTCATACTCTGGGTACTTACGTTTAAATATTTCTCGAGCTTGACCCTCATATTTCTTACCATACTCACAAGATTCAGCTGTAAAAATCTTAGGATTTATAAATTCTTCTGTTTTTTTCTTCCAATCAGCGTTTGGATTTCTAGTATAAGTGAATAACTGATAACAAGTTGTACCAGTTATTCTGTATTGCCTTTCTTTAGACCTTACTGCAAACCAAGTTCTTGTATTTTCACAAAGCTTCACTGCATCAGTCGATAATTTATTAAGTACATTGTGGCAACAGTCTTGTATCGGATAAACTTTATATAAAGAAACCATTTAACTGAGATTGCTGTCCTGATTATGAAATAATATCACATAAATTTCTCTGTCATGACTAGAAACTTTAGTAAATTCTTTCTTTTTTATAGAACTGTGTCGTCCTTTTTGTCCTGTTACCAGACCAGACTTTTTTAGAGTGAAAAAAATATTTTGTATTCGCAGCTTAGCTTCTGGACTCAACTCAGGAACAGGATTCATTCTTTTTTTGCTTTTGTTTTGATGATATGTTTTATATTAGTAGCTGTTTTTTCCTTAGGATCTGCTAGTATAGTTTTGTTTGTAGAATCATTTAATGCTATTCTTGGGGATGAGTTTGATATATGTTGCTTTTTGTGCTTATTTTTGAGATCAGTGTAGTTTTCTTTTTCCATGGTTGGTGTCAAAGAAAAGCAAGGATGTTCATCCAAGGGTACAGGATTATAATCTTGTAATGCTTCTTTGTATCGTTTGTCCCATGAGCAAGTGAGATCTGTGCAAGATAGTTTTTCAAAATTCTTGTTGCTGTCAGTTATGAATATATTTTTATTAAATTTTACAAAACAAAAACAGCAAAAAAAAAAGGCTTATTTTTTTTTAACTTACTTCAAACAAAAAAATAGCACTGCAGTTACATGTTTGCATTGCTCTGAGTCTCCAGCTTTACATGAGCAACGAAATTTAACTATATCACCATCAGAATTAATTTCACCATCTATTTTGTGGTGGTGATCGCGAAGTTGAGAAGTAGACAAACATCTAGCGTGAACTCGGAGGTTATCGCTGCTACTTTCAACCAGCCCGCAAACGAAAATATTTTTTTTCGTATTATAAATTCGGTGACCCTCTATAAACTTCCTACTATTAAAATCCCCACCAGTGTAGTTGCACAAATTTTCTAAACTAATCATTTTTCTTAAAAATCTAGCCGACTCCCATAAGATTTGATGTTAAATCGGCTGTGGCTGCCGACATATTGGAGTCATAGCTATACGTCATATTACCCCCACTTTGACTCCCCTTTCAAACCCAATACCCTTTGTACGATGAAAAAAAAATTTTTGCTCTTTGAAAAAAATTAGTGATTAAAAGGATTGGAGGGATTATTTTATGTAGGTACGTTCATTTTTAGTGTATCAAAAAATTTCTGTTGATATTTTTTATTTATTGATTTAAAGCGGATCATT
Source organism: Encarsia formosa (assembly GCA_038277355.1). Classification (NCBI taxonomy): domain Eukaryota; kingdom Metazoa; phylum Arthropoda; class Insecta; order Hymenoptera; family Aphelinidae; genus Encarsia; species Encarsia formosa. Next base: position 30,329,021 of record CM076185.1, on the reverse strand, counting down.
AAGCTTTTCAACGAAAATAGAAATCGGCAATTTTTAATTTTTAAATCATAAAAGTATTTTTATGTTATATTTGTGTACATTTATGAATTTCATCCGCATTTAAATACATAGTTCATCAATAAATTAATAATTTAACACAAATTTTTTAAATGTTTATATTTTTGTTTGTGTTTTTTTTTAAAAAACTAATTCCATATCTACCTTTTTTTCTCTATTTTTGTATAATATTCTTCCAAAATTATGCGTGGTTTTAAAAAATATGTGAAAAAAGTAACATAACTTAAAGTTTTAAATTCAATTCTCAAGCAATTAAATACTCATTGATAATTTTACAAAAGCTGAAAAATTGTCGTTCCCATGTTGTTAATTTAAACATTTAAGATCGATAGTATTTCGATTTGTCATTAAAAAAAGTTGTACAATTTTCAACTTTTTGATAATCTTTAACGAAAACCCGAGAAAATATTTGATGACTTGCAATTTTAATTTGCATTTTTAAATAAGTTTAGCTTCATTCTTCTAAAATAAAAAAAATGTTTTGCTCGATTGTAAATTCAATTTTCATACGATAAACGATTTAGTTGAATTTTATGTACATATATGTATAAATAAATAGATTACTATGTATTAATACTTTCAAATAAATTTTTTTTTTTTTTAATTAGGAGAAAAACTTTCTGCCGATTTTCCTGCTGCCAATGCATGCAAGCATGATTTTAAATATTCAATCAGCGCAAAAAATCTCACAAGAGCTCAATGCTTCAACATGGATGAAAGTAATCTACCCTTCAAATAGGTTCCTCATAGAACTTATGCTCCGAAAGAATATTCCCAAGTGCCCGGGGCAAAACGTCAAATGTAAAAGCTTACTTTTGCAGGCTGTTGCAATGTTGATGGCTCACTAAAACTACCTCTGATTGTAATTGGAAATTCAAAAAATCCAAGTTGTTTAAAAGACTGCAAAGATAAACTGCCAGTTTGGTATAGAAACCAAAAAAGTGCTTTTATGGACAAAACAATTTTTGAAGAATGGTTTCGTAATCAATTTGTACCAATTGTAGAAAAATTTTTGATCTCAATAAATTTACCTCCAGTTGCAGTACTTTTTTTAGATAATTGTTGAGCGCATGCATATCTTAAAGTTAACGAAATAGAAGTAGCTTTTTTCCAGCTAATGTCACATCCTTGATCCAACCAATGGATCAAGGCATTATTCAAGCATCAAAGTTCAAGTATCAAAAAAAATTTTTATCGTCAATAGTGGAGGCCGAAAAAAGAGATTGTAGTTTAATTGAACATTTGAAAACAATAACTATAAAAAATGCAATTGAGTGGATTGCAGAATCATGGAAGGAAGTTCAGCCGCGCACAATATAGGAGTGTTGGAATAAAATTTGGCCAATAATCACCAAAGAAGCAGCTACGCAAACTGAAGAAACTCTGGATGATATTTTTTCTCTTAGTGAAGGTGTAGAATGTGAACAAGTCGAAACGCCAGAATCGTGTAACACTAACGATCTTAATGCTTTGCTCAGTATATTAAAAAATGTTCATGGATATGAAAATACACAATCGTCAGATATTTTAAGTTGGTTGGAAGAAACACGAGAAACTAATTTTTGTATGCGTTTTAACAACAACATTAGATCGTGATTTTTTTTATTATAAATGTTTAATTTTTTAGTAACTGAACAATTAATTTTTTTTTCAGCTTCTGAAATTAATGAAAATGACAGCTGTACATCAAATGAAATAGACCAACAAGATGATCAAGTAAATTCTATTTTTACCAAAAATTTAGAACAATTAGCAGATAGTTTAAGTTGGCTGGAAAAAACTCAAAAACCTGATGATGGTAAGCTTCGTCATGTATGATTATTATAAGATTTTTTTCTCTCATTGAAATTGTAATTATAATTAATTATTAAAATTTAATTACAGGTTATGAAACAAATGAAAATTGGGCATTTTTTTCTGACGAAATTAATAACACAAATTCGAGCCAAAATTCAGATGATTTCAATTATTTATCGACAACTTTAAGTATTTTAAATGATGAATAAAATTTGTATTCACATATAAAGAGTACCTACCAACCTGGTAGTATACTACCAACTTCGTTTTGTATTAAAAAATGTTTCTATAAATAAGTGTGTAAAATAAAGTCAAAGTCAAATAATTATGCAGAAAAATAAAATTTACTCAATGCATGGATGTATAAACAAAATAGTCAAGTGAAAATAAATTAAACTAAGGTAAACGACCCAATTAACGATCAGTTAAGGATTTCGTTAGGTTAGGAAGCTCCATAAAAGTGAATTTGAAGAAAATTTTCATCGTGTAAGGGGATTAATCGATTAATTAATTGTTTGGGAAAGGATTAATCAATGTTTTATAATCATAAATCGAATATAAATATTAAAATACTTTATTTGAAAAAAGTAATGCCCGAGGTAGGTATTAACGATCACTGGTAATGCCCTGAACCAGTTAACGATCAGCACAGGAACCCTATTTACGATCACATTTAAAATCATTTCTTAATCTAAAAAAATTATCTTAAATAAATACAAATATATTTTTTCTCGAAAAATTAAAATGAATAAAAATTTTTAACATCAGGTAATAAAAGAAGCATACAAATTTTCACAATTCATCGCTGGTTTTAGGAATTTTACTACTTTTGATTTTTGCGTTAATTTCTCTCTCCTGAGCCATGAATTGATCTTTTTTTAATTTCAAATCAGATTTTTTGGCATTATCTTCATTTATTTTGTTTTTCAAAAGCTGAATTTTTTCAGCAGTCTCTTGACATTCACTAACTTTGAATTCATGTTTAAGTAAATTCAGATCATTCTTATTTTTATCAATTTCATACTGAATTTGAAGAATTTTCTGATTGATATCAATTTTGAGAGGCATAATCTTCTGCAATTCTTTATCTAGTTCTTGTTTTATTTTTAGTTTATTTATAAGCTCAATAAGTTAAGTATAATAGTTATTAAGTTAAGTATAATAGTTTATTTATAATTTTATCCTATAAGCTCAATCTGTTTATCCCAGCAAAATTCACTTAACTCTCTAGTTAAATGTGATGCATGGCCATCTAAATAAAGGATGACTGGGAAACTTATTTTTTGATCCAGAAGCCAAGGGTAAAAATGGTTGACAATGTACTCATAGAAAGTTTGAGCGGTCATCCAACCAGTGTTACTTTTTCCAATAACAAACTCATCAGGAAAATTATTAGCAATCGCTGAAGAAATTCTAACATTGTTGTAAACAACCATTGACGGTGTTAATTTTCCATCTGCACTACCACCTATGAGCACTGTGTAACACTCCTTATCGCTTTTACAAACATTGTAAACAGATTTTTCACCTTTTCTTACAATAACTTTATTATCTTTTTCACATAATAAAAATGCAGATTCGTCCATGTTAAAAATTCTGTCTGGGCCAATATCTAATGCATTTACACTAACCAGATAATCTCTCACCTCATTATACCACTCTCTCAATCTTTTTTCAGTAATCTTTGCTCTTGGTATAGATAAATTTTGGCTCATTCTTTCACTAAGTTCTGGGTGTCGCTTTAAAAAGGCTTTAAACCAGTGGTTGGATAGTCTATCATTATGAAAAGGATTTTTTCGTTTTTCACCTTTCATCACTTGTTGGACGGTATCTTTTAAGTGGTCTTTAGTCACTGGAAATCCTTGCTTGCTTGCTTTCAAGATCCACTCGACAATTTCATCTTCTTCTTTACTGGTTAATATAGTTGCAGGTCCTGGTTTAGCAAGTGGATTATTTTTGAGAGCTCTATTTATTCTTGGTTGTAGTGTAGAGAATGGAATATTCCATTTTTTTCCAGCAGCTCTAATGCTAATTGATCCTTCCTGTACCATTTTAATTGCATTTTTCAAGTCTTCATTAGACCAATTTTTTCTTTTTTTTGGCTGAAGCAATAAAAATAATTTTTTTTAGTTACTTATTAAGCAAGACATGGGAAAAATCATAAGTAATATTTCACATCTACATGTACATTCTTTGATCGATAATAGGTTATGATGTCCATTCTCAGCGCTATTAACGATCATAGCTAAAAAGGGAGTTCAATTAAATTTTTTTTAATTCTTACCTTTCCTTGCTTCTTCTTCATGCTTTCAGGAAGATTTTGAGCCCAAAAATAATTCCGTACGTCTAGAATTTTATTTAAAAAACGACTTTAAAAATGCACCACGTGCTTACGCTTGCGCTTAAGGACGGACACTGAACCGCTTGCGATCACCACTTTTTGAAATCCCGGCAGTTTTTAAACATTTCGATTTTAAAATTTTGCTGTAAAAATCACATAGAAATAAATCTAAGATATTAAAATTTCGATAAAACTTATTAATAAATCATAATTTTTTTTACAAAAATTAATAAATATTAAAAACTTTAACAAATGATCGTTAATTAGGGGCCGATCGTTAATTGGGTCGTTTACCTTATCCAAATTTTAATGCATTTTTTACGAAGTTTTACTGCATCATGAATTGAATTTCTGTCATATTATTTATCTAAAAATAGTCTTAAAAATATACGCAATTGGCGCACAAATTCAAGCGTTTTTACTATTCCGGTATTGAGAGGGAACGTAAAAAATAAATCTCGTGAGGGTAGGGTGGGGGGACGTCTCGGCTACAGTTCTTGGAAAATTCCGGTATTGGGAGGATAGACTGAATATTTCTAATTTATTTTTTATTTGATTCGATCCACATAACCTTCTAACCGATCTAAACATTGCACCTTTTTTATTGCGTGAAAATTAAGGTTGGTACTACCAACTTATTTTTTGGAGAACGTTCGAGTCGCCATATGCCGAATTTAAAGGGGGGTCAAGAATCCAAGCACCACGAGTGTACCATACTTACAATAAATAATTCATCTTTTTCTATTAATATTATAACAATATCTTTAAAAGTATAAATAACAAATAAACAAATATTTTTTTGTGCACAGTATAACTGGCCCTGAACTTGAAAATAACAATCGTGTTCTTTTTTTAACTTGTATTCGTTATCAATGTCACAAAAATATGTATAATTTACACTTGGAGTTGTAATTACCTCATTTTTTGCACTGAAAGGACATTTAACTTCTACACAAACCTCATCATTAATTATTCCATATGGTGATGCAGATAAAAAAGGATTTTCAGAAGAAACAAAAAGCCCACAAGAATTTATTTTTAATCTTGAATATTTTTCAACTAGTTTTAAAGAATGTAACTCATGTTTTTTGCCTTGAACTATCGTTGGCAAATGTTATAAATCTTTTGAATCTAGCAGGCTTTCAAGAAACTTAGAAGGATCTTTAGTTTTACAAATATCTCCAAACCGAGAGCTACTTAATCGGTAGCTTCTTTCTTGAAACCAAAGAGGCTCAGAAGACTGGCCTCTAGTTAAATTTTCTATTTCTATTATTTTGCTCTCTGAAATGATTGAAAGATTGTTATTTTTCAAAAATGATTCTTCCACACCTTCATATTCATAATCATGATCTTTATATACTGCTCTGATGTTTGCAGGATAAAACAGAGTTAGTTCAGGAAAACTTGATAGAGATGTTGCTACAAAATTTAAACATTTATTTCTTAAATCAGTTGCATAAATTTCCATTCTTTGGCACTCCGGAGGTCTTGGATCAAATTCTTTCAAGTTATCTTCTAGCTTTGCAACATTACCTAACTTTAAATTTTTACAATTAATAGGAGAACCACTATATTTTTTTGTTTGATGAAATGTCTGCAATTTCCCAGTACAAGTTTCTCTCAATTTTATACTTTTGTTTACAATAAAGTCTTCCATTGCTCCAAAAACTACACAAATATGTTTGCAATGTGCAGTAGGACCCTTCCCTGCTGCACATTCGCACTGCGTATCTGAATATACTGATAAACAGTGATTTTTAAATCAACTCTGTACACTACAGATTTTTTGTATTGAGAAGCAACTCTGGCACATAAAAATTCTTCATTGTAATTGTTTGTAGCTTTTCTTATACTAAGAAGAAAGCTGTCTTGATACTTATTTTTCCTTTCTCATTGTTGAGACTTGCTTGAATAGAATTTAAGTACTGATGAGCAAAGCCGCTATTAATATTTATGGTACGAGATTCATTTGGATCCTTATAAATTTCAAATCTGGGGCTATTAAAATATAGTTATCATCTACTTCGACCTCAACTGGTAAAAATAAATTGTCATAGTCACACAACCTGCAAAAATTATAATAAACATCATGAAGTTATAAAAAAAAAATTTTCTTACTTACCTTTTGATTAAATCGCCTTTGCTTCCAACTTTTTCAGCTTTTCGCTTATCTAATTCTGCTCTCAACTGTTTTATGGTCAAGTTAGTATATTTTTCTGTAATATTTCTATCCATTTTCAAAATTTTCAACACACCGAAGCGTCTGCAGAAAATTTTTTGACATTAACGAAACGATAAAAAATGAATTAATATTTTTCATTTTAAATGATTATTCAAACTTCGCGCAAAATACCCAAATATTGAATAGTACTTTCTGGATGTATGACTCATGTAGTTTCGCCATTACTTGTTAGACTAGAACTTCGTCCATCAAGGCAGCAAACGGGTGTTCGCCGGCGTGGCTGTAATGTGGGTCAAAAATCGTAGATCCAGCTTTTTCCCAAATCTGTATCCTCCGATACTACATCCTTACCTTCCACGAGTATCCAGGAAAAAATCCTATCTTCTTTTGTTGCCTCTTCCACTATCTTCTCTCTTGGGATCACGAGTAATAAAAAAAAATCATCCTAACTAACGTGACAGTACCAGTCCCTATTCTCTATATCATTCTTCTTAGACTCTTCACGAAGTAAACTAAAGTATGCCAAGAAAAAAAAAATTATTATATTTTTGAGGTCTTTAAAATAATCCCGGAATACTTCAAAATCCCAATCGGTTGTCCACCTATGGACTACTGGTTTCTTCCCAGTTTTGGCAAAAACTCGAGACCAGTATACACAAAAAATAACAACTCGCCGACTTCCAACAAAAACAAAAAAAATAATGTAATCGTTCGACCCCTCGAAAAGTACTCCTCAAAAATATAATCACAGTTGCTAATTAACACTAATTAGTAACACGTTGTACAAAAAAAATAGCGATAAAGGAAATAAACATTTATTGACTGATAGCAGTCCGCTGCGCCGGAATAAATTTTCTTTGTAACGCGTGAAAGGGCTGTACTGTCAGCGCTTTACTGTCACGAAGAAAGTGCACGAAACAAATATAAAATTTTTCAAAAAGGCAAAAAGAATCCATAATCCGAAAAGAAAACACAGCCGAAATTCTCAAACTACTCCAAAGAAGAAAAAAAAAATAAAAAAAATTTAAAAAACGCGTGTCTCGAACTATCTACGACAGTCAAAGATCCACTGGTGTACCACCCCAAATGAACGAACTATCATCCCGCGATTGCACGATCGTCAACCATTCGAATGGAATCTCTGAGAGGAGAACTCTCGACTACTCATTCACCCATATGACTTCGGTATAGATTTTACTTTCGAGTCGCCAAAAACCCGCAATATTTGGAGTAAAATAACTACAGTCATTTTGCTAGGAGAGGCATGAATGGACACTAGCCAAGGCACGTTGGGAACACCAAGACGGGGAGTAATTTTTCAATATTTTTTCATAGTACTCCTGGTCACTCTAACCTCAAAATCAAATCTTTAATGCGTGTTTTCGGTTACTCGTGCTATAAAAAAGTATATAGCACTGGTGCAGCACGTTACCGGGGCGGTTTTAAGGACTTGAGTGCGTAGCGAAGCGGAGCCAGGCCGGGTAGAACTGAACCGACCGGCGGTGGTAGAATGTTGTTATGAACTAGCACACTACTATTCACTGTTGTTCGTTTCGGTCGCCCTTACTCGCCTTTATCAATATCAATTTACCGTATTCTTTCGGAATTATAAAAGAAAGTAATCGCGTGAACCCCTGTTGTATACTTCAAATGTAAGCTTCCTTTCGTACAAAAAGGATGCAGAGTGTGTGCGGCTGCAACGTGTGTTTTTTTCATGAGAGATCTCCACGGGTGTTCCAAGGTTTGTCAACCCTGCTTGTATGCACGTGCAAGTGACCCAAGAAAGGAGAATTGTATGAAGAGGGAGAGTATTGGCGCGTTTTAGTTTACTCTCTCTCGAGCTGTCTTTTTCGATTTCACATGTAAATATTTTCAGGAATTCCCGCAAGGATTCACGTGTGGAAACCACCCAGTTGACGATTGTTATCGTCTACCGCTTTGTTACATTTTTCAATAGCGGTAATTGACCAATCGAGTTCAATAGCCTTTGTAAACTTAGTTTTTAATTTATTGTAATATTTTTTTTTCTTATATGAAATAAATTTAAGTCGGATTAATTTCTGTTTATCATTAAATTTTAATACTTTTTTTTTTCTCCACTCGTTTCCTACATAGTACTTGAATTTTTTTCGTTTCTGCTTGGGTAATTAGCCCCACCCACTCTCGTAAATTGAGCTAGTCCCGCAAATGCGTAATCCCAAGCATGATTTCATTTATTTACAGATTTGAAATTGAAAGCTAGAGTACTCAGGACGGAGTACTCAGATACTTTTGTTGGCGACCGGTGATCGAACAACGTGAGTCATCTCTAGAGTGTGATTTGTTGTTATCCTAGTACCGGCACCGTAACAAAATTGGGACCCAAAATCTAGTTAGGAAATTTTTTTTTGCGGGTTTGGCCATTATAGAGATTTTGGTGCCTAACACAGCGGTGAATTTAAGAAATTGCGGAACGGAGTGACGATAGAGCGTGGCTGCGTATTGGCTGCAGATGGAAAAATTAACCGTTTGGCAGCGCGTTTGTTTTGCGTGCGCTGCGACCTTGTCTACGTAAGGACAAAGAAAGACACACTGCTGTATCAGTAGATGAGTGAGTATTTATACACTCGGAGTCGTTCGAATTTTTCTAATTAATCCGATCGACTCATTCTAAAGTTTGTGATCTTTATTGTGATATAATCTCAATTTTTTTTAATTTTTTTTTTTTTTTTTTTTTTTTCACTACAGCCTATAATAAAAAGGGTGCTCATGGTGCCCCACCTCTTTCTACTGATATTTAAATAATGTTTTAATGAGAAAATGAATAGTATATTATGCAATGGGTTGCAGTATCGTCGCGAGGGCGGTTTTAAAGGTACCGAGTGCGAAGCGAAGCGTAGCACGAGTAACTTCAAGAAGCCCTGATGACGTGCTGCATCCGTTGCATATACTATTTTATACCACTGATGCGTAGGGCGAGTTTTTAAATTTCGAAGCGTGCGTAAAATCGAGTACCTACGCACTAGTGGTATAAAATATTTAAAATCAAAATAAAAGAAATAATAATATGTGTTATCGTACCTATTTTTCTTTTTTTTTTTTTCTTGCATTCTTTATTTATTAATGTAATTTTTCATTTTTTTTTAGTCATTTTGTTTTAATTCTTAAAGAAAAAAAGATTAGCGAATTTTAGTTGGCAGCGTACTCCCTTTAGTTCCCAATTTTTTTTAATGTATATAAGTTAAATGCTGACTTTGTATTAATAATTCAGACATCATCAATAACGTAATATATTCTCACATTAGAAGCACAGCTTCCTAAACGCGAGAGAAGTTCTAAAAACGTTTAATTCTATATCTGAACGAATTTAATGTTGTGTCATGAAATGACACAATTTTGCAATACGAAATTTTGTAAACGACTTCGGAGCGAGGTCATGTTTTGATATTAGTAAGCAGTTTTTCAATAATCGGGCGTTTATAAAAACGCTTGATTATCGAAACAAGTCAGTGTGTGTTTCAAGAACCAGCTCCGGGGTCGGCCTTCCGAAAACAGGTAAATTATCTTGAGTCACATCTCTGTAATACTATACGAGTAATATCTCGAAAATAACCTATAATAAATTAAATGAGATAGCTATATCTCATTAACAGTAAAATTATCTAGAGTCTACATCTCTGTAATACTATACGAGTAATATCTCGAAAATAACCTATACCAAATTAAAAGAGTTATATCTCATTAACAGTAAAATTATCTGGAGTCACATCTCTGTAATACTTTAAGAGTAATATCTCGAAAATAACCTATAATAAAGATTATTATAAACAACTCATAATATTTGAATTAATCCAGACATAACAAATGGTTCCGGTACATAATCGAATTGTGAGCATTTAATAATTTATCGTGTGAGAGGCGATATAATAATTTAACAATTTAGCGTGTGAGAGACGATATAATAATTTAATAATTTATCGTGTGAGAGGCGATATAATAATTGATTAGTTTATCGTGTGAGAGGCGATATAATAATATAATAATTTATCGTGTGAGAGGCGATATAATAATTTAACAATTTAGCGTGTGAGAGACGATATAATAATTTAATAATTTATCGTGTGAGAGGCGATATAATAATTGATTAGTTTATCGTGTGAGAGGCGATATAATAATTTAACAATTTATTGTGTGAGAGACGATATAATAATTTAATAATTTATCGTGTGAGAGGCGATATAATAATTTGATAATTTATCGTGTGAGAGGCGATATAATAATTTAATAGTTCATCGCGTGAAAAATGATAGAAAATCTATTAATCTATAGCGTGAAATGCAATAATTTAAAAACTATATTTTTGATAACGCGATTAAAAATTATGAGTTAGATGTCTTTTGTATCACGCACGCCTACTAAAGCGAGAGGGTCTAAAACTTTAACAAGAAGTGCAGTGAGAGAAAATCCTGAGTTGGGAGAAAATATTTTGAAAGTATCTGACTGCATAGGTAGGAAAACGGCGGGAACGCGTAAGAAAAATACGGAAAATAAAATATATACAGAGTCAGCAAATCAACTAAGTTTTGAAAACCCTAACCTAACAAGTTCGGAAACTACAAGTTGTGTTGATAAAGAATCGTCAAAAGCGAGTGAGAATACACCGGAAAAAATCGGGAATAGTAAGGAAATAGCTGAAAAACAATTTTCGTCAAGTACAACGATTGATATAGAGTTTGAAAACCTATTTAAATTTGAAAATCTTTTGACAATAAATTTAGAAGATTCAGGTCGTTACAATCTAGAATCATTGACAAACGCAATAGAGGATTCACAGAAATTTAAATTAAAAGATAATTCATGGATAGGAATTAACTCAGGGTCAGAAAGTACTTTATTAAATTTTGTAAAATCTACAAAAAAAATGTCGAAATTTAAAATCACGGACCTCGTTCATGAAAGTCCATTTGTGGGGATCGCTCCCCAGTACGTTCCGCGCGGACACAGGCGCAAGCGGCAACTTCAGCCACGACTGTGGACCGACGTCGTAAACAATCGAGCCACGCATAGCCAGGCAACGCCTTCAGTCTCTTATCAACCTCGACACGAGCGACAGCTAACCTTTAACCACACACAAGCTTAATCTCGGCCCTAGAGCCGTTGTAACTTTGAAAATTTAATTAAAAATATTATTAATAATTGGACTGTCTTTCATTATTTATACCCGCACCCTATACAGTCCATACATTCTTTAACGGTTCTCAAAAATCCGCCGAGGAAATAATAAAGTATGTTACTGAAGTAGAGTCTTTGATACAGAGGGATGATATTGAGATATTTTTGAAATATTTGATCTTAAAAAAATGTGTAGAATCAGCCGATGAATGGTTTGCCGATAGAAAACCAACAACGATAGATGAATTTGTTACTAGTATTAAAAATTGCTTCCCAAAAAATCGGAAGTAAAAATTGTCAATTTTGTCAGATAGCAGGACATCAGGTAGATCATTGTGAGAATATCAAAGATTTTGAAATTTGTTGGAAGTGTTTTAAACCCGGGCACACTCCATATTTATGCCCAAATAAGGAGGAAAACCGGGAAAATTGCGAAAATTGCAAAAAATCGGGTCATACAGTCAACGAATGCCCTGATGTTATTTGCCAAAAATGTAATAAAAGAGGTCACACAGTGAAAAACTGTAATATTCAGGAAAATAAAAATAAATTTCGTTTTTGTACTTTTTATGAAAACATAGATCACGAGCTAAATGATTGTAATCAATTGAAAATCATGCTAACACAGCAAAAAAATAACAGTCAAATTTGTGACAAATCAGGTTATAACGCTGAAGATTGTTTCAGATATAAAAATAAACAACAAACTACTCAAAATAACACTTATTATAATAAACGAGAGCAAGATAGAAATAACCCAATGCAAAAAAATTGTGAATATTGTGGTTATAAAGGTCATGATCTCGATACGTGCACCAAATACAGAGCGTTGAAAAATTACTCAAGTAACACTCAGCAAATTTGGAAGCATTGTAATATGTCAGGACATTCGTTGCAAAATTGTTTAGAATTATAAAATTCTATCGGGAACTTTTGTAATATCTGTAAAAATATAGGTCACATTGCGTTAAATTGTAAACGTTCTCAGTATTCAGTGGGAGCAAATTATTTTTCTGTAGTGAATGATAAAATACGGTTAAGAAATTCTTGTCAAGACTTAATACAATTGACCGGTACAAATGATGATGAAAATATCGCGACACCAACTTACGTGGTGAAGTTAGAAAATCCTTTGAGGCACATTTTCGTAGAGAGTGCGAATAATACTTATGAATTTCTAGTAGACAGTGGTGATCAGCTGAACATAATAAAAAATGATAAAGTAAAACCAATAGACATAGATCCGCGTCGGCAAATTTTATTGTCCGGGATATCAAATAATATAATCAAAACTTTGGGTACCACAAACATACTTATTAACGGCTTATTTTATGAATTCCATGTAGCTCCGGATGCATTTAATTTACCTTACGACGGTATTTTGGGCATAGAATTATCGAGCGAAGGAAAATTGAGATTAGATGAAGGTTACTTGGAAATAAATAATAAAAGAATAACTTTGTTGAGGAACGATAGGAGAGTAAAGTCAAGCGAGATATGTGACACCAATTTTGCGAACGACATACAAAGCTTAGCCTACGATTCAATTAGCTTGCAATTTACTACGTCACGGGACGATACGACAGAAACTCTTCAGAGAGAGGACAATGGACCGTTGAAGGTTATGAGACTTGACTTTAATGCTGACACAATAAAGTCAGAAGAAGATACCGATTTTACTGAAGGAATAAAAAAATTATTAAATACCTTAGTAGAAATTAGTAGCACGAATAATGAAACTAAAACGATAAATAACAATACCGATTTACGGAGGGTGATAGAGTCTGAAAAAAATAGGAAAACATTCGTGAGTCAAGTAAATTGTGTTTTGGAAAATTTTAAACCTTGTGATAGCGAGCTTGATGCCGAAATGTTAGATTACTCTTCCTTTTCGAAAGTACTGACAGAAAATGTGGAAGTAAATTTAAATGATAATGGTCAGAAATATTTGAATCATATTAATTTAATTAACTATGTAGAATTTGACGCGTCAGTGCAAGTGAATAACGCGAATTTTAGACCGAAAGATAATATAAAATTTTTTGATATTAATAAGGGTAGAGCTATAAATTTATTAAGTAAAATCGAGTTAGAACAGTTGTCGGAAGAACAGGCAACAATGAATAAAAATTGGTTTAGAAAGAATCGAGATATCTTTTATTGTGATAGTGAGGAATTAAAAACTTGCACGGTAGAACAGCATGAGATATATATGAATCGAGTATTGAAAGGTTTAATAGGCAAAATTTGTTTGGTTAACACTGATGATATTTTAATTTTTGCAAAATATCAACCATATGAAATCGTTTTTACTTTTCCACTTAAATTACCATCTAGTGAACCTATAAAAAAATCTGAAAAATTGCCAACATTTAATGACTATTTAGATAAATTATTGAGTAATATGAAAAACATAGCAAATTTGGCAAGAGAAAATCTCATAATAACTAAATATAATACAAAACAATACTACGATAAAAATGCTAATCCAGTAAATTTTGAAATAAGTGATACAGTGTATTGGCGACGTCAGCCAAAACCAAAAAAGCTGGGAAAAGACCAAAATTCAGGTCTGTTCGAAATCACAGATAAAGGTTTTTTTGGTTTATTTTTGTATGAACGAAAGCAAAAGCGAGTTCATCCTCATAAATTATTCTTACATAAAAAGAAACTAATATCATTTTTCTTGTATTCTAGAAAAATAAAAATTATCATGCATATCATATTAATCATACTCTCATTAATCATAAAATCATCTTCACAAATAATTGGATATGAGTGTGGTTCACTTACACAAAACATTACAACATTCTCATCACTGGACACTGGCGAATGTGACTTCCATGAGATGAAACCTAATTCCAACGTCACGATTGAATTAGTGCAACTTGCGGAATTTCGAGATACAAACGTGATCCACTGCAAAATAATTATCCATAGAACAATTAATAACTGTGGAATGTTTGGACATCTCTTACCTCAAGAGAATGGCGAACAAGAATACTCATATGAACTATCACACGAGAAATGCAAGTTACTACATGACACAGGAGTTTTTAAGTACTACGATACACATATAATTTCTAACATCAAAGTCAACGCAACACCAATGACTGTAGGAGTAGATTTCGCTTGCAGTGCAGCAGACAAATCATGCTCTGGGCCATCCTATGCAGATAACTTCGGCTCATGGACGAAGGTTTTTGTGCATGGTACTATACAAATACTTCTCATTCAAACTAAAGCTAAAGTAAGTCTTGATGCAGATAAAATTAGATTAAGCTCGGGTACAGTTTGTAAATTTTCAGATAAACATTGTATGGATTTAGAATACGGTCATACTTTTTGGGATATTTTACCAATAAATGAATGTTTTGAAAATTCTTTTGATACACTATACTAGGGTATAGCCACGAAATTTACAAATGAGATTGATCATCAGATAATTTATGCAGTAAACACCCCCGAAATAACTTTTGCTTTATCTTCGATAGGCAGTTTAACTCAATGTAATAGATTATTTATAACTACAGAACATCCCAAACTACTATTTTTAGAATCACAAATGGGAATAAATTCATTTTATTACAATAATGATATTATTGTAGAAAATACAATAAATTTAGATATATTTACTTATGTAAATTCTAAGTTCATTTATGTAGAAAAACATCTAAGGATAGAATTAAATGACTTATTTATAAATTTAATTACAGAAAAATGTAACCTTGAGAGAGAAACTATCCAAAGTTCCTTATCCCTAGCTCTTCTGTCGCCAGATCTATTTGCATACACTGTAATGAAAAAACCAGGGTACACTTCCTTAATAGCTGGCAAGGCTGCATTTTATTTCATAAAATGTACACCAAAACCAGTTAAAATAAAACACGTGGAGGAGTTCTACGAACAGCTTCCCGTAATGTCAAAAAATGAGACATGGTTTTTAACAGCAAAAACTCATATTCTTGTTAAGACAGGGAAACAAGTTACCTGTAATCCAATTTTTCCAAGATACTACAAAATTGGGGACAAATGGATAAAACTAGATCCCCATCCAACTTATGAAGTAACATCTCCACACATGTTCCAGCCTACAACAAAAATTCGGTGGAATTATAAATTGATTGAGACGTTAGCCACATCAGAGGTGTACTCACAGCATCAGTTGGAACAAGCTCAACAACAAATTACGTTCCTGTTAGGACAGCCAGCTTTACTGAATATTCTAACAAGACAAATGGCAGGTGAACACAATTATAATGAAGAATCAATTAACAACCTGTTCACTAAATCAACAATATAGGGAATCTTGGCAGACCTATGGTCTGGCATCATCGACAATTTAATTAAGGGTGGATCGATTTCATCCGCAATAATTATGATGATTTTTATACTACATCTCATAAAAATAATCATCGATACAATTATAAACGCCTATCTTTTACAACAACTATATGGCTGTGGCTTACATCTCCTAGCTGCAATATCAAGTTCCATAACACATTTCTTTGTTTAGAAATCAAACAATCTCGCAAAAATCAGAAGAAATGGAATAACAAGAAGTAAAAGTAGTCCCTATCTCAACCATTTCAAAAATTCCTCCATCATTACCATCCAGACCTCCAACTTTAACCCAAACTATGACCAAACAAGGGACAGTTTCTGTAAATGAATCAAAAAATGAGCAGTGTGGCTTATTTAAATTATGAAAAAAAAATTTTTTCTCTTTACGTTGCTAAACATTTTTTTTCTTTTCTTTTTAACCTTAGAGTTTTTCATCTTTGCCAGGGAGGAGAAATATATGAAAAATTCATATATCATTATTTGTTATTAAATTATTGATTTGTTAATCAACATTCATGTTACTTATTTATTTTTTGAACTATTAATCTACTATTAGAAAACTTAATTATTGGAAAAATTCATATAATATTTAATAAAATATAAAAAAATTCATATAAAAAAAAAAATAGATAATAAAATGTATATAATAATAATTATTATTATAAGTAAATACTAAACAAAAAATGTAGGGGTTTGAGTACACTTAGTTTTTTAAAACAAACACTTAAGGCGGGAGGTGTTGTGTCATGAAGTGACACAATTTTGCAATACGAAATTTTGTAAACGACTTCGGAGCGAGGTCATGTTTTGATATTAGTAAGCAGTTTTTCAATAATCGGGCGTTTATAAAAACGCTTGATTATCGAAACAAGTCAGTGTGTGTTTCAAGAACCAGCTCCGGGGTCGGCCTTCCGAAAACAGGTAAATTATCTAGAGTCACATCTCTGTAATACTATACGAGTAATATCTCGAAAATAACCTATAATAAATTAAATGAGATAGTTATATCTCATTAACAGTAAAATTATCTAGAGTCACATCTCTGTAATACTATAAGAGTAATATCTCGAAAATAACCTATAATAAAGATTATTATAAACAACTAATAATGTTTGAATTAATCCAGACATAACATTAAATTAATTTGAATAAATATCCACTTCTGAAGAATTAATTTGAGAAAGATGAAATAATTTTGGTTTACCCAGCCAGGAATCGAACTTGGAATCCTACTTTCGCAGTTGGTATGTGAACCATCATGCTACCGATATCACCGACTCGTCACTGACTAGGACCTCCATTTGTTTATCTTTTTCAATCGAATGTAATATCTTATTTACGATGCCTGGATCAATACAAATTCAACATCTAACTAACAATTATTATTTAGGCTGGACAATATAAAGTTTATAAAAAATATTATCATTTTTAATGGAAATAAATTCTTCATGATTTCAACTTATAACAATGATTCGAATTCCAAAAGTGGATGTTGCGTAAATAAATGACCATTTTTGCCAAATCAGATGTTCTTAAGCAAAATGATTATGCACATCCTTTGAACACCTGCTTTTATTTGCGTGTACATCGGTAACTTATTCTCGATGATTCGTAATTCCGTGTAATAGTAGAGCTTCGATTCAAACTTGTAACTGAAATAACTCTTTTTCATAAACGTTAGGAAAAATAACTGATTTCATAACTACTCTCCTGTTAAAATTACAGGTCACTGTTTTTTAAAAGCTAACGAAAAAACTGAAGAAATCCAATTAAATATTGAAAACAAATATATCCTGAGTAAGGAGTACAAATTATCTATGCTGCAAGAAGAAAAAGAAAAACCTATAAGAAAAGACTTCTGGAAGGTTTGTAAATATCTTACTATTTAATTTGTTTAAGCTGGTTAAAATTCAAATTTCATGTCTAATTTGTGTTTTTTTAATAAAAAAATTTTTTTTCTTAAATAAGAAATTATAATCTTTAAATTGTTATAAGAGGTATTATCTTGTTTCGAACGGAACATTTTTACCCGAGTTTTTACTGTTCAAGTTTCTAAAGTTAACAAAAATTATACTTTCAAGACAAGTTGGTATTATTCAAAAATCCTTGACTTTTGGATCCAAGTGTGTTTTATTTAATCTTAAATTTTTGTAAATATTTCTTTACTCTCGGAGGTAACTATGAGTTTTCAAAAAATTGTTATGGAGGAGGCAAAGAATAATATCAATTCTAAATGTATTAGTTTGAGTTTACAATAAATGAAATAAATTTATTTATATTCTATGGATTCACATCGATTTCTAAGAATATATATTACTTAAAAACTATTTTATAAAAACGTTGAGACTAGGGGCCAGCGCCGTGTGCTCCGCACGGTACACGGTCCACGGTACACGTGAACGAAAGCTTTGTTTAGAGAGCTTTTTGGTACACGGTACACCGCACACGGTACACGCTGTCTTTATTTAAATTTTTTAGTCACATAGTACACGGTACACGATACACGGTATACGGTACACCGTACACGGTACACGCTATCTTTTTTTAAATTTTTTTCATGTCACACAGTACACGGTACACGGTACAAGTCGTTTTTATTTGAATTTCTTTTACGTACTGCGTACACGGTACACGCTGTACTTATGTAAATTTTATTTACGTCAATACGTACACGGTATACGATGCACGGCGCACCGTTCACGGTACACGTCATTTGTATTTGAATTTATTTTACGTCACTGCGTACACAGTACACGGTGCACCGTACACGGTACACGCTATATGCAAAATTTTTTTTTTGCAAAATAAATGAATACTTTATTTAGTTGTTTTACTACATATTTTTACAATTAATAGAAATATTTTTGTATGTTTTTTCAGCGTTCAATAATAATTTAAAAAATCTCAAAAATTAAATCACTCACAATTTTATAAGTGTTATACACTACCTTTACACATGTGGCGCGTGTGCATTGCGCACTTTTGATTTTATTGCTACTAACAGCGATAATGGAACAAGGTTAGTCATTATTTACAAGTCAACTTTACATGAACTGCTTTTAGTTTTATGATGTATTTTTTTTTCTTCGGAAAATGATGAAAATTTTTATGTAAAATACCTGTTTGATACTAGTGGAACCATCTGCGTAAATAAATAATTATTTTAGAATCTAGTTCTCACACGTGAGCTACTAAGAAGCCGAGAATGACCGTAGACTTGATCAGGCGCATATCCTGCATACGATTGGCTGCCTTATAAAATTCTGATAGAGACTTTCATTTGAAAGAAATCGTAAAAATTTTAAAGCAATTATGTAACTTGATTAATATATGTGAAAAAAACATTAAAAAAATTAAAGCTTATAATATATTAAAATACTTTGAACGTGCGCAATGCACACGCGCCATCTGTGTGACAAGGTAGCAATAACACTTATAAAATTTTCACTGCAAAGTGATTCACTGCTCTTAATGGTGACAAATAGTGTCGATCTCTCTAATTTCAGGTGATCGAACAAGCCGTATAAACTCACGCGCGCAAAGCATTTTTATAGTTTAATTTTTTTATTGAGACTAGTGAAGATTTTTTTCAAGGTTTGATGCGCAGAAAAGTGAGATTAGGTTTATCTGAAGACAAAACTCTATCAGTCGAATCGGCCCCCACGGCAAACCCTTACAATATATATATCATTCGAAAGGACATAAAAAAAGAAAATTTTTGGCGCAAGCCGAATCTCCCTATTTCCAATCTAGGGACCCTAGGGTCTAAAATAGTGATTTTTCAACTTTAATTCATATCTCAGAACCTATTAGGGCTAGAGACATGCGGTTTGCGGCAAAATTTTATTTAAAAAAATGTAATTCACCTATATTTTTTAATATTATTTTTGGCGTCAAATTTAAACCGTTTGAGCCATTTTTCGAATTTTTTTACCTTAAATTTGCGATTAAAAAAAATTAAAGACAAAGGCTTCGCTAGTAAAAAAATTTATGATGTATTTTAACAAAAATTAACCGCTCTGATTTTTTCAGATTTTTAAAAGGGGGGGGGGAACTTTTCTGACCGATTTATCAAAACTTTTTACATAAAACGCCGCCTAGTGGGCGCATATTTAGTCAAAATTAAAAATTATATATACGGTTGAACTACATTTTTTTTTTTAGAAAATTTTGCCACAAACCGCATTTCTCTAGCCCTAATAGGTTCTGAGATATGAATTAAAGTTGAAAAATCACTATTTTAGACCCTAGGGTCTCTAGATTGGGAATAGGGAGATGCGGTTTGCGCCAAAAATTTTCTTTTTTTATGCCCTTTCGAATGATATATATATATATATAAAATTGTAAGGGTTTGCCGTGGGGGCCGATTCGACTATCTTACCCGGCTATACCCTTTAGGTGATGAGCTATCGCTTGCCTTCTAGTGAAAACGGGTTTCCGTGTAGGCAAGTAGTTTACTCTTATAACTAGGTTACATCAGGTAATCGCAGCCCGGATGTGATGCAACTATCTATCTATGTTTGCTTAGATTATCATATTCCGATAAGTGCGGTGCATCACTTCATCTGAAGATTGAGATAGATGTTTCATGATATTAATTTAAAAAAAAAAAATTCTTGCTAATTTTTGTTTGATAATAAAGTAACAAATTTCTTTTGCTATTGACCGATTTTTTTTTTTAAATGATGTTAAAGTATTCGCTATGCAAGGCTAAGGAGGGGAGATAGCGCATTCGATCGTAGAACTCATGGTGGCTGAAATGTGAACTAAGTGAAGAACATTGATAAGGGATCAACATTCTCAAGGTTTAATTTATTTCAAAACTGTTGAAAAAAATTTATAGAAATAACTACGTTAAGTTAATTAATGAAAAATTTTGTACATTAATCATCAGTCAAATGCATTTTTAAGTCTCTCAAACTATATAATCACGCAGAGTAAAATAGTATTTTTTTTTTAAGGTTCCATAAAAACAGGTAGAAGTACAGTTCAGCAGCAGACGGTTATTGTGGCGAGCGAGCCCGCGAAGCGGGTGAGCGAGTTGTTTATAAATGGAACCTTCATAAATAATATTTTTTTTGCAACAAACTTCTCAAAGAATCTTTTTACAGTTACGTTAGCAATCACTAATAATTTTAGAAAACATCTACTGTGATACTTAACCTTACATGTTTTACGTGCGCATGCTCATATTTAAATATGTTCTACAATTTAGAGCCATTAGGATTACACCGCTAATTGAAAAAGCTCAATCTGCTTTGGACAGACACAATTCGTTTTGAACAAATACCTTTAAAATTCTAGAAAATATATCTATATATAGATATAGATATATAAATATGTATAAATTCACATTACTTATTGATAAAGAAATAAAACTATTGTGCTCCTTGACATGAGCAAACGAGGAACAAACCTCCCACATATTCAATAAACCAAAATAACTTGTAGTGTATGTGTGTGAGCGCATAGCACTGAGTGTGCAGAATACTGCATCGCAGGTGTATTATAACGAATAAAGAATTAGTCGTAATGGAACCACGGTAGTTGTTACTTATCCCGATCCTCTCCTGTCCTACATATAGTACAGTGGCAACGAGGATAAACTAAATTAAAAAAAAAAAAGTAAACGTAATCGTTGTAATCGAAGTGAAAGACACGCGTTAAAGGAAGTATTCGGTAAAAATGTGACAGTGCAAGAGGAAGTTTTCGGGCGTGGTCAGTACTCGAAAGTATCGAAAGTAATCGAAAAATAGTTAAACTGTAATCGGAATAATTGTGAAAAGTGATAAGGTGACTAGTACAAACGACTCAAAAAAATTAATCAGATGAATAGAGAAGAAAAAATCGCATTTTTTGACGGTAAAAACGCAACGTGGGTGCATGCGCAATCGAAGAAAGATTTAATTGAATTTTTGGGAAAGTTTGATCCAAAAGAAGTTTTAAACTTAGTGCCAGATAAACAATTGAATAATATTGGACAAGATGCCGAAGAATCTGTTCATTTAGATAGAGTAACGAAGCAAGAATTGATCGAAGTTTTGTCTACTTATAGGTACCAGGACATCTATGAGAGAATTACTTTGGAGGAATTAAGAAAAGCGGCTAAGAAATTAATAGAAAATTTTCAAAAGTTAATAAAAAAAGGATCTGAACAGTTAATTCGAAAAATAGAAGAAAGAAAACTGGAAGTGGCAGCCAATTTAGATTCTGACATAAAGCAGAATGATTGGCGAAAATTCGTAGACCGTATCGAACAATATTTCATAGCAAACGATGTAGCTGAGGAAAAGAAGAAAAAAACTATTTTATTAAGTAATGTTAACGCAGAAACATATGTTGTTATCGATAAAATTTGTCAACCAAAAAAACCAGGTGACAAAACATACGAAGAAATTATTGAGTTAGTTGAAAAATATTTAAAGCCAGAAACGTCATATTTAGTACATCATGCTAATTTTTGTCATCGAATCCAACATGATGATGAATCCATCATTGAGTACGTGGCAGTTTTGAAGAACATGGTTGAAAATTGCAATTTTTCGAATTAAGAAGAACAAGTGCTAGATCAAATGGTAACTGGTCTTAAAAGTAAAGCGATAAAGAAAGAATTATTGCAGATTGAAAATCCTACACTTAAAAAAGGAATAAAAAAAGCATTAGCCGCAGTAGCAGCAAATAAAGGGGCAGAGACACTGTATCCGAACGAGCAACGAAAAGTGATGAATTTCATAAATTGGATAGTAGCGGAAAAAGCAGAGGTGACAATCGGCAGTGACAAAATTCTACGTGGAAGAAACGCGGTAGCGGTCATTCATTTTCGAGAGGAACTATTCAGGCAGCGATATCAGCCAGCATCAAGTCAAGGACAGAGTGTAGTGTGTTATTGCTGTGGTAAGACGAATCATTATGCACGAGATTGTAAGTATCGGAAAGAATCTTGTAACTATTGTAAGCGACGCGGACATCTTGAAAGAATGTGTAGAGATAAGCCGCAACAACGAAAAAGCGATAACGGACGTGCTAAGGTTGGATATATAGACGCACGCGACGATGATGAAAGCGATACTGAGAGCATCGCATGTGACTTAGGTGTCATGTTTCCCGCAGGTCAGTCAAAAAACGTACACGTGAGTAAAAACGAAAAGCGACGCGAATTCCACAGCTTGAGGGAATGCAAGTATGTATCGGGTAAAGAAAAAGTTGATCCGCGATTTTTGACCGTGAAAATAAATAACGAACCGATTCGGATGGAAATCGACTCGGGGGCAGCGATGTCGGTAATGCCCATAACGATTAAAGATAAGTATTTCGGAAATTTAAAAGTACACGAGGTGGATATTCAAGCAAAAAATTATGATGAATCGTAAGCAACGTTCGTGGGTATGTTGAAACGTGTTGAAGCAATCGCAAACAGTAAAAAAATTGTTTCAGACATTTATTTAGCAAAATCGGCAAATTTACCAGTAATCGGACGACCGTGGTTAAAAGCATTCGGACTATGGCCGTTGTATGAAAATTTAAAATTGAACGCGTTAAAGCCTAGTATCAGAAATTAAAGAATATTTTGAACGAACATAAGGAAGTTTTTGAAAATAAACGTGGGGTGTTCAAGCGAGCAAAAGTAAAATTCGAATTGAAAGAGGGGTCGAAATATTTGTTGGCACGGATCGTAGCATTTTCGTTGAAAGATCGCGTTGAGAAAGAATTGGAGGGATTGAAAAATGACGGGATGATTGGACCAGTTGAATCGAGTGAGTGGGCAACACCGATTGTACCAGTAATAAAGCCGAACGGGGAAGTTCGTATTCGCATGGATTTGAAAGTTACGTTAAGGGGGTACATATACCTAAAAAAAAAAACTCAGAAAAAATTTTGTAAGTTTTTTAAAAATGATTTATTTAAAAAGATATTTTTTTTCCATAATATATACACATTTTTACATAATTTTTTACATTTAGAAAATTAAAATAAGTGTTTTTATAAGTGTTATAAAATTCAGCTTATTTAGGCTATGAAAGTTCATTGCTCGTAAAGTCAAAAATTTTCCTTAAAGCGGATGGACCCAGGACTTGGCATAGTTGTTGTACATGTGAACCCTCATGAGCGGAACCTCAGGCAACCAAATCCAAGCACTATTAAGCTACTTGCATACTCTAAAATTGCTTAGTGTGGTTAAAATTTTGATAGTTTTTATCATTTTAGTCAATTTATGGTGTGCCATCAGCTTAATAATGCTTAGATTTGGTTGCCTGAGGTTGCGCTCATGAGGGTTCACATGTACAACAAGTGTGCAAAGTCCTGGGTCCATCCGCTGTCTGGAAAAATTTTGGCTTTACGAGCAATGCCCTCATTTTCTCAAAAATCACATATTTGAGAAAATGGCTTTTAAAGTTCTGAACAGATTTTGATGAATAAAATGTAACACACCAACACATAAACATTTATATCTTGAAAATATCTTGTCACAGGACTCTTGCTTGATGTAAATACTCTTTTGCACATAGCCGGATACTTTATTTTTTTTCTCCTGCTCCTAAAGTGACCCAATTAGCTTTTTTATCAAAAACACAGATCACACACTATTAGGCACCACGAGCAAGTTAAGACTTTGAGTCAGCGGAGTCTTCACATGCAATTATCTAAAAATTATCTTTAATTTTAAATCACAGAATTATTTTTTCACTTCACATTTGCACATAAACACCTTTTTTTTTTCAACTAAAAAACTTCATCAGTTTACCTGGTAAGAATTGGTCATTTATTCTTAAATTTTTTTTTTTTGAATAAAACTAACTTATTTACTTCAGATTGAAATAATAACAAAAACAAAACCAAGTAAAGTAGAATTTCACTAGAAAGATGACTCAAAGAACAAAAAAGTGAACTTGCAACGCTGTAGAAATACCTAATTTCATATCGATAGATCGATATTGGTGTAATATACTAAAGTAGACTCGTAGAGGTAATATATGTCGTATATTATGTCACAAAGGTTATAAATTTTTTTATGCGATCGATTCTAACTTAATAAATTGTTTTTAGCATTAGACTTGAAATGAAAGTTAATCTGTCATTCTTAATTTTCATTATTAAGATATTATGTCACGGAAAAAATCTAATCACAGATAAAAAAATTTTCTGTTTTTTCATCGCTTTTATTAGACGAAAACGATATAAATACTTACAGTTCTGTTCGTGGATAAAAAAAAAACTATACCTACATTGCGAAAATTAAAAAAGGAAAAAATACATCGAAAAAGCATTTGTACCTATATAGTATCGTAGAAAGTATTTCTGCTACTAGAACTGACTTGAAATTCTTGAATTTCGAAAAAAGCCATTTCAACGTTAATTTAATAAATTGAATGTCTTTATTAAATTAACTGTAACTTTTTTTCCTTAACGAATTAAGAAACGCGGTTTGCGGCATTTGAAAGCTGATGTAAAAGTACATCGAAAAACACAAAAACCTGAAAATTGATTTTTTGAAAAATTTTACGTATATGTACCCCCTTAAATCCACAATTAATAACAGCGAGACATCCCACTCCAAATTTGGACCCCGCGATAGCGAAGTTGCAGGGTGGTAAACGATATTCAAGGATTGATTTGAAAGAGGCATATTTGCAAATGCCAGTAGACGAAGATTCGCAGGAATTATTAACCATAAACACACATAAGGGTTTATATAGATATTTATTTATGGCTTACGGTATAAGTTCGGGGCCAGGATTTTTCCAACAGCAAATGGAAGAACTATTGAATGGTATTAAAGGGGTAGCAATCGTAGTCGATGATATAGTTATAACGGGTATGACTGATGAAGAACATTTAGAAAATTTATACAAAGTTCTAGCAAAAATTAAAGAAAGTGGGTTGAAAGTAAATTTTTTCAGAAACAAATACCGTTCTTAGGGTTTAAAATTAACGAGCTCAAAATAAGCGTAGACGAGGAGAAATTTCAAGCTATAAATGAAATGAAAGCTCCGGAAAATAAAAAAGAGTTAGAATTGTTTATCGGAAAAATTAATTATTATTGTAGAATATTTAAAGATCGAGCAAAAATGTTAGCACCATTATATGATTGTAATAAGGCGAAAAATTTTATATGGACGAATGAATGTAAACAGGCTTTCAAGGATGCGAAGAAAGCTATAAAACAAATTGTTGTAACTTACAATCCGGCAAAACCATTAATTTTGACGTGTGACGCTGGACCAAAAGGCTTAAGCGCTTATTTGAGCCAACCGTATGACGACGGTGAAAAACCTGTAGCGTTTGGATCGAAAAGATTGAATAAAGCGCAAGAAAATTATTCACAGATTGATAAAGAAGCTGCTGCGATAATATTCGGGGTAACCAAATTTTATGATTACGTATACGGGAGACATTTTATTTTGAGAACTGATAATAAACCACTTTATAGAATTTTCGGACCTGAAAAAGGTACGATAAACTTGGTTTGCTTGATTTCATTTTAAAAATCGTCAAAAAAAGCATTTTTTTTTCGCTCGTTTGACCATACTATACCCTTAAGTTTTAGACGATCATATTATTTTTTCTTCCGCCGAAGTATTTTGTTAAGAGCAACATATATAACCCTAAAAACTCACACTTATTAGAGAAACTTATTAAAAATGTTTTTCATTCACTAAATCAACTATAATAACTTTAAAAATTACTATATTTATAAAAAGTTACTTTGCGTCAACATATTGGACTGAGTTTTTTTATATTTTTTAAATTTTGATAGTCTGATCTCTTGTATTTACAGACGAATCGGTTCTTTCAGGTTCTTCACTTAGTTCCGATCCAGGGGGCGCTTTAAGTTTTCACATAGCGAATAGCTGACGTCAATAGCTTTTTAACGATACAACTTGTAAAAAATATTGCAGTTTACTCAACTCAATGGAAAAAAGTTGTTGGACAAAAATATGTTATTTTATTTTAAATAATTTTTTGCGCTTTATAATTTAATGTAATTTATTTTGTAAAATTCGATTTCATGTGGAAATTTCGAAAAAAAAACGAAGATTTATTACAATTTTCGTATGTAAAAAACGGGCCACTGGCTCGCAGTTGCATCGCATAAACGAGCTCAAGAAATTAACTACCCAACCCCCATAGTCACTCATTCGGGGGTGATTATGCGTAGCTCCTTTAAAGGTCCTTTTAAGCCCATTACTTTCATCGACGAGCTAGACGCACTCCCTCCCAACCTCCAGCCCAATGAACCCAATCGTGACGGCCGCGACCGTCTCGTTCGGCTCTACCCACCTTTGCGAAGCGCTACAACTACTCCTTTACTTCCCCACACCCTCCCTCACAACCTCCTCCATTCATCCATCCTACCACAATCCCTGCGAGCTCGACTCTAACCTCCTTTATCCACTTACTGCTCATGTATACACTCTCGAGCAAGCCAAATCAATGTACAAATTCACACTGTAAATTCTAATACTACTTCATTGTTATCTTTCATCATTTTAAAAAATGTTGTAAAATGTGTGAAAAATAAAAGTTTGTAGCACTGAAAAGGGCTGGTAAAAGTTGAAATAATGTTGCCCTGAGAAGAGCAGTCTGCGGCAATCAGAGCCATGTAAGGGTGCTGGTAAAAAAAAAAATAAATCGAGTGTACGACAAATAGAGTTTATTCGAATGAATATTCCATACTGGTCCGGAGAAGACGAGGAAGAGGGTCGGGGGCTCTTAAACCACTGTCGGGTACTTCGTCCGCAAACGTGACGAAGCTCCTGGGTCTAAGGGCGATGAACACTAGCCACAGAACAAAGTCCTCCTCCGGAGAGTGCTAGTTGAGGGAAACGGCAGTACATATGATACTAATTGCAGTAAAAAAATGGTTTCTCACGTAGGGGGTGGAAAATTTTTTTTGCGTTTTGTGAAAAAACTACACGTCCGATCGAAAAAGTTTGAACGTACAAGTTGTAGATTTATAAAAAAACTACAATTTTTGTTCTTACAAATTTGTCACAAAACCTCAAAATTTCCGAGAAAAGCGCTAAAAACCAGTTTTTCAGTTTTCGATTTTTCCTGTCCACAAAAAAATTTTTTTTTTCACAATATTTGTCTGAGTTAAAGCATTTTAAGTTTTTAATTAGTGGTCATTTTTTTGTAAAGTAATTTTCAACCGATTCCAAGAAATTCACTTAAGAAGGAAAAAAGGGTCATTTTCAAAAAAATTTATATCGGTACAAAGTATTTATTTTACTATTTATTTTGTTTAATTTAAATCTTTCATTGTATTTTTAACCTAATTGCAACGCATAATATTAATTAAAATAATTCTTTTTTTGGACAGGACTCATCAGGATACACAGGCTAACTACACAATAACACAACACTTTAGTTTATATTCAATATATATTATTACTCAAAACTCAGATCTCTTTGTTTTATTCTAAGTTATGCGCTAAACTCAAATTCGGTGCGTGCTACTGCAGGGATGCTGGGCAAGCAAGTGACGCGCTCGTCATTCAAACAGCAGCAGCAGCACCCGCCGCTAGTTCTTACCGATAATGCAGGGAGTAGTCGGCAAAGCTTATTCTAACACTCCCTCCCTTTGTCGACTACGACCTTACAAATTTTAACTTAATATTATTCAATAGTTTGCATAATATATCGCACTCAAAGTAATTTCATTCCGGTAAAGAACAGCAACGTAGAGTTACTCGTTTCCTGTGAACAGATAAAAAAATAAAAGTTTGATTAATTATGTTTGAAATAACTTGTAATAATTATTATTCTCTCTCTTTTTATCCCCCCATACTCTCAAGTATTTTAATTAATTTAAAAGTCTCATTCTCTCGCTATTGAAGCTCCTCAATCATCATGAAAGTTTTACTTTTCATTTTCTAAGCCCATATGGCTTATTTTGTCTCTTAAATTGCCGAAGGTTGGATTACCCAAGGGCTTGGTCATTATATCAGCAAGATTCTCCTCTGAAGTTATCTTCTGAACTTTTATCTTTCCTTCACTTAAGCATTGTTTTATATAGTCTCCATGCGTTTCTGACATTGGTTTTTTAATACCAGTTTCTTCTCTATCTTTTAAAATTCTCTCTATATCTTCAAGACTATCATCAAACGCTTTTAATTTGTGGCTTCCGAACATCTCAGTGTTATCTTTGGCCGCCTTATTGTCACACCACATAGTAACTGGGAAGTAAGATTTTCCCGTGATGTATCTCAGTGATTTGTCCAGTGATATTACATCATCACAAGCATCACTCATTGCTATGTATTTTGCACAGCAGGTAGATTTACATACAGTTTTCTGTTTGTGGCTCCTTCAAGAAGTGGTATCACCAAAAACTTGTACAATTTATCCCTCTGTTGATAACGAGCCTGGAAGATCTTTATAACTCGAATCAGTGAAAGCTTCTAATTTCTCTGTGTTTGATGTAAATTTTAATTCGAATCAAGTTGTACCTCTCAAATATCTGAATACTCTCAGTACCTCATTCCAATCTTTCTCTGTAGGACTTAGTTGATTTCTCGCTAAGAAGTTTACAGCAAATACAATATCAGGACGAGTCGCATTTGTTAAATATATTGAGCTGCCAATTACTTCTCTATATGTGATTCCTTTTAATTTTTTATTTTGTTGTGGCCCTGTGCTCTCTAAGTTCTCTACTTTACTTTTTCTCTTTTTGTTACTCACTTGACGTGTTTCTATTGGAGTAACTTGTAGATAAGACTCTCTCATGTTAAATTTCTCAAGCATATTCTCAGTATAAACGGCTTGGTGAATGATATTTTCTCTCATACTTCTATCTCTTGATATTGTCATGCCTAGGAAACTTTTAGGTTGACCTAAGTCTTTCATTTTAAATACATTACACAAGTAGTCTTTTATTTGATTTAATTTTTTAAGATTATTACTCACTATTAGCATGTCGTCTACATAAAGAACAATAAATGCTATTTGGCCTATATGTCTCCATGTAAACAAACATGGATCGTGAAGATCATTCTGTAGGCCTATTTTCCGAGCTTTTTCGGAAAATCTTTCATTCCATCTGGATGGACTCACTTTTAAGAGTGCTCACTACCTCGGAGGGAGTTCCGAATTGACCGTGGCGCCGCCAACTAAAGCAACGAAAAAAAAAAATAACCAAACGGTCTACTATACCGACTAGCAGTGCCGTACTGCCGTCGCTAAGAAAACTCGACGAGGGGCCCCAATAATTTTTAATCAACTTATTACTACCGTAAATTATACATTTCATTTAGATAAAATAAATTTTTTTCGCTTTTTATAATCATAGAATCCCGCGTATGACTTTATTATTGTATAAAATTTCATTACCCAAAATTATTTATCTAATTGATAGAAGTGTTAAAATAAATAATAAATACTCGATAATTGATAAAAAAAACAAATTTCAAAACGTTGTGGTAGTATTTGTACAAAAAATAATGTTGTAAAAGCTAACAAAAATCGCGTCCACATCGCTATACGTAGCGATCAGCTGACAGCGGCCGCTCACCGCTTGGCAGTCTGACGCCTCGGCTCGTGCCATGGATGCGGAGACGACTCGGCTATTCGGCTATCGTCGGCTTTTTTCGGTGTGTTGATAGATATATCTACGGCATAACAGGCATCCAAGCAAAAATTAGCAATTTGTTTCTACATAAAACTGTTTCGTGAATCACCTTCAGCCATTGAGACTGATCAAGTCTGAATTTAATATTCATGGGAAAGCACTCGAAGTGCATGAACTTTGCGTTCGGAAGCGGTGATGTACAAGCTCGAATAGCTTTGGTATTGTATTTACAAATTTTTCTTTATTAAACAGAAGTAAGTCATCTCATAATCTTTTAACTGTAATCGCACCTTTTTCTGATCATTCATACTTACGAAAGGCTTCACGCTCGAGAATCGTCGAAATTGATAAGATATTTTCATAAAATAATGTACTCATAAAGAAATAAAAATTAGCCAGGCCATAATAATTCGGAATGTTTTCTTTAGAAATAATAGTCAAGGTAAAATCATTAAAAAAAAAAAAAAGTTTCGCATTCCAGAATTTGCAGCCATTCGATTCTTTACCTCACTACCATCCACTAAATTTTTATCGTGAATCACCTTCAGCCATTGAGACTGATCAAGTCTGAATTTAATATTCATGGGAAAGCACTCGAAGTGCATGAACTTTGCGTTCAGAAGCGGTGATGTGTAAGCTCGAATATCTTTGGTATTGTATTTACAAATTTATCCTTATTAAACAGAAGTAAGTCATCTCGTAATCTGTTAACTGTAATCGCACCTTTTTTTGATCATTCATACTTACGAAAGGCTTCACGCTCGAGAATCGTCGAAATTGATAAGGTATTCTCATAAAATAATGTACTCGTAAAGAAATAAAAATTAGCCAGGCCATAATAATTCAGAATGTTTTCTTTAGAAATAATAGTCAAAGTAAAATCATTAAAAAAAAAAAAAACAAGTTCTGGATTCCAGAGTTTGCAGTCATTCGATTCTTTACCTCACTACCATCCACTAAATTTTTATCGTGAATCACCTTCAGCCATTGAGACTGATCAAGTCTGAATTTAATATTCATGGGAGAGCACTCGAAGTGCATGAACTTTGCGTTCGGAAGCGGTGATGTACAAGCTCAAATACAATCTGTTTTACATTTCCAAGTCTATCTGAATCTATGTTTTTCTCCATTGCCCTTTCTGTCTCTCTGTCTTTTTTTATTTCTGTCTCTCTTTCTTTCTGTTTCTGTTTCCTTTCTTTTCCTCTTTCTCTCTTGGTATAAATATTGATTTGAAAAATTAATAAACCCATTAATACCCAAATGGTCGAGATTTTTCGGCAAACTTTGGGATAAAAACCTTAAAGTAAACGTCAAAAAATTGGTTGGAAATAAAAAAACAGTAACGTATTCTACTCAAATCTGCAACAACTAAGTAAATTTTGAATTTGGATAAGGCATATCGTTTTTGCATAGAAATTCATTGAAGTTGGGCTTGACGCGATAATTTATATCCTAGTTTAGTTTAGTTCCCATTTTGTAAAAATACATCATAACAACTAATTTGAATAATATTCGGCAACTTTACACCTCACGTCATTCTTTAACTAAGTTTGCTCCTGAAAAAAAATTTCTAACCCCTGTAAAATGCGATTAAAAATAGAAAGCATGGAAAAACTAATTATTTTATTAACAATTTGAAAAAAAAAATATTTGCTATTTTGAACTACAGAGTTTTGTACAGCATTAGAGGTAGTAGAAATGAGAGTTTATCTATTAATGTTTACAGTTTTCCTTTCAGATTTTTGAACTCAAAGCTTACCGAAATATCTCGGCCATTTTGGCGTTAATAAAGAATTTATTATTCAGGACGGTTTCCCTGATATTCCAATTCATCCAAGCTATTGATGACCGGAACATTTCCCTCAAATATTACTTCGTAATCTACCAGCTCATTCGTTCCAACATCTTCAAAACCATCTTCTTCATATTCTATATCATCGTATACTAAATCTTCATCTAAACTACATTCACTACTTGAATCATCATTAATCAAGCTATCATTGCCTCTATCATCTCCATATTCTCTATCGTCAACGCCATCATACCTTGCATTATCTTCATTCTCATTGTCTATACCGTCTTCAACTACATCTTCCATTACATCTTCAGTTTCAGCCGCAGTTTCAGGTAAAGTTGCCTTTGATGCTTTTTCTTGTGCACACACTCTTTGAGCATCTAAGATGTACTGGCGTTCACGTATTTCCATACGACGTTTGACCCTAGAATCAACAATTTCAGGAACTAGGCAGTTATAAAACCTTTGTGCAGTTTTCATCATTCGCTGTATGAAAGGTTCATTTCTCTCTACTAATGTTATGTGTATGGTTGTGGTAAAAACTACAAAATAACATTTTTTGCCTATCACCGCATCGCATTTGAGACTGCATTTGATAATAATACTTATGACGTGTATTTATAGAGAGTTCTCCATTTTTGGAATGCTTGAAAGCCTTGGAAATGTTGGTTTTCCTGTCCTGTATTGCATCAAAAGCAGGTCTATCTTTTGAATCCCAAGGACACTTAATTTCAACAACGGCATCATCACCAATCAAGCCATCAGGAGTTGCGCCAATGCCTGGAATAAGCTTAACGACAAACAATCCGCATGGCTGGACATCATAACCCATTTCTCGTCATTTGTCGATGGCTTTTGGTTCAGTTTCTTTCCCAAGTTATCCATGCTTCTTTGAATGGCCTTGGATACAAAATTATCCTGACATTAGCTGAGCAAGACGTATAAGTAGTCCAGTACAGATAATATTTTAGAAGGGAAAAAAAGTAATCAGTGAACCAACTGTGGGAATTGGTAGTACAAATGATACTGATTACTGGAAAAATTTTTTATTTTGAAATATATGTGAAATTAAAAAATGGGGGTGGGTTTTAGGGGTGAAAAATGGTTTTTCGCGTTTTCCGAAAAACTGCGCATCCTATCAAAAAAGTTCAAGTGTAAAAGTTGTAGGTAATTAAAAAACCTACAATTTTCTACAGATCGGTTTTTCACAAAACCTAAAAAATAACCATGAAAAACGCAAAAAACCACTTTTTTCGTTTTTTATTTTTCATGTCCACAAAAATTGTTTAAACTTAACAATATTTGGAAAAATTTTAGTTTTTTATATGCATAATTTGTGTTTTTTTTTTTTTTTGGGCAAAAATATTCAATGGTTTCTGAGATATTCGAAATATACGGAAATTTTTTTTTTTTTTTTAACTTAAATAAACCCATATAAATTTTGTTTAGAAAATTCTGGTGGGGCTCATTTTTTTCCTTTGATTTCAAACTTTTTGAATGTAGAAAAAAAAAATTATTATTTACATGGAAAAAATTCGAATAAAAAGCGAAAAACTGAAAATTCGATGTTTTAAAACTGCGTCCTTGATGAAAATGATCGTATTTGTTATAAATTTTTTTTTTTATCAATATTTTTGGTAGAAGTTGATTTCCAATGTTGAATAAAATTTTAAATAAATGATTAATCAACCATGAAGTCTATGAAGTGAGAAAAAGTAAAGAAAATAACTGAAAATCTTGCAAAGTCGAAAAATTGAGATTTGTAAAAATTTAGATTTTGGTTTTGTATCATAATAAAATTGTTTTTAAGCACGACCGGCCCCGAAAGGGTCGGGAGCGCCTTATAAGTTCGGGAGAGCAAAAAGTGTTACCTTCTTAAAATCGAGCCTAGATTACGAAAAAATGATTTTTAATGTGTTTTGAGGCCGTTTTAAGTGTTATTTTGCATGTCCCACTTTCGCTATTTTACGCATTTACGAAAAAGTACAAAATTGTACAAAGGCTTTCTAAAAATTGGTCGAACCGATTTTCACTGGGTGAACGGGAGAAGGTTCGTTTCCGCGTCTTATAATGATGGTTCCAATTCCAGCATGACCGGACCACACTGGAACGAATAACGCATACAAAAACGATTTACAATGTTCATTTGACGCTAATTTTAACGCAACTACAAAATTGTACAAAGGTTTTCTCGAAATTGGTCGAACCGATTTTCACCGGGTGAACGGGGAAAGGTTCGTTTTCGCGTCCCTTAATGATGGTCCCAATTCCATCATGACCGGACCACACTGGAACGAATAACGCATACAAAAACGATTTACAATGTTCATTTGACGCTAATTTTAACGCAACTACAAAATTGTACAAAGGTTTTCTCGAAATTGGTCGAACCGATTTTCACCGGGTGAACGGAAAAAGGTTCGTTTTCGCGTCCCTTAATGATGGTCCCAATTCCAGCATGATCAAATCACACTGGAACGAATAACGCATACAAAAACGATTCACAATGTTCATTTAACGCTAATTTTAACGCAACTTCAAAATTGTACAAAGGTTTTCTCGAAATTGGTCGAACCGATTTTCACCGGGTGAACGGGAAAAGGTTCGTTTTCGTGTCCCATAATGATGGTCCCAATTCCAGCATGATCGGATCACACTGGAACGAATAACGCATACAAAAACGATTTACAATGTTCATTTGACGCTAATTTTACCGCAACTACAAAATTGTACAAAGGTTTTCTCGAAATTGGTCGAACCGATTTTCACCGGGTGAACGGGAAAAGGTTCGTTTTCGCGTCCCATAACTCTGGTTCCAATTCCAGCATGATTGGATCACACTGGAGCGAATAACGCATACAAAAACGATTTACAATGTTCATTTGACGCTAATTTTAACGCAACTACAAAATTGTACAAAGGTTTTCTCGAAATTGGTCGAACCGATTTTCACCGGGTGGACGGAAAAAGGTTCGTTTTCGCGTCCCTTAATGATGGTCCCAATTCCAGCATGATCAAATCACACTGGAACGAATAACGCATACAAAAACGATTCACAATGTTCATTTAACGCTAATTTTAACGCAACTTCAAAATTGTACAAAGGTTTTCTCGAAATTGGTCGAACCGATTTTCACCGGGTGAACGGGAAAAGGTTCGTTTTCGTGTCCCATAATGATGGTCCCAATTCCAGCATGATCGGATCACACTGGAACGAATAACGCATACAAAAACGATTTACAATGTTCATTTTAACGCAACTTCAAAATTGTACAAAGGTTTTCTCGAAATTGGTCGAACCGATTTTCACCGGGTGAACGGGAAAAGGTTCGTTTTCGCGTCCCATAACTCTGGTTCCAATTCCAGCATGATTGGATCACACTGGAGCGAATAACGCATACAAAAACGATTTACAATGTTCATTTGACGCTAATTTTAACGCAACTACAAAATTGTACAAAGGTTTTCTCGAAATTGGTCGAACCGATTTTCACCGGGTGGACGGAAAAAGGTTCGTTTTCGCGTCCCTTAATGATGGTCTCAATTCCAGCATGACCGGACCACACTGGAACGAATAACGCATACAAAAACGATTTACAATGTTCATTTGACGCTAATTTTACCGCAACTTCAAAATTGTACAAAGGTTTTCTCGAAATTGGTCGAACCGATTTTCACCGGGTGAACGGGAAAAGGTTCGTTTTCGCGTCCCATAATGATGGTCCCAATTCCAGCATGATCGGATCACACTGGAACAAATAACGCATACAAAAACGATTTACAATGTTCATTTAACGCTAATTTTAACGCAACTACATAATTGTACAAAGGTTTTCTCGAAATTGGTCGAACTGATTTTCACCGAGTGAACGGGAAAAGGTTCGTTTTCGCGTCCCATAACTCTGGTTCCAATTCCAGCATGATTGGATCACACTGGAGCGAATAACGCATACAAAAACGATTTACAATGTTCATTTGACGCTAATTTTAACGCAACTACAAAATTGTACAAAGGTTTTCTCGAAATTGGTCGAACCGATTTTCACCGGGTGGACGGAAAAAGGTTCGTTTTCGCGTCCCTTAATGATGGTCCCAATTCCAGCATGATCAAATCACACTGGAACGAATAACGCATACAAAAACGATTCACAATGTTCATTTAACGCTAATTTTAACGCAACTTCAAAATTGTACAAAGGTTTTCTCGAAATTGGTCGAACCGATTTTCACCGGGTGAACGGGAAAAGGTTCGTTTTCGTGTCCCATAATGATGGTCCCAATTCCAGCATGATCGGATCACACTGGAACGAATAACGCATACAAAAACGATTTACAATGTTCATTTTAACGCAACTTCAAAATTGTACAAAGGTTTTCTCGAAATTGGTCGAACCGATTTTCACCGGGTGAACGGGAAAAGGTTCGTTTTCGCGTCCCATAACTCTGGTTCCAATTCCAGCATGATTGGATCACACTGGAGCGAATAACGCATACAAAAACGATTTACAATGTTCATTTGACGCTAATTTTAACGCAACTACAAAATTGTACAAAGGTTTTCTCGAAATTGGTCGAACCGATTTTCACCGGGTGGACGGAAAAAGGTTCGTTTTCGCGTCCCTTAATGATGGTCTCAATTCCAGCATGACCGGACCACACTGGAACGAATAACGCATACAAAAACGATTTACAATGTTCATTTGACGCTAATTTTACCGCAACTTCAAAATTGTACAAAGGTTTTCTCGAAATTGGTCGAACCGATTTTCACCGGGTGAACGGGAAAAGGTTCGTTTTCGCGTCCCATAATGATGGTCCCAATTCCAGCATGATCGGATCACACTGGAACAAATAACGCATACAAAAACGATTTACAATGTTCATTTAACGCTAATTTTAACGCAACTACATAATTGTACAAAGGTTTTCTCGAAATTGGTCGAACTGATTTTCACCGAGTGAACGGGAAAAGGTTCGTTTTCGCGTCCCATAACTCTGGTTCCAATTCCAGCATGATTGGATCACACTGGAGCGAATAACGCATACAAAAACGATTTACAATGTTCATTTTAACGCAACTACAAAATTGACCAAAGGTTTTCTCAAAATTGGTCGAATTGATTTCCACCGGGTGGACGGGAAAAGGCTCGTTTTCGCGTCCCATAACTCTGGTCCCAATTCCAGCATGATCGGATCACACTGGAACGAATAACGCATACAAAAACGTTTTACAATATACGTTAAACGCTAATTTTATCGCAACTACAAAATTGTCAAAGGTTTTCTCGAAATCGGCCGAACAAATTTAGAAACTTCTATGTAATTAAAAAACAGTTTTTTAACCACGAAAATTAGACCTTACAAATTTGTCAAATAAATAAAAATTATTGTAAATCATTCTCAATGAAAAGTGTACAGTTTAAAAGTAATGATTTTATAAACTTCGTTGAAGTTTAGCCAGTTTGAAAATTTAAATACTTGTTTTTAATTATAAAAATCATTCTTGATTTGCATCAAGAGCAGTTGTTCAATTTCAATTTGTATTACACAAATTATTTTTGAAATTTATTCGTTAAATTTAAAAATAAAAGAATATTTCAAAAATGATTTTCAGTATACAATAATCAAAACCTTAATGTTAATTAGGAAAAAAAAAAAATGATAATAATAAAGCTAAAAAATCTTCATGATGCCTTATGTACTCGATGAATGACTTCATACCATTATCTTCGAAGATATTTTCTATTCAGCCAATGTAGTAGTTTTGAATGATTATGATCTCCAGAACTGTCTTCACCCATAATAATAATATTGACATGAGTTGGTATAAATCCTGTGAAAACACTGTAACAATTATTTTTATTAGTTAATTTTTGAAATGACACTGTAAAGATTGAAGGTTAAAAAAAAAATATTTAAAAAAATGATTTTCAGCTTAA
Organism: Encarsia formosa; assembly: GCA_038277355.1. Classification (NCBI taxonomy): domain Eukaryota; kingdom Metazoa; phylum Arthropoda; class Insecta; order Hymenoptera; family Aphelinidae; genus Encarsia; species Encarsia formosa. The sequence goes on along the minus strand of CM076185.1, from coordinate 30,290,846 downwards.
AATAATTAAAATCTTAGTATTAATTATGAAATAAAAAAAATTTTGCAGATTTTCATTATTCCTCCTGTATTCGATGAATGATTTCATACTATTTTCTTCGAAGATTTTTTCCAATCAACCAAAGTAGTAGTTTTGAAAGCTCATGATCTCCACAACTGTCCTCATCCAAAATAATCATAGTCTCCAACTCTTGCTTTTTGAATCCATACAAATCCTGTAAAAGTGTCATAATCATTGGTTTTTCATTTATTAAATGATTTGAGTTGCTACAACATCAACAATTTTTATTTATATAAAACTTTCAGATATTAACTAAAATTTATTATTTATTAAAAAAATTTCGCATAAATCTAATCTATATATAAATTAATAAACACTTACAGTAACAATTAGCCTCAAGGGACTGGACAGATTTTTTCTGAAAAAATGATGAACTTCTTCTTCTAATTAAGCCATACTAAATTGATTATTTGAGGTATAAGCTAAAGGTATCGAGCAGTCCGTATGATGACTTAGATTGCCGTTCGGGCCGTTGTACCGAGCGGACGTATTTTGGTCGCTCCGAGAACGGCACGTGTAACTTACGAGTAGTCTGATTTCTCACTTTTTTTTTTGGCCTCCTGGCCTACGTGTGCATATCCGCTACTTCTTTTTGCAGTTTTCGCTTGCTAGAGCGAGAACTGCTGTAATTTTGGGTTATTTGCAGTGTCTTTTGTTAGAAAGACTACCACCATAACCTAAAATGGCCGCTCTCTTGGCTGAATTCTTTGTTCCAGTTCGTTCTTACTCTGATTCCGCCGAAATTTGTCCTACTGACGAACAAGCCATAGTTATACCGGTTAGGAGAGAAATTCCTTCTCTCGTGTACTGCACAGAACTCAACAAACACATTAACGATGACAAAAGTTTTGGTTATATTTCAAGATTATCTGGGGATCGTCTGTGTATAGTGTTCAAAAATCCAGCGCACGCTGAAAAACTCGTTAACGAAGTCAAGGAAATCATAGTGAATGATGAAGAGGTCCCGATAAAATTTTTCGTTGCTAGAGCGCTTAAAGTGATTATTTCTAATGCTGGATACGGCATAACTAATTCATCGATAAAAACTTTTCTCACGAGAGATTGCAAAATACGAACATCATCAAGTGTATCAACACTGAAAGCTAATGTCGACCCTGAAGGTGCTCTCTTTAAAAACGCTCTCAGTTTTAGACGCGTAGTCTATATACATCCTGAGGATGTGAATAAGCTGCCAAAACGCCCAGTTAAGTTTTCTACTTCCACACATTCGTTTCATGTCTTCTTTGATATTGAGTCGGCTAAATGTTTCGTGTGCTCTAAAACAGAGCATTATAGAACAAACTGTCCTAATGTAGAAAAAATTCAGGCCGAAAAAAATAAAGTCGGGATACAAGTAGGCAGCCATGTTAATAATGAACAGCCAGCAGACAACATCAACGAGTCGGACCAAGCCACCGAGCATGCGCAAGATACCTCTGTTCAAGCTTCGGAGAGCTCTCCCTCTTTCTCTCTTTCGGTGCCGCCTAGCTTTGCAGAAGTAACTGCCGGCAGCAGGCAGACGCCAGACAAGCGAGATTCCACAGATCAGCTGACTTCTTCGCTCAACTACGTATCGTTACCTAACAGTGTGACTACAAAACTGAACGACGCGAACGAGGCAGAGCTATCTCTATCTCTGTGTCATAGCCAAAGCATGGACCTTGAACAGCTGGCTTCTTCGCATAAGTATACTTTGCCATCAGCACCTCTCACTTCCACTTCTACACAGGATAATGCAAACAACCTAGAACCAACTTTACTTCTCAGTCAAACTACGGATCAGACTTTCAAACGGCCGCACTCCACATCGTCTCGCAGTAATCTTTCGGAGCCAGACTCACAGAGTGTGCACTCGCAAAACGCTTTCGGAGCTGATGTTAAAGACAAACCGCCAACAAAGCCGAAACAAAAACTAAAGAATGCAGCTAAAAAACTTCGCACAGATAATGAGAAAGAATGTACAGAACGCAAGTTCACGATAGGTTCACAGCTTGAACCAGCTAGAGTGCACATTGAGGCTATCCTAGCGAAACATAACCTCAATTTTGACGGCTTTGTGGAAATAATGCTAAAATCATCACTCAGTGACTCTATTGAAAGGAAAAGCATCGCATTATCATACTCGAAAGAAGTCCTTGGACTAGACAATCTTATTAAAGAAGTTCACTCATTAGTTGCAGGTAGATCAATAAAAAATAAACTAACTAAATTTCGTAAGGCTTTAGAAAACAGCGAGTCCACAGATGACAATCTGTCGGACACTTCAACCTCCTCGTTGGCCTCCAATGTCAATGATTTGGGGTAAAAATAGAAGAAAGAGCGTAAATATTAAACAAAATTTCAGCTACAATGACTAATTCATCTCAACAAAGTCAGATTAAGATAGATAGAAACCTCAGGATATTATACTGGAATTGCAAAAGCTATGAACAACGCAAACTCGAGATTTTAAAGGCCTCCTGCAACTATGATATTATTGTTTGTGTCGAAACTTGGCTAACCAAAGACCTACACGTTCATCTCCCCGGTTTCATCACTCTCAGGAAGGACCGTCCTTCAAACGGTGGCCTACCACGTCGAGATCCTGATCATCTGGAGCAGCAGAGAAGACGAGCAGGTGGCATCATCGTCTTTATCCGTAGTGACCTAGAATTTGAAGAGATCAAAAACATTGAGGTGCCCTGTCCATCAGTTGAGTTGTTAGATGTGAAATTAACTAATACTATTCCTATGTTTGATTTTTTTGTGTGCTACCGGACACCAGGTGTCACCCTCTCTCAGGGTCAATGGGACGTGATATTTGGGAATGTGGGTAACGGGGGATTTTTGGCTGTGGGTGACTTTAACGCACATAGTTCCTCGTGGAATTGTCATGATAATGATGATAATGGTAACAGATTGGAGGAATGCATAGATAAGTTTGACATTTTCTTGCATAATAATGATACGTTCACGTATATTGAACCGCACAGAGGTTATAGATCTAATATTGACCTTGTTATGTTTTCCTCTAATCTGGCCAATCTTATTTTCCTTGAAGTTGAGGCTGACACCTGGGGTTCGGATCATTTTCCGATATCGATAGAAATGAATGTTGAGAGGGCTGTTTATGATAAGAAATCTTTCAAGTTGAAGACCAAGCGCACTGACTGGTCTAAATTTAGTGAGAAGTTGATGGACTCGCACGGTGAGTTTTTTACGGATCAATTTGAGTCAAAGTCTCCCGTCCAGAAGATGGGGTTTTTTACGAAAATTGTGACAGAATCACTTGTTATTTCTACCCCAAGTAGGCGTCGCAACAAGATGCCTAGGAAACCAAGGAATCCTGCTCCTTGGTGGGACGCCGACTGTGACAAAGTTAAGCGACTCAGAACTGCTGCTTATAAGAGGTGGGACTTCTCGGGAACACTTTCAGATCTTTTTGAGTATAAACGCGCGTGCGCTGTTGCCAGAAGGACGTTTAAGGAGAAGAAGCGGAAAAACTTCCGTGACTTTGCCAGTACTATTAATCTGAGGACTAATCCCTCGTACGTTTGGAGGAAATGTCGGGTTTTTAAAAATAATAGGGTCAAAGTGAAAGATCATGGTGGTTCCGAGAACTCCCAGTTAGAGCAGGCGGAGGAGACCATGGACAAAATCTGTCCACCGTGGGTCCAAACTGACCCCTCTTGGCTTCTGAATCATGGATACAACGAGTTTTTTGAAGCTAGGTTTACTTTCGCGGAGTTTAATGCTGCTCTTAGGCCCAAGCGCGTCGAGTCAGCTTAGGGGATGGATGGTATTGACTTCGATGTCATTAAACGCCTGCCAATCGAGTACACACTTCTTCTTACCGACATTTTTAGTGATATTTATCAGGCCGGCGAGTTTCCGGAGGAGTGGAGGAACTCGTTTGTCCATCTGATTCCGAAGCCGGGAGGGGCAGGTTTTCGCCCTATTTCGCTGACTGTCTGTTTATGTAAGCTGCTTGAGACGCTTGTCAAAAATCGCTTGGAAGCTTGGGTTGAGGAGTTTGAGCTTATCCCCGACGAACAGAGTGGGTACAGAAAGGGACGTTCGTGCATTGACAATTTGACTAATCTGGTGCTGAAAATTGATGAAGCTTTTTTGACAGGGGGGGAGGTCGTGGCGGTGTTTTTGGATGTGCAAGGTGCATTTGATAATGTACGCCCTGACATCCTCCTCTCCAAGTTAGCTGAGATGGGATGCTCAGGCAGCGTTTTGAGATTTGTTGGATTTTTGACTAATGAAAGGACGGTGTTTGCTGCGTACCTGGGATTCAAGTCGAGGAAGTCATATAAAGGGGTGCTGCAGGGTGGGGTGCTGAGCCCTCTCTTATACCTCATCTACGTTTCGGGGATAGGCTCAAGGCTCAAATCACACACTTGTAAGTCGTAATATGCGGACGACGAAGCGTACTATGTTAAATGCAAGAACACCGCAGGGTCTCGTACCTGGGCCCTAGGAGCACTAGAGAATTAGCTCGACATCATTGACGAAGAGCTCTCTAAGCTTGGTCTGGAGCTATCCCCTTCCAAGTCCCGCTTTGTTCACTTCAGCCGATCAGGTCTTGTGCCTGGTACATCTAGTATTCGCGTACGTGACGAGGTAATTTATTCGACTGATTCGGTTAAGTTTCTGGGTATGCACTTTGATTACTGTCTTGATTTTGATCTCCACGTAGAGGCAGTGCGCCGTAGGTGTTTTAAGGCTCTTAATATTGTTAAATTTTTATGCGGAACTTGGTGGGGTTCCGACCCAGAGACTTTGACTGCTTTATATAAAAGCTACGTGCGTTCCATAATTGATTATGGAAGTTTTTTATATTTAGGTAATAGCTCTAAGGCTTTAGATAGAATTGAAAAGATACAGTACTCAGCCATACGTTTGGCCTTGGGCTATAGGATTAGCACCCCGACAAACATTCTTCTGGCTGAGGCCAGGGTTACTTCGATTAGGGAAAGGTCGAAGTTTCTTGGAAACTGCTACCTTACCAAGATTTTTGCTGGCTTGAACTACGACATCGCTGATAATATACGTAAGTACGCATCCGCTAAAGCAAAGAGAAAACCAAGAAAGTGTCGCGTTATTGGTAATTGTATAGTTGAATCTGTGAATTTTTCAAGGAAAGTAGATAGTGCTCGAAAATTTGGTATTTCCTGCTCGACTTTCCAGAATGCTTGCCTTTCTCTTCCTGTTAATCTCGACTTTGGTAGGATCATCGCGTCTTCAAGCGATCCTGATGGGCTTGTTCTTGACTATATTAGTGAGAGAGGCGCGAAGGCGTTGTACACGGACGGAAGCAAGCAGACTGAAGTCGAGCTGGTAGGCGCAGCGGTAATCTCTCAAGACCTTAATTTTAGGTCTAGAGTCAGCCTGATTAGCGAGGCGTCGGTCTTTACGGCTGAGTGTCTTGCGATTAGCCTGGCTTTGGACCCGGTACTTGAGAGCGATGAGCGCAGCTTTATCGTTCTCTCGGATTCCCGAAGTGCTCTGCAGAGCCTTGAAGGCAGACCCTTTGGTATCAAGATCAGTAGGCACGTTCGGGACATCAAGTCCAAGTATGCCGATTTTTCTGCTCGCTTTCCGGGCAAGACACTCGTGTTTTTGTGGATTCCCTCCCATTCCGGGATCCGAGGGAACGATGAGGCTGATGCTGCAGCGAAGGAGGCTTCGCTCGCGGTATTGCTAAACACTAGGACTGTACCGTTCACGGACCTTTTTCAAAAATTCCGGGACCAATCTATTGTGAACTCCAATGAGACACTACGCGAGCAGGCTAAGTCAAAAGGCACCAGATACTTCGATTTCTTTGACGATCTATCCAAACGAAAACCCTGGTTTTATAAATTGAAAATACCTCGCGAAATAATTGTCACGATTAACAGGTGTCGAGCCAACCACTATAATTTGGCGTTATAGCTTGCAAGAGTCAATATTGTCAATGACCCTTCATGTTCTTGCGGCTACGAGGAAGAGGACTTAGACCATGTCCTGTGGCAGTGTTCGCGTTTTAGTGAACAGAGAGCAGTATTGTATAATGAGCCTCATGGATTGGGCTTTGTCCCTCCCCTGTGCTCGACCATGTTTATTGCTGGCCCGAACATTGCAGCATGCGTGGTCTTGTGCCGCTTCCTCAAAAAATGTAATCTATCCGTATGAATCTTATTCAATCTTGTTATGCTCAAATTTATCACACTTTTTTGATTCATGTAAATAATATTGTACAACTTTTTGTCGTCGCTAATAAGCAAGATATATAGCATAAAAATGCGACGTTAAATAAACCAATAAAAAAAAAAAAAAAAAAAGAATGATGACTTAAAAAAATTGTTCCATTGTCACTAATGAGTTCCAGAGTTGAAGTTTCTTGAAAAATTTTTTTTTTAATTAATTTTTCCACAAATTATTTAAAATAAATTTTCTCAAAAAAAACGAGGTGTCCAATAAAATTAATCATATTGCTCCAAACAGACTTTTAATTAAAATCTATTCTTCTTAGACTCATCTCAAGTTATTTTCCAATAATAAACTATTAGCTCTAGTATAATGCAGGGGTAAAAGCGCATACCCTATGCATTATTGTGAAAACTTCTCACTGGAGCTGATGGAAAAGGCGTATGCAGCTATTTCTTGATCTTTACTCTTCTGTCTTCATCCTTGATTATTTATCTTCAATCTTCATTCTTGATTTTGATACTTGCTCTTCAACCTTTATGTCCATGACAAATAAGTAATTAAAAAAAAAAAAAAAAAATTTTTTAATTCAAAACAAGTCAGTAAGTAGATTGTGTTGTGTTGATCTTCATATTAATTTTAACTTTAAAATCTTTTCCTTTTTCAACACATGTTGATAAACAGTGAACCAAGAACCGATAATTTTCAATTCTTCTTAGACTCATCTCAAGTTACTTTTCATTAATAGACTATTAGCTTTAGTACAATGCAGGGGTAAAAGCGCATACCCTATGCATTACAGTGAAAACTTCTCACTGGAGCTGATGGAAAAGGCGTATGCAGCTATTTCTTGATCTTCACTCTTCAGTCTTCATTCTTGATTATTTTTCTTCAATCTTCATTCTTGATTTTGATACTTGCTCTTCAACCTTTATGTCCATGACAAATAAGTAATTAAAAAAAAAAAAAAAAATTTTTTAATTCAAAACAAGTCAGTAAGTAGATTGTGTTGTGTTGATCTTCATATTAATTTTAACTTTAAAATCTTTTCCTTTTTCAACACATGTTGATAAACAGTGAACCAAGAACCGATAATTTTCAATTCTTCTTAGACTCATCTCAAGTTACTTTTCATTAATAGACTATTAGCTTTAGTACAATGCAGGGGTAAAAGCGCATACCCTATGCATTACAGTGAAAACTTCTCACTGGAGCTGATGGAAAAGGCGTATGCAGCTATTTCTTGATCTTCACTCTTCAGTCTTCATTCTTGATTATTTTTCTTCAATCTTCATTCTTGATTTTGATACTTGCTCTTCAATCTTTATGTCTATAACTAACAAGTAATTAAAAAAAAAACACTTTTTTTTAATTCAAAACAAGTAAAGATTGTATTGTGTGGATCTACATATTAATTGTAACTTTAAAATCTTTTCCTTATTTAACACATATAGATAAACAATGAACCAATAACACAAAAATCTGTGCATCTTAACTAGGTACACACTTTAATTAAAATCTTGATTGATCACTTCAAAACTATACCTCACTTCATCACACTTCAAAGGTATACCTTGATTGGTATTCAAAAAAAAAAAAAAAAAAAAAAAAAAAAAAACCAAGTAAGAACTCAGCTTTTCTCTTTAATTTTTGCTTTTAATTTTAGATTTCCAATTTGTTTTATTGATCTACACTTTTCAATTCTTGATTCATCTTCAATCTTGATTTTTATCTTCAATCTTCTATCTTCATTTTTTATCTTCAAACTTCACACCAGCATCCAGCAATAACTTCAAAAAATCTGAGTTTTTCTTTTGGCTGCAAGCTGCTGTATTGCCTTTAACTATAGCTTTGTTTAAGTCATCTCGTCTATAACTCGCCAAGGCTGTATGGTTAAGTAGAAGTTTTGCATTAAAACTTTTGCAAAATGTTTCACACTATGAATTAAAATTAAAAACTTTACAGAAACTACAATTAATTCTAAAATAATTCTATGTCAACAACAACAACAACAACATTGTTCGATTTAAAGATCGATATCTCGAAGGTGAACGTCAAGAGTCTACAACTGACACGCCCTCTACGCAGCAAAAATAGAACTCTTATTCAAATTTTTTCTCACTCTAATTTTTTTTTTAACATAATTGATAAAGTGAAGTTATTCTACACTAATTTATTGATTGCTTAAATAAATTCTTTTTTTTTTTTTAATATATTGCGCAGCTATAAACTTTCAGGTTTCTATACGACTATGTATAAAAAAAATTTAATAAAATTTATGTTATGTTGGAGTATAATAATCTTTTGCAGTATAGAATTATAATTAATTATTTTTAAATATCAGCAAACACAACATGAATTTGAAGGTAAAAATGAAACCAATAAATACTAAAACTACACTGTCGAGCGCGAAGCGCGAGTGTCGGCCGGTCGTGCTTTTCATGCATCGCGCGGAGCGGTAGTGGAGCGTAGCGATGCAAGGGCGGAGGTGTTTTTGCCCAAATATTTTTTAAAGTATCGGACTTTGCTTTTTGAAATATCGCAGCTTTGCTGCGCAAAGTCCGATACTTTAAAAAATATTCGGGCAAAAACACCGGAGCAGGCAAGCCGCCCGGCCTCTTGAGCGAAGTGAAAGGGGCGGGGGGCGTGCTAGTTTTTTTTTTCACAGTATTGACTTTATTTATTTATAAACAATTAAAAATAAAATTATTATAACTCTATTTTAGTTCATAACTCCTCTCGCCTAACAGTATGTTTTGTTACGGTAAAAAAAAAGTTCATCTATAAATTATTACTATTAGTCCTATATTATTATTATTATTATTATAACAATTATTAATTTTATTAACTAAAAATTTTATACGATTTTGTAAAAGTTCATGAAGGAAAATTTTTTTAAACATTATTTTTTTCCTTCTCTTTGGTGCAGGGGCTGCGACTTCTTCTTCAAGTTTATCTCCTTCATTTTTTCTTTCTTGATCTCTAGCAGTATTATGATTAGCATTATCGTAGATATACTGAACGTAAGCATCATTATTAACTGAATGGTTTGTGGGATCTTGAGTAAAAACTTATATTTTTATCGATTTATGCATTTTCTTACATTTTGAGTTCAACTCGCAAGAACTCGGAAACCAGTCGATATTTTTTGATTAAATTTCAGCATTATGTTCTTAAACCTTTTCCGATAACAATGGAATGTTCAAATATTTTTAAAAATTTTCAGAACTGCGTAATTAACGTTTAAAAAAAAAGTTAGCGGTTTATAACCTAAAACTTTGGTTTAACAAAGTAAGAATAAAAGTCCATATTTGAAAAAACTTAAAGCAAGGAAGTTGTTTCTTAGGTCCTGAAGAACATTTTCGTAAAGTTTCAAAGAGATTCTTCAAACAGGTAAAAATTAAGGGGGTACATATACCTAAAATTTTTCAAAAAATTAATTTTCAGGTTTTTGTGTCTTTTGATGTACTTTTACATCAGCTTTCAAATGCCGCAAACCACGTTTCTTAATTCGTTAAGGAAAAAAAGTTACAGTTTATTTAATGAAGACATTCAATTTATTAAATTAACGTTGAAATGGCTTTTTTTGAAATTCAAGAATTTCAAGTCAGTTCTAGCAGCAGAAATACTATCTACGATACTAGGTACAAATGCTTTTTCGATGTATTTTTTCCTTTTTTAATTTTCTATTTTGAAATGTAGGTATAATTTTTTTTTATCCACGAACAGAACTATATTTTATCGTTTTCGTCTAATAAAAGCGATGAAAAAACAGAAATTTTTTTTATCTGTGATTAGATTTTTTCCGTGACATAATATCTTAATAATGAAAATTAAGAATGACCGATTAACTTTCATTTCAAGTCTAATGCTAAAAACAATTTATTAATTTAGAATCGATCGCGTAAAAAAATTTATAAACCTTATGACATAATATATGACATATATTACCTGTATGAGTCTACTTTAGTATATTACATCAATTAGTATCGAATATCGATCTATCGATATCAAATTAGGTATTTCTGTAGCGTTGCAAGTTCATGACGTCTTTTTTGTTCTTTGAGTCATATTTCTAGTAAAATTTTACTTTACTTGGTTTTGTTTTTGTTATTATTTTAATCTCAAGTAAATAAGTTAGTTTTATTCAAAAAAAAATTTAAGAATAAATGACCAATTCTTACCAGTTAAACTTATGAAGTTTTTTAGTTGTTAAAAAAAAGGTGTTTATAATGTACAAATGTGAAGTGAAAAAATAATTCTGTGATTTAAAGTTAAAGATAATTTTTAGATAATTGCATATGAAGACTCCGCTGACTCAAAGTCTTAACCTGGTCTTGGTGCCTAATAGTGTGAAATCTGTGTTTTTGATAAATGATAAAAAAGCTAATTGGGTCACTTTAGGAGCAGGAGCAAAAAAATAAAGTATCCGGCTATGTGCAAAAGAGTATTTACATCAAGCAAGAGTCATGTGACAAGATATTTTCAAGATATAAATGTTTATGTGTTGGTGTGTTACATTTTATTCATCAAAATCTGTTCAGAACTTTAAAAGTCATTTTCTCAAATATGTGATTTTTGAGAAAATGAGGGCATTGCTCGTAAAGCCAAAATTTTTCCAGACAGCGGATGATGTACCCAGGACTTTGCACACTTATTCTACATGTGAACCCTCAGGGAACCAAATCCAAGCTTTATAAAGCTACTTGCACACCATAAATTGACTAAAATGATAAAAACTATCCAAATTTTCACTACATTAAGCAACTTCAAAGTATGCAAATAGCTTTATAGTGCTTGGATTTGGTTTCCTGAGGATCCGCTCATAAGGATTCACATATAGAATAAGTGTGCAAAGTCCTGAGTCCATCCGCTATCTGGAAAGATTTTGGCTTTACGAGCAATGAACTTTTATTTCTTAAATAAGCTATATTTTATGTTACTTAGAAAATCATGTTTTTGGACTAACTAAATGTGTAAAATAGTGTAAAAATGTGGGTATAATCTGGAAAAAAAAAATCTTTTTAAATAAATAATTTTAAAAAATCTTACAAAATATTTTTTGAGGTTTTTTTTTTAGGTATATCCCGACAGGGAATTGCTGTGCGGGCTGGAGCCTGGGCCCGTACGGGCTGCCCTGCTGCCCGTACGGGGCATGACCGGGCTGAACCCCTAAAAACCGCAAAAAAGAAACGCGGCGGTAGCCGGGCCCAGTACGGGCTCCCCGGTTTGCCACTATATACAGATATACAACTCTATGCGTAGGACTTGTATGTGCTTATTTACGTCATTCGTTATTGTAATCGGCTTGTGTTGACACTTGAATTAAATATTTTCAACAAAGTTAAGTATTAATAATAAATCGTTAATTACACATTTCTAAGGTCATTAATCGTATTTATATGAAAAAATGTGTTCTAAAAAAATTAATGTTTGAGGTTAGGAAATTTATTTATTTTTTTTTTACTTTTGATGGATTCTGATGCTAAACAAGTTGTTTAGCATCAGAATCAACATAAATTCTTTAATAAAATTTTTTAAATGAAGAAATAAGGTTAGAAATGAAACTAGTTACAAAAGGATCTTATTCTTACTGATTAGTATTTTTTTTTATTTAAGTTAATTTTTTGTAAATTAACCAAATAAACATTAAATATTTTAAAAGACAATCATAATATCTACATGATCAGTAGGTAATGGCAGCGATAGCGTGACCGCGCGCGCATGTGCAGTGCCACATTTTTGGTGAAGATGTAACCTACTAGCCTCATGCTCGACGGCAGTTATTATTCCGCATTAAAATCAAAAACAAAAACAATAATCGAAAAAAGGACTTTGTAGCGCTCTTGTTGCTACTTTTTGCAAGGGTGCTTCAAAGCCCTTTTTTCGATTTTTGTTTTTGTTTTTTGTAGAACGCGGAATAGTGCTCCAAGCACGATGGGGCTGCCAGGCTCTAGCCGCGTTACACCCCGTACGGTCTGTGAAGTGGCTGCCCGTACGGGGCCAGGCACATTGGCTGGGCTGCCAGGCTAGAATTCCCTGTCGGGATGTACCCCCTTAACAGCGTTTTTTAAAAAGCGGATGGGCTTGCCTGGGTCAAGCTCCAGCGCTGCAGCCCAGCTGGCAGCACTCGGCTTCGGTATACCTATGAATAGGCTTCGGGAAAAAAACAGCAACCTTATGCCGATTTTTCGGGCGTAAGTTTACCTGATAGTACAGTACCGATACTGGTAAAAACTAGCGCGCCCCCCGCCCCACAGTGATGTAAAATTTTGCAACGGGCAAAAAAGTAATTACGTATAAACTACATATCCCAGCAACATGCGGTTTGCTGGAAATTAAAGAAGAGCAATTGTACTGTATAGGAAAATTATAAAACTGTATAATATTTTCTTCTTTTATAGAAAAAAACAGGTTTAAAAAAAAAGGTTATGTTTGTCATTAATGATTCCGAATGAAAAATGTTTTTAGACATATTGTAGTCGTTTTTTTCGATTTTATTAAACGAAATTTATCATAATTTGATATAAAATAATTGTACCTAATATTGTCATGAACCTAATATGGTCATCTCTGATATTTTGAACATGAACGGGTGGTTTTCATTTTGCAAAGTGAGAAGAGGTAAAACATACTAAACTAGTAAGTTAATAATTATTTTTACAATTTAAAAATGTAATAATAACTTCTTTTACATATTTAATATAATGAGCAAAATGAAATAAAAAAGTTAAAAAAAAAATTATTTTATTAATATTTTGAACAACACAACACTTCCATTATTTGTTTAGTTTGATGTTATTTACAATGCAACTATATAATAATTGTAGATTGTATTATTTGCTCTAAATAATTTCCTTGAAAGTTTATCATAAAAAATCATATTACTCTTGAATATAGCGTTGATTAAAAATACTTATTTTAGTTTTACTATCGATATAAGATTAATCATGAATATATCTAGTTTAGCCAACTCATTCATCCTATAAAAAAAGTATAGTTTAGTAAAAAAAAAAAAATTGGTTGATGCATCGTCATTGTAATAACGGGATGATTTTGAATATTTGTAAGGGTTATTTTAAATTTTTTCAAAAATACTTATGAAGTACTTATTTGAAATGATAAAAATTCTTTTATTGATCAGCTGCATCAAATTTTATTAGTAAAACATTGAGTTAATCAGTTTCAGAAAAAAAGAAAAAAAGAAAAGAGATGCTCGTGCTGTAAGTCACTCTTTACCAGTAAGTAGGTACGATACTTATTTTTAAATTGTAAAAATAACTATAAACTTACTAGTTTAGTATTTTTTACCTCTTCTCACTTTGCAAAGTGAAAACCACCGGTTTATGTTCAAAATATCAGAGATGACCATATTAGGTTCATGACTATATTAGGTACACTTATTTTATATCAAATTATGATAAATTTCGTTTAATAAAATCGAAAAAAACGACTACAATATGTCTAAAAACATTTTTCAATCGCAATCATTAATGACAAACATAACCTTTTTTTTAAACCTGTTTTTTTCTATAAAAGAAGAAAATATTATACAGTTTTATAATTTTCCTATACAGCACAATTGCTCTTCATTAATTTCCAGGAAACCGCATGTTGCTAGGATATGTAGTTTATATGTAATAACTTTTTTGCCCGTTGCAAAATTTTACATCACTGTGCGCCCCTTTCGCTTCGCTCAAGAGGCCAGGCGGCTTGCCTGCTCCGGTGTTTTTGCCCAAATATTTTTTAAAGTATCCGATACTTTAAAAAATATTTGGGCAAAAACACCTCCGCCCTTGCATCGCTACGCTCTGCTACTGCTCCGTGCGATGCATGAAAGGCACGTCCGGCCGACACTCGCGCTTCGCGCTTGACGGTGTAGTTTTAGTATTTATTGGTTTCATTTTTACCCTCAAATTCATTTCGTGTTTGCTGATATTTAAAAATAATTAATTATAATTCTATACTGCAAAAGATTATTATACTCCAACATAACATAAATTTTATTAAATTTTTTTTATACATAGTCGTATAGAAACCTGAAAGTTTATAGCTGCGCAATATATTTAAAAAAAAATGAATTTATTGAAGCAATCAATAAATTAGTGTAGAATAACTTCACTTTATCAATTATGTTAAAAAAAAAAATTAGAGTGAGAAAAAATTTGAATAAGAGTTCTATTTTTGCTGCGTAGAGGGCGTGTCAGTTGTAGACTCTTGACGTTCACCTTCGAGATATCGATCTTTAAATCGAAAAATGTTGTTGTTGTTGTTGACACAGAAGTATTTTAGAATTAATTGTAGTTACTGTAAAGTTTTTAATTTTAATTCATAGTGTGAAACATTTTGCAAAAGTTTTAATGCAAAACTTCTACTTAACCATACAGCCTTGGCGAGTTATAGACGAGATGACTTAAACAAAGCTATAAGTAGCGTTCGATTTAGACCAAACAGCGTTCGTTCGGTCGGTTCGTTCGGTCCACGAGCGTTCCGATTTGTTTCATTCGGTCCACGAGTGTTCCGATTTGTTTTGATTAAATACAGGAAACCTCAAAGCTGCAGCTGAATTGAAAGATGTAAAATTTTGAAATTGTGCGTTGTATTATTGAAGAATTTATAAAAAAAACATTGCTTTTGGAGCTAGTTATTATTTTTTCGTATTAAGGTATGACATAAACCTGCTTTTATAGCTTATTAATGAGCTTGATACGATCTCACAAATGGAAATGTTTTTTTTAGGTAGAGTTGTTACCATGACTGCAGTTATAGCAGCATTTACTTTATATGTAAGCAGTCTTTCTGTAATGTTTTTATCAGCATATCTCAATATAAATAACCTGGCAGCTTTGAGCCTTTGCCATCAACTATCTATGCTTAGCCCGTTAGGATTAATTAGGTAAGTTTCATCAATTACAATAAATTTCAACAAATTATTATAAATCATGCATGAACAACAAGCACGAATTAGTGATCTAAACAGCTATTATTATCTTTTTAGATTAGAGGATGGCTCCATGAAGATTTTTCATGATTATTTTGAAGTTGTTGAGTTGATGTCAGACAGACAATTTTATGAAGACTTTCGTATGCCCAAGGGTCATTTTCAAATTCTGCATGAAAAACTCTCGACAACTGAATCATGTCAGTGCACATCTACTGGAAAATCACCGGTTAACAGTGAGAAGTGTCTCTGCATAGCTTTATGGGTTCTAGCAAACCCAGATTCTTACAGAAGTATTTCTAGAAGATTTGCTGTGTCAAAGTCTACAGTGGTGCAGTGTACGAACAGAGTTGTAAGTGGTTTGTTAAATGATGTGTGTAGAAATGCAATACGTCTTCCAAGCTCAGAAAATGAGAAAAGAATTTTGGCTGAAGAATTTGAGAACATTGCTGGATTTGATGGAGTTGTTGGTGCAATAGATGGATGCCAAATTCAGATTAAAGCTCCTAGCAGACCAGACAAGTCAGTATATTTTGATAGAAAAAAGAGGTACTCTATACTCCTGCAAGGACTCTGCGATGCTAATTGTTTCTTTATAAATGTTGATCTTAGATGGTCAGGCAGTGTTCATGATGCCCGTGCGTTTACTACATCTGATTTATACCCGCTGTGTCAGCAAATGTGTGGTAATCAATACCATTTTTTGGGTGATGCCGCATACCCCTTGAGTACATTTCTCATGAGACCTTACAGAAGAACCCATTGGTTAAATCTTAAACAAAAGATTTTCAACAAAGTTTTGAGCAAAACAAGACAAGTGATAGAAAGAGCCTTTGGTTTTTTAAAAAACAAGTGGAGAAGATTGTTTTATCTTCACAGAGTTCATGTTGAAGATACCGTAACAATAATATTAGCTTGCTGTGTTCTCCATAACATCTGCTTAGCAAGTGAAGAGTATGCCGGGGAATTGATATTTGGTACTGATAATGTAGAAGTTAATGATGCGAATATTGAACAAATGCCTGTTGGAGAAACTGGAAGTGGAAAAAGGCAGCGTCTTGCAGACCAAATTTGGCATAAATACAATTAAAATAATTATTATTATTAATAAACATAATAAGTAATTAGTAAGTAATTGAATTTGATCCATCCTTTGTTTTGTATTTATATAAAAAATGTAGATTATGTAGATTATAAGTCTGTAAAGTTTAATAATGATTTAAATAATTATTGTAATGATTGTTAAATGAATAAAATTATTTTACGAATCTTTGTGTAAAAGCGAATAAATAATAAATATGTAAAGGTTATTTTTCAAATTAAATTGGTTTCTTTCAATTCACATTTTCTCATCTTGGTAATTTATTTTACTTAGTTCATTAATTAAATGAAACTTTATTTCTTTATAGGTTTTTTCAGAGTTTACATATGTATGTGTAAGTATAAACAATAACATAAACATAAAATTTTCTGACAATAAACGTAATTTATATTAAGTATAAATGTTTGTTACTATAAGGTCAATATTAATAACTGATATCATCAAATTTTTTTAAATTAAATTTTTTATTTTTTTTTACAAAGAAATTAAAAAAGTATTCAAATTACAAAAACACAGAATGTAATAAATATTTTGATACAAAGAACAAAAAAGTATCACGAGAATTTTTAAATCACATATCATTTTTTAAATAATAGAGCTTTTGTAATAAAATATAGCAAAACGTCAGCATTCACTTTAAGAATACAGTTGTAAATTAGAATCTTATTACAAATTTTGCTTTTGCAGACAGTTACTTATTTTTCATATTAATCAGATACATGAGTATTTGTTTTAGATATTTTTAAATGTTACTATAAACCATCATAAATTATCTTAAGTATAAATAGATACGTGCTAATAGTTATCGAGCTGGAAACAATTATAATTATTTCATATTTTTAAGCATGAATTACATGTAGTATCACAAACAGTTGTAATTACTGTTTAATCTCACAAGTATAATTATTTGGTAGTAACGGGTTAAAATTAAGATAAAGTAGCCTTAATACAATGTCCTACAAAGTAACTGATCACAGCTCAAAAAGTATTAATTTTTTTTTTACTTCCATACTCTAAAAATTTAATTTGTACTACTTTCATACAATCTTATCATAAATTATCTCTTTTTTATTTAAATAGAATAAATTTTACTTTTGCAAACATTCACTTATTATTTAAATCAGTCAGATATATTAGTATTTATTTTAAAATAGATTTAAATTTTACTAAATTATCTGTATAGTAAGTATTTTTGTTCCTTATCATAAATCTTATTGTTATAAATAATTTTGTTTTCATTTGATAATAATTAACAATTAATACTTTTGAAATTTTACCTTTAAAGCTATTCAAATTACACAAATAATAAACAATGTTAAAACTATATCTTTGAAAAGTATGTTGTGAATGATTCACAAATTTTTACAGATCTTAAAAATATTTTCTTAGATTTAAAGTTTTTTTGACAAATACTTTAATTAGACTTTAACATGAATTGAACTACGTTCAATATTGAGATTCTTGTATCATCATAAAGAAAAATGAAGTTAATAAAGTTTAATAAATTGAGAATCTAACCCTCTAAACAGAATTTATATTAATTAAAACATAATGTGTTATAAATTAGACCCAAAAAAAATTATTGACAAAACCTGTCACTACTATCGAACTCTTTCTAAAATTAAGATTTTAAAAAGAATTAATCTTTTTTTACCATCAATTACTCATCTTTTTTACCTATAACATTACAGAACTGTGTAGTCATATTACGAAATAAGTTGGAAAAAGTATTGAGTATTTTATCATTGCTCTCAAGCATTGTATCCTTTATAACTTCAGTAGAGTGTTTGACAGAATTAATGATTTCTTGCTTTTCGTTAGCTCTTGTTTTTTTGACTTTAATTTTTTTATTATCTAACTCATCCATCGACCTTTTTTTTGTTGTTGTTGTTTCACCAGAGGTGGAAGGAATTACGTCTGGTGAGTGCTCAGAAGACTCTCGTGTGGTGGAAGCACTGCTACTGCTAGTTTCTTCTGTTGTAACTGCTTCTTCAGGCCTGGGATTAATTGACGATATGGCCATGACTGGAACAGTATTTGCATCTTTAGAATACAAGGCTTCGAAGTGATCGTAGTAGGGAAAATTTTTTGCATCATGGCCGGAAGAATTGTTATTTTTCTTTATTTCTCTGTACTTATTTAGTAAAGATAAGTACTTCCTCTTAACCTGTGACTCTTTAAAACAGTGTCTGTGAAAAAAAAAAAAAAAAAATTTATTACATACAATGTCAGAAAATATTAACTAAAACATGATTTGTATTTTCACTATTTTCTTAGTCAAAAATTTTTTTTACATAATTGTTATTGCAGATTTGTTTGAAATCATGTTAACTATAATGACAGTTTCATTTGAAAAAAACTTATAAATTTTAAGGTCTACTCAATAAACAATTATGCATTAAACATAGGTGACCATTTGGAGCATGATTTAAATGGAAAAAATAGATGACATTGTATTGAAAATAAATTTTACCCTTTTCTTGAAAGACCATCAGCTACTTTTTTATAAAAGTTTTTTTTGGCGCCATCAGTTTTAGTCATATATTTTTCAGATTCATAAATTAAATCAAGAGTTGCTGGGTGACTCCAAACAGAATTGGGGTTATTATTTTTTTTTTTATCACAAACTTCCTCCACAAGTTCGTCAAATTCTTTTTGATTGGATTCTGCTTTTTCAATATTAAAATTACTAGCATCAAGCTCATACTCTATTGTAGAGTTTTTTTTTACAGTTTCCAAGAAACTCTCATCTTCACTTTCCTCCATGTAGTCATACTCCATATCTCTTGATGCTGGTTTACTCTGATTATCCTCTTCCTGAGAATTTTGAAAATAATCTGCCGACCAGGAATCTGGATTTTCATCAGTGAAAGAATAGTTGTACTCATCGCTCTTAGTACTATCAGATTTTTCTGTGTAATCATTTTGTTTAACTAGAAATTGCTTGATGTGATACAAGCCTTCATCAACTTCATCTTCATCATCCTCTTTAAAGAGGTCTGACACGGCTTTAAAAATAAGAAGCAAATTGAATAAAATAAAATCAATGTTTTATTTACAATAATAATAAACTATTTAATTACATTTTAAAACCACTTACTTCCAAATCGCTTGTGCTGCTTTTTATAAGTTTTGACTTCTTTATTTGTGTATGCGGCCAATAAATTTTTAGATGAATCTTTTTGCATTTTGTGAAGAACTAATGGTTCATTTTCTTTTGTAGTGCTATCAGTGCATTCATGAAGCTTCATAAATTCTAAAGGCATTATCTCAAAACATTTTTTGCAAAGCAACGTCTGAAATGATTGAAAAAAAAAAAGTTTTATTCTGTGTATCTGATAACCTTATCATTACATTTAGTATATTTGCAGAAATAACTCCAAAATAAATCAAATTTTAAATGATGAGCAGTATTCAGTATTTATTTATTTTGTAGTGCTTGTTAAAGTTTTGAACTCAAAATTTAACTAATTTTTAGATAGCTTTAAATATTCATAACCTGAAAATTACTTTTATTTGAGCGCCCTTTAATTTATACAAATTATTTTTTGAAAGTCACTGATAACTATCAAATATAACTAAAATTACTTACTTTAATGGTTTTGTCATCCATTTTGTTCAATTTCGGAAATTTATACCACGATGTAGCTACATGCATGCACAATTAGAAATAACGAGAGCTAACCTTCGATAAAGTTAGTTGAAAATTCAAACCATACATTTTGATCGCACGACCGTATGGACCGCTCGTGGACCGAACGAACCGACCGAACGAACGCTGTTCGGTCTAAATCGAACGCTACTATAGTTAAAGGCAATACAGCAGCTTGCAGCTAAAAGAAAAACTCAGATTTTTTGAAGTTATTGCTGGATGCTGGTGTGAAGTTTGAAGATAAAAAATGATGATGGAAGATTGAAGATAAAAATCGAGATTGAAGATGAATCAAGAATTGAAGAGTGTAGATCAAGAAAACAAATTGGAAATCTGAAATTAAAAGTAAAAATTAAAGAGAAAAGCTGAGTTTTTAGTTGTTTTTTTTTTTTTTTTTTTTTGTGAATTTCAATCAAGGTATACCTTGTGATAAAGTGAGGTATAGTTTTGAAGTGATCAATCAAGATTTTAATTAAAGTGTGTACCTAGTTAAGATGCACAGATTTTTGTGTTATCAGTTCACTGTTTATCAACATGTGTTAAAAGAGGAAAAGATTTTTAAGTTACAATTAATATGAAGATCCACACAACACAATCTACTTACTGACTTGTTTTGAATTAAAAATTTTTTTTTTTTTTTTTTTTTAATTACTTATTTGTCATGGACATAAAGGTTGAAAGCAAGTATCAAAATCAAGAACGAAGATTGAAGATAAATAATCAAGAATGAAGACAGAATAGTAAAGATCAAGAAATAGCTGCAGACACCTTTTCCATCAGCTCCAGTGAGAAGTTTTCACAATAATGCATAGGGTATGCGCTTTTACCCCTGCATTATACTAGAGCTAATAGTTTATTATTGGAAAATAACTTGAGATGAGTCCAAGAAGATTAGATAAGAATTAAAAGTCTGTTTATAGCAATATGATTAATTTTATTGGACACCTCTTTTTTTTGAGAAAATTTATTTAAAATAATTTGTGGGAAAATTAATTAAAAAAAAAAGTTTTCAAGAAACTTCAACTCTGGGACTCATTAGTGACAATGGAACAACTTTTTTATGTCATCATTCTGACTGCTCGATACCTTTAGCTTATACCTCTAATAATCAATTTAGTATGGCTTAATTAGAAGAAGAAGTTCATCATATTTTCAGAAAAAATCTGTCCAGTCCCTTGAGGCTAATTGTTACTGTAAGTGTTTATTAATTTATATATAGATTAGATTTATGTGAAATTTTTTAAATATATAATAAATTTTAGTTAATATCTAAAAGTTTTATAGAAATAAAAAGTTTCCTCTCAGTTATTCGAATCACCTACCTGGTCACATAAAAGGGTGAAGTAGAGTCAATTTAATTTAATAGATCTGTCCCAATTTTGGGGACATGACAGTATATTGTAAAACGTTTTTGTATGCGTTATTCGTTCCGGTGTGATCCGATCATGCTGGAATTGGGACCAGAGTTATGGGACGCAAAAACAAACCTTTTCCCGTTTGCCTGGTGAAAATCGGTACGACCAATTTCGGGAAAACCTTTATACAATTTTGTAGTTGCGTTAAAACTAGCGTTTAATGAACATTGTATATCGTTTTTGTATGCGTTATTCCTTCCAGTGTGATCCAATCCTGCTGGAATTGGGACCATCATTATAAGACGCGAAAGCGAACCTTTTCCGGTTTGCCCGGTGAAAATCGGTTCGATCAATTTCGGGAAAACCTTTGTACAATTTTGTAGTTGCGTTAAAATTAGCGTTATATGAACATTGTCAATCGTTTTTGTATGCGTTATTCCTTCCAGTGTGATCCAATCCTGCTGGACTTGGGACCATCATTATAAGACGCGAAAGCGAACCTTTTCCGGTGTGCCCGGTGAAAATCGGTTCGACCAATTTCGGGAAAACCTTTGTACAATTTTTAGTTGCGTTAAAATTAGCGTTATATGAACATTGTCAATCGTTTTTGTAAGCGTTATTAGTTCCAGTGTGATCTGATCATGCTGGAATTGGCACCAGAGTTATGGGACGCTAAAACAAACCTTTTTCCGTCCACCCGGTGAAAATCGGTTCGACCAATTTCGAGAAAACCTTTGTACAATTTTGTAGTTGCGTTAAAATTAACGTTAAAGAAAGATTGTAAATCGTTTTTGTAAGCGTTATTAGTTCCAGTGTGATCCGATCATGCTGGAATTGGGACCAGAGTTATGGGACGCTAAAACAAACCCTTCTCCGTCCACTCGGTGAAAATCGGTTCAACCAATTTTGAGAAAAACTTTGTACAATTTTGTAGTTGCGTTAAGATTAGCGTTAAATGAACATTGTCAATCGTTTTTGTATGCGTTATTCCTTCCAGAGTGATCCAATTATGCTGAAATTGGGACCATCAATATCAGACGCGAAAGCGAACCTTTTCCGGTCCGCCCGGTGAAAATCGGTTCGACCAATTTCGAGAAAACCTTTGTACAATTCTGTAGTTGCGTTAAAATTAACGTTAAATGAACATTGTAAATCGTTTTTATATGCGTTATTCGTTCCAGTGTGATCCGATCATGCTGGAATTGGGACCATCATTATGGGACGCGAAAACGAACCTTTCCCTGTTCACCCGGTGAAAATCGGTTGACCAATTTCGAGAAAACCTTTGTACAATTTTGTAGTCGCGTTAAAATTAGCGTTAAATGAACATTGTAAATCGTTTTTGTATTCGTTATTCCTTCCTGTGTGATCCAATCATGCTGGAATTGGGACCATCATTATGAGACGCAAAAGCAAACCATTTCCCGTTTGCCTGGTGAAAATCGGTTCGACCAATTTCGGGAAAACCTTTGTACAATTTAGTAGTTGCGTTTAAATTAACGTTAAATGAACATTGTGAATCGTTTTTGTGTGGGTTATTAGTTCCAGTGTAATCCAATCATGCCGGAATTGGGACCATCATTATAAGACGCGAAAGCGTATTTTTTTCGGTTCGCCCGGTGAAAATTGGTTCGACCAATTTCGGGAAAACCTTTGTACAATTTTGTAGTTAACGCAACTTTAGCGTTACAAAATTAGCGTTAAATGAACATTGTCAATCGTTTTTGTATGCGTTATTCCTTCCAGTGCGAAAGCGAACCTTTTCAGGTTTGCCCCAGATAATAAAAAACCTACAACTTTTGTTCTATAATTTTTTTTACATATCCTCAAATTTTTCGAGAAAAATGCAAAAAACCACTTTTTTTGTTTTTGATTTTTCCCGATCGCAAAAATTAATAAAATTCAACAATATTTGGTGGACATTCAGCATTTTATGTGCAAAATATGTAGTTTTTTTTTTTTTGTAAAATCAACTCAAGTAAAAAGAAGAAAAGTGTTATGTATCTGTATATACTCAATTCTAGGTTAATATCAACGTTCAATTTGTACAAAATGTAAGAAAAATGAATTTATTTTTTAAGTAACCAAAGTTTTTGTGTTATTCAATAATTTAATTGCATTAATAACCTTTGTTTAAACAAATTATTTCAAAATTTATTTATAAAAATTGCACCGTATCATATTTTTCAGACTATTCAAACGTATCATTACAATGTACTTACTCATTTTAGAAAATTTATGCAAAAAATACCGGAAAATATTAATCAAAATATTTTTATTAACTCGAAATTGAATTCGAGAAAAATAACCTCGACTTAACAAATGTCAGTTTTTTGACTTTCTATGTTTTATTAGTTATTTTTGACACTTTTCGTAATTGAACTTATTCAGCAATAAAGTAATAGTACATAGAAAAGTATATGTTTCCACAACTTTTAACAATAAAAATTGATAAACAATACATTATTTATAACAAATAATATCAATATTGTGTAAAAAATATTATTTTCAGTTTTTTGCATTTTTCCGGATGTTTTTCTCTGGTAACATTATTATTATTATTTTTTTTTCAAAAATTTAAAATTCAAAGAAAAAAATGAGCCCAATCAGAATTTTCTAAAAGCATTTGTTTAAAGCCACTTTAAGCATGAAAAAAAAAAATTTTTCACGTTTTTTGATGATTTCTCCAAAACTATTCAATATTTTTCAAAAAAAAAAAAAAAAACTACATATTTTGAAAATAAAATGCTACATTTCCACCAAATCCACTATTAAATAAGAGCTAGCGCCATATTGCGTAAACTTTTTATTCGTGAGCTGATTAATGGAGAAGGTTTTTTAAAATATTCGAAAAGTGCAATTTAAGGTTACAATTGTTGTTTTTTTCCTATGCGCGCTTGCAGCGCGCTGAAGGGTCCTAGTATTGTTAAATTTTATTAATTTTTGCGATCAGGAAAAATCAAAAACGAAAAAAGTGGTTTTTTGCATTTTTCTCGAAAAATTTGAGGTTATGTAAAAAAAATTATAGAACAAAACTTTTTACACTTTTTACCCCTAAAAACCCACCCCCTACTTCGATTTTCAAACTGAATTTCCTGCAATTATTTTTCCCTTAAATAGAATCATATAAACAACCAACTCCCATAGTTCACTACTGTTCATTAATTTTTTCCCTTCTCAAATATTATCGGTACTGCACTATGAATTTTTCCCCGGAATGATTACCGGCTGTTCTGGCCGGCCAAGTCCTATCCGTGTAGTAGTCCAGTGGCCAAGGGGGTTTCCGTAGGCTTTCAAAACTTTCAACTCCACCCAGGTTTTTTTTATTTATTTTGAGCCCCGTAATCGAAATATCTCGGGTGGAGTTAAAAAAAATTGTTTATAACAATTGTTTAAACAAATTAGTAACAAAAATTCATGTTTTTAATGCAAAAAAGATTTTTTTATCTTTTTCAACTCAAAACAAATCGAAAATATACTTGAACTTTTTTTCTTAAGTTCCATAGTTTTCGAGTAAAAAGTCATGAAAGTTTGAAAAACTCGATACTGATCGTTATAATTGACTCCGATTTTTTCAAACTTTCATGACTTTTTACTCGAAAACTATAGAACTTAAGAAAAAAAGTTCACGTATATTTTCGATTTGTTTCGAGTTGAAAAATATTAAAAAATCTTTTTTGCATTAAAAACATGAATTGTTATAAACAATTTTTTTTAACTCTACCCAAGATATTTCGATTAAGGGGCTCAAAATAAATAAAAAAAACCTGAGTGGAGTTGAAAATTTTGAAAGACTACAGAAACCCCCTTGGCCACTGGACTATAGATATAAAATTTAAATACTGTATTTTACTTTGTTAATTGTTATTTAAAATAAGTTACTCTGACTTAATTATGAAAGTGAAAGTTTGATAATCAATTGTATTGATTATTTTATTTTATGTCCGTGACGAATTTAAAAATAAAATTTGCTACGATATCTGAAACATCTTAATCTTTTTAGTTGAAAACAATACAATACTACAGAATTTTTTTCGTTTAAAAATATGATTAAGCTCATGAAAAAATGCTTTACTTCTTATTGAAGTTAAAATTTTTGTTTTGTCAATAATAATTTTGACGCACATACATTTAATTTTTTGACAACATTTAATTTTATAAATTACTTTTACTATAAAGATAATATATTTAAATATAATTATTTTCCTACCTTACAATATCGCTGCTTCTGCCACTCCGATAATGTTAACAGTTACTCTTGCAATATATTTTTGTTTTGAGACAGCTGCACAACCCTGGTAAAAGAATTTTTACTTCACTTTTGCTTTACAATAATGTTAACAAACAAGATTTAGCGTTACTTACAGTTAATAAAATTTTAAAAATTTATTAATATGTACAGTACGTGTGTATTGTACACTGGAAAATATTTTCTTAGTATTTTATAAATAAAATTACTTATTATCTTACCTTACTTTATGAAAAACAGACCAAAATTCGAATTTTCTCGCAACTCAACGTTCTTCTAACAACTAAACGATCCTGCACGCTTCACGTCTCCTTCAAAACTACTAACCATTTCAACCACTATGGAATTCGGTACTGGGGGCAGTGGACCCCTCGTCACAAATCTCCACAAAGACCTTGCCTTTGCTCAAAAAGTGGAGGGGTAAGCCTAGAAGACACGGAGGCTTATAGTCTAGCCTGCGTGCTAGAAGATTTCAAAAACACGAGAAGAAGGTCTCGAAAGATCAGATGTGTTACTACAACATGAGATATTTTCATCATTCCAAATACTGATGGGTCTATGTTAAATTTCTTATAAACTTTGTAACCGAAATATTTACAATAAAAACAATGTATAACAAACAAATTTTATCATAAATATTGATAAAAAATAAAAAATTTATAACAAATATTATCAATTTCAAGAACGCAGTTTTAAAATATCGAATTTTCAGTTTTTCGCTTTTTATTCGAATTTTTTCCATGTAAATAATAATTTTTTTTTCTACATTCAAAAAGTTTGAAATCGAAGGAAAAAAATGAGCCCCACCAGAATTTTCTAAACAAAATTTATTTGGGTTTAATTTGAGGTTAAAAAAAAAAAAAAAATTCCGTATTTTTCGAATATCTCAGAAGCCATTGAATATTTTTGCCCAAAAAAAAAAACACAAATTATGCATATAAAAAACTAAAATTTTGCTAAATATTGTTAAGTTTAAACAATTTTTGTGGACATGAAAAATAAAAAACGAAAAAAGTGGATTTTTGCGTTTTTCATGGTGATTTTTTAGGTTATGTGAAAAACCGATCAGTAAAAAATTGTAGGTTTTTTAATTACCTACAACTTTTACACTTGAACTTTTTCGTTAGGATGCGCAGTTTTTTCGGAAAACGCGAAAAACCATTTTTCACCCCTAAAACCCACCCCCATTTTTTAATTTCACATATATTTTAAAATAAAAAATTTTTCCAGTAATCAGTATCAATCGTACTACCAATTCCCACAGTTGGTTTACTGATTACTTTTTTTTTCCATTTTTTAATTTTTTGACAGTAACTGTACTGGATTAAAGGTCTCATACAGCAAACTAATGCTATATTCGATCCAGTCATCTTATGTTATTGGTTGTCCAACGCTTTACGTATGGTGAATCGCTCAAAATGATCCCGTCTTTGGATGAAGTCATATAGCATCTTATAATGATCAGCAGTTCTCTGTGTCATTATTTCTGGTGTTAAATCTACAGTTCTGGGATATCTCCCATAATTTGTGTCAGTTACACAGTGTTGTTGCTACCCTCGACGACGTTCACTCGGATCCTTTTGAGCCTCTCTCGCCACACGTTGCTTGTTAATTTCTGCTCGTCTTACTTGCAACTCTTTTCCCAAGTGAGGACATGCAACTTTCAATTCCTTGCCAATAGGCTCGAAGGTCTCATGTTCATTCCAAGAAATGGCAGCGACTCGACATCGAATACGATATTCCTATTTTTGAGGAAAATCCAATAGCTTCGCTGCATTGTTTTTTGCAATTATCGCATTACAACTTTCAGACTTATTGGTTGTCTCGTTGTGCAATAAGCTTTCAACATTTCTTTCAGCACGAATAAAACACTCTTGATAAAGACCAAGAAGGTTTTTTTCTCTAACGTCAGCTAAAAGATTTTGTTATCCCTCGGGACCTACTCCTGTGCAACCAAAATAATTGCCATTTCGACAACTCGAATGCTCCCCTAGCAAATGATACTTCATTAATGTTATATTGTCGTATAACAGTCGACTTTTGTCGGCAAAACTTACATCCAATTGATTAATATTTTCGACTGCAACTTTTAAGCATTCTCGAGCTCCTTCGCCAGCATTTTTATAACATCTCTGACCTTTTTTTCCAATGTTACCCCTGGTTTTTGAGACAATCTTCCAATTATTCGAAATGTTGCGTTTTCTACTCTTACGTTATCATCAACGTAGGGGTTATTTTGTTGGATAGCTGCAAAATTCGAACTGCCTCCATCCGAAACGAGAATATGATAAATTAAGTCCCTTCTCGCCTTGCTCCTCTCAAATATTCTGACGAATCCTTCGCTCTCCATGGATGTAAAACTGGCCATTCGATCGAAATTTCTGGCACAAGGGTGATCCGGGCGAGGTAGTTGTCGGCTATCATACCAGTCACATACAGAGCATCGTTTTTGAAGAACTTCCATATCAATAACTTTTTTGGTTTTACAACCAATGATAAGAACACAAGCCCCAGATGAATCATGTTTGCTATTGGGGAAAGTTCTTTTTTCATAGCATCCGTCTCCTTCAGCCTCAACTTTAGGAAACCCTGTTGAACTTTTTTCTGTGGCTAATCGTGCTTCTTCTGCTGCAGCTGTATTCATAGATTTTTCTGTGGCTTGATACACTGCATCTTTTACCACTGCAACCTTTTCTTGCCAAGTTGCATTGCAAGGAGAAGGTATATTCCAAATACTGGAATCTTCCTCTTTTTGGTAATAACCAATACCAATCGTTTGCGTACCTATGACAGCTGCAATATTTAGGTCTAAAGATTCAGGTCGTTGGTTGCTAATTGAAGCTTCGTATCCACACATGTTACACTTGATAGTTGTATTTACCATGTACCCATGAAAATGTTGCTTTGCAATCACGTTATTTCTCAAGTTATATCCTAGCAAACCACCTGTATCGTGGTTGTCAAAAGATTTATGAACCGCTTCCATGAAATATTTTAAGTTAATAATCATGTTAACCTCTTCAGGTAACTGCTTTGTTCTTAGTTGCTGGTTCGTTCTTGATTCTTGGTGCTCTGTTGAAGGACACGTTAGCAACTGTTCTCTTTCAATTTCTTCTTGTTCTCTCCTTAATCTGTCTATATCTTCATCCAATTCACTTTCACGTACAGTTTCTCGCCTCACAGCAACTTCCGTTTCTACTTCAATAGGTATGAACTGATACCTATTTAATATACCGTTGTCTTCTGGCAATGGTTCTTTCAGATGATTGGATAAAATAATATCGAGTATATCACTTACATTCTGTCTGAATATATAACAAGAAACGCCATCTGCGCTATTTATCTTTCCATCAACGCCTCTTGAATGTGAATCAAATATTCCAAGGCCCTTGTTATGAGCCATGATTGCTATGGAGATGCCATTGCTCGTAAAAATTCCTCTTTGCGTGACATTATTTATCAAATTTTCAAGCAATAAATCATTTAAAAGATGTTCCAAATTTGGTAGAGTATGTTGAAAATCATCTTGCTCTGTAAGATGTCCAACTGTAGCTCCCGCTAACTGAAAAGTACATCTTTGACCATTTAAAGTTAAATGATTACTCAACTCTTCAGGCATCAGATAATCTGTGTTCTGATTATTGTCAGTAGATGGTTGTAGACGAGTATTCTTACTATATTTATGCAAGCCATTTCCAGCATGTAAAATTACGCCCACAGTGTCACGTGTCCATGTCGAGGTGTCTCGTAGCAATGCCATTACGACAGCTGCAGCAGCCATCGCAGTACACTGTGTTCTTTGGCTTCCTTCGCGACTCCAGAAGCATTCAGATCCTTGATGAATACTTCCTCTTACAATTGGTACAAACGGAAGAACTTCATCTTGCTGCGACAATACATCAGATCTATCTGTTTGTTGTTTGTTATTGCAAGTTCTTTGACAACAAAGTCATTTCCTGGTTGCAGAAATCCTTGCATGTCTACGGCGTACTCCATATATTTAGTTGCTTGTACATACAAGTTGATTCGTGTGTAAACTTGCCTAAGCCTTTTTCCGTGTATATTTTATTACGACTCAATATTTGTACACTGTAATGTTTTGGACAGCGAGTGCCGTATTTAGAGAAACTGTAATCCCTCAAATGTTTATTGGATATACCAAATCTAATGTTAAAAACCTTATGTTTGATGATTATCTCTACGAGTTCTGACACTGTTATATCCTCAAAAACTTTTTCATCATAAAAGTCACCATATTCATGATGAGGACTTGAACATTTTTTATCATGACAATTTTTCCAACTACTTCGAAGGTAGCCACCAGGTGGATATAAACATTCACGTTCTGTGAAACGTCCGTATATTGCAACATAAAATTTTAAACTATTTTTATCTTTGTATAAATTAACGATTTCTAGAACTTCTTTGATTTCTCGCTGAACTGCAGCTGTTTGAATTTGTAGCTTCAACTGTACTAACGTTTGAAGTATTTTATGCCAAGTTAAACCTTCCAAAGTTTTTTTGTATTCTGGATAATATTCGCAACTAGGAATATTTCAACTGGTTTCTCTGCAGCACTGACTCTTGGATGCTACCTTACTCTTCGGCATCTTGGAGTATACTAAGCGATCTTTCTGACGTCTCCGCTGGCAGGATTGTACTCGACTATTCGATCATATATGATCAAGCAGTAAGCAGTTGTGATTCCTGGAAAATTATCACTTGATTCAAATTCCAAACGAACATCTACCGGAGCGTTTTTCAGAGATTCGTTCTGTTTGGAGCAGTCCAGAACAATCAGTGGAATTTTCTTGATAAAATTTTCCTTGCTCAACAACGGTTCTGACTCTTTACCATAGTACGAATTCTGAAAATTGACGTACATGTCGTAAAGCATAGCATACTGGTTCTGACCAATATCCAAATTCAGATTACTGTAAGGATAATACTGAGAATTGAGAAACAGTTTAGCATTTCTGATATTACAATGATCAAATTGACTCAAGTTTTTGTCTTTTTGATTTTTGCAATTGGTCTGAAATGCTAGAATAACAAAGCGGAGTTTTTCCAATTGATTGGATGTTTTCACTGTCCAACGTGTTTCGAAGTACTAGGAAGCATAGGATACTCAAATAGTTCCCAAGATCGATAACTCATGACCACTGGTTTACCCCTTTGGAGATGATTCAACATGCTAATTTTATTTTCGTTGGAGAGAAACACGTACGGCATGAGCCATTCGATTTTAAATAATTGAATTTTCCAATTTTCTCATTTATCTTCTGCTCCCTCTTTATAAGATGATGATTTGATCGCATTGACATCTGTATTGGATCTTCGAAGAATCAATTCATGTTTTGTATCGACCACAATCTTTCGATAATCCTCTGCAAAACCCAGAAGCATGCTGAGAGGGATAAATATATCGAAATAATCATTATTAGTGATCTTGATTTTTTCGTCTACATCGACCCATCCAGCATTTTCCAAGGTTTGTCTGGGATTGAAAGATAACCAACCTTTTATGAGTGATGTAAGTCCAACGTTTTTGCAACGATCGATCTCGATTGCATTGATCTCGTATCTAATTTCATCAAACAAGTGACAAATTCCATTGTTGACAAAATCAGTATGAGCTAATACACTATTGTTTTCTTTTACTAATTTTCCGCATATATGTAGCGAACTTTTAGATGGTAACAAACACAAGACTTGATGTTGAATCGATATACGGATTTCATCACTGTTGTTGAAATGAGCACCTGTGTATGGCTGATGAGCGTGTACTTCGTAATGTGAAATACTGTCATCGAACACTACAGGTGTCTCTATACTTAGAATTTCTTCCATTTTTCTTGTAGCAGCAGAAGAATATGCAAGTTATTTTCCACCAGGTTTTACCGGAAACCGAGACTTTTCAGAAATTTTTTGTTTTGCCGTGTTAACGCTTTCAAAATTCGTTGACGACTGATGATCGAGCGACATGGTGCAGGGCTTTTATATCCTCGCCCGTAAAAAACGATCCCCATCACGTGACTGATTTGATGTGTAATCTAACAGTAATCGTTTCTCCACGAAAATTAACCAAGTCACCGTCCTGATCAACTATACGCAGTTGAATGTAATCTTTGCAGCTGTTTGAAACTGGTAAATAAATTACTTGAGAAGGAGCTTCGATAATTTTTTATCCGGGAAGAACTGCAGGAAAAAATTGATGAATTGTGTGAACGCTTTGATTATTAATGTAAGCACCAGTCGTTATATTACACTCGATTCTCAAAGAGTTAACTTTAAAAATTTTAACTGGTAAATCAGAGGTGTGTCCGATGTTAGCAGGAAGTTTTCTTTGAGTAAAACCTAGTAATCGACCTACAGAATCCTTAGATTTCAAAATGACCTCTTCACTACACTTGATCACGCTTGTTAAAGTGTTATTGTTAGGTTTCAAACTGAATATTATGTCATCAGTAAGGTGATTTTTTATATATTTTTCAATATCTTCAATTTCGTAGCTGCCTGTAGGTATTTTTATCACTTTATTACCGACTTTGATTTGATTATTTTTTTCATCAATATTAGGTATTGAATGAAATGACAAAAATTCTACCAAACCAAGCACGTAGTTTTTGTTTGATGAAAGTTCCAAAGGAGGAAAGTAATGAGCTTCTAGTGAAGAAGTTTTACCTGATAAAGTTTAGGTTATTGACTCCATAATAGCTCAAAGTAGACTGAGATCTTAAGCTTAAACTTTCTCTTTATATACCTATGAGTTTGTTGGATAAAAATTGTAGACATAGGTGACCACAATTATACGTTCCAAAGTCTTGGAATCTTTGAGGATTATATTTGACTATGTCCACACCTAAATATAAAATCAAATCAAGAGGTGGTCTAAGGTCACCAAAACTATCAAAGTAGATCACTTCTTTTCCTATTTTACGATAAGCCACCCAATGAGTTCCAGGACCTTTATCGTCATCAAGATTTACTATCGCTGATTCACGATAAAGAGGACCATTTGATGGCAAAGAATTTCTCATGAATACACCACGAAAATCAAGTATTTTTAATTTTTTAGCATATTGAATCAAATCAAAGTTAGACAACACTCTTTTGGGTAAACTTATTTCGAGATTTTTTTTTTTAAGCTCCCACCCATATAAGGTTTGAGGTACAGACCATTTGGGTGTCCCTTATTTCCCAAACTACTCCGATGCTTGCTCCCCCCACTTTTTTGTTTATGATAAAAAAGAAGCTTTTGCACCAAAAAAAAATTTTTTTCCCCTTTTTTAATATTGCCGCAAGAGCCTCGAAGTCTTATGAAAATGACGATTTAAAATTAATATAATTACAAGGTAAAGTTGAGTGGGATATGGAAGGTTCGATCGGAACCCTTACATAATATACATCATTCGAAAGATCTTTCAAAAAGGAAGCTCTCTGCCAAATTTTAGATCTCTATCATGAAATTTGAGGTCATGGCAAAAAAAAAAAACACTTAACTACCCTTTTTTCTACTATATTTTCAAGTACTTTTCGACCTTTTTTTCACTGTAACTTTTTTATTATGCATTTTCAACAAAATCAGCCAAGAAATTATAACTTTTTCTTGAATCAAAGAATCGAAATATCCTTGGTGTTATTTTTTCCCCCTGTTTTTAAATACTTTTAGAGCGCATCAAATCCGTTATGACGAAAAAAAACGTTATTTTCTTTTAACTATTGCGAGACATGTAGGTTTCAATAATCAAAATTCAATCGGGATCTTGTAAAAAATATATGACACGATACATCATCAAAAAACAAAGCTCTCGATAAAATTTCAGGTTTTTTTTTTTTAAAAAAAAAAAAAAACCATTTTTCACTCTTTCTTTTGACTATATTGCGAGATATGTGGGACGTAATATTCAAGATTCATTCAAAATCTCACGAGCAAGTTTATTTTTCAAAAAATCATTAATAAATAAATCTCTCGGCCGAGTTTCAGACCTCTATTATCGAATTTTTAGCCGTCACTCAAAAGAAAACGCACTTTTTTATCCTTTTTTTGTACAATTAAATTTATTCATCTTCTTTGCTCTTCAATTTTTTAGAATTTATCTATTACAATCTAAGTTTATAATAAATTTTAAAAAGTACCTGAAACTATTTAAGAACTAACTACGTAATGGCGTCTGGTATTAGGAA
The DNA here is from genome assembly GCA_038277355.1 of Encarsia formosa. Lineage (NCBI taxonomy): Eukaryota > Metazoa > Arthropoda > Insecta > Hymenoptera > Aphelinidae > Encarsia > Encarsia formosa. Next base: position 30,257,123 of record CM076185.1, on the reverse strand, counting down.
TTTTTTATTTAGGCTTCAAAAATTTGCAGTACAAAAGAAAATTCATTTTATGAATTTAAGATACTAACAAAGAAAGGACCAGACATTTGGGTCATGGATTTGGCTAAAACTTGATTTATGGACTCCAAATATGCCAAAAAAAATCTCCAAGCGTCAATTTCTCTGAATGGGCCTTTTAAGGGAGGGGTCTAGGGTAAGCGGTTTCAAAAAATATGCGACAGGAAAAACAAGCAATGATGGATGAAAAAATAGCTGAAGGCAACATCCTTTATGGGGCTGACATTGATGATTCAGTGTAAGTTAAAAAATAAAAAAGTTTTCTATGATTTTTCCTCTTTTCAAACTTTAGACGCGTTTTTTTCGAAACTATACTTTTTAAAACCGGTGGAAACTGTAACTTGAAAAATAATTAACCGATCTTTTTGCGATTTGGCACACTTTTTTTCTATATATTTCTTAAGTGTGCAACGGTTTTTTTTTGTTTATTGTTTTTTTTTTTTTTTTTTTTTTTTTTACCACTAAAAAGTGGCCGATTTTTAGTCAAAATTTTTTTTTGAACTTTTGTCTGTCAAAACCGCAAAAAAAAAAAAAAAAAAAAAAAAACAGCCATAAGCACTAGGTATTGCTCTCAGCTAAAGAAATCCGTCTCATTTTTTGATTTTAGATAAAGCTGTAAACAGCTCCAATGTCCACCGCAGAGCTCCTTCTTTTCAAAGCACTTCAAGCAACAGTCTGTCAGCAGTTTGTTTATTGATATTTTTCGACGAAAAAATTATGAATTATATTTTAAACTTTACTTTATTATGTGCAGAAAAATAAATACCATAACTCTCACTGGATCTTCAAAAAAAATCCACAAAAAATCACTTTTTTTACCTCTTATCCTAGACCCCTCCCTTAAAGTCATGTTCCCTATACACCCCATGTTAAAAAATCAGCATTTTATCAGCTTTTTTCAATAAGAAGCTGTTTTTGACCTGATTTTCAAAAACATATTGCTTAGACCATATTACACTTACAGAATTCCGGAGCCTGGCATTTATTCGTCTTTCCAAGTACTTAAGTACTTTCTGGAAATAATTATTTGAGATTTTTTTAATGTATTAGACAATGTAAAATTGAGATATTTAAAATGAAAAAATGACGAAAAACATCTAAATTTTACATGGTCTAATACAAAAAAAATCTCGAATAATTTTTTCCAGAAAGTATTGGAAAGACAAAAAAAATGCCAGGTTCCAGAATTCTGTAAGTGTAATAGGGTCTAAGCTATATTTTTTTGAAAATCAGGTCAAAACCAACTTCTTATTGGGGTGTAGAGGGAACATGACTTTAACAGGCTCATTCAGAAAAACTGACGCTTGGAGATTTCTTTTTGGCATATTTGGAGCTCATATATCAAGTTTTAGCCAAATCCATGACCCAAATATCTGGTCCTCTCCTTGTAAGTCTTTTTCACAAACCCTTAATTTTTTTTACAATCGTCTTTTTAGTATTGTCTTAATTTTTTTTACTATAATTTTTCGGTTGATAATGGCTAAAAATTCGATAATAGAGGTCTGAAACTCGGCCGAGAGATTTATTTATCAATGATTTTTTGAAAAATAAACTTGCTCGTGAGATTTTGAATGAATCTTGAATATTACGTCCCAGATATCTCGCAATATAGTCAAAAGAATGAGTGAAAAATGGTTTTTTTTTATGCCACGACCTGAGATTTGATGATGGGGACCTGAAATTTTATCGAGAGCTTTGTTTTTTGATGATGTATCGTGTCATATATTTTTTTACAAGATCCCGATTGAATTTTGATTATTGAAACCTACATGTCTCGCAATAGTTAAAAGAAAATAACGTTTTTTTTCGTCATAACGGATTTGAAGCGCTCTAAAAGTTTTTAAAAACAGGGGGAAAAAATAACACCAAGGATATTTCGATAATCTGATTCAAGAAAAAGTTATAATTTCTTGGCCGATTTTGTTGAAAATGCATAATAAAAAAGTTACAGGGAAAAAAAGGTCGAAAAGTACTTGAAAATATAGTAAAAAAAAGGGTAAAAAAGTGTTTTTTTTTAATGCCATGACCTCAAATTTCATGATAGAGATCTAAAATTTGGCAGAGAGCTTCCTTTTTGAAAGATCTTTCGAATGATGTATATTATGTAAGGGTTCCGATCGAACCCTCCATATCCCACTCAACTTTACCTTGTAATTATATTAATTTTAAATCGTCATTTTCATAAGACTTCGAGGCTCTTGCGGCAATATTAAAAAAGGGTCAAAAAATTTTTTTTTGGTGCCAAAGCTTCTTTTTTATCATAAACAAAAAAGTGGGGGGGGGAGCAAGCATCGGAGTAGTTTGGGAAATAAGGGACACCCTACAGACCATAACCCGTTTTATATGGTTTCAAGTATAACCCTTTCTCGAGAGCTATAGCTTCCATGGTTTGATTATGTCTACGATTTTCTTCCAATTGTTCTTTCGATGACTTTGCTTGATTGATTGCCTTGGCTACTCCAGCTGCTCCACCAGCAAGGGCACCTGTTGCACTTAATCCAGCAAAAAGAGGAATCAGATACGGCAAATCCCCACCGATTTTCTTAGAAACTGAAAGAATTCTTGGAATTATAACATTTTTCTTGTCACCAGCTTTTTTGATGGCCCCCGTGCATTCTTTATTGCTGAGCTTATAGCTTTTTTAGCACATTTTCCTGAAACATTTGGTTTTGCAGCCTTGATTATTTGTTTCAAAGTTGCCTTTTTTGTTTTTCTTTTCATTGTTTTTCTTTTCTTGATTCTTCTTTTGGTCTTTTTCAGACCCTGTCCGAGTTTGGTTTTTAAATTCATAGCGTTAGTAACAGCGTACGCTGCAGCTCTTTCACCGATACTTGCGTCTTTAGAAAGTACTCTACCCCAAGCTTTATTCGCGAGGTCTCTGTCTGCTGTGTGTCTAGCCTGTAAATCTTCTCGATTCTGAGAATAAGCTATGTCGTGGTCCTTGCAAGCTGAGTCTAATAAATTTATTCCTGGATCACCACGTGCTAAACGTTTAGCCAATTTTGTTCCAGGTCCACAATACTGATATCCTGGGATATGGATTTCAATTGGGAGTTTATTGATTAGCTTGTTTACCAGACCACGACCTTTCTTCTCGTGAATAATCATTACTGTTTAGAAGTTCATGAATGAATGAGTTGAACATTATATAAACCCTGTATTTATACCTCCTCGGACCAGTCTTTGTTCAGAATTTAAATTTTTAACATGGATTTCCTACCGAGTTCAAAGAAACTTCCCGTGATGAATCTCGACACAATAGTCGAAGAGGAGAAAAAGATCAAGAGACATGGTGATTTACTTCCGGATACGATAAGAGCAGTATTCTGCGGACCTTCCAACTAAGGAAAGACCAATAATTTATTGGCTCTCATTACGCAAGAAAATGGTCTCAGATTCGAGAATGTGTATGTTTATTCGAAATCCCTCAACCAACCGAAATATACATTTCTGAAAGATCTTTTAGAACCCATAGATGGTGTAAAATATTTTCCATTTAGTGAGCATGAAGATGTAATATCACCAAAAGACGCTCTCCCGAATTCATTAATGATTTTCAATGACGTTGCATGTGAAAAAATGGACAACGTGAAAGCCTTCTTCTGCATGGGTAGATATGCTAAAGTGGATTCTTTCTATCTTTGTCAGTCATATGCTCAGGTGCCAAAACATCTTGTACGAGATAACGTTAATCTACTCGTACTATTCAGGCAAGATGATGTAAATTTGAAACATGTGTACGACGATCACGTCAACACTGACATGTCTTACACGAGTTTCAGGAATTTCTGTTCAGAATGTTGGAAAGATAATCGTACATTTGTTGTCATAGATAAGGACAGATCGATAAACTCTGGTCGATATCGCAAATGCTTTGATAATTTTGCTATAAATATAACCAACTAAATGACTGCGTCATCAGTCTATAGTAAGATTTAAAGAGGTCAACATGTCTCATATAGAAAGAGAAAAAAATATGCTGGTGCAGCTTGTCAAAGCACGTCAAGCTGTAAAGCAGAAATACAATTTGGTTAAATCTCAAAGAGATGGTACAGAAAAAGTCTTGAATGAAACGTTCAAACCCATCATTGCTCCCCTCCAAGAACTCATAAATCATAAAAAATTAGATTCTATGAAAAAAGAAGAAAAATTTGAGGATCTAAAGAGTGATTTGATTAAATTTGAGGATAATTTTCAGAGTGATGAAGACTCTATTAAAAAAGACTCTTTTGGTGAAGAAATCGAACTCGTTGCAGCAGAGCAAGATAAACTATATGGAATTAAGAAAAAAACAAACCATGAGTATGAGCTTGGGAATGCAATTTTACGATTTTCGAAAGATAAGATTTTCGTAAACAATAAGTCATTTCCAAGAACTTAAGGGTTGCAAGATCCTATTGTAAAAAAGAATCCTGAAAAATTTTCTATGAAAGATGAATCAAACTATCTAAAAATTCTTGAGTAAAATCTAAAATACCCGTATGGATCTTGTTTACTGGGATAATCCTAATGAGCTCGTGGAACGTCTTCAACTTTTGGTTGCTGAAAGATCAGCTGGTAATATAATCATGAGAACGAAATTCACTCAATCATCGAAGAACTCCGAGAAGCTGGCTATATATATATATATTGATCTGATTTCGATAATTCTTCATCATTATCAAAATGAGTGTCGACGTGTTCGGACGTGCTTTAAAAAAGAATACAGAGGGCGTTCGAGGTGCTCCAGGTATAGGTTATAAATTAACCGAAACCGGTCAGTTTGATGTAGAAGGCAAACGACTTTGCAACCTAGCTGCACCTGTGGAATCTAACGACGCCGTTAATTTAGAAACTATCAAAAACCTGATTGGATTGGAACTTCAAAGTCTGTACGAGATTACGAAAAAATTGAGAAGTGACGTGGATGATTTGCTATTCTAAGCAATCACAAAACTGAGATAAACGACAACGTTCAGAAAAAAGTTGATGAACTATTTGAATTAATTGAAGATCACAGAGACGACATTGACAAGAGTATCCTGCAAATAAACGCTAAAATTGTTAAAATAGATGAATAAAAAAGAGGCGGTGGTCGAAGAACTTCACAAGCCTGCTCGTCGTAATTATCCTCGAAGAAAATTTGATGTTCGGGGTATTGATGAAACCTGGCAAGCTGATCTCGTAGAGATGCAACCCTACTCTAGGGAGAACAAAAGATTCAGATACTTGCTTACCACGCTAGATGTTTTTTCAAAGTATGCCTGGGGTGTGCCTGTAAAAACAAAATCAGGTAAGGACGTTACCGAAGCCATGAATTATATTCTTAATGAGAAGCGAATTCCAAAGAACCTTCATGTTGATCGCGGAAAGGAATTTTACAACAAAGACTTTCAAGGTCTAATGAAAAATCATAACATCAACATGTATTCAACTCACAGTAATCTCAAAGCATCCATTGTTGAGCGATTTAATCGAACTTTAAAAAACAAGATGTGGAAGCAATTCAGTTTACAAGGAAGTTATCAGTGGCTCGATCCATTACCTGAGTTAATTGAAAAATACAACAATACCAAACATCGGACAATTCGCATGAAACCCAAGGACGTTACTGCTGCCAACGAAGCTGAAGTTCTCAAGCGCATTATGGACAAGAGAAAGCTTTCAATTAAGATAAAATATAAAGTTAATGATAAAGTTAGAGTTAGCAAAATAAAACACTTGTTTGAAAAAGGTTATACACTTAATTGGACAACGGAAATTTTCTCGGTTATCAGAGTACTCAAGACTAAACCAGTTACCTATTATTTGAAGATTACAAAGGTGAACCAATTTCTGGCTGCTTTTATGAACAAGAACTTTTAAGGATTAAACATCCGGATGTTTTTTTAGTTGAAAAAGTAATTAAAAAACAAGGTGATAAATTATATGTTAAATGGTTAGGTTTTGACAAAAGTCAAAACAGCTGGATACACAAGAATGATTTATAATTTGTATTATATTTGAATAAATAAAAACACAATTAATTAAAATAAATTTGTTGGTTTATTAACTAATATTTACATGAATTTGAATTTACTATCACCAGGGATGCCAGCTACTATTGTAGTTCAAAAAAGTAGCAATAGTAGCACTCTTTTAATAATATAGTAACGTATTTTGAACAAAAAGTAGCCTTATTTTTAAAGAAACAAGAACTTTTTGAATAAAGTTTTTCGTTTTAAGGCACTCTAGAAAAAAAAAAATTCAATTAAAAACGGTAAAATATCCCTATTAACTTTCAATCTTTATAAGAAAAGGGTAAATATTCATGAATATTCATAAGCTCCGTAATTAAGGACCAAAATTTAGTCAAAATTAAAATGAAAATCATTGATGTAAAACTGTAATTATTAAGAAGCAATTAAATGAATAAAAAGTTCGCAACTGCGAATGGGATCTGGAATTTAATTAAATTTTAGTTTAAAAATTTTGTCTAGCAGGCAAAATTTTAAATTTGATTTACTATTTTTAATAAATAAAAATAATAAATCAAATTACGTTACCAATACCGACGGTAGCAGTTAAAGTTCAGGTCAATAAAAATCAATACTAACATTATAAAAAACAATGGACTGTACCATATAATTTTTATTTGTGAAGATTAAAAATTTTTTAAACGACTATAATATTCTTAGGTAGTTTAAAATTATTAGTTTCTGATCTAATGAGGATGAACATGACTTAACGAGTTTCACATTAAGATGTTGCATACTTAAATTTTCTAACTTTACTAGTAGGAAGGAAATTTTTATTCAAAAATTTTTAATTTATAATCAGTAACAAAATTATTGAGGGCTTGAGTCCAGTAAAAGCAACTATAGTAAGAAAAGTTTTTATATTTATTATAAATTTTACAAGTCAAAAATTTTATAAAACCGTTTACATACTGCAGATATGTATAAATATTATCAGTAGTAACATTTTTAGATTTTATTTTATTCTAACATAACGCAGAATTACATAAATTATAATAGAAAATTTTTTAAGAAGTTTTCATTTTTTTTTTAATTTGTTTTTCAATTAATTTTGACTTTTTCTTATCAACTTCAGCTCTTAGTTTTTCATAAATTTCTTTCTTTTCTTTTTCGACATTTCGCAAGTTATGCAAAGAAACGAATAAATGATGAAAAATTGAAATATCAGGAACCTTACTATCATTAACTGTAGAATTTAAATGATTTTCCATGACTTCAGCTTCACTGCAAGCTACTTTATATATTCTTTCAGCGTCTTGCAGTTCTTTTTCTAATGAATCTAACGTTTTGACTTCTTTTTTAATTTGATCTAAAATAACTTTCTCTTTTTCTTTTCTTTTTTTGTCAGCTTCTTTTTCTTTTTCCTTTTCTTCTTTAATTTTTCTCTGATCTTCCATGTAATTTGAGTATTTTTGATATGCTGTTTTACAGTGTTTTAACAAATCAGGGGTTATTGGGAATTTATGGAGAGATTTTCCGAATCGCTTAAGTCCATCTCTTACTATAAGTCGAGCATTTAATACTGCGTTACTCATATTGGCGCAATCATCTGTGAGAACATTTCCAGACTCGGAAAAACCTCGTTCAACACTTCCACTTCCGTGTGGCAGCGATAGTGCCAGCTTTACGACTTTTTTTATACTTGGATACCTAGCGTTTGGCGGAGATAGCAAAACAAAAATTTTTGCCCAATAAGTATCTATTCGTTCATCTTTTTTCGAAACAAATGATACATCTGTATCACACTGTAGCAGTCGCCACTCATGCACTAGAATATCTGCGTCAACATCGGCTTGCGGTAATAAATTAGCGATTTCTGAAATTTGGCCGCAGCTTTTGACGCTTTTGATATTTTCAGGAACGAGGCATTCAAAGTATTTTAAACTTTTCATATTGTAAATTTTTTGAAAAATATATTTAATAATTTCTTCATGACATTTTTTAACTGACACCAAAAATTTTGTTTTTTGCGACTCTATCAGCAATACTACCGATTTTTTTACATTTTCACCCAAGCAAATATCATTTAAATCTTTTTCATTTTTAAAAAAGTATTAACATTTTGTTCAAGTATATCATTTTGTTCATCAGTTGAATCTATTTTAAGAATATTTGTTGAAAAAATAATCAACAATTTTTTTATTTGTGAGTATAAGATATGTATCAAAGGCTCCTCGCGTTGCATTGTGGCTAAAAATTCAATTGAAAAAATTTTTGCTAGATAAACCGTGAATTCAAGAGATGCTTTCAACTGACCATTTTTCAAATACTGAATAATATCTATGTACTTTTGTTTTTTAGTCGTTTTTGAATCTTTTGCTGGGAGAAATTTCAAGAAATACTTATGTAGTGCTGGCAGCTGTTCTAGTGCACGTTCCGCTGCTGGACCGGCAGTCAGCCATCGAGAATTGCAGTGTTTTATAAAAACGTGAGGCTTCACATTTACTTCATCTTGAATGGTTCTAAAGTCTTCTGAACGCAAATGTTGATGATGAAAAAAATAATATATTTTTATAAGAAAATCAAAAACATCTAATTCAAAACATTGCATGCCTTTTAAAAAACTGTTGTGAGCGGTGTGTAATAAACATGTTCCAATATCATACATTTTTTTGCAATCCATACTTTTTAGATGATCTTGAAACTGATGCATAACAGTTTTATTTACATTAGGTCCATCTCTACCCAGTGTTAACACATTTTTAGCACATAAATTATTTGAAGAAAGAGCCAGGAGCAAATATTGTACAATTGTTTTTGCATCGCCTCTTTCAATGAAATAAATATGTAAAAATCGATTTACAATCATATTTTCTATATCTGACCAGTACTGAACTCTAACTTGTAACTCTTTTTTATTTTTAACATTGCTGGTTTCATCATATTGCAAAGAAAAAGATGTGTTAGGTTTCTGTAACTCATTTAAAAGTAGACTTTTAAAGTAAGGGTTTAAAGCAAAAACTAGTAAATACGAGGCTTTGGTGCGACCTAGTGAAAATGTATCAGGGACACTACCAGGAAACATAATCTGATAGAGCTCTTTTTTACCTTCGCAGTCTAGTATAGGTCTATTTTTTTGTATTATTTCTAATAACGTAAATATTTCTTGCCTAGTAGCAGTATCCTTAACACTAAATAACGATAATTGATTTTGTTTGACATTACTAATATTTTGTTCTTCACTTGAATTTAATCTTATAAGATTGTTATCAGTTGAATCAGGTTTTGAAGACGTCTGAGGAGTAAGGAGTATTTTTTGCTGTTTTGAACTAGATTCACAATTATTCTTATGTTTTTTTGATAATGCGTGTTGATCTATTTTATGAAAACCAGCCTTAATTGAAAAAGATGAATTGCATTTTTTACAAAATGCATACAATTCATCATTAGGAATTTTCTCTATATAAGTAGATATGAGTTCTTTATTAGAATCGTATTTCAGTAACCAACTATCTTGAAATTTAGTGGAGCGAGCAGCCATCATGAAAAATTGTTAAACTAATCTAAAAAATATGAGAGGGTCATATAAAAAAAAAGTTATTATTTTAGGATTAAAACTTTGAAAAGTCATAATACTTACATATTTTTTGAAAATAAAAATACAACTTCTTAATAAATTTAACTAATTTACTCAGGAATATCCTAAATTTGTATACTTATTAATTCAAACAATTGTTTGAACAAAATTGAACTCAATTGTTGATAATTATATAACCAGGCGCACTAATTATCTATTCTTCTTCTGACTAGTAAAATACTGTAAACAAAAGCTTAATAAATATTGCTTCTAAATCTTCAATTCCTAAAAATAATATTTCAATTAAAAAAGAAAATTGCAATTATAGTCAAACTTAAGTAAATCTGCGATTTGTGCTAATCAATACCTTCGAAACTTATTGAAACCATAAAATCTTATTTTTTTCCAATCAGATTCTTCTTTTTCCATGATAAAAAAATCAAGTACAACCAATTATAGGTTATTTTTGTTCTCAGTGAGGCATTTAGATTCTTTTGTAAATACAACGAAGTAATTATCTAAAATAAATATGAAATTATTTATCATATAAAAGTTCGTACATGATGATAACTTGAAGGTTATGTTTACAGTCAAGTAACAATAAAAGTTTAATCCAAACTGATCAAATTCATATTCTTAATACTGAAGTTAGTACTTACGCCAACAACAAACTACTAAGTTAAAGTAACGTCTTTACGTCGATGCACGAATTTTCATAAAATTTAATCAAGTTCAAGATCAATTAACTGATTAGGTACGCAAGTTTGCAATTTGATAATTGATTCAGATTGAGATTGAGTCATGAAATGAACTTAATTATGAGTCACTTCTAAAATTCATCTCTTCGAAAAATTAAGAAAAAAATGAAACTTAGAATATAAAAAAACCACTTTATTTAGTTCTTCTTCTTGCAAATATTTATATATATTTGCTCGCTATTAAGAACAGGAGTGTAGCCGAGTGAAGCGTGCGTGTCATGGCGCGTACGTGTAATGCGCATGGCTCGAGTCCAACGGAATTATTCGAAGAGGTTCTCTGCAAGCACACGATTGGAGAGTTCCGATAGATTTAAGTCACACGTATCACACTTATGCGCCACATGCTGACACGCCTCTATCTCTAAGCTCCATGTCCATAAATTTTATTTACCGAAGAGGGCGCTGTTTACTCTGATTTTGTGTTTTGGCGCTAAATAGCCATAACCGTTTTCAATAGCGCTAAAACAATTTTTAATATTTATTAGATTGATAAAAAAAGTAACAATAGTGACTTGGTTTTTGGAAAATAGTGACATAATGAGGATTTTGTAGGATAAAGTAGCAAATAGTGCAAGGTCTTAAAAAAAAGTAACAAATAGTAGCAATAGTAGCATCACTGGCATCCCTGTATCACCCAAATTCATAATGAATAATTCTAATTTATTCGCTTTAGCTGCTAAATTATTAAACATGTCGTCGTTCTCGTAGAGGGCATCAGAGATGCGGGTAGGAACAAAAATTTGGAATTGACTGGAACCTTCGGTAATGACGAAGACCATCTTTTGTCCGTAGCGTGTGGTGACCTTTTTTATCTCGGTTACCATGTAGTTCTCATTCAGGGCCAACTCGTTCCAAGACTTCCTGGGGATGTAGGAGTTGGAGGCGAGGTAGTTGAGGCTGTTTAAATCCATTTTCCTGGAAAATAAATAAGATTCATAATTAATTTTTGAAAATTTCATTAAACAAAGTTTCATGGAAAAGTAAAAATTGAAAACCAAACTTACTCAGGATAGTCGAGGTCTCTTGACAGGTGGTAAGTCTTTGTAGAAGTCAAGGTCCAACGGAATGTCCAGGAAGCCGTCGTCTGGATACTCTGCAGCGTCGTCTTCTGGAGATCGGCTATCTGCTGCTGCTGGAAGTAGTGGAGCTACTCCGTCGTCGTCTGGAAGTGCTGAAGATCTGCTGTCTGCTGCTGGAAGTGCTGGAGATCTGCTGCTTGCTGCTGGAAGTCTGCTGTTCACAACTGGAATGACTTTGTCAGCCTGGGGTGCCTCGATAAGTACGGCTGTCTCCACTCCTTCTGCCACCTCCATTGGCTCTGCCACTTGGAATTCTTTCTCCAATTCCTGGTATCTCTCAATGTCCTTGTGGCCCCATGGTGAAGTATCAGTACTTCCAGGAATCAAGTACCGCTTGTCATCGTAAGGGCTCAAAGCTACTTTCTCTTGATACTCCGTAGTGACCTGATGTTTCTTGGAACGGATCAAGTGTTGCTGGCATTTTACAATGGATTTCTCGAAAATGCACTCCCTGTAATCCTCAAAAGTTAGTCTTCTGAGCGCTGTTGACTTGACCCCTTTGGCTTTCATCACAGGTGCCTCATTTTCTACCAGAAAGCTGTATAATTTACTGCGTAATCCGATGAAGTGAGTCATGATTTCGCCGTTGCACTCGTCTTTCATGAGACCCACCTTCTTCTCGTTGTCAGGTTTTATCCCGAAACGGTTGTCTGGAGGGTAAGCAGAAGTGTCGAAGTACTCCGGATGCTCTCTCATGACCTTGTATACGTCGGTTCCTTCAATTTCATAGATGAAACTCTTCGTGTCTGTGTACAACAATTTGCACTTGGAACCGACTCACTTCTTCATTTTGTTGTAGTGGAAGTCTTACATCAAGGTCTTCGAGATGTCAAGTACACTTAAGCCAATATAGAGTAGCTTATCGATCTTAATTTTGCTTTGCTTCATCTGAACCAGTACAGCGTCATCAGCAAGTTCCACGAGGCTGTGGAAATTCGGACAAGCGATGCAAGCCTCAGCCCCATACCGACTGGGCCAGACGGTAACCACTCTTGCGTCCACGTGATCTCGCTGTGACTCCATCGTTTTGCCGTATATTATGTTGTTAAGCAATTTGAAGAAGTCACGTTCAAACTTGTTTCTCGCCAGTCTTCTTTTCTCAGTGTTGAAGTCTATGTACTTCTTCAACCACTGAGACTGGTTAAATTGAACTGCTCGGTGAATTTTCTTAACCTTGAGACCGTGTTTTTGTGCTTGAATCAGAGCTCTGTAATGGATCACGTACTTCTCCTTGTGAAACATGGTCGTGAGTAACTTCTTGTGCTTGGAGTTAGGTGGTGCCATATGTTCCGAACAGAAGGGGAGATCCTGTTGCTCTAGGTGAAGATCTTCTGGGTACTCAATGTCTACTTCCAGAAAGTAGCCGATGTCATTGTCCTCTGGAACGACGCAGAAGTCTGGATCGCTCAAATCATCCACCCACTTGAGCCCACCGTACGGAAGATACTGACAGCTAGCCCAACTGTAAATTAAACATTAGAAATAAAAAAATGAAAAATTAATTGATAATTACGTCATAATTACCCGTATAAGTTGTTGGCGTCTAGATAAACGAGGTATTTCTCGTCCTTTTCGGGGTCATAACCTTCTTTCATGTAGGGGTTGTTTGCTTCCGAGTATCGGTTGGAGCACTGGCTAATACCTCCTCTGATTCCCTTCTCAATGAAAAGAAGCATATCGATGTCGGTTATCAGTTCCAACTCCACCTCTGTTTGTTTGAGCATGGCATCCCACGATAGGCCAGCTGTGGTGTAATAGCAGGTAGGATCCAGGCTGTAAGCTTCCAAACACGTCGAACGGAAGTTTTCGAAAACGTTGCAGAGTAACAAGACATCTGACCTGAGGTAGATGTCCGAGCACTCTCCAAGAGTTTGCACGTTGAGTTTGGACCATACATCCTTGGCGTGAGTGTACTCATCTTCTCCAATAGTGTCGTCAGTCCAACTGCTGTAGAATTTTTCTCGTTCGGGAAGCTCCGTCTCATTGAGTTTTTCAAAAGAGTCAGTATACTCGTAAGGATAATGACCTTTCACCGTGAGTAACTCAATTTGATCATCTTCCAAGCCAGCTTGACGGAGATTTCCAACGGCAATGTCCTTGTCGGGGAGGTTTTTGACGAGCTGGTCTAAGGATGACGCCATAAACCGGAACGAGTCCAAGAATCGGAAGTTGATCACACAATCCTTGATGTATTTCGTGAATGAAATGTAACGGTCTTTATTTTGAGCAATTACAGTCATATCACCATCAAGGATCTTCTTCGAAGCAATTTCCTTGAACAAAAAGTGAGCGTCATATCCCGAAAGGTTGTAAAAAATCACAGGAACAAATTTAGCTGCCTTGAACTTCAAATTACAAGACCTGAAAGAAAAATTTTATTTGAAAACTGTTTTACCCAAAATTATTTTAAACTTACCTGTGAGCCGCGCCTCTGTATTTGCCTGTAAAATGACAGTGGTCCTTCACTTTCTGGTCTGACTTGTTGTAAAACCCTTTGTTGCATAAATAACAAGTCGTGGCTTGATTGAAGTTATTCCAATCCCGTTCAGTAAGAAGTTTCACAGTCTTCAAACTCTTCTATTTGGTGCAGCACAGGATCGATAACGTTTTGATCGTACCACTCACGCAAATCGGTCGTCTCAAATATAGGTTGACTGGCGGTGTTGAAATGTTTCACTTCATTGGTCTCAATGTCACTTTTCAAAATCACATACTCCGATGAGAGTTCAACACTAACCATTAAAGCACTATGTTCTCGCAGAGATTCACCAATTTTTTCTTCGAATAAAGCTCTGGAAATCTCGAGAAATGATCTCACATCTTTATGTGCAATGTTTATTATGATTCCAGATTTAATATGGTTCTGGAAAACACTAGGCAATTCTCCCCACTTCACAGTGAACGATCAACTGCCCGGATACTCCGGTAATTTTAAGGTAGATTATTGTAATATTCAACTCTGTCGGAGGACATTAAACTCATTAAATTGTAACCTTTCACCATTTGTTTTTCAATTAAACAATATCACCTTACCTTACTTTATTTCATTTTATTAACCTAATCAAAAGCCAGACAACAAGGGGACGGGACAACTACGTAAGTAGTTGTTCCAAAAAGACGAAGATCCTACCCCTTTTAAAATAATAACGTCAAGGATTATAAATCCGTGACATAAATGGCATCCCTTGTGGGGAACTTAAACCTTGTTGCCTGACTATTTTGATTGGTTTTCTCTTATTGATGATTTTTCCTTCAAAAATTTATAATACTAAAAATTAATGAAAAAAAAAAGAAGTAAGGAAAAAGCTTTTATTATCTGATACCGGTTACTTTTGGCGAATGGTTGAAGGAAAGATTCTTTTCTTTTGACAAATCGCGATATTTTTTTTTTGCTGACCTCAACATTTCTGGCTAATTTAACAACACACTTACACTCACAAACGCTTTCGGAACCTGATCTGCTCATCGCTCTGAATTTGACCCGCTTATAGTGCACACATTTCACGTTTTATTACCTGAAGTTTCGCCAAAAATCGCAACTTTAGATTCATTTTTTTTTGTATAAAATTTTTACTTCTATCAAACGACGTTATCCCTTTAATTTATAAGTATTCGATATGGCTAACCTCGTGAATCTTACTTTGGACGAGATTGAAGCCATTCCAGACAAAGATCAAAAGAAGGCGGCCGAATTACATCATGCCCGCCGGATGGCCGAAAATATGTCTACAATGGCAGCTACGTTAAACGAGTCACGAACCGCGTTCGCGAACGTTCAAGCATCAGCATTGATGCAAAGTGCTCTTGCTGCAATCCCTTTTTACACTGGTTCCACACCCCTGCGCCCATGGCTGCAGGACGTGGAAAGCTACGACCAACGAATTACAGACGCAACCCTGAAAGAACTTTTCCTCCAAGGAGTTATTTCTCGATTGACCGGCAAGGCTAAAACAAGTCTCGACGGAAAAGTTTTTGACACTTTAGACCAACTCCGGAAACATCTTCAGGACCGTTTTTCTCAAAAACGATCCCTATCTTATTACCTTAACCTTATTTCAGACTCTTATATGAGACAGAATGAATCTGTTTTAAATTTTCACGATAGACTCTCAGCTATAGTCTGCGCTGCCACGAAACTAAAAAACGAGGGAATAGATGACGAAGACATCAAGAGACATAATAAGTCCCTTTTCGAAGACCTCGCTACCGAATATTTTATTCGCGGATTACCTTCTGTCATCCGCAACCAAATGTCTAACCATAACCCTGTTAACTTTTCCGAAGCTTTAAACGCAGCTCTGAATGCGGAGGAATGGGTTAACATCGGAGCACCAAATCGTGCTGATGTAGAGTATTCCTCCACCCAAAAACCGCCTCCGCGATCGCGTTCTCCTAGCCCTTATGGTCGACCCGGGACACCTGAAAGAGAATCATCTCACGACCGGCGCAACGTTAAATTCTCCGATTTTAACGACCCGCGAAACTTCGATAGAAATATCTCGTATTCTTATGACCCTAACGATATAAAAATGCCTAGAACAATGACTTACACAGCAGAAGGTAAACTGGATGCTCACCCTTCCCTGCGTTACGAACAACCTTCAAGCATTCTGAAAAACCCGGAAAGACAGAGCCTATCCGATCAACGATCTGGATCATCAGATCGTTACTCCCGCCCTAGGTCCGAGAGCCCTAGAGGCCGATACCCTAATAGGTCGACAAGCCCCCTTTCCCCTCCCTTCCCTTATCCAAATTTTCACCCTTATATGCCCTATTATCCTCCTATGCCCTACTACTACCCCCCAGCTCCTATGCCCCCTTTTCACTCGCCCTATCCTAATGCCGCAACACCAGCCTACTTCCCTAACAACTATTACGACAAGCCGCCTGGTAGACCCGGATCCCCAGGTCCTTACGGCCCTACTCCACGAGCCCCGACCCCAACGAATATTCCCGCAAATATCTCCTCTAGCGAGAATTTAAACTGGAGACAAGCACGTCCGGACGGCGCGCCCGCGAGCTTCCCGCGCTCTCAGAGCCCCGAGCGCCGATCGGTGAAAACATTCAAAACAAGGGAGTACGAAAAGTCTGTGGCGAGAAAACCGCACCAACCATAAAAATTAAAAATTACCTATTCAAAAAGGGCGTCGTAACATGTTCCGCTGCACAAACCAATGAAGTGAACGTCATCAAAGCTTCCGTTTTTAAAGACTCGGTTTTCTACTATCCTCACCCTCCCATTACAATCCAGGGAGAAGACAATAATCAAGTCGACGCGCATGGAAAAATTACGATTCGTATTTGTAAACAAAAACATATATTCCATCTAATTCACGACGATGCCCCCTTTTTACAAGATGGTGTTATCAGCAAAAGAACTTTGAAGAAACTCCGGAGACTTAAGCAAGCCGGAAAAATGAAAAATCTTCCCGACTCTTTTCTTGAAGACCTATCCCCAGACTCAGATCGCTCTGAATCAGAATCCTCTGACTCAGAAACCTTTTCCGAAAATTCAACCTCCCAGAGTAGCGACACTTAATATAGACAAATCTACTAATGATTCTGACACATATTCACCTAAAATTTACAATCCTAGAAACCATAGGGAAAGAAAGAAAATTTCGTACGGATCACCCAAGATCGAAATTACTAATAACATATTTAAAGCCGGAAAGGGGCGCATTTTAATTGACACCGGCGCAGACGTGAGCGTAATTAAAATTCAATCCCTAAATCCCACGTGTAAGATCAACAAAAATCGTACTCTTCAACTGACCGGGATCGGAGCAGAACCCGTTTACACTCTTGGTACCGTTACTTTCAAAGAAAGAGACGGTAGAAAACATCACATGCACGTCCTCCCCGAAAGTTCTTCGCTTAAAGAAGATGCCATTCTTGGCTCTCGTTATCTACAAATTGAAAAGGGTCAAATTGACTTGGCCAATAATCAATTAATCACTCAAAATGGTACTCAGGACATTTGTTTTTCAAGCGCTACAGACAACAGTGAGTCTGAATCTGCCGAATCCCTTGCAGAATTTCCTGACTCTCGACGAACACCTCAAAGTCAAAACACCATCCCCGACATTCAACCTACGTCCAGCAAAATACCTTCGACTATTTTCCATTATAAAGCTCGTCGAAAGCAAGGTAAAGCTCTGTCCACAAGATATACGTTGCCAGCGCGTTGTAAAATTGCGATAGAAATTCCCGTGTCGGAAAGCTCTCCAAGAGGGGAGGCGTATCTTCCCCGAATACAAACCCCTACCGAAATATTCATCGGCGAGTCAGCCGTTACCCATGAAAAAGGTTCATGTTACGTGTTAGCCATTAACACGAGAAACGAACCTCAAGAAGTTGAAATACCGGTGCAAGATCTGTATCCCTTTGAACTCGATAGTTCTGACGACTTCTTCGATTCCGAGGTCGAGGGAACGCCTTGCCCTCCTGAACAAAGAGTAACTCGAATAATTGACCTTCTGAAAAGAAAACATCATGACAAAGCAGCCCTAGCTCAATTGAAGAGAGTGGTCGAACGTTTCCCATATCTCTTTATGTTACCTGGCGACGACCCTCCTCGCACACATCTAGTACAACATACCGTTCCGTTAACCAGTGACAAACCGATATTTACACGTCAATATCGTTATCCTCCAAAATTACACGAAGAAATTAGAAGGCAAGTAGATGACTTGCTGAAGAAAGGAACCATCCAACCCTCCTCCAGCCCTTGGAACTCACCTCTATGGATAGTTCCAAAACGGCCTGGCCCTGACGGTAAAAATCTACATCGTCTCGTCATTGATTACAGAAGGCTCAACGAAGTATCAATTCCAGACGCCTATCCACTCCCAAACGTTCAAGAAATACTGGAGTCCCTAGGCAAGTCCAAATACTTTTCAGTTTTTGATCTCGTTAACGGATTCCACCAAATACCTATGCACCCGGATGACAGAGCTAAAACCGCTTTCTCAATGCCTTACGGGCACTTCGAATTCACAGCCATGCCTTTCGGACTTTGCTGTGCTCCCCCGACATTCCAAAGGCTGATGGACGCCGTCATGACCGGATTACAAGGAATCGAATTGTTCATTTACCTAGATGACTTAATCATCTTCTCCAACTCTCTTGAAGACCACGAGAGAAAGGTTAATGAAGCTTTTCAAAGATTGTTTAATGCTGGGTTGAGATTAAAAATCGAAAAATGCGAATTTCTAACCCCTGAAGTAAAATACCTGGGCCACCATATCGATCAATTTGGAGTCAAACCTGACCGGGGAAAAATCAAATATATTCAGGATTTTCCCGTCTTAAAGAATACTTCGGACGTTCGTTCTTTTCTTGGACTCTGTTCTTACTATCGCCGGTTTATCCACCATTTCTCTGAAATTGCAAAACCTCTAAACGACCTCCTCAAGAAAAATTGTAAATTCCGCTGGGAGGAGAGCCAAAAAGCCAATTTCGAAAAACTAAAGACAGCTCTATGCACGGCACCAGTCCTAATTTGCCCAGACTTTTCTAAATCCTTCATACTAACGACCGATGCTAGTCGGGGCAGTTTTGAGTCAAGGCGAACCAAATAATGATCAACCTATTGCATATATGTCAAAAACGCTCAATAAACATCAAAGAAACTACTCTGCCACCGAGCGAGAGTGTTTAGCTGTAGTCCTAGGCATCATGCACTTCAGACACTACCTTTACGGTCGCACTTTCTATGTATACGCTGACCATGAACCTCTACAATGGATTGATTCAATCAAAGACCCAATGTCAAGATTAAACCGCTGGAGAGCCCGACTGCGCGGCTACAGATACATATTCTGTTACAAACCTGGAAGGCTTAACACTAACGCCGATTGGCTTTAAGAAATCCGATAGACCAGAAAGAGGTAGAAAACGAAAAATCGGCAAACATAGCCTCTCAATCCCTGAAAAATATCAAAACAAAAACCATACTACCTATTCAGAAACCAAAATCAACAAAAACATCACTTGCTCGACAAGCATACAATAAAAGCAAAGAAGAAAACTTCTCTGACGCCCCGCAACCCGGCCCTTCGCGAAGAGGTAGACCGAAAGGCTCCAAAAATAAAACTCATGCATCGCCGAACGTATCTGGTCAGGGAAATCTTCCAGGCGATACCATCGCCTCTCGTCTAAGACTCAGACGAAATCAACAGGTAGATCCGAAAAATACTACACCCGTCGATCAAGCAAACGCTGAAAGCTCTACCTCAGAAATAGAAACATCAGATGAAACCGAAAGCGCCTCCGACGCACCTGTACCCTTGCAAAGCCGATCATTAATACCTAGTTTGGCAGAACCTCTCAACACAACAACCACATCTCCTGCCACCGAGTCTGAAATCAGCAACCAAAAAGAAGATGAGATTTCTGGCATAAGTGAGTTCGACGAAACCATGGTACCATCGGATAGTTTTGAAGATGTAGTCGCCCATTTCCAAAAACCCGCATCAAGAAAGGCATTCTTTGATTCCCCATCAAAAAGAGTGAAACCTCCAGCAAATGATGATGACTCCTCATCTTCTGACGAAGAAGAACTCTACGAGACTACCCCCGTAAAATCAAATTTGGAACTCCAAGCTCAGCTCAAACCTTCCAACTTCAATTCTAAGGAGAAAGAAGAGTTTATCGAAGGATTTAATTCCTTGTGGTGGGACTCTGGAAAATGGGAAGAACTTCTTGAAAATTTCGACCTAGGATCTAACTATCACGAAGCGGATCACTCTGTTGTCCACAGTGATCCAAGCTATTTGGAAAATGACCTTATTGACGCAAATGATAGACAGATTCTGAACAATACACAATCCCTGTTAGACTTAGATAAATGGCAACTGACCGATGACTCAGGATTCAAAAATCCTCCCTTATCGTCCACTCTCCTCACACATAAAATACCCCCAACAATTTTTGATGACACTTTTAATCTCGAAAACACCAAAATCATGTCTAGTGAAAATTCCGACTCTTCAACAAATTCCACGAAGACAATTACACCAGATCATAAGTTAGCTCCATCGGAAAACTCTCTAAACACTCAAGAGAGTGTCACTCACCCTCGAGATACCGCCAAAACGACCCTTCAATCCTCGCAGCAATCACTTCCTACAAAACAACCAAATTCAAATTTGATACCTCGAAGCCCAAAACCTACTACGGCAAATACTCATAATGACATTTTCACCAGCGTTAAAACCATTCCGCCAATTATACCCCCCTCTTGAATCCTTTTTGCACCCCGATGAAACCCCCCGAACGACTGACAGTGAGACTCACCCGAGACGCCCTCATGGGACATAAAGATAACATAATACATTTTATCCCTGCGAATTTAAACCTACACACGCCTAACAATCAACTTCTTGCCGAGTTAGAGCTAATTTCGAAAAGCGAACTTAAAGATCTGAACCCTATGATTGGTAATGTTCTTGTCTCTAAAACCCGAGGCCGAACCATCTTCTCTTTAGTAGTTACAGAAACCGAAAGGAATCCTATTAAGCAAAGTTCTTTGAAAGAATGCTTATACAATCTTTATCATCTACTACTAGAAAAAGAAATTACATCGGTTCGTATGTCACGAAAAGGCGAACTCACAGATGCATTACCACGTGGAACTCAATACCGAGAAGTCCAAGACGCACTCAAAAACATACCTATGACGCTCACGTTCTGTCTAGGTGTCTGCATAACACCACCACCCGAATCCCGCAACACCATCCCAAAAGAATGCCACGATAGCCTATTCGGAGGACATCGTGGAGTAGAGAAGACTTACAGAAGAGTGAGGGAAAAATTTACTTGGCCCGGTTTGCGTAAAGATATAGTCGATTACATTCATCGATGCCGAATATGCCAAGAGTTTAAACTCATAGGTTATCGCACCAAAGAACCCATGTTAATTACCGATACGCCCGCAGAACCGTTCTTTAAAATGACTATCGATGCGGTCGGACCTATGCCTCGAACTGTGAATGGCAATGCTTACATAATCACTATGCAATGTTTATTTTCAAAATTTTGTATAGCAGTACCAGTACCTAATCTGAAAGCGCTAACCGTGGCACAAGTCCTTGCTAAACATCTTATAGCCGCTCATGGAGTACCTAAAATTATCTTGAGCGATCAAGGTAAAAGCTTTAGGAATAAACTCCTCAAAAATCTTGAAAGCATGTTTGACTGTCGTCTGAAAACGATGACATCTTTCCACCCCCAGTCGAACGCATCATTGGAAAGAAGTCATGCTGTCTTGAAAGACTACTTGAGGACTAACACCCCTAAGTATCAAGACTGGGACGAGCTAGTTCCCTTTGCCATGATGGAATACAATTCCTCAGTCCACTCTTTCACAGGTTTTACCCCCTACGAAATAGCTATGGGACGAAATCCTAGAAGCCCTTCAGGATGCCTAGACGACTTCGATAACGACACATATAATGGTTACATTTACGATCTAGCAACAAGAATAGCTGAAATCCGAGAGATTGCATTGAAAAGCTTAGAATCATCCAAACAAGTTAACAAATGAAATTACGACAAATCAACTAAACCCCTAGATATAAAACCCGGAGACAAAGTTTACGTCAACAAACTACCGCGTAAAAACAAACTAGATAAATTCTATAACGGAGTTTTCGACGTCCTAGAAGTACGCGAAAATAACACTGCCCTCTTGCAAAGCCAAAACAAAAAAAAAATCTTAGTTCATAAAGACCGTCTGAAAAAATTTTACTAAAAGCCTTTCTTCTCAAAATCATCGCCTTATCTAATTTAAATCTGCCCTAATTTTGTTCCAGAAAAATGTTCTTTATTTTGCTGTGGTTCACGAGCTTCGCTCCAGTCGGTACCGTTCACACGGAGAATAAAACTTTCTATGAAACGCAACCAATCCCCAATAATCCGGGTATTTTCTATGAACACGTCGGGAAAGTTAATTTAGTCAGAACAAAAATTCATATTAATATTTTCTTAAATTGTCCCCCACTAGACAGAAACTTTAAAACGGAAAACAAAAATTTCAAACATTTAGTAAATGAATTATATAGAGTCTACCCTGACCAAATAACACCAGAACTCTCGGAACTTCGCATAACCCGCAAATTATTCGCAATAAATGATCTACATGAATCTATAAAAAGCTTGTTCGTTCTGCAAGAAATCGATAACCGACCCTATAATCGAAAAACGAGAGCAGCTCCAATCGAAGTCGGCGGTTGGGTTACGAAATGGTTATTCGGCATCATGGACTCGAAAGACCGCGAACTAATCAATAGTGACATTCACAAACTGTACGACAGTCAGAATAACTTATCACAAATTTCAATTGAATCAACTCACCTAATTAAATCAGAGCTCGAAAATCTGTATAAATCAGAAAATAATCAAACTCTAGAAATTTCACGCTTAATCAGTCGTGTTGAAGCCATCTCCGAACAAAACTTGGCCATAAACAGAAACCTGCAATTTGAAAACGTTACCAGATGGTAGTTTGATTACTCATACGAACTTGACGAACTACAAAGGGGTTATGAAACCTTGATGGAAGTAATTCAAACCACCGCAAGAGGACATCTACACCCTCTCCTGTTATCTTTTTCCCAAATGTCCAATCTACTCTTAAAAATTAACAACAATCCGAATCTCCGGATACCAAACGCTGCAGAGGTAATTACACCCCACTACCTATTCAACGTAGCGAAAACGACTATTTTTATCACTAATGGAAAGCTTCACGTTTCTATAAAACTACCTTTAGTAATGGATGACGACCTCGATTTGTACAAAATACACTCTTTTCCAAACCCTATAACCCTCCCCTTTGATAATACAGGCTATTTAGCAATAAAACCAACAGTTAATTATATTGTCTTATCGAGAAACCAGACATATGTTCTCTTAAATGACGAACTCCTTCAATCTTGTTCCACTTATAATCACACTAAGCTATGTGAAGACTTCTTACCCTTAATCAACGGAGTGACACACCCATCGTGTGAATATTCAATGTTCAATCAACCGACAACCTCTTCTCTAAAAACCTGCTCGACAGTTATTATACCAAACACGCCCATAATTCTAACACCCTTGCACGCATCGAATTTATGGTTATATTTAACTTTGAAACCAAATAAGCTCACAATAACCTGCCATAATCATCGAAATGAATTTCTCATAAATGGCACAGGCTCACTTTACCTAAGTGGCGAATGTACTGCACACACATCAAGCTTTACCTTACACGGTCTTCGGAAAATCTCATTCATATCAGAATACAATTATAATCCCGAATTGTCAGCAGAAGTGAACATAATAAAACCCGAGATACATGAATACGCAACCAAATACCCCATGGAAGTAGATAAAGAACTCACTGAATCACTACAAAAATTTAACCCAATTCCCCTGAGCGAAATCGAAAATAAACTGCGAGCGATACATATTCGACGGACGGAACAGAAGCAAACACATTCATTTATAGCCATCGGCTTAGGATCCTCAATCGCGATAACATTAGTCCTAAAATTTTTGATAGATAAATTTCTTCAGGTCGAGAAAATCCTACCCTTGTTCTTCTTTATCTGCAACAAAAAGAAAGAATATAAACAAAAAAAAAAAAAAACAAAGAAAAACCCAACCGAAAAACATGCACATGTAAAAATAATCATCAAGATTATACTCCTCCTAATGAGACTCACAGCTTGCCTCCGACTCTAAAGTCGGCAGACATTGTAATCCACGTGGACTCATGTCCACAAATCTCGACAATGCCCACAACCTCTCCAAAAGCACCAAACTCCAATACAAAACCACCGCTTCACGTCGCAGAGCCATGAAAAATAAAACAAATCGTCAATAAATAATAAAAAAATAATAATAATAAAAAATATTATAACAATAATAATAATAAACAAAAAAAAAAACAAAAAAAAAAAAAAAAAACAAAAAAAAAAAAAAAAACTTCATTTTCAAACCAAATTTGACCAACTGTCCATTCAAAACACGCTTAAGACTCGACCATAACCATGAATCTTCGTGACCACTGGCCTGCTGAGTGCGCCCGTCGCATGCAGACCCGCTATGCCTCCAACACAGGCGACTCTTCCACCAACTCGCCCGCAATGCACCTGCAGCACGCGACCCAACTATACAGCCACACCCACGAATCTTTTAATACAACCTGCAAACAATTAATTTATGAAATAACGACAGTTGACGACTTAACTCTGAAAATTATACTTAATAAAAATAGTAACAATCAAAGTACTATACTCACAAACTCGCTGAATCCGAATAAAAGAATTAATTTTTTTTGCTATCCGTCGAAACTCAGGTATCAGATAGATGTTTTAATTTTTTTTTAAAAACAAATAATGATCGATTGATAACAGGTGTGAAAGTATTTACCTTTTAATGCACCTTGACGAGTTGAGGATATGCGATAATAACCCTTGTAAATTGACCAAACTGCGAGTCCAACTAGCTCTTCGATCGACGTAATACCGACTGGAGCACCTACTGAATGCACCAGTAAAATCACATTTATCATAACTGGCAGCATAGCATGATATAATTTGATGAGCGCACCGCTGCAACGTCACCGTTAACACCTACTTACACTATACTCTCGTGCGTAACCGCCGACCTGCCGACTATCCGATTTCAAGAAGGACGATACAGCAACATTCGCATCAAGAACAGAAGCAGCTTCACCAGAAAAATATAAACTTTTTTCATACAATTTTGTGTAACAAATTGAGTGTATTTTCAGAATCTAAATTTTAATTCATACTCGGACATTATCTTAGATTTAACAAAACTCTCTCGAATACTGGACAATAATTTTTTTTTGTAATTACTTTTTATATGATACTTAAATATTGTTAACATCTGGTAAAATTTTTTTGCTCAAGTTAATTTAACTTCATTATCAAAAAAAAAAAATAATAATAATAATAATAATAAAAAGTGAATAAATAAATAAATTATTTGTTGTAATATTAATTTTAATATTTATTGTACAAACTCTGCGAATCGAAATTCAAGATAAGCTTCATTTGTAAACTTCTCAGTAACACGCACAATGTAAGAGACTTATTGCGATAATTTAAGTTACGTCAATTAATGAATAATTTAATTCTATACACTAAACTCAAAAATTTTATCAAACAAATTTGGAAACTTATTTAACTATTTTCGACCAATTAAGGCAAAACTCAGTCTAAATCAGTCAAACGTAGTGTCAAAAGCACTGATTTCATCGAAACTTCCCGCTAATTCATAGTTTTTTTTCTTTAGTGCAAAAATTTAGACATAAAAATTTAATAAAAAAAAAAAAAAACACTAAGACAAAATAATTATATCAAATTTGAAGTTTCATAGCGAACAACGACAAATTGAAACTCAAACCGTTTAGGAACTTAGAGGATAATATACAGAACCGCTGCACTCAATACTGTCGTATACATTACAGAATTTTCATCGAATGTTTTAAATACTTTTGACTAAACTAATTAGCGATCTTAAAATCAAGGCGAAAACTGTGAACTTCTCTCACTCCTGGCAATTAATGAAAATTATATACGTCGATGCAACTTCCCACTTAAATATTAACCAACCCATACAGAATTTTCTGCTCCAGCGCCCAATAACCGCGAAATATAGAGCAATAATTATTTTATTACGTCTGAATCCCTGTTACCTGGCTTGCGCAAGCAACACAAAAACTTCTATTTAGCATTTAGCTAAACAACTAGCTATTTGAAATTTTCGTTTAAAAATTTCAAGAATTCAGGCTTACAACTCAAAAATTACAATATTCTTACCCACTTTCAACCAACCATTTCCCACCCCGTGATCATTGTTATACAACAATTATAAAAACTACCGATCTCTTTGAACATCGGGTAGAAATTACATCCAAAACGTTACACTTGAACTAACTATTCTGAAATAATAGTTATTCAAAAAAAAAAAAAAAAAAACCTTTTGCTAAGCGCCTGCCCACCACCATCTACCAAGATTCACACAAGCGAAATCGATACATTCCCTATCTTCGATACATTTTTTTTATCATCGATACAAGGACTGCACTCCTACAGTCGTCCAGCCCTGCATTGTCGAGGGCAACAATGGACTAAGAGGGGAGGCATGTCATGTATCGATCCCCATAAAGATCACATATTCCCAAGTTGCAACAGACTTACTTATAATCCGCCTAAAAGGAGTTAGGGAGGGGGCCACGGAAATTGCAATTAAGCATTTTGCTAGCCGGCACCTCCGCTCTGCTGGAACAGGTGGGGCGAAGTAGCTTCCCTCGCTGCTTAGCCGCGCTCCCAAACCACTCTCGTCCCCGACACTCGAGTGGTTCGACCGAAAGCTAGCAGCGATCGAAGACCACGTGCAGCACACCTGGACAAGCAGAGCCGGATCAGGCAAGGATCCGTCGGTGCAATATCGCCTCGCCATCACCATTGGATAAGGTCCCGGAAGGTCCAGAGAACCTCCCGTGAACGATCAACTGCCCGGATACTCCGGTAATTTTAAGGTAGATTATTGTAATATTCAACTCTGTCGGAGGACATTAAACTCATTAAATTGTAACCTTTCACCATTTGTTTTTCAATTAAACAATATCACCTTACCTTACTTTATTTCATTTTATTAACCTAATCAAAAGCCAGACAACAAGGAGACGGGACAACTACGTAAGTAGTTGTTCCAAAAAGACGAAGATCCTACCCCTTTTAAAATAATAACGTCAAGGATTATAAATCCGTGACAATGATTAAAAAAATGAGTTATTTGCTTGTGGTTTGAACAATTTTGCACCAATCAACTTGAAAATTTTTTTCGTTGGTTTTGAATACTAAAAAGAAAAGAAAAAAAATTTACAATATTTTCGGATGTTATAACTGATTGAAATATACTACGCAAGTTTTTAAAAAAGCAAAAATTAGCTGTTTTTTGAAAAATGAACTTTTTAATAAAAATGGAGGTAAAAGTTAATTTTTTTATTGAATTTAAATTAAGTAAAACTTCTTCTTTCCAGTTTTTATGTAGTTTAAGTGAAAAAAAAAGTTTCAGGCATTTATAAAAATATTTAAGTGTTTGCAGTCGTATAAAAGCACAAAAACTTTAAGACTGAAGTATGAAATTTGGGGTTGCTCTATAATTTTGATCACTACTGTACACGAGAGAAAAAGTTTAACAATCGCGCTCTGCGCGATAAAATATATATCGCGCTGCGCGGCAATGCAACTTTCCTCCCTTGTAATACAATATCGATGGTCCCAACGAAGAAAAACCTTAGCAGAAAATCTGGAGATTTTAAATGACCAATGAGATGCTAAAATAAATCAAAAAATTTTTTTGAATCAGGAATCTCAATAAATCATTACTTAATAAATAAGATTTTTTAATTTTTTTCAATTTTTTAATCATTCTAGTCTCTCATTGGTCATTTAAAATCTCCAGATTTTCTGCTAAGGTTTTTCTTCGCTGGGACCGTCGATATAGTATTCTTCATTGTTTCACACACTGAGAGAAAGAAACGGTAACTGTTACCACTGCAAGTTTATAGTTACCGAATATTCGTTTATAAGAGCTTGAAAAATCACCAACTAATTGTCAGTGAAAATTCGGTAACTATTAGTGCACCGGTAAAATGAATATTTCGCTCAAAGCGTGAGCAATTGGAGATTAAAGATTAAAATTTTTTTTTAGTTCTTGACACAACTTCTTCTTTAACTACGAATATCAAAAGCATCTTTTGGTAAATGAAATGTTTTTATCATTTCAAACAGAATAAGCGTTTCGCAAAAATACAATACATTGTTCGTAGTTCACGTAAAATATAGGTAAAATTGCAAGCCTGCTTCAAGGCTCCATGCGCTAACTATGACCGCATATTCACTAACAGTTGCTCTCGTTCTTTGCACTTATCGTTACCGAATGATTCGGTTACTGTTTCCGATTCTTTCTCTCAGTGCAATAAATTTTATTTAAGTAGGTCATATAAATTGCCACTGTGGGATAACCGAATAAATTACAATTTATGAAAATGCTCAGTTGAAGGGAGGATAAATTCCACGATTTTTTCGGCACGACTGACGTCGAAGGTGTCCGGGAGGCATCGCAAGTTCGCCAAAACAAAGAATACAACCAAAAATTGTGCACACAGGATTGCTCACGACCAGATAGACAAAATTCAACGGGGTAAACGGGACAATGTTCGTTTTGGTGTCTTATAGTTCCAGTTTCATTTTGAGAATGATCGGACCACAAGGGTTTAAATCGTCCGTTTAGAGTAAGAACCTACTATCCCAGCGGGCCAGAGCAAGAACCTGCTATCTTAGCGGGCCAGAGCAAGAACCTACTATCTCAGGAGCCAGAGCAAGAATGTGCTATCTCAGGGGCCGGAGTTAAAAGCTACTGTCTCACAGGCCCATTTAAACAATGGCATCAAAATTTTTTTCTTTTTTTTTTAAGTGCAGCAGAGTTATAACGTAAGTATAGAAGCCGCGCTTCATAAAAAAAGAAAGAAAAAATTTGGATGCCATTGTTTAAATGGGCCTGTGAGACAGTAGCTTTTAACTTTGGCCCCTGAGATAGCAGGTTCTTGCTCTGGCTCCTGAGATAGTAGGTTCTTGCTCTGGCCCGCTGAGATAGCAGGTTCTTGCTCTGGCCCGCTGAGATAGTAGGTTCTTATTCTAAACCGACGAAATGATGCCTACCTACTTTTTACAGTAACATTTTACACAAGTTTAGCGCTATTATAAAATTGTGATCAGGTTTTCTCGCGACCTAATGGACAAAAGTTTACGGGGTGAACGGAAAAATGTTTGTATTGGCATTGTATAGTTTTACTCCGGGGATTTAAAAAAATTGATCTAAAGTTAACAACGTTACTAGTAACGAAATGATCTTTGAGAAAAAAAATAATTAATTATTATTATAACCGAATATTGTGTTGCAAATTTTGCTATGGTGAATGTACGTTTTGAATGCCTTATTTTAACTTGCAAAAAAGTTCCGCACCCCTAGATTTCGGGAAACAACCCCTATGGCATAGGTGGCTATGGATGAATTAATAAAAAAACTGCACCCAGGCCAAATATTATGTTGCGAATTTCTTTATTATTAATTCACGTGTAAAAAAAATTATTTTATTTCGCCAAACAATTTCGCACCCCTAGACATAGGAAAACTACCCCTAGGACGGAAGAAGGTACCACCAAAATAGGAAAGAAACCTCCTGAGGCCAAATATTGTGTTGCAATTTTTTTTATTGCAGATTCCGCTTCAAAATGACTCATTCTTCTTAGCAAAAAAATTCGGTACTGCTAGACTTCGGGAAACTACCCCTAGGATGGGGGAAGGTACCACCAAAATTTGAAAAAAAATTCTCCGGAAGACAAATATTGTGTTGCAAATTTTTTTATTCCAGATTATAAATTGAAAGGACTTATTTTAGTTGGAAAAAATATTTGCTACCCCTGGACCACGGGAAACTACCCCTATGGCATAGGTAGCCATGGCTTCGATCAATTTAGCCATAGCCACCTATGCCATATTCGACCTCAGAATACATTTTTTTTTTTTTGGTGGTACCTTTCCCCGTCCTAGGGTTAGTTTCCCGGAGTCAAGGGTTGCGAAACTTTTTGGCAAAATCTAATAATCTTCATTAACAAGAATGGACAATAATAAAATTTGCAATAAAATATTAGGCCTCAGGAGAATTTTTTTTTCCAATTTTGGTGGTACCTTTCCCCATCCTCGGGGTACTTTCCGGAGTCTAAGAGAGCCGAATTTTTTTGCTAAGCAGAATGAGTCATTTAAATCCAGAATCTACGATAAAAAAATTTGAAACACAATATTCGGTCGAATATTGTGTTGCAAATGTTTCTGTGGTCACAGAATAAATTTTTTTTGGTTGTGGTTTCTTTCCCCGTCCTAGGGATAGTTTGCCGAAATCTAGGGCTGCCAAAAATTTTTTCCAGTTGAAGTAAGTCATTTTAAAGTAGTATATGCAATAAAAACCTGTGCAACACAATATTCGGCCAGGGGATGTTTTTATTTAATTCGGAGGTACGTATCCTCGCCACAGGGCTACTTTCCGGATTTGTGGGGAAGCGAAAATGTTTGGCGTGTTCAAATAAGCTATTTTAAATGTGAATTCACAATTTAAAAAATTTGCTAAACGTTATTTGACCTAAAATTTTTTTTTATTTTTAAATTTAGAAATCCCTCTTAGCGTCGTAAGAGTACTTTCTTGAGTTCTAAGGGTGCCAAATTTTTTTCCCGGGTCAACTGAGTCATTTTAAAGAACCTGTAAAACAAATATTAGCAACACAATATTAGGCCTGGGAAGTTGTATTATTTCTGTTTTGGTTGTATCTTTTGCGGTCCTAGGGGTAGTTTCCCGGAATCTAGAAGTGCAAAAATTTTTTCCCAGTTGAATTAAGTCATTTTTAACTAGTACATGCAATAAAAAAGTTTGCAACACGATATTTGGGCTGGGGAGATTTTTTATTTCAATTTTACGGTACCTATTCTTGTAGTAGGGGTAGTTTCCTGATGTGTGGGGGTACGAATCTTTTTGACGAGTTAAAGCAAGCCATTATAACCGTGAATTCACTATAAAAAAATTTGGAACACGACATTTAGTAATAATAATTATTTTTGTTTTCAAAGCATACTTTGTTGCTAGCACTTTGTGAACTTTAGATCCATTAACAGGTCATTTTGAAGAAATTCTGACTTTGATTCGCTACGCCTTACATACAGACTTATAAAGCCAGTAATCTACAATTATCAAAAGAATAATGAGGTACTTTCGCAATATTAGCTTTATACTAAATCTCGTGAACACTAATAAATTAGCGAACTGGATTAGGCAGTACAATGCAGCGGATAACAGCAGACCGCGGGCCTTCCCTGCGTATTATTGGCAGGAGGAAATAGATAACGAGGAACTAGATTGGGAGAAACTAGTAACAAAGTGAAACATTCAAATTTTTATTATTTTGTTAATTTCTAAAGTAAAGTTTTGCCATTGACGTATTCGTTTGTTTTTGTTTGTAAAAATATATTTCGTATTTTATCTGCAAAATAGAAAAAAAGTATTTTTTTTCCGTGAAAAAATAATTTTTTTTTTCGCATGACTGAATAGAATAAAATAAAAAACAATTAATAAATATGGAATGAAAATAAAAGCAACCAATTTTGTTAAATTGCTTTTTTTTTTTAATACATTTATACGCAAGAGGAATGACATAAATGGTGGATTCAAAGTAGGCTCCGCCCCTCTCAATTTCTATGACCAACGTTAGCCGCAGATCACAAAATATTGTAGCAATTTTTTTTTTTAGAGGGATTTTATAACAAAAATTTTTTATTTATTATTTGATATCCACGAGATGATATAAATTTGGTTCGCTGCAAAATTTAATTCAGAAATATTTATATAAATTTATTATTTCTCGAAATCGAACACATTGAAATTTTTTTTTATTTAAAACTATAAAATCACATTCATAAATTGAAATGATGTATATATCTTTGCGTAAAACAAATATCACGTACTTTCTTCAAACTGCTGAAATTTGTTTTTAATTTTTTGAAGTCTGGAAGGCACTTTTCCTCTCAGTTTATAATTTAAATAATACTTAAAAATTTGAAATGGGCAAATAACTTCATTGTATTTTTCATAATTAAATTTTTGCAGCAATAGCATATCTGCAACATTTTTATATTTAGAGATACGTTTAAAATTTGAAAATAACTATTTTATGCCGTACGGGAGCTGTAAAGTAATTTAAAAAAAAATGTGTTTTTCAAAAACTGTAAGAAATTTATCGTAATTCGTTTCTATGGAAAAGGAGCCATGAAACCTGAAAAAGTTGGGGTGAAAGTATTAAGTTTAGTATATAAATGTAAAAAAGATCGGAAAAATTTGGTTTTTTTACCGCTCGAGAGCAATTTTAAATATAGATGGTTGCGATTTAGACAGAAAGACTGATTTCTCAATACCTTCCGAACGACACAACTTTTTTATGGCTTATCCGAGGGGCTATGAACTTTAGAATCGCTAAAAAATCACACATAAAAATCAATAAAATTAATAAAATATCAATTTAGTTTCAAGTAAACATCTTCGAAAAATATTATTTTTTACAAAGTGTCAACCGATATTGATTTCAAGGCTCTAAACACTTTAAATTTTCCAAAAGAATCACAAAATAATCAAAAAAATCACCAGTGATTCTGGAATACACAGCCCCTCGGGGTTATCGGTAACGGTTTTTTTTAGTACTGCGTTACTTATTGGTATTGCTTTTATAACTTTTTCAATTGATCTTCGTGTGGCTTATCATACATGAGAAAAAAATTTGTTTATGGTTAGAAACTTTCCATATCCAAAACAAAATTTAAATCCATTCGGGGACCTGCGAACAATCTGTTAGAGCATGTTATAAAAGCTCTACAAATTATATTATACCTATCGTCATCAAAAAATAAAAAAGCAACTTTTTTAAATTTTCTACGGTTGGATAAAAACCAAGTCCGATTAGAGAGTGCCGAACAGCTGAGTCGGCGAATTGTAGCTGAGCATGGTCGTACCGAGCAGCGGAGCACGGTCATACCGAGCAACGAAGTAAACGAGCGTTTGCTAATACGACAATGCCATGCCGACTCAGCAGCAAGGATATATAGGTAACATAGTCGGATCTCACAACACAACAGCTGTCGCTAAGACCCGGGGCCCCGAGGTACTCTTGGAAAAAAGTACGCCCTTGCATTCTAGCATCAACACCATCTAGCGTCGAGCAGCGAACTAACTTACCGCTCTGTTTTACCCGAAATCCTCAAAACACAATAACTCAACCAGGTGGGTTAGTTATTTTCAAACTATAGCCATTAGAAGTAAGTGATAATTCCGCAAAAAATATCAAAAAATTCCTCATTTTGGTGTGCATGTCTGTTACTATCTTGATTTTTCATCAAATAAACCAATAATTTACAATTAATTTATATCGTCATCGGCATAAACATCGCGTAGCAGAAGTGAAATTTTTCGTAGTTTTCAATTAACTATTTTAACCGTTTAGACAATTTTTACGCAAAAACTGAATAGTAACAGACATAAAGACTAATTTTAACTATTTTTTAAGAATATTTTTAAATCAATTAAAAAATTATTGAAGACGTATTTTGTTAAAAACTTTTGGCACGCGCCCATAATGCAACGTTTGGCGGCGCTCTAGTCGAGGTAGTTAGCACTCTTAAGCCAAACATTGATTTCTCAAGTTTGCATATACTTGTTAATCTCATTCCATCAGGTACGTCTAGTCCATCCGGAATTTCCATATAAACTTTCTCTTTAAGTATTCCATTCAAAAATGCTGTTTTAACGTCTATATGACAAACGTGCAGATCATATTTATTAATAACTGAAATAGATGCTCTGATCAAAGATAGTCTTGAAATAGGTGCTGTTATAAGGTCGTTAGCATAAACATAGAGGACTTGGGAATACAACCCACGACGGTCCGTAAACTCCTTTGTTTACCCTATAATCTGCTGCAGCAGTCAGCCTCACGCCGACGATCTTCCTGAAATAGGGAAAAAGTCCGACCGCGGTATTAAATCCCTACACGATTTGTCTTACCTCGGTGGGCACAGCTGCTCAGTAATTACGGTAGTGGGCCCGAGCTAGTAGGATCGAGCGCGGGAACACCGGTCGATAAATCAATAAAAGCCAGTTGAATTTAATTACAATTTAATGACAATCAACCTAAAAGCTAATACAAAATTAATCAATAACGCGGTGTAGAAGAGTAAATAATCACTCAAATAACGAAGTGTTAAATAAACCAACAACAAAATAATTGGTGCCCTTTAAATCGGGTGGCGCGCGCATACACACTCAGCTGCTACCGGCAGCTCGCGCGCGCGAGAAAAACCAAGTAGATTACGATAGGATTCTTGAACACTCACACACACTCACGCTCGCAATTATTATCATTCAACATACGATAACTCACGCTAAAGCCGCAGGTGCACCTGTAGCAAGCCGTCAGGCTGAATCTCTAGCCACCAAGCTAGACGCCAAAATGTCAGGCTGCTGTGCCTTTCTAACGGCGTACGGCCCAGTGTTGTTGCCTCGCCGCCGAAGAGTGCCAAGTCGTCCGGGGATGACAATCCTGTTGATGACTCAATCGAACTTCGGCAATATCATACGAGTACACACGACACAACAAAACCGATTTCTCACTCATGATTTTTAAGCAAACTTGAGCTTTCTTGTGTGTTCGAAACGCTAGCGATGCACATTCGAACGCGTGCGGTGACTGGAATACCATTCAGTCCTCCTCCTTGCCGGCCCGATATTCTACCGCTTCCGCGCGTTCCATTCCCACTCATGCTGCGTTCCAACGGTCGCCCGGTGAACATAAAATTAATTTAGTGTCGTCGCGATTTCATTAACTCGACCGTTACAGGTCATAAGTTTCTTTCAAATCATACTCATTTCTATCTTTGAAACCTCTAATTACAAGTCTCGCTTTATATTTTATTGAGCCATCTGAATCAATTTTTCTCTTAAAGACCCATTTAAAGTCAATAATATTTGGCCTCTTGCCATCTGGTGTAGGCTTTGGCCTTTTCACCAGTTTCCAAACACAGTTGGATTTCATAGAATCTAGTTCTTCTTTGATTGCTAGTTTCCACAATTCTTTCTCACTAGATTTCAATGCCTGATCATAACTTGATGGGTCTTTTTGAACTTTTGACAACCATACGTGTTCTGACTCATCGTACTCGATGGTACTCATGTACCTAGCTACAGAGTTGTTCTCTTCAGTCTCTGTAATAATTAAATCTCGATTTATCTGTTCAGCAGGTTGTATTTTCCTCTTAGTTTTTCTTCTCGTCATAGGACTGTTATTTTTAGTTTTTTTAATCGTCTCTTTTCTTGTAGTGTTTTCCTTTGGCCTGCCTCGTTTCTTAGGTTCAGGCTTCTCTTTTTCTGAGTTTTATAAGTTTGTTAGAATATTCTCACGATTGATGTTAGTAGTCTCTTCAACGTGAAACTCCATATTAAAATCTCTTAGCTTAGCTCTCGTTCTCTACAGTAATCATCTCGATGTACAAATTTCTCTAAAAATCTTACATGTTTGGATTCTATAAAACTTCTCGAGATTGGGTGCCACAACTTGTAGCCAGTAGGCAGATAACCTACCAAAACTGTCTTTACAGCCTCAGTTTTAAATTTCCTTTCCAACTTTGGTAATTTAATATTCGCGATGCAACCGAAGCTTTTTATATGATCGAAATTGCATCTCACAAACTCTGAGAATTTTACTGTAGGAACTATATATTCAATCGACTTGTGAGGCGTTACATTGTACGCTTGCACTTCTGCCTCTGCAGCAAACTCCCACATTATCTCGGGTATTCCTGAATCGCACAGGTAAGCTCTTATTTTACCCTCAATAGTTTGATTAAATCGCTCAGCTACTCCGTTGTGCTGAGGAGTAGCAGGTGGTGCATACTCTGGCTCGATTTTTTCTCTGTTCATTACATCTATAAATTTACTACCGGTAAACTCGGTACCTCTATCAGACCTTATGTAACAAACTTTGGCATTTCTCCTAATAAGTTTCTAGCTGACACTAGAAATTTCTCAAGAGCCTCTGCTGACTCTTCTTTTGATTTTAAGCAATAAATTTTAGCTAATCTCGAAAAATCGACTATAAAAGTTAAAATATGCCTTTTGCGTCCCGCACACGATACACGGTTTATGTAGCCAATCGTATTGGTATGAATTAATTGTAAAGGTCTCACAGCTCTTTGTCTTGTTAAATTAATAGGTAATCTTTTCATTTTTGACATAATACAAACCTCGCAATCGAGAATTGATTCATCAAATTTTACTCTTTTCAACTTTTTCTCTTTTTTTTTGTAATATTTTCGGATAGTTCAGAGACGCGTGACCTAGTCTGACATGCCATAACATACCCTCACTTTGCTTAGCCAAATTCTTAGGTTCTCGCAGATTATCTTCTGCAAGCAGATTATTTAAATTATCAAACGACCCTATCTCGTCAATCTTAATTGTTTTTGGCATCGACTGATCAGCGCCGTTTTCTGAAACTTTCTCAGTACTTAAATTTTTCTCAGACTGATTCTCATTTAATATTTGTAAGTTTTTCTCTGAATTAAGTTCATTCTTATTGCTTGAATCGTTATTTTTCTCTAACTCGGTTGATTTCTTATTCAATTTTTCAATCAACTTCTCTCTATTCTCGCTCCCAATCTCAGATAATAAGTTCTCTGAAACTCCATTGACAAAATCTTCTCCCTCCGGAAAATTCAAAATTTGAGACTGACTCTCTTTTGAAATTGATATAGTATTATTACCTATTGTTTGAGATTGTTCTGGAAGTTTTTGATTTTTTATTATTCTAGCTCTACAGCTGTAATTTTTATAACTCATTGTATCTACACCTTTTTCAGTGGACTTTTCGAAAATTTCAAATTTAACTATCCAATTTGGCTTTTCATAAGTGCCCTCAAAAATTATTTTATCCTTCTCTTTGCAGTAAACTCTCCGTAGTTTATCGTCTAAATAAAATTTATTTTTATTCAAAGTAGCCACAAACCATACTGATACCATACATCTCTCCAATAAATTAAATTACTTTACTTCAATCAAAACTCTCCGTCATAATCAAAATGTCTTCCTAGTTGGTCTCAAACCTACTGACCTAAATCACCGGTCAGTAATTGATCGAGCATCCCTAAGTCTGAACAGGTTGAACTCCAGGAATTCAGATATTTCGGATCTGTTGGACCTCGATTTAAACAGTTTCTTGAAGTTAAACAGGGAAAAAACCCTGAGATTTTTATCTGAGTGAATTTGTCATCCAACCAAGATTTTCAAGATATTTAAGATTTTATTCATGTTTGATTTCTACATATTTGTTATTATATTTAATATTAAGCTATTGTTCTCATAAGTATGTTAAATTTTTAAACTTTTATTTAGTTCTTGAATAATGAGGTACTTAGTCTCAAGTAGCAAATAAGGAAAAATAATAAAATAAAATGTCATAATCCTAGCAATATGCTCAAACCAAACTATGTATTTAAAGGGATATGCCCGTTTATATAAATAAATAAATAAATAAATAAATAAAATGAAAAGCCCGCATCAGCTAAGTTTCTCTGTGATAGTAAATTTTCTGAAATATCTCTCGCCACAATTACATTAGTTAATTTTAAAAAGTTCTCATCAGGTGTAGTATATTTTAGTAAAAGATTGCCTCTGCCATCGATTATTACATCTGCAAATTCATTCTTATTTGCACTCTTAATAACTCCATTCTCTGCTATTTTAAAGTCAGTTAATATTAAACAGTTATTTATAATGTGGTCAGTCGCGCCTAAATCTGCCATAAACTTAATAATATCGCACGAATTACATGCATTTGTATAAAAATTTTCATTACCTTGTTTCGGAGTACAAGTAGTATTAGCTTCATTTAAATTGGCAGTTTGGGCAGTTGAGTTGTTCGAACCACCATGACCACCTCTGCCACGGCCTCGTTGTTGCCCTTTAAAATTACCTATGAAGCCATTTCCATTACCTCATCTGCCACCACCACCACCTCCTCTACCACCTCTGAACCCCTGACCCTTGAATTTTTTATTTGGGTTGCCATCAGCCTCTTCGTTCTTTCTCTTATTTTTTGGAACATGCCAGCAGACACTTGATTGGTGACGCGACAATTTATTACAACTCGATTACATCTGTGGCATAAATCTTTGTTCTCACTGGATCCCCGGTATCCGTTTTTATTTTGTTTCTTGACAGCTCTCGAAGCTTTCGGGACATGATCGAAACTCTTTTCCGAATTACGGTCTATCTCTATATCTC
Organism: Encarsia formosa; assembly: GCA_038277355.1. Classification (NCBI taxonomy): domain Eukaryota; kingdom Metazoa; phylum Arthropoda; class Insecta; order Hymenoptera; family Aphelinidae; genus Encarsia; species Encarsia formosa. The sequence goes on along the minus strand of CM076185.1, from coordinate 30,218,754 downwards.
TCATAGATCACCGGATTTCCTCTAAAGTTAATTGCTTCCCGGTCAAGCTTGTTATTTTGCGAATAAGTTCTGTGAACCTCTCTAAACAACGGAGAAATTGCATTGAGAAAGATTGATCTTGTCGCAGATTCCGTCATTTTGTCAGAGGACTCACACAGATCTATTTCTCGAATAACACTGTTAAAAAGTGCGAATGTTACAACATTGAATGAATGATATGTCAGTGTTGGTATGGTAGAGCACCTAGTGTATAGGTGCGAGTGAGACTCTAGACATGAGTGCGTAGAATGCTGCCGCTGCAAGTAGTCTGCATTAGTCCGTCTAGAAGAACGGTCGCGTCGCTGGTCTCACACGCGGTACCGTGCGAGTGCGCGCAATGCACTTGGTTGTATATATTAATAAATAACTATTTAACGGTAATAAATAAATTCACTTGTTATACCATAACCCAAACTATAATCATTACCTAACCCGACCCACACTAATAATCTATGAAATCTAACAGGGTAGCCAAGAGCGTGGTTTAGTCAGTAAAAAGTGTGGTTAAAAGTATAAAAAGTTTAGTCAGTGAAAACATGTGCTCCAAAAAATATTTTTGGAAATAATTAGCTAAGAAGCTAAGTAAGTGAGAGGCGTGAAAAGCCTTTAGAAAAAATCCGTGCAAAACGTTGATGCACGAGGATTTAAATTTGTGAAACCGCATGGCGCGTCGCGAGGTTAAGCGAGCGCATGGCGAAAAGTGAGGTTAAGCACATGTTAAGATTTTTTGATAATCGAGTTTTGAATTAAATGAACATAGCAAATGTTAAATTGGATAAAAGTAAAAGATCCGTGATTGTGATACGAAAAAGTATGCTGTTCAAGGTTAGGTAGAGAATAAAAGTAAAAGAAACGTGGTGTGAAAGTGTCCGGTAAATTAAGAAAAGGAAAATGCAGGAACACGGTAAAAAATATTGGCAGCAAATCCAGCTGTGTTAAGTGATGGAAAATTGTCATTTAATTAAAGGTGCACGTCGCTGAAAAATTCACACGTGGTCGGTATCTGTAAGGCTTGTCGCACGCGCGATGCGAAAGCATGATATGTAAAAAATAAAAACACACACGTAAATAAACTTGAAACAAATAATAAAGATAAACAGAAAAATTGAGCGGTTATGGTAAATTAAATTCAAGTGGTTAGTGAATTAAATGCGGTCGGTAAAAAGAAAAATAAAAATACGTGCTCAGATAAAAAAAAAAATTACGTAGATGCATGTGGTCGGTAAAAAGAAAAATAAAAATAAGTGCTCCGATAAAAAATAAAATTTCGTAGATGCACGAAGTGTTAAAAATAGATAGAAACACGAAATGAAATAAATTTAAAGACAAAAATATTGTGAAAATAATAAAGTTTAATAATTGCACAAAACATTGGCAAAAATATTTTTGGGAAAAAGTTGAAGATTAGAAAGATACAAAAAGATTCAAGCTCACTTCGTGGGTAAAGAAATAAGTACAACGAGAGCGTAAACAAGATGTACGTAAATCTATCAGGGATATTTGCCGCTGTAGATGCTTTAGATGAATTGAAGAAATTTGATGGACAAAATTTCGAAGTTTGGAAACTAAAAATATTAGAAATATTGAAGTTGGCAAAATGCTTAGAGCCAGCTGTCAGAAAGCAAACTGATCAAGATGAAGATGCAGTTTAGGAAAGAAAAACAATTCAGTCAAGAATTTTAATATCAAGCAGTTACAAGGAAGAATTTGAAGAAAAGATTTTGGATTGCACAAGTGTCTATGAAATAATATTAAGATTTAAAGAGTTGAGTTCAAAAGAAACGGAAATCAACATTGAAAATATAGTTCGTCAAAAGGAAGAAGAAAAATTTAAAGTTTAAACCAGTTAAAAAATTTAAAGTTTGAACCAGTGCCTAAAAAGTTAAAGTTAAAATACTGTGTAAAAAATAAAAATAAACTTGTAAGCTTAAACAAAATAAAAATCAAAGTGACAAACTTTAAAAAATGTAAAAATAAAACAAAAATCAAAAGCAAGACTTGGTGTAAAATAAAAACTAAAATAACAACAAAGGGATGCAATCAGAGCATTGGTGCTCAACTTGGAGTTGGAGCAAATCAAAACAAATGGATGGGTCCAGATCAACAAAAAGAAGAATCTTGGCAATGGAACAAAAAATCTACACAACAACAACCGACAAGATCAACACAGAAGAAGAAGTTTGTGAAACAAAGTTATGTGTTAAAGTGCAAAATCAACAAAGAAAAAGAGAGGTTGTTGATAGTGGTGGTACAAACCACATTAATTTGTTTGTGAGTGCATGCAAGATAAAAAATCTTGTTAATTCAAGAAGCAAAAGTGAGGTTGTGTATGATAGAGGTAAAATTTCGTATGAATTTTTGTTAAAGAATGATAAAAAGTATGCAAGATCCTAAAGCCCAATCGGGCTTTAACGGCGATTTGGTTTTTTTTAAACCGACTGCCGTGAAAGCCTGCAGGGCTTTATATACTTTGATTTTTGGTTTTAGGTTAGGACGCTTCAAAGAAAAACTATTTTAGGATGATTATTTCATTTGTTCATGCGCGTAGCTGATTATCCCCTGAGTAATTTAAAAAAAAATTATCCCGAACAAATCCCGCATTGAAAAGTTATGAACGTTTCATTTTTCGAAACGCTGATTTCCTTTGGCTCACGGTAGTCAAGGGAATTCGATTTCAGTTTCGAGCATCCGGACGTGACGTATGCGGTGGGCGTGTCTATTTTTGCTGTCTCACTCTTACTGCTTACCTACAGCGGCAGACGGGGGCATGCAGGCCCGAGCCTGTAGCCATGAGGCGACTGGTGGCGCTGTATCCATTAGCAGCTCCCTACAGCTGACTCGTGAGCTGACTACAGCTGACTGCGGAGCCGCTGAGCAGAGCAGCTTGTAATGTGTTATGAGCTATAACTTTTTTATAAATAATTGATTGTCATAGAAAAAACAGTACTGAAGACCCTTATTTTCATTATATATTAAATAAGTGGTAGAATTTATAATTATTAATTTGTTGAATTTCAATAAAAGAGTATGAAATAAATGATCTCTACAGTCTTTCTATGATCATCACCATCAAAGATTTTTCAATTATTGTGGTGTGCCCTGTGAGTTGATAATAATTGTGCTGTGGTTGTGTTGGGGACCTGATCGCTGGAGGTGCATATTGGCAATATTCAAAATAAAGTTTTTTCTGAATGAAAGTGTTTGTGTGCGTGTGTGTCAGGTTGAACTTGCAAATTACTTTTTTATAATCCACCCCACTTGCAAATTGCAAAAGGTGCAATTGCAGCACATAATGTCATTGTCATACGCATTATCGCTTAATTTCATAGAATAATCATAGAAATGTATATGCTCTGAGCCAATACACTTGAAGTGTTAAAGTTTTGTAATCCTACCCTTTTTCAAAAATAAACTTGATGTATGAAAGTTTTGTAATCCCACCTTTTTTCTAAAATAAACTTGATGTCTGACAATGAATTTTAATTTTGATTGTAACTGTTACATTCACTCAGGGTATTAATGATAAGTATATTTAAGTCAACATCTGTTACGGATTTGCCGTAATATTAATTTTTATTTATTTTTATTTGCCGGATTAAAAGCTGGTAGGGGAGGGTTGTCAAATAAATTGAGTAGACCATTAATTACCATTATATACAATTTTGATTATTTATTTACAATATTTACAGATCTTCCGGGTTGAGTTAAACAATAGTGTACACCTTCCTTGAATATTTACAATAATAAAGAGTTGCAATCAACTCAGTTGAGTTGATGTACACCTTGATGAATGAGCTTGCAGTTATGATAAAACCTCTTTGTTGTTGAGCAGAGTCCTTGGGTGATTGTTAAAGATGAGTAGATCCTTTTGAGAGTAGACCAGTTGAGCGTTGAGAGGAGAATAATAATTGATTAAAGAGAGAAACTGAGATATGAGAATATGTTGAATTGAGAATTGCCAGCATTAATTTCCGTGTAAAGAAAATTAATTAATTTGAGAAACCGCCTAGTCAAAACTCTTGACGAATTTGATTATATTAATTCAAACCATAAATACGAGTTTTGCTTGAGTACAGTTGAGGTAAACAAAGCAACAGAGAATGGCCTTGAAAAGAGTAGAAAATAAAATGGCTGCGTGTAAGACAGCACAAAGAAAAGAGAGAGAGAGCAAGAGAATGCACAGTAATTTTATTGATTTTCTGGCTGTGAGAAGGGCAATGTAAAAACACCGGTAAATTATTGTTACCGGTTCTGAGCGAAATACCTGAAGATGCCACGCTGTGAAAGCTCTCCTTGCTGAGCAATTAACCCAAGAATTGAATTGAGCCTAGCCGTTTGAGTTGATTGAAGATCAAATGTCTCCCGAGTTGAGCCAACACTAAGTAGATGATTCGTCGAGTTGACTGTACTGATGAGATGACTACGTTGAGGATGATGAGAAAGAGTCACGAGAAAGAACCAAGAGAAACCCGAGAAGTTTCACAAAATGGCGAGTGAAACCGTCTATTCACGAGCGTTGTCTTGAAGAGAGAGAGAGAGAGAGGCCCGAGCGTAACAGTCAAGTCATAAGTAAATGTAAACACCGATATTGATTTGAACTTAAATTATGAGAGTTTTATTATTTACATTAAAAGGTGTGAGCGTTGGTCGAGTAGGGAAATCCTCAGTACGAACTCTACCCAATACAGTAACTCCACAAATGTGAGGGCAATGATGATTATATCGTCTAAATAGGCAAACACATTTGGTTCTACATCCGGGCCAAATAACGCGTCTATCAGTCTTTGGAAAGTTCTTGGGGCATTTGAAAGACCAAAAGGCATTCGCAAAAATTCGAACAATCCTTTCCCTAGGACTGCGAAAGCTGTATACTTGCGACTCGCAGGATCCATGGGAATCTGAAAGTACGCCTGTTTTAAGTCTATCTTACATATGTACCTGGCTTTCCGCAACTTGTCCAAAACCGTGTCTACACTGGGCAAGGCATACGCGTCCTTGCGAGATACTTTGTTCACATCTCTGTAGTCTATGCAAAACCTATAATCCCCATCACCTTTCTTTATGATGACCGGTGCACTTCTCCACTCACTATTTGATGGTTGAATGATCCCGGTCTCTAACATCTTGTCTACTTCTCTACGGGCTACTTCCTCCATAGCCGGTGACATTCTACGATGAGCATGACGTACCGGCACTGCTCCTTCGGTTAGTTCTATCCGATGCTGCGTTAGCGTAGTGAAACCCTGGAATTCTTCCGGTGGAGGCAAAATTTTCTTTGCGAGATCTTCGATCTGTCGTTTTTCTTCCTCGGAGATTTCGACCAGACCTGCGCATTCAGCCAATATCTCGGCCACCATTTCGACCCGCCGTTTTTCTTCCGGTGTTTCCTTCACTACTGCACATTCTGCAATGAGTGTTTCACCGTTCTCTCCATCCGCCTTCGTGAACTGGTGCCGTATGCCACTCGAACCACTTTTCCAGGAGCCATCCGCATAGTCGCAACAGATCTCAAACGCTTGGATGATGTCTTGCCCCAGTATTATATCGTTAGAGATGCCTTTCACCGCTCTGGGCGAAATCTTCTCGACTCGGCCATCTATACTCATCATCAGATCTAACTGGCCTAATACTGTGAGATAGTCATTACCCACTTGTTTGAGACTTGTAGCGCAAGGTTTTAGTTTCTCTCGAAAATGCTCAGCTACCGACTCACCCACAATAGACACCGTGGCACCAGTGTCGTGTAAGGCTTGGAATAGTTTCCCATTCAACAAGACCTTGAAGAAAAACCTGTTATCTCTCACTAAACCACTTACTTCATCGTCTACTTCCTCAACTGGGCTTCGCACAGTTCCACCCCCCCCTTGACGTGAACTAGTCTGAAAACCTTCAGCTTGTTCACTCACACTTTCAGTAGGGGCTTTGTAAAACCTTCGATTCGGAGACCAGTCAATTTGTTCTACAAATTTCTGCATTGCAACATTTATCTGTGTTAGTTGCTCATCGCTTATATTATCCCCACTTGCTAATCTTTCAATCAATTGTCCTATCTCCTCCTCATTAACCTCTAAATCACCTTCCTTCCCCGTTTCCACATTTACCACTTCATCCCTTTGTCTATACTCAACGCCGATTTCACCACTAATTTCACCAGCGTTTTCACCTGTAGTTACTTTTGTCTTGTCTACTTTGTCGCTAATACTTTCGTTTACCTCCTTGTAAACGATTTCTGTAGGATTTTCACAAAACTTTTCACTTGCAGTTACTCCTGACCTCGTTACTCTACTGCTAATACTCATGTCTACCTCCTTGTCTACATTTTCTTTAGCATTTTCACAGGTCTTTTCACTTTCGGCTACTCCTGCTTCTGCTACTTTATTACCATGATTACTTTCTTCCTGCGTTGGTGTTATTCCTTCCTCACTCCATTTTATCCCACTCTTACTCTTAGGAATTGCTCCTGTTCTCCTGGCCTTAAAATCATTCACCACTTTCCACACATCCCATTTTTCACTCTCCTCACTCTCATTCTCTGTTTCCCTAATCTCCTCTACTTCCTCATTTTTCTCCTCACCCGACCAATCTTCCTCCCACATTTCTTCCTCCTGTTGTTCCACGTCTACCTTCTTCTCTCCGTCTCCTTCATTACTGTTGTCTACTGCTGTTGTGGCCCCTGATTGTTGTTTGGGAGTGTTGGGCCACCCGACGCTCCCGCCTTGGCGTTTCCCAGCAAGGCTAGCAACTTTGAGCAATTTGTACAGTTTCTCACTGTAACACCCTTTGCTCCACAACCTTGACAACTTGTTGCCTGGGCATTCAATGGGCAACTATTTGCAAAATGTCCAGTCTGTCTGCATTTATAGCAGCATACATCTGGGCATTCCCAAATTCGATGACCAGGTCTACCACAACTACGACAGTTGCCCATTGGTCTACCTTCACCTTGAGTTTGTTGTTGTCGTGATTGTTGTTGTTGAGTTTGTCTATTTTCTCGTTCTAATTGTTGTCTAGCTTGCTGGGGTTGTTGGTCTAGTTGTTCTTGTATTTGTGGACGTGATTGATGTTGTGAATTTTGTTGTGTTTGTATTTGAGGACCTAGTTGTGGTGGCCTCATTTGTTTATTAATGTTTTGTTGGTTATACTGGTTGTTCTGCCAGCCATTTTGGTTGTTTCCGTTGTTTTGTCTATTTTTCCAGTTTGGTTGATTTCCTAACTGGTTACTTTGCACCTGAATACTTGCTACTTCATTTCTTTGTCCTTGAATTGGGCTGTCTACGTTTTTGTTCTTTTTGTTTTTCTTTTTCGCTTTCTTTTCCTCCCCACTAACCATCGCAACTTCATTTACTGCCGCTACTTTACTTTTCGTGTTCGTAAATGCTGCTATCGGTATCCGGCATTTGTCTTTGGTTGGTGGTCCTACAAATCTGTTGCAATCCTCCTTCTGTCTTTCGTATTTTCTTCCGTAGTGCTCCAAATCGTCTACCGTGTCTACTCTTTTATTATCCAAGTACCACTTGTATTCAGGCTGCAACCCTCTTCTTATTATCTCTATTTGTTCGTCTTCTTCCAGAGGATGCTTTAAATATTTAAATAGGACTCCCAGACAAGTGATGTAGTTTGAGATCGTTTCTCCTTTGCCTTGAGTCCTATTCCTTATTTCATCCATAACCTCATACTGTGAGTATTGGCCAATAAAGTTCCTCTGGAACGACTTTTTAAATTCATGCCACGTTTCAATCTTCAAAATCGCCGTGTCGTACCATCTTAATGCCCGATCCTCCATCACACTCGCCACTGCGTTTATTATTTGAGTGTCCGACATGTTACTATTTCGTCTACACCTGTCTAGCTTGTTCAGGAATTGTTCTGGGTTTTCTTTTCCCTCATCCCCTGAGAATTTTAAATTCCAATCTTTTAAGATTCTCACACAATTGATATTGCCAGATTGTGTATACCCATGTCTACGATGTCTTACTGGTGATCGGCTGTCTGATGATGAAATACTGCGGTTTCGTCTTGAGACATGTCTATACTCTCTCGAACCGGATCTACTACGATAATTTCGTCTACGTCTACTATATTCTCTGTCACATCTATGGCTTCCGACCCACGACCCATGACGACGTTCCTCCGATGAAGAAGACGATCGGTGTCGCTGGCCTCGTAGTCTACTATTGACTCTTCTATGACTTCTTTCTCGTGACGATGAATCCCTTCTCTTACGAGACGGGGATCCGTGACGATTGTGTCGAGTTATGGAAGTTCGTAGTTTACTACTATGTGAATGTCCATGATGTAGTTCTTTGGATATCGATCTTCGATCTCTTCTTTCTAGAGAACTGTGATCGAGTTCCCGAGATTTAACATTGACGTGACATCTTTCCCGTGATGTAGATTTATATCTCTTATGACCTGGTTTCGATTTGTAGTGGTTCTCCCTAGAGGATGATCTATAACGTTGTCCACGATGATGAGACGACTCATTCTTTTCATGGTTATGAACCTTCTTATTCTCACGCCGTCTAGTTATCTCATCGTCGTTTGTTTCACTACCACTACTTGTACATTGTCTGTGTTGTCTTCTTTCGTTGTACAGTTTCTTTTCTTTTCCGAATCTTTTCATCTCTTCCTGTCTACTTTCCATTTTCCCATTTCTAGTACTTCTCTTTACTAGCCGTTTTCTTCGTTTCTCTATCCTACCATCACCTGAATCTCCACTCTCATAGTTTTTCTCTGACTCATTAGCATATCCACCAATCAATCTATTCTCTCCTTTCCTCCGGTCCATTGAGTTTCCCGTGTGTCTACTTGTGTCTACTTCTTGTTTTCTCAAACCCAAGTTTAGTTGCTTGTTTTCCCACTCCGAGTGAACACCGTGTGACGGAGACATAAACAAGTTTCTCACATCCAGGGGTGGTTGAATTATGGTTTTTCTTAGACCCGTTTCATTCATTCTCTTCTTTGTGCCATCGTTCTCTGGAATTGAGTAATTTGTCTTAGATTCTTGTTCTATATTGTTAGCCACATCTCTTCCCAATTGATTTTTCTCTCTATCCTGCGAATCATTCTCGTCTCCATCTGTCTGATATTCACTCCCGCTATCGTCTGTCAACAATTTGTCTTCTCTCGTTCCCCGTTTTTGATTCGTTTGTCTCGATTTCCTCTGTCTGTGTATTCTCGTGTCCAGCACGTATTCTTTCGCTGGTTGTTCTTTCGGCTCCATTCCTTCATTGTCTACGGATGGTATCCACGGGATGTCCAACCTCTTTCCTTCCTGGATTAACTCAACTCGTAACAGTCTTTCGCAGTTTGTCTCGAAAGAGCCTGTCGTGCTTACCTTAGCCTTCACCAGCTCTTCCTTCACTTGATCTTCACTCATCGATCTTATTTCATTCAACCTTCTCCTAATGTCACGAGAATTTGTTAATAATCTTCTCATGCTGTCTACATATGTCCGGTATTCCATCTTCTCTGCCATTCCTCACGAGAACACAACCACAAGAAAGAGAAAAAAAAAAAATAATACTGTCTACACTCAATCTTGAATCTGAGAAAACAAAAAAAAAAAGAATTTTATGTCTACTTAATCTTGAACCTGAAAAGAAAAAAAAATTCACTGTCTACTATAGTCTTGAACCTGAAAGAAAATTTTCACTGACTCTAATTTTATTTATTCACAAAAAAAAAAAAAATTTCTGTCTACAATGTTCTTGAACCTGAAAAAAAAATTTTCACTGACTCTATTTTTCTTTATTCACAAAAAAAAAAATTTCTGTCTACAATGTTCTTGAACCTGAAAGAAAATTTTCACTGACTCTAATTTTCTTAATTCACAACAAAAAAAAATTTTCCTGTCTACAGAACCTGAAAGAAAATTTTCACTGACTCTAATTTTCTTAATTCACAAAAAAAAATTTCTGTCTACAATGTTCTTGAACCTGAAAGAAAATTTTCACTGATTCTAATTTTCTTAATTCACAACAAAAAATGATTTTCGTGTCTACAATGTTCTTGAACCTGTTTCTCAGTACCTGTTATTTTTATTTTATAAGCTCTTCTCTTTTGTACTACAAATAAATCTTCCTAAAATCTGGTAAAATCCAAAAAAATAAAATAAATATTTCAGTTGGACACTAGCCAACAATTAAATTATTATATTGGTTGGACACTAGCCAACAATAAAAATATGAAAATCACAAAAATATTCCCAAATATCCATCACCAATTGTTAATTTCCATAAATTTACACTCATCCGTTTAAAGTTCAACCTTTCGAAATTTTCCTATGTACCACCTTGGAAAATTCTATTAAGTCCAACTGTCGCGAAAGAAGAAAAAAAAAATTCTAATTTCTATCACCGAGAAATTTTCTAAGTCCAACTTTTCGAAATTTTTCAATGTTCCACCTATGAAAAATTCTACTAAGTCCAACTTACATGAAGAAAAAAAAAATTTTCTAATTTCTATCAACGAAAAATTTCCTAAGTCCAACTTTTCGAAATTTTTCAATGTTCCACCTATGAAAAATTCTACTAAGTCCAACTTTCATGAAGGAAAAAAAAAAAAATTCCAATTTCTATCAACGAAAAATTTCCTAAGTCCAACTTTTCGAAATTTTTCAATGTTCCACCTATGAAAAATTCTACTAAGTCCAACTGCTAAGAAAAAAAAATTCTAAGTTCTCTCGCCGAAAATTTTTCTAAGTTCAACCTTTCCGAAATATTCTAAGTCCCTAGCCTGTCTACCAAAAATTTCCTAGGTCCCTTTGTTCTCGAAAAAAAAACAAAAACACCTCTAGTCAAAACTAAAAAAAATAAAAAATTTGCAATAACCGGAAAAAAAAAATAAAATATTTCCTCTCCTCTCACCAACTCTCCGTGGATTAATTTTTTTAAAAAAAATTAACAAAAAAAAATCTGTTCGGGCGCCATTTGTAACGGGGTATTTCTAAAGAAAAGGGCCTCCCTTAAATAATTAATGGAGTTTCCCGGGCCCTCCCGTTACAAGAAAAATCTCTTTCAAAAAAAACTCTAGGAGAAAACTCCTTAATCTGGGGTCAGGGTTTCCACGGAGAGAAAACCTCCGGGAACGGTTGGTGAGCTAGAGAGAGAGAAAATAAATTATTACAAAATTTTTAGGTTAAATTTGATTTTTATTCTTGTCTACAAAATTTAAAAGAATCAAGTCTACAATTACAAAAAAAATAAAATTTTAATTTGAGAACAAAGGAATTAAACGAACTATAAATTAGTCTACAAAATGGCGGGTACCGACGCCGCGCCAAGAAGAACTCTATCGAATTTATAAAAAACTCTCCATAATATCCAACAGAATTCTCATTTAGCGTGCAATACACAAATTTTCCAGGAAAACATGCTTTATAAAGTTTTCAATAATAAAACAAAAACCTTACGTAATAAAAATTTCAACCTCACTATGGCCACTTCGATTACTCTCTTTGTTCCTTTTATTTGCTTCCAACTCTCAAATTGGCAGTGGACTAACCCAAGTTTTATTTCCTGGTATCAACCTAGCTAAAAAAAAATAATAAAAGGAAAATGTCTACAACTCAAAAAAAAACTCTTAGGCAAGTCTACAGAAAGAAAAAGAAAGAACTTAGAAATTTTAAAGCACACTCTCAAAACACTACCTCACTCTACGGCTACTGAAAACAGAGTGACGCTCCCCGCGTCTCTCTGACTCGACTTCCTTCTTCACCATCCCCTCCAAACACTCTCCGCAAATCAACACAAATTAATCAAGTTAAGCCTCATTCATACTCGAGGAACAGTCATTTGTCCACCAATCATACACATTCACGCCACAACACCCAATCACGCTACCGTCTACAATCTTCCGGTGGCGATCGCCACGCCACCTATAATACGCGCGAAAACCCAAAATAAAGAATAAACTTGCTGCACACGAGGCACTCACTGCGTTAATCTATTCCTCGCGCACATACTCTCTCTCTCGCTCTCCCCCATACGCACACATTGTTCGCGCAACGTACATAATACAAAAAAAAAATAAATCTCACTCACGCCCGTGTCTACTGTGGTGAGCGTGCGCGCATGCGCTTGGCGACGCAGTTGCATCGTCTGCCGACACGCGCCGCGCACCTCCTCCGTCGCCGAAAACTCCCCGACGGAGAAATCAAACCCGTGTGTAGTGTATGTGTATGTACGTGCGCGCCCTGGGCCGGGAGAGCCTTCCCGGGTGGTGAACATGTGTGTGTGTGTATGTGTTGTGCGCGCGCCGGGTGCTCGTGCTGCTGTAACAGCAGCGTCCAGCCGACGGCGATCGTCGCCACGTGGTCGGCTTCTGCTGCGCGAGAAAGTGGCATGGTTATCACCTGGGAAAGTAAACAAACAATTTAATTATTTCCCTGTTTTTCCCAGGTGACGTGACACTGCCAGGTAAGAAAAAAAACAATTTACGAGGGATTCACTCCCTCGCAATATTTACAATAATAAAGAGTTGCAATCAACTCAGTTGAGTTGATGTACACCTTGATGAATGAGCTTGCAGTTATGATAAAACCTCTTTGTTGTTGAGCAGAGTCCTTGGGTGATTGTTAAAGATGAGTAGATCCTTTTGAGAGTAGACCAGTTGAGCGTTGAGAGGAGAATAATAATTGATTAAAGAGAGAAACTGAGATATGAGAATATGTTGAATTGAGAATTGCCAGCATTAATTTCCGTGTAAAGAAAATTAATTAATTTGAGAAACCGCCTAGTCAAAACTCTTGACGAATTTGATTATATTAATTCAAACCATAAATACGAGTTTTGCTTGAGTACAGTTGAGGTAAACAAAGCAACAGAGAATGGCCTTGAAAAGAGTAGAAAATAAAATGGCTGCGTGTAAGACAGCACAAAGAAAAGAGAGAGAGAGCAAGAGAATGCACAGTAATTTTATTGATTTTCTGGCTGTGAGAAGGGCAATGTAAAAACACCGGTAAATTATTGTTACCGGTTCTGAGCGAAATACCTGAAGATGCCACGCTGTGAAAGCTCTCCTTGCTGAGCAATTAACCCAAGAATTGAATTGAGCCGAGCCGTTTGAGTTGATTGAAGATCAAATGTCTCCCGAGTTGAGCCAACACTAAGTAGATGATTCGTCGAGTTGACTGTACTGATGAGATGACTACGTTGAGGATGATGAGAAAGAGTCACGAGAAAGAACCAAGAGAAACCCGAGAAGTTTCACAAAATGGCGAGTGAAACCGTCTATTCACGAGCGTTGTCTTGAAGAGAGAGAGAGAGAGAGGCCCGAGCGTAACAGTCAAGTCATAAGTAAATGTAAACACCGATATTGATTTGAACTCAAATTATGAGAGTTTTATTATTTACATTAAAAGGTGTGAGCGTTGGTCGAGTAGCAGCAGAGAGTGGCCTTGAAAATAGAGAGAGATAGCCCGATAGAGAGAGAGAGAGAGAGAGAGAGTGGCCGAAATGGCTACGTGCTTGTGCACTTTGAGATTGACAAAATCAGCACAGAGTCGTAAATTCTGTGCTAGAGAAAACGAAAAGTGAGAAGGGGCAAGGAAATGACTGTTCCTTGCACCTGAATACCTGGAGATGTTTGATGAGTGAGGATTGTCCTTGAACCAGACAAATTCTTCGTAGACCACCGGTGAAGAGTAGCTGGTACACGTGGTAATGGCGCGGCTCCGAGGTTGTTGATGATCACAGAATTACTGTCTGTGATCGTCCGGATGAGCTGGTGCACGGTGAAAAGGCAGGTTCCGGGACTACCTGGTGAAAAAGGCGATGAGAAGAACCGTTGAGAAGAACCGTGAAAAAGCCGGGAGAACTCTCTGCTGCACACACACACACTTGAGCACCAAAACCAGAAGCCAGCACGCGAAGCCTGTGGCAGCAGCAACGGCGACAGCGGTACTGCCCAGCACTACGGCGCGCGGGAGTAAGAATTGGGACTAAAGTCCCCGCCTAGACTCATAGATGGAGCCATGTAGTCTATCAATTTAAAGTTGAGCGAATGAGCCGAAATATTTACGAGCAAATAGTGGTCCACTCCGTAACAACATCAATTATTAAAAATTTTTATCTTTTTTGTTGTCTGTACGCAAGCTTAAGTTATGCGGCCAAAGTGATTTTACATTTTAAAATTGGTTAATTAAGAAGTACAAAAGAAATAGATAGTTTTGGGTCTAGGTATCCAGTGGACAAAAAATTATGAATTCTATTTGGCATGGATTTTTAAAGTACGGATGAGCATTTACTCTATTATTTTCAAAGGGGATTTAGTTTGTCCATCTATTATGTATGCAAAACGAATTCAAAAGAAGTTCATAACAATAAATTATGTCTATGACTTTTATGGGTTCTGGATAATGATAAAATTATAAAAAAGTAATTTTAAACAGAAGAACTAGATATATCTAAGTTAACATGAACCAATCATTGAAAATTTTTATCTTTTTTTTAATCATTTTAAGGTTACAAATGAGTATTTGCTACATTTCAATGTAAATTTACATTAAAATAAAGTTATGCAATGTACATTTAAAAAATAGGTAAATACTAAATTAAATTTTTTTTTTTACATATAAAATTGATTTCCCTAGGACTTTTATAGGTTCTGGTTTATGTCGTGGTTTTACATCAGAATAATTGAATGTATCTTAGTTATTGTTAAATTATTTAGAATTTGTTAAGTTCGTGAAATAATTTATTAAGACATATTTCAACAATATTAATGATTTATTTATGGAGTTTTGTTTTTTGAACTTGTGGACAAAAAGGAAATACATTTAAATATTTACCTAATTTACGCAATAAAATCTTTAAAAAATACTGTTAAAAAAGTAATATTTACGGCGATCGGTTTTTTAAAAAGGAATCTAAATAAAAACTGATACGCTAAATATAATAATCTTTTTTTGAAAATGAATTAATGAAAGAAGTGAAATCAAAAAATTTATTACGGACGACTTGAGGCCAAATTAATTATTATTTAAAAATAATTTCTCTTCTAAAAGATGATCATATTATGTTGAATCATCTTCAATATACGTAAAGTTAACAATTTTTCAATTATAGCACATACATGGGAAAACATATGCAAATTGCACACAATTCAAACACTTTTTGAAATTAAAATATGTTGTAATTAAGTTAGAAATCAACTAAATCACAATGTATGGCTATACTTGACCTGTAAAAATTTAATATTCTTTGAACTAAATTATCTCGAAAAAAATCATTGATACCTGTATTTTTTAAATTATATTTTGAATGCTCAGTGTGTTTCTTAAGAACATATTTTAATTTTTAATTTTTAAAAGTGTTTGAGTTGTGTGCAATTTGCATGTGTTTTCCCGTGTATGTGCTATAATTGAAAAATTGTTAACTTTACGTATATTGAAGGTGATTCAACATAATATGATCATCTTTTAGAAGAGAAATTATTTTTAAATAATAAGTAACTTGGCCTCAACTCGTCCGTAATAAATTTTTTGATTTCACTTCTTTGATTAATTCATTTTCAAAAAAAGATTATTATATTTAGCGTATAACTTTTTATTTAGACTCCTTTTAAAAAAACCAATCGCCGTAAATATTACTTTTTTAAAAGTATTTTTTAAAGATCATAGTTAGCGTATAATTTTTTATTTCGATTCCTTTTTGAAAAACCAATCGTCATAAATATTACTTTTTTAAATCTGTTGTAAGATTTAAAATGAAAATTTGTATGTTGAATGATAAAATGTTGTTGAGAAAAACAAGTAAAATGTTTGCCAGATCTAATGTAAAATTTGAAATGAAAGATTTAACATGATCAAAAGTATTTAAAAAATTAAAGAGTTAAAATTTGAGTTTCTAGAATTAAATAAATATGTTATGATCAAAAGTGTTTGAAAATTTAGAGTGTTCATACTTGAGATAAAATTAGTAGATTGAATTTGAAAGAAATCTAGGTAAAGATAAAGTTTAAAAAAAAATAATAATAAAAATAATAATGAAAACAAAATAATTTTTGGAAAGATTAAAGTAAAGACAAAGTTTAAAAAAATTTCAGAATGAAGTTTATAAAAATAAAGAATTTATTTGTTGAATGATTAATATTGGAATTAAATATATACATTGAAAATAAAGAAATAAGCTGTTAAATGTAAATTAAAAATGTGAATGATAAATGGTTTGAAAAATTTAAAATTGTTATAATTCAGAATGAAAATTGATAGTTGATCTCAGAGTTTAAAATTAAAAAAAAAAATAAATAAAAAAAATAAAAAATAATGATTAATATGATATAGCCAAGGAGGCGTTGAGTTAAAGAAAAATAAATTAAGTTGCTTGACAAAGTAATAAAACAAAATGATAGGGATTTTATATTTGATAAAAATAATGATGAAGGTATTGAGAAATAAATAAATAAATAAACAATAGATAAATTTAGAAATGCAAATATAAAGTTATTCATGCCCATGTCAAGTGGAAATTGAGAAGTTAATTTTGCATGGAAATTTAATAATTTGATGTAAAGGTAAACATTGTAAAAAAGTTAAATAAGTTGTAAATTCGAGGAGGCGTGTTGAAAAGTGCGAATGTTACAACAGTGAATGAATGATATGTCAGTGTCGGTATGGTAGAGCACCTACTGTATAGGTGCGAGTGAGACACTAGACATGAGTGCGTAGAGTGCTGCCGCTGCAAGCAGTCTGCATTGGTCCATCTAGAAGAACGGTCGCTGGTCTCACACGTGGTACCGTGCGAGTGCGAGCAATGCACTCGGTTGTATATATTAATAAATAACTATTTGACGATAATAAATAAATACACTTGTTATACCATAACCCAAACTATAATCATTACCTAACCCGACCCACACTAATAATCTATGAAATCTAACAAACACTATCAAATTTCTCGCAAAATTCTGTGACCGTTTCATTCTGTTGCATTCTGCGATTATATAATTTTGTTTTTAAACTTGTAGGTGTTACACCTATCAACTCTTTTTGGATTAATTTCAATTTATCCAAAATCTCGACAGGGTCTTTATTGCGGAGGAGTGGTTGGGGTGGTTCGGGTAAATTAAAAGAGTACTTTATTTTTCAACTTAAACTATTTATTGGGGGTTTTTTAATACATCGTGCGAGCGGGGGTTTTCGCATCGCACCGGATTTTACCTCACTAACGCTTCGACGCGCATGCGGCAGCACAAGCGCTTCTTCTTCTCGTCGCGCTGCGTGATTGGCCAGTCAAGGCCCCGCGAAGGGCATTTAAATCCCGAACATTCCATCTACCTTCGTCGGTAGACGAAACCTTGCCAGTCCTGGTCTCGCCAGATGGAGCTTTCACTGGTATGACTACATCCTTGTGCTCTTCTTCTTCCAAACAAGACCAACTTGGTAATAGGCCTTTGGAGAGTGGTCGTCGCTGTCCTCAGTGTGATGACTCGGACTCTGCCATCGCGACCGGGGTGGACAGAAATGATGCGTGCCAGTGGCCATTTAAGGTAAATGTCCCATCTTAAGGAACGCTTTTCAAGTAGTCACAGACTTTCAAATGCAAAAAAAAAAAATTAAAGATCCGAATGAGCACAAAAAAAGTTTTATTGGCTTCTCGTATGTTTTAAGTTTAAAATGCAATAGTTTATTTTTACAATTATCGTCAATAATTTACAATTTATAATGAAAATTACCGAAAAATGAAATGTCCCTTTTTAACGAACACTTGACTCAGCGATGTCCGGCGTTCGTTAGAGGTTGTCCCTTAATAACGAACACTTTTTTGTAATCAATAATTTAATAATATCAATGTATTTTAGGCATTCAAACACCGTTTTTAATTTGAAACATAAAAGCGAAAAGATTTATTAATAATTTGATTCAAATCAGTAGCTTTGAAAAAAAATAATGAAACCTTGTCAGAAACAAATTGTTAGGTTATGAAATCTAATTCATGTCCATCGGTTGAACTTAGGAGCTGACATCAATAAAAAGTTCTTAATTTTTTTGTTAAAATTTTTCCAATTAATTGCTTAAGCAATTAATTAATTAATTTATTGAAAAATTTTTTTAAGATCACTGATTACAAAAATAGTACTAATAAAAAAAGCTGAAATTGTACAGATGTTAAAAGCTTCAATTCAAGATTTTGACTTTTTATTAATATTAACATACACATTTTTTTAAACTCTCAATTTCTCAGTAAAATAATATCAAAATACATTAATTAAAATTATTATCATATTGTTAACTTCAAAGCATTAAAATCTAAGGCAGAAAGTATTTTTAATGTTAATGACTAGTCTTTTGACATTTAATTCATTTTTAATCTGATGATCTTTATGAATTGTGTAAAAATAGTTCATGGTTTCAATAAATAAATTTTTATTCAAGTAAAATTTTATACTTTTAATACCTCTGTAAAGTCATGTCAAATAACATGATTCAAATGAAAATTAAGGCACATATAATTCTAAATTTTGAAACATTAGCATCCAAAGCGAGTGAGTATTTATTGTGTGAACTGATGTTTTAAAGTTTTATTTAATACATTTCAAATATCATGGATCCTTATGAATTGTGTATAGATAATTATACAATTTTTTTATTGATATTCACACTGACACTGAACTAACACAATATAATTAGAAATTATATTTTATTTTCTTTCACTTTTTTTTTTTAATTTATTCATTTCTTTGAAACTTTTTAAAAGATACAAAAAAAGAAAACAAAAATACTTTTTATTCATCTTTTCAACAAATTTATTAAATTTTCTTGAAGTACGAACTTTTATTTCATGTGTTCAATTTTATGTAAAAACTAGTCAGATATGAAGCAAAAGTCAAGAACAACAATATTAAGTAAGCAACTATTATTTATTTTATTTTTTCAAAAAATAATTAGTTCATATTTTTCAAAATTGTTTGATAATTATTGTTAAAAAACTATAACACTTCACAGTTAAAATTTCATTTCAATCCAGGTATCAAAATAAAGATTAGTTTTTTTGTTTAAATAAATTTTAGAATAATAAAGATTTTTGCTTATTCCTTTGTTTTTTTTAATATTTTAGGATAAATTCACCACTACCATCTTCATCATCCACTTCTAATCACAACAATCACAACAGACAAACTTTTTAAGTTATGTGTATCAATCATATAAGAAAACTAATTAAATTACAAAGTTTGCGAATAACAAACTTTCCAACAACTTAAAAATCGATCAAATTTTGAGATCACTGATAATTTTTCCTCAAATAATTAACATTTTAATTGAAAACTGACTTTAAAAAGTGTTCCTTATGATGGGTCATGTGTACACTATTAACGAACAGAGAAAATAACGTGTTCGTAAAATCGGTACAGCATGTCCCTTGTAACGAACATCTACAAAAACTCTTATTAAACGAGAAAAGATTGATATTCAGTGTAATTTTACGGTAAATATAAATTCTGTGAGTCCTAAACTTAGTGTCAATGCCAGCTGCATACTATTTTTCAATAAAAGACTATGTTACAGCAGAAGTTAAATAAGAGTGTTTTTGCTTTTTCGACTCATGAATCGGAGCGGCCTATGTCAACTCAACGAACGCGTTCAATTTCATCTTATTTTTTGCATAAAAAAATTATAATTATAATGAGCTTTGGTAGATATCCAGCTTTGCTAATAAATTTTTATTTCATGTCAATACTAACTCAAAAAGTTTTTTTTTATCTATTTGTAAAAAAGCGTTCGTTAGCAGGGTCACCGTTCGTTATCAAGGGACGTTTACCTTACCAGGAGGGGTAAACTCATGACGTAATAGCACAATGTCGTTTATCTTGAAATCTCGGGTAATCTTGAGCCACTTCTTTTGCCGCTGCAGCTCCATCAGGTAATCGGCCGACCAAGCGTTCCAGATGTGCTGTATGGCTTGAGTCAGACGCTCCCATCTTTTACCGTAAGGCACGCTTGTGTCAGTGTAATCCCAGCGCGGTACCAAAAAGGACGACCTCTGGATAAGAAAGTGAGTGGGCGTCAAGTAGTCCATCTCACAAGGTATGTCGTGAAGAGGCATCAACGGCCTGGAGTTGAGACACGCCTCTACCTTGCAGAGCAGAGTCGAGAATTCGACGAAAGTAAATATCTGTGTACCGATAACTCTTTTCAAATGATGCTTGGCTGACTTTACAGCAGCCTCCCAAATACCTCCGTGATGAGGAGCCCTAGGAGGATTGAACTTCTAGGCAGTTCCGTCCTGAGCCAAGGTGAAAGTCAGCTGTTTCACATAGTCTGAGCTCTTTTGAAATATTTGCCGCAATTCGGCGTCTGCTCCAATGAAGTTTGTCCCCTGGTCGCTGATGATCTCCGCGCAATGTCCTTGGCGAGATACAAAGCGTTCGAAGGCTACTATGAACGCCGATGTAGTATAGTCTTCGACCAACTCTAGGTGCACTGCTCGAGTACACGTGCAGACGAACACCGAGATGTAGGCTTTAAAGGTACCTCGGCCTGGATGCTTTGACAGCCGAATCTGGAAAGGGCCCGCATAATCCAGACCAGAGTGTTCGAAAGGGTAAGCGGGGTTGACCCGTGATGCGGGTAAGTCACATGCATTACAAACTGATCCGGAAAATTCAAATGTGACAAGCTGTGCTTGTGCAGGTTTGTTCGTAGTCCTGCAAGGAAGTAGTATTAGGTGCAGTGCGGAGCGGCAGCGAGTGAAGCAGACCGCGCGCGCAGGTAGAGTCAAAACACGCCTGGGTGTTGTAAAGCCCGTAACAGCGCGCGCAAAGATCTTCGTTTGCTTGCAGGCCAAGAGAGCGAGTGCAGCAGCCCCAAATTCTCTCGAGAGGCGTAGGCGAATGAAGAAAGCAAAAGAAAAAGAAAGAGAAGAAATCAGTAAAGTAACACGTGCGTCCCTGAGAATTCGCCACCGGCTGGCGAGAAACTACAGCTCTAACACCGCTCGGCCTTCAATTGTTTTTCATTTTTTTCTCATGACTTACCCTGCACCAAGTTAAATACCTTCCTCAACATTCGAATTCTCGAAACTACGCCATAAATGTTTCGAAGCGTTTTTTTATCAGCGTCTCAAAACAAAGAGAAAAATTCTCCATCGCGTCTCTCATCAAATTCTCACTGAATTTTTATTAATAATCGATCTATCAATTCTACAAATTAATCTTTCTCTCTCAAAATTTTCATGCATGTATTCTCAAGATATTATTATTTAGATTAAGGCACCAGCACCAGTAATTTTTTATTTATAAACCCAACACCGCACAAGAATTTCTCAAAATTTCTCTACAGTTAGTTTTGTTTCTCTCTTCTTACATGAAGTACGGATCTCAGCATAGCTGTGAAGATGAGAAACTTTGCCCGGAGCGGCACGGTGGCAAGGAACAAAGAAGAAGTAGAAGAAGAAGGAGGAGGAGGAGAGGGAGATAGAGAGAGGAGCAAAGGGCTATGACGCTGCGCATAGGTGACTTTCTCGGCATGCAACAAAAACAAGCCTAGACTTGCGGTAGATTAGTAGACTATAGGTAATTCAAGTTCTTAAGAATATTCTTATTACTACTTAAATCATTTGTAAGATACTTGAATGCAATCCTGAAGTTTGTCACTATTGTTACTTTTTGCCAATCATTATCAATGAATTGAATTTTTTTTTATAACTGCTTTTAAAGGTTAAAATTTTAGTATCATTTATAATTTTTTGATACTATATATTATATCTCGTCGGTTTAGGGTAAGAACCGGCTATTTCAGTGGGCCAGAGCAACAACCTGCTATCTTAGCGGCCCAGAGCAAAAATCTGCTTGTATACTTCCGTTATAACTCTGCTACGCTTCAAAAAAGAAAAAAAAATTTGGATGCCATTGTTTAAATGGGCCCGTGAGATAGTAGCTTTTAACTCCGGCCTGTGAGATAGTAGGTTCTTTCTCTAAACCGACGATCTTTTCTATTTAATTATTGGTACTATCATCATTTATCAAAATTTAAAATTTCAATCAGTTGGAAATTAAGACATATGTTTTTCATTTCGATACATTTATCTTGTTCATTTGTGCAACTGATTGTGAAACATCAAACAATTTTTTTTTAAATTTTGATAAATTGAATCACTTTTGTAAACACGGAAAAAATAACTGTTACATACTGAAATAATGTTTTCTTCCGTATGATAAAAATGTTATTTGTTAATGCATGCGTTGTTCATTAAAAAAAATTGTTTGACCTCACTCAACAACAAATTTAGGCTTCAATATTTATTTATTTTTAAATATAGTTTATAGTAGTCGATTATGGTTCATAATATTGTTAAAAAAAGAGAGTACAAAAAAATGTGATACTATTAAAAATGAATATTTGAACTGTGGTCATTGTAATCTTTAGAAAGTGTCTAGGTACCATCGCCGTGTACCGTATTCGGTGCATGGTGCACGGTACTCGGTACCAACTAAGAGTTACTTTAAATAATGTGTGATTTTAATTGGGTTATTTAGGATGGGCAGTTGGATTTAAAGTAAAAACTAGTAGTTTTTTTAAACTGAAGTAGGTTATTTGGGATAAATTATAGGAGCTGAAGTAAAAAGCTACCGTGTACCATGTGCGGCACACGGCGATGGTATTTACAAGGAGAGGCGGGTCGCCGATCCTAACGAAACTTTGGGGATCGTTTTCTAATATCAAAAATGAAGAAATCCATCAATTATTCCGTCCAATGGGGCCTTGATATCGATTTATAGCTCATATGGTATTTTTAGCACTTTTTCGGTTTTTAAGCTAATTTTTCAAAAATTCCTCTTCAAAGCCTATTGCACTTAAAGAATTCTGCAACCCCGCATTCTCTCTTTTTTTTTCATTTACTTTCAAGGAAAAATATTTTTAAGTTCACTTTTGATGAGAGATATTTTTGTGACTTTGTATTGACGATACGGGCATATTTCGCACAAACATTCCCACTTTAGAAGCATAGCCTCCCAAACGTAGGAAAATTTCGAAATTTTAATTAAAAATGAATTTAAATAGATACACTGGGAAAAATGTGCGCGCGTTATGTCTCAAAAATGGGGGCTCTGCGTCTCAACGTCGTGGACCGGGAATCTTTCATAGGTGTGTCAAATTTGGCGCACGAGAGCGTGCGAAGAACAGCGCACATATGCTGAGATATGCAAGCGGAATAACCAATTGCGTTTGTAGGATTCTTGTTTTTATAGGTTACGCAATAATATTAATCTTAATAAATAAATGAGCTTTGGTAAACTTTAGTTTACATTAATTAATAAAAAAAAGTTAACCGTTAAAATTTACAACAACCGTAAGCGCGGGAAAGCTACATGCGAATGCGTATTCGTATAAGCTGAGAGGCGGGGTAGTGCGCGATTCGGTACGACACTGCGGCCCAAACGTTTACCACCGTGCGCCAAATTTGTTCCACAGTGGACAAAATACTGTCCAAATTGTAGATTCCATTACGGCTCTACGGGTGGCTTTAATACCGAGCACATTTTTCCCAGTGTACCCATCCCCCCAATAATTAAATTGAGAAAGATAAAAAAATTTTGGTTTACCCAGCCAGGAATCGAACCTGGATCACCTACTTTCGCGGTCGGTGCGTTAACCATTACGCTACCGGGCTCACCGACTCGCCTCTGACTAGGGGACCGCTATTTATTTATCTTTCTCAATGCGACCAATCTCTCTCAGTCAGGGTCGAAGAATAAGTTTTTTTTATTATTAAACAACTTTGTATTGCCCATGGATAACGATAATAGATATTTTTGTGACTTTGTATTGACGATACGGGCATATTTCGCGAAAACATTCCCACTTTAGAAGCATAGCCTCCCAAACGTATTGGGGAGGTGGGTATCTATTTAAATTCATTTTTAATTAAAATTTAGAAATTTTCCTACGTTTGGGAAGCTATGCTTCTAAAGTGGGAATGTTTGCGCGAAATATGCCCGTATCGTCAATACAAAGTCACAAAAATATCTATTATCATTATCCATGGGCAATACAAAGTTGTTTAATAATAAAAAAAAACTTATTCTTCGACCCTGACTGAGAAAGATTGGTCGCATTGAGAAAGATAAATAAATAACGGTCCCCTAGTCAGAGGCGAGTCGGTGAGCCCGGTAGCGTAATGGTTAACGCACCGACCGCGAAAGTAGGTGATCCAGGTTCGATTCCTGGCTGGGTAAACCAAAATTTTTTTATCTTTCTCAATTTAATTATTGGGGGGGTGGGTATCTATTTAAATTCATTTTTAATTAAAATTTAGAAATTTTCCTACGTTTGGGAGGCTATGCTTCTAAAGTGGGAATGTTTGCGCGAAATATGCCCGTATCGTCAATATAAAGTCACAAAAATATCTATTATCGTTATCCATGGGCAATACAAAGTTGTTTAATAATAAAAAAAAACTTTTGATGAGTTTGACCCTGGGCTAAGAGGATTTCTAAAAACATTTTTTAGGATTTTTTAAAAACTTTCATTGTACACGAAAAACTTTATCAAAACGATGTCTCAGAATATTTTTTCTCAAAAATTCATGAAAAAACAAAAAGAATCCGAGGTTGCAGAATTCTGTACGTGCAATAGGTTTTGAACAGGAATTTTTGAAAAATTAGCTAAAAAACCGAAAAAGTATTAAATACCATACGAGCTCTAAATCGATATCAAGGCCCCGTAGGACGGAATAATTGATGGATTTCTTCATTTTTTGATATTAGAAAACGATCCCCAAAGTTTCGTTAGGATCAGTGACCCGCAGGGTGTAGCCTTTCCTTGTTAGACACGACCTAATCTTTACCTACTAGTATTTTTTATGTATAATTGAAAATAAAAAAATTAGTACTTCATTCTGTATATTATTTTCCTTGTTACCTTATTGTGTCCTCATGTTCACTTTTTACTGCAGGGATTATTTTATTTTGTTAAATTTTTATTGTACTTCATTCATGTTTATTTTTATCTACGTTTTTGAATTTTTCTCTTAAAAAAAAGTCATACTTTTTAATTTAAATTAAATTAACCCTTAAGGGAGGGTTCTGGTGAAATCAGGGTTTTTTTCAATGATTTTTTTTTTATAGTAAAAAAAATATTTATTGCTTGAAATTTTTTTTATTATATTTTACAAGTAATCAACTTTACAAAAAATTTTTTTTTTTTTTTTACAAAATGGCGTATGAGAAAATGGCCGTTGAATGTCGCCCTCTTCAAAAACCGGTCATATTTTATCTCTGAAACGGTTACTCTGAAATGAAAAAAAAAAATTATTTTATAATCTGTATAGTTTTGGCTATCGTGTGAACCAAAATCAAACATTTTTATTGAAAAAAAACAAAATGGTGGACTTTTGTTTTTTTTGACGCAAATTTTGCAACTTAAATTGTTTATAACTTAGTCAATTGTTGATGAATCTTAAAAATTGAGGTTCACACGGAAATGACACATTCAAGGAACATCCTGTCCAAAATTCAAGTTGAATATTTTCGATGATTTTAACCCTTAAACTACACACCTCAAAAAAATTACACAAACTACACCCCAGACCGTTAAATTGTTTATAATTTTTGTTTATAATTCAATATATTTTAACCAAAATTTACTGAGGCATATCTCAACTTCACACACGTTTACTTACGTCTCAATACCACTCTTTCCACACAAAAACAAGATACAAAATTTTTCTCCAATTTAAAAAAAATACGACGTTAACTACACATGGGGTGGTCTACACCCCACGGCGCAGCACACGTGGCTTTGGCGTGCTCTCAACGGCAGCTGACGCACTACTAACCTAGTGTCCAGGCACAGGCAGGTAGTCGGACCATTTAACTAACACGAGGTGACGCGCTAGAGTTGGTTTTTAAACGGGTAGTAGAAATATATTACCTTAAACAGCTCTGGGGTTGTTTACACCCCGGTGTGTAGTTTAAGGGTTAATTTTTTAACATTTTTATTTTGTTTCTCTATATTAATTTACTTTTATAACTTTTTTTTTTCTCAACTTTCACATAAAAAAAATTAGTACAAAAAAATTTTTTTTTTCAATTAAAAAAAAAAATTATATACATATTAGTAGAGGGCAAAAAGTCGGTCAAACGAGCATCCATAGTCTTTGTGAAAAAACAAAAAAAATTATCAATTCAAATAATATTTCCATCATATTTTAAATAAAAAAACCTAGATAGCTAATTTTTTATTTTATGAGATGTTTGCAGAAAACACCTTGTTGAAAAAAGGAGCGGGGTGTGGGGTTGTGGTCCTGATAAGGACCGTTTGTTTTCTCACGTGTTAAGTAGCCCTGACAAGGGCTTGGGTTTAAAGAGAGAGGCGAATGAATAAAATTCCAAACGTTTATTATTCAATATAAAAAGATTGACAAAAGTAGTGTCACTAGACACGATTACAAAGAAACTGGCTGGGTGAGGGGTCACGACGACGAGGCGCACGCGTTCGGCAACCTCGGTGAACTCGTCTGTGCGACGAGCCGCCGTGGCGGGAAGGAGAAATGAGGGGCTGTAGCCGTACCGTGTACTCCCGCGCGCAGACGTCGGGGAGCTACTTCGGGCTAGCAGCAGGGAGAGGGGAGAGGTGACAGGGTCGGAGGCCGAAGGCCGAGTGAGTGCGTGGGTGTAGGGCCCCTTCCTTTATTCCCTTCCGCTCGGTTGAACCCGAAGGGTGGGGGAAGCCCGGGGATAGGTATGCCCGGCTGCGATTGGTGCGGTGCTAGCCGGACCTGCCGATATACTCTAGATCCAGGTTCTAAAACCTGGACCAGTCGATGCAGGTTTGGGAGTTGGTTTATACGAGCCACGCGGCGGCTGACGGTAGGGTGTAACAACCTGATAATTTCACATCTGTCACATGTCCCATCTTGACATTTTGTAGAAAATCATGTCTGAATTCAGCTAGAAACAAATTTACAATTAAATAATAAAGCATGAATCGCTTCTTTAATTCTTAAACTAACGAGGAAAATTTTAAAGTAATATTAAATTTTCACTGCTTTCAATATACAATGATGTAATTACGCGTCCTCGATTTTGGTTTCACGTCTGTCACATGCACGAATATTTACTGAAAAACTATCATTATATTTTTATTCGTACTAATTTTTTGATTAAAGAGTCATTTATCACGTGGTATTCATCAAAAGTCATAAATTTTTGAATATTTTATGAAAAGTCAAATTAAGTTCCTAAAAATCAAAGCGTACATTGATTCAACCCACATCTGTCACGCACCTAAGCAAAAAAACTGTTGGTTAAATCAAAAAACTAACCACAAAATTGAATTCCGTGAAGTAAAAAAAATAACTACTTTCTATTATGTAATAGAAACTTTGTTCAAAAGAATTAAACGCTTTTATTGCAAATCTTAACTACAAATCGTGTTCATGTCTATCACACTTCCAGCTATTCAACAGTAAAATGACGTCGAACGCGTGATCAGCTGTCGGAGACCAACTTTTAGTTTGATTGAAAATGATCATATTTTTACTTTCAATGATTCAAATTTAACTTAAATCATCAAAACAGAAACTTTTAAATGAATTTGAGAGTTTAAAACTCAAATAAGGTGTAATATTAACTAATTATAACCATGTTTCAGCAAAATTAAAAAATTACTGTTTTTGTTATTATTAATAATATTCATCGTGGCAGTAGCATTTTTTAGCATCTACATTTTTTTTCATAATTCCATATCTGAAAATAACTGACTTTTTGCCCTTTACTCATATATAATTTTTTTTTTAATTTGAATTTGGCGGAAAAAAATTTTCGGCGTTCGCTCACACGCGAACAGATTTTATTTAATAGAAAACAAGAAACTTATACTTGTGTTTTTTCTTCCGTTCATGAAAATTAATAAAGAAAAAGATACGAAAACGAGTAAAATCTTTTCATGCGCCTGCTTGCATCCAAATTTGAAATAAAAGAAAAAAAAATTAAGGTAATTAAACGATAAGAAAGAAAAGAAAATAGTAAATACAAAAAAATATATTTAAGTAATAAATAGTCAATCAGTTCACGTTCTCTCTTTATCTAGGTAAATATAATAATGTTAGTGGATTATAAAAGTATTCAGATTTTATTGATAATAATAATAAAAAAATCTCGTTTTATTTATAAATTAATCCATGCTGGCTCACCGTATCTTCAAAATTTTATCAAGTAATTAACTCCGAAGTAATATAACTATTCTTTATTTATTTATTTTATTATTTTTTTTTTTTTCACAAACTTAGCTGATAACTGACTAAAGTAAAAGGAAAAAAACTGAACGACGCGATTTAACCCATGAATGTACCATGATTGCGTTACTGTTAATTCTTGATTTATTTCCATTGGAAGATGCAAGCATTTCCCGCTAAATTGTAATTGACGTACGTAAACCGTTTATAATGCGAGTTATGGAGATGATAAAAAAAAAAAAGAAAAAAGAAAAAGAAATAGCAAAATAGTTAGCCTCGATAATTACTCAGTTCTTACAATAGCAGGTCCTGAATATTTGGAACTCGTTCCTCCATGATAAGAAAAACCCAACGAACAGTCACGGGTAGACTACTTATCATCCGGCTTGGATCTAGTTTTAATTTAGGTGAAGTCGATCTTGAGAATTTAAAGAGGTAAAGTTGAAGAATGACTCCCCTTCGATCAGCAAGTCAATTAATAAGGCCGGGTAGAGTTATGACCGCGGCAAGGGTGCACGAGCTTTTAATTGCTCGGCAGCTCCTTATCAATGCGCAATCACACTTCTGCGTGACCTGTCCCTTGCAGCTTCGGCTAATCGGTGGGCGCGTGGTGAGGGGAAAATCCAAATTTGGTTTTCCTATCACAGGGCTTATTTCTTTTTGTTAATAGAAAAAACTTCGTTCTCAAGAATATACAAATTTTCTTTAAAAAATCTTTTATATTAAAAAAGAAAATTTTAAGTATACAGTATAATAATTTTATTTTAATAATTTTAGATATAAACTTCAAATAGAAGCATCTCGATTTTTCAGAACGTAGAAAGTTTTATTTAATAATCTCCCTATATTATATTTCCGTTTGTTTTTTTCTTCCTCAAAATTCGATCCTCACATTTTGTAATTATTATAAAAACACCGTAAAAACACCGTACTGATAGCTAAATATGATGATCCTCAAAATTCGATCCTCACCTTTCAAATTCGATCCTCACTATGAAGTCCTCAATTCAGTCCTAAAAATTCGATCCTCAGAGTTCAATCCTCAAAATTTTTTTGTATATAAATTAAATCAATTTTATTTTAGTATGTAAAGTGTAGGGTAGTAAACCATATAGAGAAGCAGCAGTAGTAATGGGATTGATATAACATAATAAAAATATTTTTGAAATTTTCATTGTAGCTACAAATTACCTCACACCTAAAAAATTAAGAGAATTTTTTGTTTGCTTTTAATGTCCGAAAAAATTCCTGATTCTTCAATTTCGGATAAGTATACAAAAACTTTTACACGGAGAAAGAGGTACATCATGAAACTTGGTGTACAGCGCCATCGTTTTACATGATGCGTGGTACAGCGTGATTCCAAGTCACACTTCGTATTTCCAAGTGCATGCACCGTGTTTTCCAGTGCAAAATTTTTAGAGAGACAATTTCGATAGAGCAGACGACGGCGCTCGGAACACCGACGTAACCAGTTTTTCAAAGTTTTACACTAAAAATTGTGTACGATTCTTACTTTGAAATGTTCTTGCTATCTTTCCTAACAAATTTATAAACTTCAATTATGATTTCGAACTTGATATTTATATTTATACGATTTTAAAGTTTCGAGGTTCGAGATTCAGCAGAACTTGAGTAACCGAGAAAAAAGCATGCGTCAAATGCATACACTGGAAAACACCGTGCACACATTGTGTTTCATAGTGTGTCTCCTTCTCCGTGTACAGAAGATTTTAAGGAAAATAGCGGTTTGAATGGAATAAATGAATTTTTAAGAAATGAAGATTCTTTATTAAATTGCAAATTTTTCGGTTTATCAGAACCATGTTTAGATGATTTAAAAAACAATTTCCAAAATTATGATAGTGTAAATAACATTCATGAAAAATGTACTGAATTATTTATAAAATTGAATGATGATCAAAAATCGATTTTTAATCGAACAGCTCAAAATTCCAATGGCATGTACTTCATAGATGGTCCAGGAGGCACTGGAGAAACTTTCCTTTGTAAAACTTTAATTTATTATTTTATGTCGAAAAATAAAAATGTTTTATCAATGGCATGGACCGGTATAGCTTCAATTCTATTACCAAAAGGTATGATAAGTCATAAAGTTTTTGAATTACCGTTAATTTTAGATAATGTTGAAACTTCATTTTGTAAAAATGAATCAGACAAAAAAATTACGCAAATTTGATTTCACCGTCTGGGATCTATGTGTTAGGTGTATACGAACACCTAACGTTTTTCCCGATTCTTGCAGTCCGGAAGGGAATGCTACCGGGGGATCGCGGTCCCTACTCGTGTGTCGACGGACGGGAATAAGTTAAGGGCCTAATCTAAAGGGAATCCTAACGGTAAATTCTATAGAGGGATTTTATGGATTGAAACCTTACCTTGAGATTTGATGCGAAGCCTCTGGTACTCTGCTCCAATGAAGGGTAATCGACGAGTAAAACAGGCGATTGAACTTAACTATTTATTTATTAGGTAATAATTATACACAACTACACCAATAGAAACTACAGCGTATTCCACGATGGATCGCTGGCCCGTTCACAACTATGTTTATTTTAGAACTACTAGACTCACACACAATTTATTAGATTACACTGTTAGTTAAAATATAACGGTCGCAATACTAATTACTCTACAACGATAGGCGCGCGAGAAAAATTCTCCGACAAAGAAGCAATTCGTCGTTCTTACTGCTAGCTTAAAACAAGACTTACGAGACGATTGATCCGACAAAGGATCAATTCGTCTGAACGCGACTAAACTCTAATTAAGACTCCCAGCACTGCTGCAGTCTTGCCCGGGCGTTGTCTCGCTGGCAAGAATGCAGCGCGTGCATTTTCTGTATCATTGACCTATTCTACTTGTGTTTATAATGCTGTATATGCATTATAGATGTCACATAACACTATGATTCCAAAAAAAGCATTGAAAATCATAGCTATAGGACTTGACAAGACATTTCTAGAAATCAATTACCTTTTGGAGGTAAATTAATAATTTTTAGGGGTGATTTTAGACAAATTTTTCCAGTAGTAAAAAGAGGTATTGAAAAAATTGTTATGGAAGATAATATTTAATTTAGTAAATTATGGAATAGTTTCAAAAAATTAAAATTAACTAAAAATATTAGATGTAAAGATGAAAAATTTTCTAAATTATTATTAAAGATTGGCGAAGGTTTTCAATTTTCAAATTCCAAAAAATGAAAAATTAAAGATTTGTGTCATTCAATTTTTGAGATATAAATAAAAATAATTAATTTAATGAAATTATTTTAGCTCTTAAAAATGAAAACGTACAAATCTTGAATAATGAAATTTTAAATATATTAAATGGTCAATCTAAACAATATTATAGTGTAGACAAGGCTATACATAAAGGAGATTATTACTGTCGATAAAAATAAGAAAATTGTGTTCATTCAAAACTTACTTTGAGTACAAATGAAAATTCAAGTTATCCGTTTCTTTTATATAGACAACAATTCCCTTTAGTTTTAGCTTTTGCAATCACAGTTTATAAGTCACAATCGCAAAGTTTTGATAGAGTTGGCATCTATACAAAAACTAAACTTTTTTCACACGGACA
Organism: Encarsia formosa; assembly: GCA_038277355.1. Taxonomy (NCBI): domain Eukaryota; kingdom Metazoa; phylum Arthropoda; class Insecta; order Hymenoptera; family Aphelinidae; genus Encarsia; species Encarsia formosa. The sequence goes on along the minus strand of CM076185.1, from coordinate 30,186,928 downwards.
ATTACATATATCGTTAGATTTTTTAGATAGTAGGGGACATTGAGAGATAGTGTCAAAAGCCTTTAAGACATCGAAGGAGATTAGGATTGTGATTTTTTGCGATCGATTCTTGGACGGGCGTCTTTAAGGATGAGTATAGCTGTCTGTGCGGAGTGATTGAGGCGAATTGATGGGGGTTCATTAGGTTATGACAAGTATTGAAGTTAGTTAGTTGAGCGGTGATAATTCTTTTGAGTAGTTCAGAGAGAGTTCAAGAAGGAGGGCAATGGGACGTTGTTTTCCTTCTTTCGAGAGGATTTCTCCTACTCAGAGGGGGAGTAGTCAGTCGTGCATTTATGAGTTTGGTGATGTAGGGGAGAATTGAGGTAAGGGCGAGTTTTATCATGGAGGATTCAAGTTGGTCAGCACCCATTTCTTTGGAACAGGTTCTATTGAAAGTACTCAAAATAATGGTCCCATCCACAGGTGAAAATTCAAAAAGGTGTAGAGGAAGGAGATTGGATGGGATATGCAGAATGTCAATGAGATCTTGGGTTGAAAGGGGTGCTTAGGATTGAGATACAGAAACGTAGTGGGACTTTAAGATGGGCTATCAAAGATGGTCAATGGGGATGCTTTAGTTGGAACACTGCCGCCAGCTTTTCTAATCGCACGCTATTTGGTAGCGTGGTCGGGGGTGTTCTTAATGATGTTCCGAACACATGTGTTTTTAAGCCGATCAAGGTCATCGGTAACCTGATTTCGAAGGGTGCGGTATTGGGCATATATACGGCTGGTAGACATAATAAAGTTTGTAATGTCGATATAACATAAATTTATCTAATTTGCTCATCATAAATGAAAGGAGTCCAAGAAAATATTTTTATGTGTGTAAGATCTAATGAATTGGTTTGAAATTCCAGTTGATTTACTTAAATATTTTTATGAGTCACCAAAAATGTATGTATGTCCCGGACACTAACACTAACTTTTTAAAAATTTATTTGTATCTTCGTTTGTCAATATTAGATCTATTTTAGCCTTGGAAAAATTTTTACTGAAAATTATGAAAAAAAGAAATAAAATTCTATATTAAAGACTACCTCTTGAGTTTGCCTAACTGATTAAAAATTTTTTTTTTTAGCAATTCAGTCTTATGATTATTTAATAACCACAAATAGAGCTTACTTATTACTCCTTCGATCTTGAGCTTCAAATGTTTGCTAAAGATTATTTTTTTTATCATTAAATAATATTGTAGTTAGTTAAAATTAGGGGGTTGGCGAGCGTAGCGAGCAGGGGGGGAACCCCCCCTAGTATTACATATATTTTCAATTAATAGTTTAATTCAATTATTAGTACCCGACAGTTTTCACGAATCCAATTTCATGACAGGTTTTTTTCACGAACGACCATTTTCTCGACAGCCACTTTTCACGTCGAACATATTTTACAAATCCATTTTTCACGAATCTAAATTCACGAATGACCATTTAAACGACAACTAATATAATGTTCAAAATTCGAACGTTCTCATCGTGTTTCGAATTTTTGAAAATGTAACTTACACATCTCTTATAACCTTTTTTTTTACATTTTTTAGAACCTTTTTATATAAAATTCTGTTTCTGTAAATATTTTTTTATACGTTTATATTTTCGAGATGAGTTAAAATATAAATGTTGTTCTTATGAAAAAATGGATAGATTTTCAACTAAGAATTCAAAATATTACCATGCAATATGATTACTACAAAAAAGATTGTAAAGAGCTTGACTTTTTAGAGCTTATTGGCAGTAACATTGCTTTATCATTTTAATTTTATAATTACATTTGCTACAATAAAAACAATTTTATTACACCAATGCGTGGAATCTCGATTTTATGCATGCTAACTTCAAATGCGATACGTGAAATCTCGCCTCCAAGCAATAGTGTAATAAAATATAGTATTGTACATGTGGGTTTTATTTATTTATTTATTTATTTATTTATTTATTTAACACCTACCTAGGTCAACATTTTGAAAATTGATTCTGAGTATTGTTTTCTGATTTTACCTTTTTTACAGGACCAAACACTCGACCAAACATTTCTGGAGTCACCAAAATCATGTGAGTTAAAATGATTTAGGAAATCATTTTAACGCACTTGTATAATAATATACTATTATCATTTTTCTTTCGTGGGTAAAGCTATTCGTGAAAATGGTCATTCGTAAAAAGTACTTGTCGTGAAAATGGTCGTTCGTGAAATTTGATTCGTGAAAACTGACGGTAATCCAATTATTAACATAGATAATTTAAAATTGATTTTGAGTATTGTTTTTACTGACTTTACTTTTTTTACAGGACCAAAAAATTCTGGAGTCACCAAAAAAATCATCATCATGGTTTAATCAAAACTTGCTTGAATCTTCAAATGAAGACAAATTTGTAGATAAAAAAAAATGATCATTTTTTAAACGAACTTAAAATTTTTATTAAATCGTTAATAAAGGTAACCTAATCAAATACGACTACTGATTATTTTATAATCTTACCATTTTCCAATTCTTGAACGTCATTAGTTTTCTATGTTATTATATGTGCTCACTACTTCAAAACATTCATTTCACATTTTTTAGAATTGGTTTTAATTACAAATTTCATGAAATTTATCTTTAAAAATATATTTTTTTTGTGTTCTGATCTCTCCTCGTAAGTATTCATCAAACTTTTTGTTAGAAATTAATGAGTCATTCCAAGGGCGTGTTTTTTCGAATTACAAATATTCGCAACAGATTTCTTACATTTCGCTAAATATATTCTCATATATTTGGCGCACGTAAATTTTTCTTTCTGTAATTTTCGAAAAAAATTAAAAAAACATTGATTTATTACGAGATAAGTGGTATTTATATCTTGTTGTTTAAAATAGCTATCGTCGTTTTACGTTAACTTTTTATTTGTGAACTGATTGGTAGAGAAGTTTTTAAAATATTCAAAAAGATCATTTTAATTTTTTTTTTTTTTTTTTTTTTCATACTTGCTGAGGGATTGCTAATTCTGAACCGTTTCAAGTTAGTAAAATACTATTTCACTGTTGGTTTGCCTTTCTCGATTCGGTCTGTCTGAAAAAAGTTGAAAGGAGGATTCTTCGCTCAATAAAACTAAATTTCATTTCTTAACTGTCCATGATAATTTGTCTTTGCACTATTCAAATAGAGTTTTACGATTTTTCACAATTACAAGAAGTTTCACGAGTTGAAAGAGCAGATTTTAAGCAAACGTCTATCGACTGTTATTCTAGACACTCACAAGTTCTTCATTCAACTGATTTTTAATAGAATTTGCTTTAATTGCACGATTTTTCTTTCCTTTTTTTAATAATGATAACATCAAAGCAATAAGCTAACAGCGTCGAGCCACGACAGTCAGTTGTAACGTGCCTCTAAATGAATAAACATCTTCTTTAGGTTAACTTAAAGTCTTATTGATTCCCCTAGCTACAACTCATTTCCACACATTACACAAAACCACGAAAATCCGACGAGGATTAAGGTAAAAGTCCTACAGGGATTAAAAAGTTAAAATCCGACGAGGATTAAATCCTAAACAATCGGCGGCTGTTTGAAGTCAAAGGTCGTTTTTTCGACTAAAAATGTCACTTGCCAAATCGTCAAAAAGTGAAAAAAAAAATCCTCGTGTTATTACCAGGAAAAACTTATCTTCTAACAGAATCTTCCTGAAATTTTTGTTTCAGATGTTTATGGACAAAATGGCGTTTACCACGGGAAAAAATCGTCGAGCGAACGCGTCTCCGAAAAAGCACTGGCATCGGCTTGTTTTTTAATATTTTTATTTAAAAAAAATAAAGAAAGTAATTCAAATGTTACTTTATTATGTACTTTATTAGTAAATTAAATAAATTTTGCCGTTTGCTCGAGAAATTAAAATGGAATTTGATACCAGATCATACGTCACAGCGATATCGGATAAACAAAAATATTTTCCACACGAAAAATTAATCGAAAACGATCTTACACTTACATATTACGGGAGTTTACCACGTTAAAGTAAATTTCGTACAAATTGAAAAGTACTTAAATTTGTATATTATAAAAGGTATGGGACCTTTACTTATCGGAAGACAATGGTTAAAAGCGTTTAACCTTTGGCCTTTAAAATTAATTCCCAATAGTCAAATTGAAAACTTATTCAAGATAGAAAGCGATACAATAAAACAAAAAATGTTAAAACAATTTCCTACACAATTTTCAAACACGCAAGGGTGTTATAAGTGTAGAAAAGTACACTTAGTTTTGAAAGAAAATGTAAGACCGATACAATTGAAACCACATCACGTGCCATTCGCGCTAATACCAAAAATTTCAAACGAGATACAAAGATTGATAAAATTTAGAGCCAGTGGAGTGTAGTGAATGGGCAACACCCAATATAGTGGTACTAAAGAAAAACGGGGAAGTTAGAATTTGTGATAGTTTTAAACCCACGGTAAATCCTTAATTAATTGTAAAAAGACATCCGATTCCTTTGAAAGAGAAAATTTTAAACACACTGAGAGTAGGTAAAAAATGGTCTCAGATAGATTTGAAACACGCTTTTATGCAATTTGAGCTGGATGACGAATCCAAAAACGCACTTACATTATCACACATGAAGGTTTATATAGGTACACGAAAATGAGCGAGGGTATAGCTTCGAGTCCAGCAGAATGCCAAAATATTCTAGAAGATATCTTAAAGAGCATAAAACACACAGAGATGTACATTGACAATATTTACACTACAGGTCAAACGGACCAAGAGCATATAGAAATTTTAACAGAAATTTTTTCAAAGCTAGATAAAGCAGGGTTATGAGTTAACTTAGACAAATGCGACTTTTTCAAAGACGAGATAGAAATCTTGGGGTACGTGATCGATAAAAAAGGTTTAAACCCAAGTCCCTCTAAAATTAAAGCAATTAACGAAGCTAGAACACCTTAAAACCATAAAGAATTAGAAGCATGGTTAGGATTTGTAAATTTTTACGAAAGATTTTCAAAAGACAGGGCAGAACATATCTAGCCACTGAACGATTTACTTAAACAGAAAGAATGGAAATGGACAAATAAATGCGAAGAAGAATTTAATTGGGTAAAAAGTCAAGTTACTTCTGAAAACGTGCTAACATTGTCCGATCCAAATATTCAATTAGTCTTAGCTTGCGATACCAGACTTGGGCATGTTAGCAATTTTATCGCATAGATTTGATGACGGTACAGAAAAACCTATGGCATTTGCTTCAAAAATTATTTCAAAGAGCGAGAGACATTGCGCTATTATAGACAAAGAATCAGGCGCGATAATATTCAGTTTTAAAAAATTCTATCAATACATAATTGGTAATAATATAATTTTGAAAACAGGTCATGAACCGTTAAAATTTATTTTTGGAATTAAAAACATTTCAACAATGCTACACAGCAGATTACAAAAATGGGCTTATTTTTTATCGGCATGTCAGCAATTTTATCGCATAGATTTGATGACGGTACGGAAAAACCGATAGAATTTGCTTCAAAAATTATTTCAAAGAGCGAGAGACATCGTGCTATTATAGACAAAGAATCAGGCGCGATAATATTCAGGTTTAAAAAATTCTATCAATACATAATTGGTAATAATATAATTTTGAAAACAGGTCATGAACCGTTAAAATTTATTTTTGGAAATAAAAACATTTCAACAATGCTACACAGCAGATTACAAAGATGGGATTATTGTTCATCGGGCTACACATACACAATAGAAGTAGTAAAGTCTAAAGCAAACGAAAACTGTGACGCGCTATCACGTTTACCGGTCGAAGACGATACACCCGTTTTTCCGTCAGAGTACACAAAAATTAATTACATACAAAATGGGTGGTACACAATTGATTTCAAATAAGTAGCTAAAGAAACAGCAAACGACAGAACGCTAAAGAATATAATGTCATACACACAAAACAATTGGCCGAAAATCGATGAATTAACTCAAATAGAAAAGAATTTCCACACAAAACGAAACGAGTTGGACATAGAAAGAAAATGCTTAACATGGGGTCATAGATTATTTATTCCACAAACATTTAAAGCACAAACACTACGCGACACATTTCACACATGGGTATAATTAAAATGAAAGAAACGGCAAGAAATTATTTTTGGTGGCCTGGTATAGATTTAGATATAGAAGCATTAGCTAACACATGCAAAATATACTTAGAATCAAGACCAGATCCAGGGAAAGTAGATCTTTCACCGTGGCAATGGCTAAGTACACCATGGTCTAGGATACACATAGATTTCTTAGGACCGTTTCACGGTTGTATGTTTTTAGCGATCGTAGACGCACACTCAAAATGGCCAGAAATAATTAATATGCGAAAAGACACAATAGCAAAAAATTTGATTAAGGTTATAGACTCAATTTTTAGCATATTTGGAATACCTAGCATTGTAGTGAGCGACAACGGTCCTCAACTTAAAAGTGACGAGTTTTGACAATATTTAAAAAACTATAAAATCATACAAAGTTTTTCAGCACCATATTACCCGCCTAAAAACGGAGCGGCAGAAAATTTTGTAAGTACTTTTAAAGATAAAGTAGATACAATGATTCGCGACGGACATTCATTAAATTTTTCGACAAACAGATTTTTATTTGATTGTAGAAACACTGAACACACATCAACTAATAAAACGCCAGCGTTTTTTATGTTTAAGCGGGAATTGTGAACAAGATTTGACTTACTCATACCAAATACTCAAACTAGAGTAGAATTACAGCAGTATAATCAGAAACGTTTTAGATCGGGAAACAGAAAAGTAGAATTTCGTATAGGCAAAATCGTTTATGCAAAAATTTTCGAAAATATTGTAAAAAAAAAGCGAAGCGATTATTGTAGAGCGAATATCACCAATTATGTATAGTGTAAAGTTTAACGATGGTCATATTTCAAAAAAACATGTAAATCAACTTGTAAAAACGCAGATTGGATCAAATTCAAAAAGGGGGGAGAACGATGAAAGAGTGTCTCTTTCTAGAGACAAAACTGCAAACAAAGAGAATAATGTACGCAAGTTTTTAAAGAATGATGAGAGAGTCAGTGAAAAACAAATAAACACAAAAGTTAAAAAAGGTGCCGTGAAATCTAAAAAATCAAAAGTGAAAAGTGAAAATGTTCCCAAAAGATCCGAGAGGATAAGAAAACTTAAAAGGGGGGAATTGTAGTATATGCAGGAATGAAAAAGTATATAGAATTTATGCTAACGCAGCACATACACGGCACTAAGCTAAGAGCGTCGAGTCACGACAGTCAGTTGTAACGTGCCTCTAAATCAATAAACATCTACCTTAGGTTAACTTATAGTCTTATTAATTCCCCTAGCTACAACTAATTTTCACACATTACAAATGTATTATAAATACATTACACAATTGTTTCATAGATTCAAGATCCAAGCCTCCACCCAAGCAGTCATCCATATAGATGCTCTTCTTGATCAATTTTACCGCCAGAGGAAAAGCTGCCCCTTCATCCTTGTGGAGCTGCTGCAAAGTGCGTTGAGCCAGGTAAGTGGCACAGGATTCTCTATAAGTGACGATCGACAGCACGTAATCTCTGGCTAACTCATGAGCCGCTGCGCTCCAAAGTATTCGTTGTAGATAGACGTCACTGAGTTTAACCTCGATCTAACGAAACATCTTGATGTCCGCACAAAATACAAACAAATGTAATCTTCATTGTGTTATCATGGAGGATATGTGGCTCTGCAGTTTTGGTTCAGCAAGCAGCGCATCGTTGAGACTGTATCCCGATCCAGACAGGCGAGACGCGTTGAAGACTACACGCAGCTTCCCATCAGAGTCACTTCGTTGCCAAATCCTATGATGGGGGATGTAGTGGACTGACGGGCTGGTATCGGCTAACTCTTCCTCGGTGAGGAGTCTTATGTAGCCTAGCTGCTCGTATTTTTCTGGATGGAGAGGGCCCGATAGCCTAGGTGGTCCTTGTCCAATCGTCAAGCTACGGATTGCTCTGGTAACAGCAGTTTGGCGTTGTTCGAGGTTGTTTGGCATTTTGCTCCCTTCCCTCCGCTGCTCCAGAACGCTTGCTTCCTCCAAATCAGGGTGTGATGAGTCCCAGAACAGTCTTTACAGGTGGATTGTAATGGGCAGTTCCGAGCTGCATGATTGCTTCTTAAGCAGTTAAAACAAAGGCCAAGCTCGGAGACCAGGCGTCGTCGCTCCTTGGGGTTAAGACCTCTAAAGGTGAGACAGTTTTCGATGTAATGGGCCTCTCTGCAAGCCGGACAGCCTTTTCCTTGTTGAGTGCTGGTAGCGTGGGTGCAAATAATTCTGGTTGTGGAATTTGTCTTCCTCTGGTTGTTTTCCTTATCAAGGGCTGCCACTTTGGTTGGCTCGCTACGATGGATCTTAGAGTTCGACAACGACGCTGGAGAAAATCCTCCAATCTCTCAAACGAGGGGGTTGGCCTTTCCTTTGATGCGTTCTTAGTCTCCCAATTCTTCCTCCCAGACCCGGCGCGTAACTTCATCGATTGCTTTGCAGGTGAGATAAACGAACCAATCTTCTCAGTATTCCACTGGTTTTTTGAAAGCGTCAAGGAGATTGCTATGTCGCTTGATTCTGTCTAGTAAGCCTTGCAGTTCACTTGTTGACTCTTCCGTCAGAGGTTGCAGGCTCAGTAGAGTCACTAAGTGATCTTGCACTTGAAGCTTAGGTTGATTATATCGGCTTTTAAGCGCCTCTCACGCGGTGAAGTAATCTCAATGGGTCGGTTCAAACTTGTAAAGTGCGTCAGCTGCTGCTGCCTCATTGTTCGTCTTGAGGAAAAGCAGTTTTGTAGAATCTCCGAGCGCTGCATTTTTGTGTATGAGGTCAGTAAAAAGTTTTCGAAATGATTCCCAGTGTTGCTGCAGGCCACTGAATCTAGGTAGAGTGATTCTCGGGAGACGAGAGAGCGATGTTAGTTGTCGATCCGACTTTGGGCAGGATCGAAGTGGTGTCTTCAGACTTTTTGAGACATTCCATTTACTGAAATCGGGATCGATGATCTAGGAGGAGACCTCGCCCTTGTGTGAATAGTCCTCGGCGTCTGAAAGGCCATCCCCCTGAAGGAACTCTCTTGCTAACTCTTCGTCCGCCGTCATCAATTGTGCTTGCCTGCTGCAAAACGAGACCCACTAGCCCTCAAGAGGTCCGAGTCGTCTCTCGACCAGTCCAGCTGTCCATTCTTCTTCCACTGTGTCCTTAATTTTATCCAGAGTTTTCTGCATGGTCCGGAGCAAGGCCTCCGGTGCCTGTAGGCTCTGGGTATCCAGAGGATGCTATCGGAGGCCTACGCTCCAGATATAAGGACGAGGATAGTTAGAACACAGTTGATTATATCAATAGACTTTTATTAGGCTTAGGCACAAGGACGGTGGTAACGTTATTGTCGTTACTCGCCGAAGGCTCGAGGCACACTACTCTCATCATACCATGCTATACTATACTACACGCGCTCGGCTTGGCGCAGCAAGCCGTGTAGTGACTCACACAACTTCTTTCTCACTCGCACACTCGCTATCTCTCTCGCTCTACCGTGGCTCGGCGAGGCCGAGCCCCACATGCCTTCAGCAATTGTGCCATCTTCAGGGTTTTCGTTGCTCAGGCCCTTGTGTTATGACAACCTCCCGGTCGACGCTTGTAGCTACAGTTCTTGATGCTGTATTTTGTGGCTGGAATCCGGCTCGAATGGACCAAAATGTATGTTGATGATTATGAAGGTTTTGAATGAAACTGACTCGGAATATTTGACACTGTTTTACTCTTCATTTATTAGTTTTAAGTTCAAAAATTGACAAACGAGATGTTGCGGCAAAACCAAGGTCCCTCATTTACCAAACATGTAGCATGAAACTAATCTGCCTCTATCAGGGTTTCCCTTACTTCCATCACTTTTGCTTGATCTCGAAGATATGCTACTAACCCTTACATCACTTGTGTTCGATCTCGGAGAGAGGCTTCCAGTCCTGTCACCATCCTTAGACCTACTCCTCGTTTTGTTACACCTGGCTTTGTATGGATTCTGGGGCTTTGGATCTGGTGACTTTCCAAAATCAAAGAATGCATTTTCAGGTGGCTTACAATCGAAGTACCGGCAGACCTGCTGTCTATAACCGTTCCAAGTAATGTAACCACCAACTTTTTATTAGCCTCGTTCTTCTTATGAGGATATAATTTGGAAACTCTAATTTTTTCACAAATTTTACAAAATCAAAAATAATTCTTCATTTATATGAAAAATTATTTTTTTAATTTATATGTTATATATTATATAACAATCCTGAATAAAAAAAAATTCCAAAGACCTGATGGACTGAATAAAAAGTCCGAATCAGCTTAACAGCCAACTGACTTCATCCTGGTTTTGACAAAAACTTGAAGTTGGTTTAAAAAAAAAAAAAATCTGCCGATGCCACGAAAATTGAAAAAAAAAAAAAAAAAAAAAAGGAACCACTTATTTTTCCCCGTGAAAAAACTATGATTTATTTCCTCAGACATGTAAATAACAATTCTTACTGGAAATGAATCAGTAACCCACTGTATATAAAAAGAATAACAAAAAATGTTCGTTGTTATCAAGTCAAATATCCTAATTTTGTCATTTTTACACCTAAATTTCAAAACCTATAATAGAAGGAGACTCTATTATCTTAAACTTCCAACTACAAACTAAATTTTAAAGGCTGACTGACAAACTTGAGGTTTGACGCTTGACAAATAAAAGCCTCATTATTCGGTTATATGGTTGTAAGCTTAAATTATTAAAAAATTATTTTATATTAAATTGTAAATTATTGTAATATTAAATTATGAGTCCAAAGAATTCTGTCCTAGAGCTGCATGAGTTTCAGGTGTAAAATGATTCTAATGAATTATGTTTTTGCTTGTAAGATGAATAAGGTTAAAAAATTGTACCATTTGTAAAATATACATTCTTTTACAATTTTTAATGTAATAAAGAATTTATTAATTCGTATAAATTCATTAAAGGGCCGCGCTCTAAAATTTTTCCACATTTTTGACTCACGTTTCCTCATATCATACTACTTTTTAACCTTGAAAACGACGATTTAAAAAAAAAAAAAAAATACAGCTTTTTTTAGGCCTAAGTATAATTAATATTCCAACCATTTGTTTTCATAAATAGTCGTTTTGACTGTTAAAAAGTTGTATGACATGAGGAAACGTGAGATAAAAATGCAGAAAATTTTTTGAGCGTGACCCAAAATATAAGGTAAACGACCTAATGCTCGGACAGATTTTGGGGATTATGCGTGATTTTCTTCAATTTGTCGCTTAAAATAAAAGTTATGGTTTGAAGTAGAGGTTTGAATTAGTAAATAAGATTCTTCTGAATAGTTGAAAAAAAATTTTGTATTGATTCACACAATATTTAATAAGATATAACCGTAAAAAAAAAACAAAATTATTTCCTTAACCCGTACACACGAAAACTCATTTCGATCAGCATGCAAGTGATTCGCATAAGTTGAAAGTGACGATCACTTGAAATCCAAGTGATTCACTGCTCTGAATGGTGACAGATAGTGGCGATCATTCTGATTTCGGGTGATCGAACAAGCCGTACATAAACTCACACGCAAAAAGTATTTTTATAGTTTAATTTTTATTTTCAGATTTTTAAATTGAAATAGCGAAGATTTTTTTCAAGGTTCGATGCACAGAAAAGTGAGATTAGGTTTATATGAAGACAAAACTCAAGACTAGATCACCCGAAGTTTAGGTGATGATCACCTTAGCGTACGGATATTGGAGCTTCTGCAAAAAGCCTGTTCCTATACCTGAACAAACTAATTTCATCCAAAAGTTAATAATTAATCATAACTTTTCAATCATAATCTCTTTGTAATTATGTTAACTTACCGTACATAGTATATTCAGAGGTGATTAAGTGAAAAAAATAAAATTTCGACTTACAAATATGTGAAATCAAGACCAGCGAGACGGGAGCATTTTTGATAAATTTTCGGCAGAGAAGAGACAAATTTTTTTAACTTTTTTGTTAATTATTATTAATTTATTATATTTATTAAATAAAAGATAAGCCCCCCCCGGGAGGGTACACATTATTTGTGTGTATGTGGCTAATGTGTGTTTAAAATTAGTAATTCATTCGCGCTATGCATTAAGTAGTATCTTAAATAGTCCTCATTGGTACATTTATACGTTCACAGTTGCTATAGGTACATAAACATAATTTAAGTCAAAAATTTACAATTTAGTGATCACAGTCAGTGTCGTGGCTCACAGTCAATCAATTGCAAGTCAGCAACTCAGTCAAACAAAAAAGAATGATTATCCGATTCATACACACAACAGAAAAGAAATATTAGAAAAATAACTATACAGAATAAGTCAAAGGACGAAGTTAAAGGACGTGCCTTGGTGGGGCCAGAATAATTCAGACAGAACAAACAACAGGGCAAAGTATATAAAAATCACAAAATCAATACTGCCTGACCCACGACAGATGCTCCACGTAGATGTTCCGAGACCATTTGATAGTATCGCTGATCATGAGCCTCCTCATCATCCGCGCATAGAACGGGCTGATATTGAGGAGTCCCATGACTCGCTCGTTGCCTGGGTCCCAGCCGCCGAGGGCGCCGACGACGAACGCTTCCACCGCGACCGTGTAGCCCTGCCGTTGCAAACTTTTCAAGCTTCTTCGCTCTTGATTCACAGAACCCCTCCATCTGGTTCTCAAAGGGCACGGCTACATCAACGATCGTGATCTTTCTGTGGATCTCATTCCGAATCGATATAGCTTTCGCTGTGAGATCTTCGTGGAGTACGCCTTGAGATGTTAATATCGCACGTTAAATTGTAGCATACGCTAGGAGAGGTTCGTAACGTACGCTAGGAGCAGTTTGTAGCATACGCTATAAAATACAATATAGCGTACGCTGTGAGAGGTTTATAGCGTACGCTATAGCGCATGATATAAAACTAATACAGCGTACGCTATGTATAGCGCATGATATAAACCTAATACAACGTAGGCTATAGCGCATGATATAAAACCAATAAAGCGTACGCTATAGCGCATACTATGAGTTTGCAACGGTTGATATAACATATTGAGTGTGTCTCAGCGAAAAAAAAACCTCAGGCCAAAAGCTGCCAGGTAAAGAGCTAGAAGAAGGGCTTGCCACGATTAAAAAAATCTGAAACCCCTACTTTACCCGAAATTTTCATGCGGCGATAAGAATTTTAACTAGTTACCCCCCAGCCAAGAAAAGAGCAACAATACCCCCCGCAGCCACGAATAAAAAATTCCTCAAATTACAAAATTCAAAAATGCTTTCCCACCACGTTAAAAGTACGCGGACAGTTTCATGCCACGTTAAGAATGTGAGCTTCTTGCGTGCTCAATCACCACGATAATAAACAATTAAATTATCGTTAAAGACGCGAAAAGTCGTTCACGCTTTTTTTGATTTATCCCTTGCTAAGAAATACGTAGCTTGTTATGTTGAATCCCTGCCACGAAGAGAATTAAAGCTAACACTAAAAACTTTGGGACCATCGAATATTTTTATTGCATATAAATACTTTTTATTTCATAAAGTTTAGCTTAGCGAAGTGGAGTTTTTGCCCTTACGGGCGTTTAAAGTTTTTGCATCTCCGATTTGGAGAGCGCAGTTATCATACAGCTTAGGGAGCGATAAATATATTATTTTATATAAACGATTAATTAAACCACCAAGCTTTTAACCCCATAACGTTGAGGGGAGCGATAAATAAATAATTTTTTATAAACAATTAAATAAACCGACAAGCTCTAAACCCCCACAACGCTGGGGAGAGCGAAAAATTAATTTTTTTTTATAAACAATTAAATAAACTACCAAGCTCTAAGCCCCAATAACGCTGGGGAGAGCGATAAATGAATAATTTTTTATAAACATTTAAATAAAGCGCCAAGCTCCAAACTCCCATAACGCTGAGGAGAGCGATAAATAAATAATTTTTTATAAACAATTAAAGAAACCGACAAGTTCTAAATCCTCATAACGCTGGAGAGAGCGATCAATAAATAATTTTTTATAAACAATTAATTCAACCGACAAGCTCTAAACCCTCATAAGGCAGGGTGCCCGAGTTCAACAAAAAAGCTGATCGGCTACCCCCCAAGCTCTAAGCCCCCAAGACCCTGGGCGCCTGAGTTCAACAAAAAAGCTGATCGGCTACCCCCCCAAGCTCTAAGCCCCTAAAACCCTGGGCGCCCGGGTTCAACAAAAAAACTGATCGTCTAACCCCCAAGCTCTAAGCCCCCAAGACTCTGGGAGCCAGAGTTCAATAAAAAAAACTGATCATTTGGGGGTTTAGAGCTTGGGGGATCGCCAATAGCTTCTTTGTTGAACTCGCGTGCCCAGGGTTTCGGGGGCTAGCCAATCAGCTTCATTGTTCAACTCGTGCGCCCAGGGTTCAGGGGCTTGGAGCTTGAGGGGTAGCTGATCAGCTTTTTTGTTGAACTCGGGCGCCCGGGGTCTTGGGGGCTTAGAGCTTTGGGGGTAGCCGATCAGCTTTTTTTTTTAACTTGGGCGCTCTGGGTTTTGGGGGTTTAAAGCTTGGGGTATAGCCGATTAGTTTTTTTGTTGAACTCGGGCGCCCAGCGTTATGAGGGTTTAGAACTTGTCGGTTTATTTAATTGTTTATACAAAATAATTTATTTATCGCTCTCCCCAGCTATATGGGGGCTTAGAGCTTGGCGCTTTATTTAATTGTTTATAAAAAATTATTTATCTATTTTTTCAGCGTTACAGGGGTTTAAAGCTTGCTGGTTAGTTATTTGTTTATAAAAAAAAATTCATTCATATCTATTTTCCAGAGTTACGGGGGTTTAAAGTTTGTAGGTTAGTTATTTGTTTATAAAAAATTATTTATTTATCTATTTTTCCAGCGTTACAGGGGTTTCAAGCTTGCTGATTAGTTATTTGTTTATAAAAAATAATTTATTTATCTATTTTTCCAGCGTTATGGGGGTTTAAAGCTCGTCGGTTAATTATTTGTTTATAAAAAAATATTTGTTTATCCTTTTTTCCAGCGTTACGGGGGTTTGAAGCTTGCTGGTAAGTTATTTGTTTATAAAAAATTGATTTATCGCTGTACCCAGCGTTACTGGGTTGTCAAGCTTTTGGGATTCCTGTACTAGCCCGCCAAACAACCTAAACCTAATGCTTGGTCGAAAAGTATGCCCTGAACATATAGCTTAGTCCCCTGAGCAGAATATCGATACCAACGCTGGTTCAATCATGTTCATCACTAATAAATCGTATAAATTAGTTATTTTCAATCTAGGTCAGGTAGGCCAAATTTTTTTTTGCAGAAACCCCTACAATATATATATATATATATATATATATATATACTAGGGGGGTACCCCCCTGCTCGGTTCGCTCGCCAACCCCCCAGAATTAAATGCTTGAATCTACACTATATATCTTTTCTAATAAAATAGTAATAAGTATACTTGAATTACAAATGAATTTATTTTCAACTTATTAATTTTAAATTACTTAATGCAGTTTTCCACACCACCCAGGAGGCACTTGCAAGGCGCGTTGGGTTTTTTTTTCAACATTTTAAAAAACTTTTCTCTTTAATAATTTTCAATTCTATATTTATGAAAAAAAATAAATATTTATAATTATATTCTTCCGTTAAAATTTTTAATTTTTTGATTTAATAATTTTTAAATCTATTTTTTTGAAAAAAATATCTGTAATATCAAAAAATCTTCCGTTTTAATAATTCAATTATTTTTCATATATTATATAAATAGATTAAGCGGTCACTATCGTGACAAAAAATCCAAAAACTGGTCACTATCCTGACTATAATTATAACATATTAATAAAATTATTTTTTAATGATAATTTTATGATTGTATTATTAAATTAAAAATTAATGTTATTTATTATAACATTATATTAAAAAAAATTATTTATCTCATGTGAGAGTTATTAACAATTTAATTTTAAGACAAATATAAATTAATTACTATGTTACTATATAACTATATTACTTTATTTTTTTTATTAATCTATATCCTTTCATTAAATCTTCTAATTCCATAAGTTCGTTTTGATTTATTTGTTTTATATCATCTAATGTCTTAATTTTAATGTAATATGTAATTTCTGAAATACAAATTAAAATTTTATTTATGAATAAATTTTTATATAACTCATTCAAAGTATCCTCGATGAAATCAGTAATAAATTCGTTGTTGAAATCCTCGCCTTCATATTACTTTATATAAAATAAAAAAGAAGATATTGGCATTAACCTAAGCTACTTATTTCTTTCTTAGCGACTATAGCGCTTAAAATAGTTATTTTTAAACTTTAATTCATATTTCATAACCTATAACAGCCAGAGACATGCTGATTGCAAAATAAAGGCATATACTGTATACATTGATTAACTTTGATTTTGACTACCGTCTGTAAAAACTATTTATTTGCATTTTATTCATTATGTTAAGGTAATTACCGCAAAAATTGAGTTTCTTAAAAAATCTCTATAACTTTGCACAGAGTTAGTTTCTTTGCGTCCGCAACATGTTAGTATTTTGCAAATAATTCCAAGCGGGGATAAATTTTGAGATATTAAGCTCAGAAGTTTCAACTTTTCACGTGTGATTCCTATGCTAAGCGCGTAAAATGGATCAAATTTAGAGGTTATTCTTGGATTGCAAATTCAATTTTCTTAAAATATTTAAAAAAAACAGATCTTCTTCAGCAACAGCTTTCAATTTTCCCTCCTGCTAGATTCTAATAACTATATTCTATGTTACCTATATGTACATGGGTTGTAACTACCTTAACCGACCCCATAAGATCAATTCTAAATTTGTTGCAGATACAATTTCGATGTATGGCCGGAGGAATTTAAATTAGATGATTGATTATCGGAAGCACTAAAAATTGATTTTAATTATTTACACTAAAGCATGCAAAGCACTAAAAATTGATTTTAACTATTTTAATAATATTAATTTAAGGATGAAATTTTTATAATATTTATTTAAGTATGAAAATAAAATTTGAAATTTTTACCATTTGCAGTATTTTAACAAAAAATTTTGAGTTCCAACTTCAAAAATTGAGTTTAAATGTTGAGTACAAATTTTGCCAAAACCACACATGTCAGTGCTGTTAAAAAAAAATTAAATAATAAGAAATTAAAAAAAAATAAAAATAAAAAAAAACTTTAATGTAAAAAATAAATTACTCAATTAGTTTTCCGCAATCAGGACAAACTTTTTTAAAAAAATCTTCAACACAAAATCTGCAACTCATTTTTACTTTTTAACACTTCAATATAAAGTTAATAATACAATTTTGTATAGATAGGTTATTGAAATAATTTTCAACGATAAAATAAAGAACCAGTGTCGAAAGCGATTATTTTTATGGCCCGGCGGATGGCTAAGTTCAGGTTATTGAAGTGAAAATTACCGGCGAGTGGTGAGATTCACGTTGAACTTGAAAAGATCGAACGTTATCGATGTTTGATCATTCAGCATTAAGAAAGTAATAAACTAAAAAAGATATAACTTTAAAAACCTGAAAAATGAAACATAAAAAAATTTTAAACCATCTCACCATAGGCGCAAGATTTAGTTGTTAAGAACTATACTAAAGTATAAGTTATAAAGAATATTTAAAAAAATTTAAAAAAAAGAACAGATCGATGAAGATGTTAAATTTTTTATTTAAATATTGTCAATTGAATATTGTTTATTTTAATATTTTTTGTTGAATATTAATGTAGTAATAGATTTAATTCGAGAAAGATAGGAAGAACGCTTAAAATTTATTTTTAAATTTGTAATTTATAATATGAATCCGATGAAGATTATTAGTCCAGAAAAAATTATTTTCAGTTTGTATTTATAGCTAAATTTATTTTATGGATTTAATTTAAAATATTTAAAATTTAAAATATTAACTTTTATGGATCTTCCTAACCTAACGAAATCCTTAACTGATCTTTAATTGGGTCGTTTACCTTAAATAACATTTTTACAAATGAGGAGGTTGTAAAAAAGAGAGAGGGTGGGAGCGGGGTGGGAGCGGGACGGGAGCGGAATAAAAGTGCAGTTTTTGACCTATTTTACGGTATAAAATGAAGAATTAAGGGTGGGAGAGGGTGGGAGCGGAATGGGGTGAGAAAAAAAAGGGCGAGAAAGGGCGGGGGTGGGAGCGGAATAAAAATGCAGTTTTTGACCTATTTTACGGTCTAAAATGAAAAATTAAGGGTGGGAGCGGGGTGGGAGCGAAGAGCAAATTACAACTATATAATATAGTAAGATATCATTTGAAAGGTCTTGAAAAAAGGGAGGTTTTGGCGCAAGACGCAATTTTTCATTCCTTAAACTGCGCATGCGCGGGGTGAAATAGTGATTTTTCAACTATAATTTTTATCTCGAAATCTAAGAGGGTCTAGAATAACGCGGTTTGCGGCAAAATTTTGTTTACAAAAATGTAGTTCAGTGATATAAATATTGTTATATTTTTACGCAGTATGCAGCCGCTAGGTGGCGAATTAGATGAAAAATTTTAATAATTTGGCCTAAAAAGTGTCTTCCACCACTTCAAAAAATTTGAAAAAATTTTTAAAGCTATTTTTTCTTGAAATACTTGACATATTTTTTCTCCAGAGAGGTATGTATCACCGTTTTTTTCTAATCGCATATTTTAGGGAAAAAAATTCGAAAAATAGCCTTAACAATTTGAATTTGGCGCCAAAAAAAATTTTGAAAAATATGGCTGAACTAAATTTTTTGTAAATAAAATTTTGTCGCAAACCGCGTTTTTCTAGCCCTCTTAGATTTCGAGATAAAAATCAAAGTTTAAAAATCACTATTTTGGACCGCGCATGCGCAGTAGTGGGTATAAAAAATCTGGTTGGCGCCAAAAATTTTCTTTTTTTATACCCTTTCGAATGATACATATATAGTGTAGGGGTTCGCTCTGGGGGCCGATTCGACTATCTTACCCGGCTACACCCTTTAAATAATAAATATAATATTAAATATTTACTGATTCGAAACGGTGAAAATTTTTCCATTTTCATCCTGAAAAGTCACTTGCCCATTGTTGTTCTGCAATGAAGTGGCAATGAATTTCAAATATTTTTAAATTAATGTGGCGTAATCGTTATTTTACTTACGATTTTTCGAGTCGTGCGTTAAAATTAGTGAATAAGCCCCCTGTTAGCGTACGCTATTTTTTGCGTACGTTACAAACATCTCCTAGCGTACGCTATATTTATAGTTCATATCATGCGCTATATAGCGTCCCAACAAAACGAAATCACAAAAATTCTACAACATCGCGTCGCTCACAGAGGCATGGACTAATTTGTTCTAATATAGATAAAAAAATCACAATATATCAATGCTGTTCAAGTTACAAAGATACTCGACAAACCCTCGGGTCTAGGGCTGTTCGAGACTCGAGAATTTTCTATATTTCTATACATATTAGAGATACCGAGACGAGACTGAGCTGCCAGGAGTCCCGGTCTCGGTTAGTAATATCGGTTTTAATAAGAACCTTTTCCATATTTGGTTCTTGGTCCACAAGTGACTTAGAAGAACTTGTTTATTGTAATATTTGTGGGATCGGTACTGTAGCTATAGGTCAAGGGATAGGAATGAGAGAGAGCGAGAGAGATGGGTAGTCTGCAATGACGTAGGTGTAGTATCTGTGTGAAGCAGCCAGGTAGCTTGTATCTTCCTGAAAACTGCGAGCAAGGCTAGCTTGGTGTGAGTGGGCGGGCCCTTCGAGGGACTTAGCAGCCGCGCGCCGAAGAGGGCAGTTGCCGAAGGGTGCTTGAGCTGACAGGATGCCATTCTCAATGCAAGTTGTAATTCGGAATGATGCATAAAGATTTTAAAACTTAGAGCTTAAGCCTTTTTATTTACACCCTTACCCATGAACCCTACATATTTAACATTTTTTTTGCAAATCAGTTAGATATGATAATTCAAATAAGTCATATGTAATAATTTCATTTAAAAAAATTATCGAACAATTATAAAAATAACTCATTTGTCATTATTTATTGAAAATCCATTATACATGATGAACGATGATCGAATATCCTCGATTTATTATTAATGTGATTGGTCTAAAATGTTCAAAATTTGAATAACTTGAAATGTTGAATACTTAGTTACTAAGAATATTTTTGCAATCTTTTATAAATAACTGAATACTTTGTTACAATAAATAAAAAAAATTTCTTAGTAGAATTCTATAAAATAAAATGAGAGTTCTAAGAAAAAAAAATCGAACAAAACTTAGTTGCAGGTTGCAAAAGATATGCGATGAATTAAGTGTTGTTATTATTTACAGGTTGATTGCAATTAAAATTTTCTGAGAATTTTCTCGTTCAATTTCCTTTTTTTTTTAACTTAAAATAAAAATTTACCGTTTGTTTACTTTCAAGATTAAAAATTTGATGGCGCTTATAAGAAATTCAAAGTTGCGTGCCGATTGAGACTAGTTTCATAAAAACAGTTATTTATTTATTTAAAAAAAATTTTAATTTAGCTTTCAGATTAATAAAATTATCACGACCGTTACCGAGACTTTGAAACCGAGACAGAGACCGGTAAAATTTTTCGAGATCGAGACCAAGACCGGATAAAAATCTCGTATCGTCTCGTCTCGAACAGCCCACCTCGGGTCCCAAGTGGTTCTCATCATATTCCTTTGCTCTTGGATTATCCATAAATAATATGCAAATATATACTGTTATACTATTAAATTTTTTCTAACTTACATCTCCGGCATCAAGCCGTCATTACAAAATTTAATTAGATTGTAACGCTAGGAAATCTGAACTTGCTTTGAAACCTTCACCCTTTGCTTCATAATCAATTTTTTATTGAAAGGTTCGCCCCGTGAGTATTTACCGACCTCATAAAACCAGAAATTTTAATTTTACAGACTTTTTTTTAGAAAGGAGAGAAAAAATTAAATTATTGCATTAAATTATTAACATTTTATTTTCTTAGAAACATAGGTATTAACTATCCAACCTGTCAAACCAAAAAATTTATAATTTTCTTTCAAAGCAATAAAAAAAATCACTCTAAATCGGTGCAGATTATCTCTCAAGCGCTTCTCATTATATATCTTTGATCTTGGATTGTTCCCAGAGGATACATAATTGACAGGTACATATTATTCATAGTAAATGTTGGGACTGATGTGAGAAACAAGCATCAGTGCTAACATATGTGTGTGTGTGTGTGCGTCACCAGCGCTGTAAGCGCTGTTCACTTCAGTACCTGTGCTGACGCTGTACTATGCACATGTGTGTACCCCGAGTTTAAAATAAAGCCGAGTTCCTTGAAACACCCTGTGTCCTTTTATTTGCACCCTGTCCCTTCAGTAAACATTAAAATTAATTTTTTTCGAGTTTATTTAGCGAAGGTTAAAAATACGCTGTCATTTAATAAATATTTTTTATGTTTGGTATATTTCTCGTGGTACCTTTTTTACTAGTATGTAGATGTAGACACGCTGAGCCACAATACATATTTTTTACCTATAATCAGACTTCTATGAATACTTAATCAAACATTCATCAAGAAAGAGGTCGCTTCACGAGTACGAACGGTAACGTTCGATACTAGTACTCGATCTTCCTATAAGGCCTAAGCTGTATGATAACTGCGCTCTCCAAATCGGAGATGCAAAAACTTTAAACGCCCGTAAGGGCAAAAACTCCACTTCGCTAAGCTAAACTTTATGAAATAAAAAGTATTTATATGCAATAAAAATATTCGATGGTCCCAAAGTTTTTAATGTTAGCTTTAATTCTCTTCGTGGCAGGGATTCGACATAACAAGCTACTCATTTCTTAGCAAGGGATAAATCAAAAATAGCGGGAACGACTTTTCGCGTTTTTAACTTGGCAGGAGGTCGATAATTTAATTGTTTATTATCGTGGTGATTGAGCACGCAAGAAGCTCGCATTCTTAACGTGGAATGAAACTGCCCTTAAAATTCTTATCGCCGCATGAAAATTTCGAGTGAAGTAGGGGTTTCGGATTTTTTTAATCGTGGCAAGCCCTTCTTCTAGCTCTTTACCTGGCAGCTTTTGGCCTGAGGTTTTTTTTCGCTGAGACACACTCAATATGTTATATCAACCGTTGCAAACTCATAGTATGCGCTATAGCGTACGCTTTATTGGTTTTGTATCATGCGCTATAGACTACGTTGTATTAGGTTTATATCATGCGCTATACATAGCGTACGCTGTATTAGTTTTATATCATGCGCTATAGCGTACGCTATAAACCTCTCACAGCGTACGCTATATTGTATTTTATAGCGTATGCTACAAACTGCTCCTAGCGTACGTTACGAACCCCTCCTAGCGTATGCTACAAACCGCTCCTAGCGTACGCTATTTTTGTCGTACGCTACAAACCTCTCCTAGCGTATGCTACAATTTAACGTGCGATATTAACATCTCAAGGCGTACTCCACGAAGATCTCACTGCGAAAGCTATATCTCATAGCATACGCTATAGCGCACGCTGTAAACATCTCAAAACGTGCGCTACGAAGATCTAATAGCGTACGCTATATTTCATAGCATACGCTATAGCGTACGATGTAAACATCTCATAGCGTACGCTACGAAGATCTTATAGCGTACGCTATATTTTATAGCATACGCTATAGCGTACGCTGTAAACATCTCATAGCGTACGCTACGAAGATCTTATAGCGTACGCTATATTTCATAGCATACGCTATAGCGTACGCTGTAAACATCTCATAGCGTACGCTCGTGCGCTATAGCGTACGCTTGAGATGCCCTCTAGACATACTCAAAAAATATTCATAACGTGAGGAGCAGCACAAAAATAACGTAAATATATGAGAAAATCTAATAATTCGACTGCTGCTCATTCCTCAATGAGGATAGAACTATAGAAGTACCCCCCAACCCTATAGAAGTAACCCCCAACTATAGAAGTGGAATGGTGTTCAAAAAGAAGCATCACAATGGAGTTGAAAATATAACGCAGACAATAATTTAGTACCAAAGTTTAGTGCAGATAAATTGATCTCAGATGATTTGTTAAAAAAAACTAGCTACACTTGTGAGACTGGATACGAAAAACAGCAATGTGGATGCAGAAAACATGGCTTGAAATGCACAGCTTTGTGTACCAAGTGTAATGCAGATGTCTGCAAAAATTTCGAATTAGAACCCGGAATACTTCCAGATTTCACTGATCTAGATGAATTTCAGAACCAATTAGATTTTGTTACTTGTGTGTATGAAGAAGAAGAAGAAGAGGAAGAGGAAGAGGAAGAGTGTAGTTTTTAAGGAGGATTCTTGTGACCCTAGTCCTGAGTCTGCTTTTACCTCCCTTTCTCTGACTGACTTAATCTTGACCAGTTCTGAAGTGATGGGTGAGCTGCGCTCTCTCGGTGATAATTTGAGTCAGGGTCCAGATGGCATCCCGGCTGTTTTCATTGAGTTCTTGGCATCTTCTCTTGTTGATCCATTGCTTATAGTCTTTAATAAATCACTTGCCCTTGGCAAGTTTCCAAAGGTTTGGAAAGACACTTTTATTACTCCTGTTGTTAAACGTGGAACACGTACTAATGTTAAAAATTATAGACCGATTGCGAAAGTGTGTATCTGTGCGAAGATTTTTGACTCTCTTATCCAGCGGAAGCTTGCTGCCTACTTGAATCGCTTTATACTTAGTAAGCAGCATAGCTTTATGCCTTTTTGGTCCACAGTTTCTTATCTTTCGGTCTATACTGAATATTTGCTTGAAAATGTGGATATAGGCAGTCAGGTTGACTCTATTTACACTGATTTTTCGGCTGCTTTTGATTCTGTTAATCATGTTTTGTTAATTCATAAATTTTCGCGGTACGGTATAGGTGGTAGCTAGTTGAAGTGGATAGAGTCATACCTGACTGCCCGCACTCTGGGAGTCAAATTTAACAATTATATTTCATACGTCTTTTCAGCTACGTCCGGTGCTCCTCAAGGGTCACATTGTGGACCCTTATTTTTTAACTTATTTATTAATGATATGGCTCTTTGTATTGCAAACTGTAGATTTTTGTTCTATGCTGATGATTTTAAATTATTTCTCGCTATAAAATCAGCGTATGATGCCTATCTCTACAATTGGACTTGCGCGCGATCCAATTTTGGTGCCAAAATATTTATCTCGATTTTAGCGTCTTGAAATGCTCTGTAATATCATTTTATTTTTCGAAACAATTGTTCTACGATTATTTTCTCTGTGATTCAGTTCTTCAACGCCAAGTCGTTATCAAAGATCTCGGTATCTTCTTCGATGAGAAACTGAATTTTTCCTATCACTTGAACTTTGTTAAATCTAATGCTTCACGTAAATTATACTATATCTTGCGTCAGTCGCGTGATTTTAGGAAACCATATACCCTGCGTACCTTATATATGTCTCTAGTTCGACCGACCCTCATCTATGCATCGGTAATTTGGGCTCATAATACAGGTGCAGCCAAACAAACCATTGAGAAAGTTCAACATCGTTTTCTTCGTTCGCTTGCGTTTCTTGATGGGAACCAGATGAGCTTTGATGACCATGATTATACTTTCATTTCTCGCAAGTATGGTATTTGCGTGCTCGAATTTTTTATGCAATATCAAGATCTTCTACACTTATGCAAGATCACTGAAGGTTACATTGATTCTCCTGATCTCTTATCTTTGATTAATTTCATGGTCCCCGCTATACTGCTGAGACCATCAGCGCATTCAACACTGCCTTGATTGCAGTCTAATTCTTGTTCTAATAAATCAGCACTCGATCGTGCATCTCGTTTGTTGAACGATTGAGGTCTCAGCGTTTATGATTTTCCCTCACTCACGATCTCTTCTTGTAAAAAATTGTTTAGAGTTAAGCTTTTTATATTTTAGTTTCCCTAAATTTAATTAAACGGAGGTGAATATATTAACTTTCTCTTTTTGTACGTATTTTCATTGTTTTACTTGTTAAGTTTATTTGGTTTGATTACTATTCATTTTGTTAATTTATTATTGTAATTGATCGAGCGACTGTTAATTTTACCTTATTGTTATTTTTTATAAAGTGCGACGCTTATAATCACTTTGTACACATATGTGGGCTTTTAAAGCCTGTTCTAATAATAAAAAAATAAAAAATACAAAAAAATGAAAATAGTAGTGGTTTGTTGGTTGTTCGTGGGATGAAGAAATAATTAGATAATATGTTGGTTGGTCGAACGAACGAAAATATTAATTTATTTATGCCAACGTTTCGTCATCAATTTATAATGACCTCTTCAGGGCTAAAAAATTAACGAAGATCACAAAGTTTAAATTACAAAAAAATTTTTTATAAAACATTTAAAAGTAAAATATAAATATTAAATACCAGTAGGTTTATTATTAAACCATGTCAGAAAATAAAACTAACGATGCTCATAGTTCAAATGATAAAATTTGACTGGGCTTAAAGACTTACTTTGTACAACGCTTTGAAAGTAGCAACGCCTCAATTATTCGCTTATAATCATTTCTCAGAAACTGAGTGTCCAACTGTTTGTTGATATTATTAGGATTATAATGGATATATAACATTTCCAAAAAGGTTCGTTTTTTCAAAACTAACTCCGTGTCTAAAATTTTGACATTATCAAAATCAAAAAAATGATTATTATTATTGCAATGTAATGCAATTACAGATTTGTCATCTAAAAGTCTGACATAAGACTCATGTTCATTAATACGTTCTCTCAAAGATCTTTTAGTTTGACCTATATAAGTTTTTTCGCAATCTTTACAATTAATTTTATAAATAACGTTAGTTTTATTAAATTTATCTACAGTATCCTTGCCTAAATTTACAAATTGATTTAATTTATTAGTGTACCTATAAACAACTCTGATACCAAATTTCTTAAAAATAAACTGAACATTGGAAGAAAAATATTTGTGATAAGGCAAAACTATAAAAGGTTCATTGTGAAAATCATCTACATTATTATGAATATTGGGACTGTCAAGCTTTCTCAATCTGAATTTTGTGTATTTAGAAATAAAATCAACAGGATAACCATTATTAATAAGCAAATTTTTAACCAAACTCAAATTAGTCTTATGAAATCTTCTATCAGAGAGCTTAACAGCTTTATCAACTAACATATAAACGATAGATATTTTCATTTGTATCGGGAACAAAAAAATGAAGTTTAGAAAATATTTCTTCAAATTATTTAGTACAGAATAATAAAAACAGAAAAAATGTTTGATTAAGCTTATGTTTTTAATTTAAACAACAACCTTTTTTTTATAATATCCTGCTTAGTTGTGGCAAATTTTTAGAATTTTACGCGTCGAGGTGCTTGTTTTTCGTCACTCCCCTAACCACTCACGCACAAGTTTTTTTTCATTAGTCCCTTATAATTAAAGCATAAATTTGTTTGTCAAATGTAACTATTTCCGCAGAATTTTCTGCTCTTTGAATCCAGAGTCACAAATAGGGGTTCCAATTTGAAAAAACAGACTTTGGGTCCATAAGGCCAACGTAAGGCCCCAGGCCCAAATTTTTGGGCTCATTTTGTTGAAAATTTCAGACTAAGAAACTTTTTCTATGCTTGTGCAATACAAAAAATGCGTTATTTTCGAGTTAATTCGCATTTTTTTTAAATGGGCCTTATGAAAGCCTCATCAGCCCTGCAGGATCTATTGGGTCCGTAGTGCCCAACGAAAGGTCCTTGGCCCAAATCTAAGGTTACCATTCTACTTCTCCTTCCAATCCAAACAACTTTTATACAAAAAACTTTCCTATACAGGGCTTTTTTTCAAGATATTTCTGCCGATAGATTAAAATGACTCACCCTGTATTAATGAAAAATTTTAAGGGGGCTCAAGAATTTCGAACATTCTTACCATGTTTTACTGCACTGTGCGCCCTGTATACGACTTCTTCTAGAAGTTTAGACTTTGGTAAGGTAGAGTGGAAACCAGGTGCAACTGGTGATAATTACGCCTTGGAGATAAATTCCCAAGAAAGCTTTGACTCCACCATCTCCGTAGTCAAAACTTCCTGGGGCAATCATCTTCAAGGCGTAATCGTCACCAAGTGCACCAGGTATCTACTCTACCTCATCAAAGTCTAAACTTCTTGGGGAAGTCATTTACAAGGCGTAACTGCTCCCCAATGATTTTTTCAATAAAGATTGACATAACCAGGTGTCCGCCGTGACCCTACCGGAGTCAAAACTTCCTGAGGAAATCATCTCCAAGGCGTAACTCTCACCAAGTGCACCAGGTGTCCGACCTGACCCTTCCGGAGTCAAAACTTTCTGGAGAAATCATCTCCAAGGTGTAATTATCACCAGGTGCTTTAGATATTCACCATAACCCTTCCGGAGTCAAAACTTTCTAGAGGAATCATCTCCTCGGTGAACTATCATCAACTGCACCAGGTGTCCGACCTGAACCTTCCAGAGTCAAAACTTTCTGGAGGAATCATCTCCTCGGTGAACTATCACCAACTGCACCAGGTGTCTGACCTGACCCTTCCGGAGTCAAAACTTTCTGGAGAAATCATCTCCAAGGTGTAATTATCACCAGGTGCTTTAGATATTCATCATTACCCTTCCAGAGTCAAAACTTTCTGGAGGAATCATCTCCTCGGTGAACTATCACCAAGTGCACCAGGTGTCCAGCCTAATTCCATAGGTGTCATTTAGCAGAAGAAAAAAAAAAAATTATTCAAGACCATTTTACGTGTGGCTTTACAGCAATGGTGTGGCAAGCATACGCACCGCTCAAGCTATGCGATCCTATTTAAGTAAAATCAACTAAAGTCGCGGAACTAAACTAAGGTACTTTACACCTCCGGCGCCCGGCCGTATAGGTGTGAGCAGCGTTAAGGAATCCACATGAATATTTGGCGCTCTGCCTTAAGAAGCTTAAGGCAAGAATTTAGGCAGATAATGCCAGCATTAAAGCAACCTTACTATAGTATATGTATACATTCGGCAAAAAATGGTTTTTTTTTTTAAATCTGAAATTTTGCAGAGGGTCTAGGTTTGGATGACAATACAATAATCAGTTGTCATTTATGAACCTAGACATCCAGGTCACCGATAACAGGGCTAACCCGGGTACCTGGGGGTCATCTTCAGGAGTTCGTGTCGAGTTCTTCGTGGATGACTTCAGGAAGTATTATGGAGTATTTAAGAAATCAGTTTGGACCTGGACATCCAGGTCGTCGATGATGAGGGTACCCGGGATACCTGGAGGTCATCTTCAGGAGTTCGTTTCGAGTTCTTCGTGAATGACTTCAGGAAGTATTTAAATAGATTGATAAAATACTCCATAATACTCCCTGAAGTCATCCGCAAAGAACTCGACTTAAACTCCTGAAGATGACCTCCAGGTACCCCGGGTACCCTCGCCATCGATGACCTGGATTTCTAGGTCTAAACTGATTCCTTAAAGACTCCATAATACTTCCTGAAGTCATCCACGAAGAACTCAACACGAACTCCTGAAGATGACCTCTAGGTATCCCGGGTACCGTCGTCATCGACGACCTGGATTTCCAGGTCCATTTCCAGGTTTTATGACATAAATATTTGGCACTCTGCCTTAAGGCAGATAATGCCAGCATTAAAGCAACCTTAATGCATTCGGCCAAAAAATAGTTTTTTTTTAAATCTGAAATTTTGCAGAGGGTCTAGATTTGGATGACAATACAATAATCAGTTGTAAACCTCCAAAGATGACCTCCAGGTATCCCGGGTACCCTCATCATCGACGACCTGGATGTCCAGGTCCAAACTGATTTCTTAAATACTCCATAATACTTCCTGAAGTCATCCACGAAGAACTCGACACGAACTCCTGAAGATGACCCCCAGGTACCCGGGTTACTTCCGTTATCGGTGACCTGGGTGTCTAGGTTCACAAATAACAACTGATTATTGTATTGTCATCCAAACCTAGACCCTCTGCAAAATTTCAGATTTAAATAAAAACTTTTTTTTGGCCGAATGCAGTAAGGTTGCTTTAATGCTGGCATTATCTGCTTAAATTCGTGCCTTAAGCTTCTTAAGGCAGAGTGCCAAATATTCATGTGGAGGCCTTTACGCTTCTTAAGGCAAAGTGCCAAATATTCATGTGGAGGCCTTAAAGTGACATGCAAGTTATTTTAGTTTATGTATATCGATTAGTTAAGTAGTTAATAACAACTTTCAATGTTTGCTTTCGTTTGCTCGTAAAAATTGGCGATGGAATTCTGTAAATTGGTTTTTTTTATTGTAAAATGAATTGATTTATGTAATCTCTAACCAGTGATGGATACCACTTAAGCCCACTTTTGGTAGCGTTGGGGTTGAGCTACAGGGTGACAGTCTACAGAGGCACAGAGATCTGTGCTAAATTTCTATCATTACCTTAACAAAAAAAATACCTTTTAATAAGGCTTTTAGGTTATCAATTTTAATGAATAGAAGTTTATTGAACCTCTCTGTGTACAAGATATATCTTACTTAAAAATGAAAAAAAAAAATTACTCGTGTTATTTTTTTTATTTTTAGAAGTATATTAAACAAAAGGCTTTATATAATTTTAAATTTACGACCTAGCTTCGCGCACTTTATCTTGATTTTTGTCAACCAATAGAAGTACGAATAAAAAATCTGAATCAATTGCGATTTACGAGTCTACACTGTATTGTAATAAACATTTTGGAGGAGAAAGATATAAAAATTATGAAAAATGTTGAAGTCAAGATCGAGTAAACTATTCAAAGCTTTTTTTCAATTTAATTATCTACCGAATGTACGACTTCCTGTTAAGTTTGATAATAGTGTAAAATTATCTAGTTTCCATTCAAAAAAAAACCTTGGTACAAACATATCTTGCCTGTCAGCTGAAAATTTTTATGTTAGATCACGACAAGTTTGGGTTGAGAATCTGGATACAGTCGTAGAAAAAAAACTTGGTCTGATAAATTTACACCCTGAAGTGTTTGGGACCCAGCCAAGAATTGATATTATTCATGAAAATTTAAACTGGCAACAACTTTATAAACATGTGGTAAACTTTAAAGATATTTTTTCAATCGAAATAAATTTCACTTTTTCAATTTAATCCTAAATTTAACATTTCCTTAATTTTTCTTCATTGAAAAAAAAAAAAAAAAAAAAAAAGTATATCTATAAACAAATATATTTTTATTTCTTTTTTTTTTTTTTTTTTATTTAAGTATACGGGTTATACGCCCATTACAGAATTCTCAATGAGAAAATTAATAAGTAATATAAAAATATAAATTATATAAATTTGGTTTAGCGAATACAGTGTTTAACAATTTATTGCAAAATTTGATATTAATAATTTAAGCTAAACAACGATAGTAAATTTTAACAATTCATTAACAATCCAATTTTTGTAACATCTTAACATTCAAATTAATTTAAATTTATAATTATAAATATAAATGTAGTAACTATTAAATTCTATTTTATTCGTAGGTATATAGATGTAGCTTTGCATGTCTTGAGAAAAGATTCGAATCTTGATAAGTCCTGAGTGCGTCATCTAGCTTGTTCCAGTTAGATCTTAGTCTATAAGTTGTTGAATGTTTTATTTCATTTGAACGGGTGAAGATTTCCTCAAGCAGGTAGTTACGTTTGGTGGAATATAATCTGGGTTTAAGTTTGAAAATTAAATTATCATCTTGGAGGTAGTCGTTGTGAATAACTTTATGTACAAAATTGATGTCATGGTATCTATGTAGTGATTCAACAGATGGTATATTGAAATTTCTTGCTATAGTGGTGTAATCATGAGATGTGTGATTTATTGGTGTGCTTGTTTTATAAGAGAGAAATCTCATGAATTTATGCTGGACTTTCTCGAGTCTATAAATCTGTTGCTTATATTGTGGTGACCATATAATAGATCCAAACAGGAGATTAGGTAGGATTAGTGAGTTGTAAAGTTTGACAATTGTTTTCGGATTTCTGAACATACGTGATGTATATTTTAAAATGCCTAGTTTTTTTAGGGTGTTTGATGTAACTAATTGGATGTGGTCGTCGAAATTGAATCTATTGTTATAAATAATACCAAGGTCACGAATTTTAGTTACTCTAGATAATGTATGTTCCTTAATGGTATAGTTTTTATGAAAAAAAGAGTAACCAGTGTAGAAGGACATAGTGTTGCATTTCTTTAAATTAAAAGGTAAGAGGTTAGTTTCAGCCCAATTGTTTATATTTAAGAGGTCTTGCTCCAAGAGCGAACAATCGGCAATGGAGTGAATGGATTTGAAAATTTTTATATCATCAGCAAAGATTAAAATTTTGCTGTTTTGGACGACTGAGATAATATCATTTATAAATAAATATGATGAATAAGAGGGGGCCAAGATGGCTACCTTGAGGTACTCCAGATGTGGCTGTGTATGGGTCAGAGAGGTGATGGTTCAGTAGTACTTTGTAGGTTCTTTCGGAAATGTATGATATAATCCAATTTATTAGCTTCTTATTTAGGTTTAAGTTTTTTAGTTTGTTTATTAGGGTAAAATGATCGATACAGTCAAAAGCTTTGCTAAAACCATATAAGCAACATCTACTTGGTGATTGGTGTTAAAGGTATTAGATACAAAATCGTTGAAGTATAGTAGATTTGTGATAATGGATTTCCCAGGCACAAAGCCATGCTGATTTTTTATAATTGAGGGTAAATATATATGCATACTTTTTTACAAGTCAGAACTGCTAAAGAATTCAATGGATTGTAAGTTAAAAATAGTTCATCTCATGCCATAAAAGTTTGGTTATACTTATGAATTATAAAAAATAATTGTCGGCATTGATATTTTTCCTTGAACCTATAAAAAAACTTAATTTATGTAATTTTTTTTATAGCTAAATAAATTCTTACAAAATTAAAACTGTATATTCATCCAAATAATGATAGAATTTGTTTTTAAAATTAAACTTTGATACATTACTCCTGTCCTAAGAATATATTTGATCTAAATGATTGTATATTCTTTATAAAATTATAATTTTGGAGCTGCTTTTTGCTATTCAAATATTAAAAACTTGGTAGTTTTGTGTCGAGTTTTTAATTAAACTTAAAATCAATTGATTTTAATACATATTTTGTTCAAGGTCTATTTTTATATTATAAACAATTAAGGTTTTTATAAAATTATTAAATAAGTAAACGAATTTTTTTTTTTTTTTATCTTGCACACCAAGCTATTTTACACTTGCTATTCAATACTTAAATTGTCAATTAATACTTTAATATAAATTTTACTTGATTAAAAATGATTTATTCTAATAGAGATGTTCAAGAAAAAAGCAATAAGCCAAAGGCTGGTAAGGTGTTTTTTTTTTTAAGAATGAAAAACAATTGAGTTTTTATTTACTTGATGTTTCATTGGCTTGATGTGACAACCTTTTCAGGAGAAAGCATTTAAATCTTTTTTTATAAATTCTTGTTAATAAAAAAAAAAATTTTAACTCTTTTACCCCTGAAGAGGTTGGCAAATCAAGCCAACTAAGCATTGAGTATAAACTCAATTGCGTGTTGTTTTATTAATAAAAAAAAAAAAAAAAACACTTCACCAGCCTTCTACCGATCCCTTTTTTCCTGAACATATTACAGCATGGAAGGTAATTTAAATTCAAACTACATTTTCAAACAGAGATGATTACTAATATGAAAGCAGTATATGTTGTACATAGGCTTGTAAGTTCACTATGGCTTTTGGGTTAGACGCTTTTTTCTTTGTCTTTAATAAGAAAACACAATTTTTTAAACAATTGAAAGCAATTATTTTTTTTAAAATCTGGGTGAATATCTAGAGCAATGAAATTTATAAATTTTTTGACATAATTTAAAAAAATCTAAAATAAGAGAGTAAATAAGAGAAAATCAGAAATGTAACTTCTGCCAAAGTTATCCAGATAGTTATTTGTAACTTCGCAGCTTGAGCTTGTTCTGGTTCAAGTGTTTGTCTAAATAATCGATAATTCGATTTTTCGATTTTATTTAAGTTTAAATCTGCTTATTCAAGACTGGGGAAAGAAAAGAGAAGAAAAACTCAACTGGTCGAATTTGGATTAATTAAACTTCTCGAAACGTGGCTGAGAGTCATGAGTAAATTTTGAAAACACTTTTACAGGCTTGAAAACAGTGTGAGTTTTTAACATCAAATCAGGCATGTGAAAACAACCAGAAATTTATTACCGGGTGTGATTCTGTGGAAAATTCACTAAAATCAGTTGCAAAGTTTGTGAAAATTCAGCAATATGAGAAAAGAAAAATGAGTTGTCCGAGACATCTGTTTGAGTCGAGCTGTTGTGACTCAAATGAGTTCATAATGAGTGCTTGTGGATCATTGACTGTGCGAAATCCACAGCAGAGAACAGAAGGACAGGATTAGTGACCACTTAATTTGCTTGGTTGAATATTGGTAGGGTATACATTTGTCGACGACATTTGTTGAAGTGTGATGAACTGATAAAATTTGCAGGCACTTTGCTGATTTATAATGGACTGTGTATTGCTCAAATTTTTGAACAGCTACCAATATTCTCGACAGATAATTTAACAGGATTGTGTTGACGCTTCACATCTTGTCGTGGACTCCCTTGTCACTTGTACTCAGATTGTGGAACTAATTTTCAAGCAGTGGACAAGACGCTCTAAAAACTCTGGCTTCAAGCTCAACAGGGAAGCTCAGCTCTTGGAAAGTTGTTGGCTAAGGTCAAGACGCAGTGGGAGTTCAATTCACCAGCTGCCCCACACATGGGTGGTAAGTGGGAGTCTGTGGTAAAATTGGTAAAGTTTCATCGCAATAGGACAATTGGTGATACCCTCTTGACGTTCGAGGAGATTAATATTCTTCTAGCTCAGATCGAAGGTATTCTCAACTCACGCCCATTGGAACCTCTCAGTGATGATCCTGATGATTTGGAAGTACTCACACCTGGGCACTTTCTCATTGGCACAGCTCTCAATGCATTTCCAGAACCCAGTCCGTTGAACTTGGCACCATATGGACTGGATCGCTGGCAATTGCTTCAGAAAATGATGCAGAGCTTTTGGAAGCAATGGTCCACTCATTATCTGCATCACCTGTAGACGGTCTCAAAATGGCAACACCCTCTTG
Source organism: Encarsia formosa (assembly GCA_038277355.1). Lineage (NCBI taxonomy): Eukaryota > Metazoa > Arthropoda > Insecta > Hymenoptera > Aphelinidae > Encarsia > Encarsia formosa. The sequence continues at coordinate 30,152,594 of CM076185.1, read as the reverse complement.
ATAACATCAAGGTCAACTCATTGGTTTTACTCACTAATGAGAATATGCCACCAAGCAAATGGCCTCTGGCTAGAGTAATTCAACTCCACCCAGGGCCAGATGGATTGGTTCGTGTAGTTGCACTCCGGACATCTACAACAACTCTCAAGTAGGTACTCTAAGGTAAAGTTGGTAATTTTGTCGGTCTACTCAGCTCAGAATTAATCAACCATTCGGTTGATGGCGGGTGGCAATGTTACGGAGCGAACAATAATTTCACTCCGTAAACATCATCAAGCAAAAATCAATAGTTTGTCGACAGCGGGGCGCTATTTCTTGGTCCATGCAGAACGACAGGGTGCTGGTGCTCTCGCGCCGCCGTCTGCGCAGCTTGGGGCTGCTGTCGCTGCTGCTGTCACTGACGCCGCCGGGCCAGCTGCTCTTTGTTCACTTCTCGTTTTGGCGCTGTCGTAGTACATAGCAGAGAATTTTCCTGTCTAACTTTAAGTTAGTTTTTCTTTTGGTTGCTGCTCATCTCATTATTGTTTAAGTTGATCGTGTGAAATTCTGGGTTAAAAGTTTATTGGAGTGCTCCTGGTGAAGTGATTGTGGTCCAGCTCATCATCGTGATTTCAATCAATAATATTGAAATCAGTCCTTCAACTCCAGCTAGCGTGCATTCACCGGCAACGTTCTCTCAGGTGGATCAAATAGCTCACAGGACAATTTCAAAGGACATCTCCAGGTACTTTGATTCAAGTAACAATAATTTACTTGAACCACTCAATCTTGTTTACGTGCAGTAATTAATTTACTGTAAATTCTTTTTGTTTTGTGCATGTGTTTTATTATGCATGCGGCCATTTTCTCTTCTCTTGACATATGAAATTTTCACCTTTCATTTTTTTCTCTTTGGAATATATGTTATAAAACTTGTATGAACTCACTATTTATAATTTTATGATTATTTGAAGTTTTTTTTTTTGTTTGTAAAATTAAGTGCTGTGCTAAAATTAAAATAAATTATCACTGTTTTTATGAAACTGCGTCTTTCTCCAATTTATTTAACAACCCTCCCCTACCAGATTTATTCAGCAAATAAAAATAAATTTAATAGACCGGTTAGTCCGGAACCATCTATATAACGTAATTAAAAAAAAAAAAATCATGTTTTTTTATTTTGTTGATGATGATGACGATAGTAATCATAGTTTATGATTAGACTGAGACAGCTGTTGGCATCTGCACTTAAGTCGCATCTCAACTTATCTTGAAGTCGAACTCGAGCTCGATGCGATTCGATTCGAGAGTACTGAATATGCAAATCCAAAAATGATGAAGTTGACTCAAGTGTAAAGAGATACAGGGTCATGAAAAAAATAAATGCTCATAACTTTCTAACGCAGGAACAGTTTGGAACAATTTTTTTTTTATTATGTCCTGAGGTTATTAGCCATTCGCAAAACATATTATTTAAAAAAAAAAAAAGTCAATCGTTTATTTTAGTTACATATCATGTTCCTAACCTTAAACAGAAATTAAAATATATGAAGCGTACGCTTTTTCACGCCCGTAGTTTTTTTAAACCACTCGCCGTTCAACCGCTACCGTGGTTTTGTATAAACGTGCTTCGTTTGTATAGAAGTGCTTCGTTTACACTTCTCAGTGAGAGAATAATCATATAAGCTTTCATGCAAAGGAAGAATACTTAAAAAATACGAACAAAAAAAGGAGTTATAAAATATATTAATGAACTCAGTACCCCTAATCGAAAAATTCAAACAAGTGTTGATGCATTGTCCATTGATTATCGAGGTATTATTCGATTGATGGAGCAGACAAACGTTATTAATCATTTTATAAATGGGTTAGTAAATTTATTATGTGTTAAAGTAAAGATTAGACACCCAGAAACTCTTCGCGAAGCTTATATGTATAATGGCTCGAGAAGAGGAACAAATTTAAGTCTATACAAGCTAAATCACATTTTTTATGAAATTAAATGATAATTTGATATAGTAATAAAATTTTCGATCTGCATGAATAATCACGGTTACCTGACCTTGGCCAATAAAGTTAAATTTTTTTATAAAAATAACTCCCAAAATTTCACTTTCGCTTGCAAAAATTGCGAAGCCAAACCAAAAATTTGCATCGTTTTTCATTTCGGAGATAAAAAATAATTAAGTTTGCCTTAGCGACAATCACGTTTTTTCATAGTTTTAAGTCATGATCGTGAACTAGAGGTTTAACATAAATACTAATCGTTTGCAAAAAAAATTGCTTTGTTCGATTATGCAAAAAATTGCGAAATTCCACTTTAATTAAATAATTATTGTAAATGTTCGATTTCCAATGGGTTGCAATTTTTGTTCTGACGAATTTATAGGGCCTTTTTTTAATGTATGGTGCTCTTTTTGAAAGTATTTATTTTTATCTCGAAATTAAACCATGCTTATTATTGAACAAAAACAAAAAAAATTACGCTTCAACAAACTTAGTTATGTTTCATATCAAAAATTCATAATTTTACTGTTTTGCAAATTGCCTGTGCAGTTTTTGATTATTAAAAATGGAAGACAAGACAAGTTGTTTTTTTTTGCTTGAACCCGTGTGCTATAAAACGATCATTCCAGAGAAAATTTGTTTTTTGTTTTTTTATTATTGTTATTATTATTATTATTATTATTTTTTTTTTTTCACACATATTAGCAAATCTCTGGAACTATTAAACATTTCATGTATACAAGAAAACATAGTTCTAATTGAAGCACACCTTTGAAATTTTGACTACTTTTTCTTAATGGTATTTCTAACGCCAAAGCGCGAGGAAATTTTTTTTCAAAGTTCGCCAACAAAGTCTATTGCATAAATAAAAAACTTATAAACAATTTCTGAAAAATTTTTTTTAAACTGAAAAATTAAAAACGGCAATCAATTTTGGGACAAAAAATAAGATTAAAATATTCCATTCATTTTTTTTTTATCAGACGCTTAGATTATTCATTATAACCTATAAATCATTACAAACTCAACATTTCATTGGGGTTATAACAAATGATGTGAGCTTCTAATAAAAAAAAAGTCAATATAATGTTTTTATTTTGTTTTTTTATCCTTTAATCGGTTGTCATAATTATTTTAAAAAAAAAATTTCAATGAATAATTTTTTAAATTTTGCTAATAAACAATTTATGGAAAAATTTAAAAAAAATTATGATTTTTATTATTGCAATTCATTGAAGAAGAAAAAATAAGATAAAAACATTCTATTCACTTTTTTCTTCAGAAGCCTAGATCATTTGGTATACGGTAAACTACCCAATTATGGGACAAAAAATTGCTGTTTTCAACATTTTGAATTTTATTGAAAAAACTAAGCATGTCAGAGTCAATTTTTTTGACACACTTATGTTAGTGGTTCTTAGGAGTTAAAATAAGTTTTTTTTACTTGGAATATTTATTTAATTATAGAATAATTGATGTTTAAAGTGAAGACCTTATAACCCCAGTTTATTGAATCACTTTATACCTGACCCCAGTTTATGGGACACTTTTACACGTAAAATCCCATTGGGACTTACGTACCCCAGTTTATCGGACAGAATCGTCGAAATCCGTGAATTTTCATCGTCTTCAAACAAGCAAAAATTAAAAATATAACTTAAAAATTAGAGTGACCGTTCCATAAACTGGGGTACGTAAATCTGAATGGGATTTTACGTGTAAAAGTGTCCTATAAACTGGGGTCAGGTACAAAGTGATTCAATAAACTGGGGTTATAAAGTCTTCACTTTAAACATCAATTATTCTATAATTAAATAAATATTTCAAGTAAAAAAAATTTATTTTAACTCCTAAGAACCACTAACATAGTTTGTCAAAAAAAATTGACTCTAACATGCTTAGTTTTTTTAATAAAATTCAAAATGTTGAAAACAGCGATTTTTTTGTCCCATAATTGGGTAGTTTATCTTAGCCTAGGAAAATGTTGAGTTTTTAATGTTTAAAAGGTTATAATAAATAATCTAACCGACTGATAAAAAAAATGAATAAAATATTTTCATATAATTTATTATTCCCAAAACGATTTTCACTGTTATTTTTTCAATAAAAAAAAAATTTTTATGAAATGTTTATAAGTATTTTATTTATGCAATAACTATGTTGGCGAAACCGAATAATTTTGTTTTGCTATTGCATCAAGTCAGAGATGATAACAAAAAGTAGCTGTCAAAATTTCAAAAGTGTGCTCTAATTTTTACTATATTTATAAGAATTTTTACTTATTTTAAAAGTTTCAGAGATTTCCCTATATATATTGTTTACAGTTATACAATAAATGATCACATTATCTTTTTTATATTGTTTTGATCTACGAAAATACTTCTTCTTTATAATGGCTCTATGATAATGTACATGAATAAATTTATTTTCCAGTCTTATGCAAATACTAAAACTCGTGCTGAAGTAAGAGGTGGCGGTAGAAAACCATGGCCACAAAAAGGAATGGGTAAAGCTCGACATGGCAGTATAAGATCTCCTTTGTGGAGAAAAGGCGGTATTGCTCATGGACCGCATTCTCCAACACCTCATTTTTATATGCTACCCTTTTTTACTCGAATTTTGGCGCTTAGAAGTATGTTATCAATTAAGTTGGCACAAGATGATTTGCATGTAGTTTTAAATATGGATATTCCATACGATAATCCAGATTATTTAGTAGATTTAATAGCAAATAGATGTTGGGGAGATTCAGTTCTTTTTATTTACGAAGACGACATAATGCCGGAAAACATCACTATAGCATCAAGTTCGTTGAAAAATATAACTCTTATGCCTATCTACGGTAAGTTTTATTCAAGAAAAAGTTTCTATTTACATAAAAACATTGTTAGAGTCCGATAAACAGACGTACTAACAGTCCCTTGCTCTTGCAGAGCCCGGGGAAGGGACTACAAAAAGAGAAAAAAAAATCCCGGGGGTAGAGGGCACCCCTCGTACGACGACGTGACCACGCGATGTTTATACTACCTTAAATTAGGAAATCTTCCTTACCTTGGTTGGTTACGGTGGAGAGGAAAAGAAGACGCTAGATGAGGGTTGCTTTATGGGGTTTTATTCCCAGTTAATGAGTGTCACTTTTTTGGTCAACGTAGGATTGAATAATCCACTTTATTTGTCACACAGATTTTTTATAATTCACAATCAATAATTATTTGGTCGATTTTTTTAATTTAATAATATAATTACTGGTCACAATTAATCTTTAATGATTCACAATCAATAATTATTCGGTCGATTTTTATAATTTAATAATATAATTACCGGTCACAATTAATCTTTAATGATTCACAATCAATAATTATTCGGTCGATTTTTTTTATAATGTTATAATAAAACTTGGTGATACTGGACTTACACAGGAAAAGATTAGCACTCTGTGCTCCTGCATTCGCTCCTCACGGAGGCTCGCTGTCCATCCCCACCTTGACTTTTCAAGTCAAGATGCTGATTAGGCAGCCAGGCTCCGTGGGAAAGGATGCTGAGCGTGCATTTTTATACATATATGCTAGGTGCATTATATGTCACCTAACAGCACCTCCTTTCCAAAGTGTTCATCGTCCCTGGTGAACGTAGGTATAAGGTAGGGATAGATTCTTTGGGAGGGTGGCTGGGTTAGGTTTAAACATTATATATATATATATATATATATATATATATATATAAGACCTATTATTATTATTTATTCTCTCTCTCTTTTTTTTTTTTTTTTTTTTTTTTTTATTCCCACTTTTCCTTTGTCTTCCTGGTCCATTGGGTTAAGCCTCTGGACACAACATATGTCGCCGTTGAAGATACACTTTCGGTATCTGATACTTGTTCTTCTTGGATTCGCTCAGGGTCTAGATCGCCGAACGGGTCCTGTCTTGGGTTATTTATTTATAATTCATCATCTTGGGTCCAATGCAGATTCTGTCGGTGGAGATTTAGGTGGTCCTTGAGGTCGAGGAGGTGCAATTGCATTTGACATTCCTTAGATTGGGTGGTATTCATTGGTTCCCTTAATTTACTTAAAGGGCATGTAAGTTGCCTGGGTGTACCCAACCGTGCTCCGTATTTTTTTTCCAATCGGTCTCGAGCAAAAATTGCACCCATCGGATCCACGTATTTAGCAAAGGCTAAGTATAGTGGGCCTAGGCATCGAGTTTCGGGCGTTTTTTGCTGCTCCCAGAACCGAAGCCACAGAAGCTGTCCCCAGGCGGAAAGGTCTCTATATACCTGGCTGAAAGAATGTCCTCTGGGCACCCTTATATCAAGGAGCGAACTGCCTTCATCCATCAACCTCTGTGGGTATTTTAAGGTTTGGAGTTTTTCGAGGCCGTTTTGTCTTATTTCGCGATTCTGGAACTTGATAAATAGGACGGCTACCGGATCTTTGGGGTCGTTCTCTTCATCTCCTACGGTTATGTGGAATGGTTCCAGGTCTTCAAACTGGGCATGGAGACATTGTAAGTCAAATGGTATGTTTATTATTATGATGGCGGTATCTGATGATCCGACCATCTCGGTCATCATTCTCAAAACGAACCGCTGGCCCTGCCGGTCCATTAGAGGTCTTCCTAACTCCTTACGTTTCTCGTCAGCCATTTTGTTTGTTGGGACTTGTTGATTACCTTTTGCAGATTGTCCCTCGGTTTGGTTCGTGGTGACATGGTCTGCTCCTGTTGACATCTTCGGAACACCATGGCTAGGTCTTCCGCGTCCGATTGTGTGTGCATTTGGATGGTTATCGTCGGGCGGATATATTCGCTTTCGGGGTGATTTAGACACCACTTGATATCTATTTGTCCCTTGAGGTAGTTTAAGAGAGCCCGAGCCTGAAATTTCTTTTTGAGTTTCAGTACGATCACAGCTTCTCTTGATTTGCACTCTACTCCTTCAATCTCCAGTTGGACACCCTTGTAGTCCTTAAGATTCTTGAGAGACATTTTCCTGCAAAGGAAAATGTTAGATCCGTTAGGTCAAACGAGTTTTGGCCAAAAAAATATAATAAAAATTTTTATTTTTATTTATTTATTTATTTATTTATTTATTTTTTTATTTTATTTTATTTTATTTTATTTATTTATTTTTTTTTTACTCTCACACTAAAGTCTCTAAACGGTCGTTAATTCTTTGTAGACGTCCTTTTCCTTCTGTTGACGAGAGGTTCTCTTTTACGCTGCAACTTTCGGTTTGATTTTGGTCTCTTGTTGGGGTGGTTTTGGTTTCTTTTGACAATATTTCCCCGTCGGGGGACTGTAAACTGGTGTTTGTAGGTTGTTGTTTTTCGATTTCCCTATTGGTCGGTGGTGGTTGCCTGTCGGTTGTCTGTCCGATGATTGCATCGAGTTTCCTTCTTTCCTGTGTTGCCTCTATTTCCATAATGGGAAAGATGTGAGGTTCTGTTCTGGCTTCAGTCTTGACACTTTCAATGGATTTTCTGGGGTAGTCCGGGGGTCTTCAATACGGGACTAAGAGAGTGGTTTCCGGGAGTTCTTGGACCTCGAGATCCATTAGTTGCGGCAACTCGTTTTGGTTGGTTTGGGGGGGGGGGGGGTTTCTAGTTAGGCTTTTCATATACTCTATTTGTCGATCGCAAATTTGGTCATGGTACTTATAGGTTTTCCTCCCGATCCAGGCTCCACAATTGTGCTGTATGGTTGCCGTGAGTCCCGCTGTCTTGCGGTGACGCATATTTCGGTAGGTAACATTGGTCACTTTGACTTAGTGCTCGGCCGGCATCTTCTTGATGGATGTACCGCACGTATCCCCATGCAAGTTGGCCTTTTCGGTTACAAACGGTCTGACAATACTCCATGGGGCCAAATTTGGCATACTCCTTGAAAAACAGGTCATACCTATATTCGCGTGGTATTGATTCTGGTAGTATACAGAATAATCGGTTGTAGTCTAGGCTTCCGTGTTGGGTCCGTCTTGAGGTCGTCTTCGTGAGTTCCGGATCTCTGGGACATTCGCTCCAAAGATGGGGCGTTTCCTGGGGCAGGACTTCATCTTGACTTCCTGGGTCGGTTGCCCCGGTGGCTTCAGGCTCCTGTCTGGGTTTTTTCTGGTTTCCTGGTGGGATCTTGAACACTACCGACTTCATTGGTTTTCGGTTGGGCGCGGTTTTCTTTGACGGATTATTTGGCGATTCCCGACTATATTCATCATATTTCTTTTGGTTCTTGAGAACTCGTTCGGCATCTTCTAACCTTTTGAAGGTAACCCTAGTTATGGTTCCCGCGGGTTCGATTGTTTCTATTTCCCCACTTTGAATGGGGCCATAACGGCTTAGCCCCCGCAGTATTTGCCACAGTCCTAGGTTGTTCGAGTGTCGAACTCTAACCAGGCAGGGGTCTTGTCCTGCTCGCTCCTTCAGGATACGCTGGGTGGGGGTTGTTTGTTGTGGCTGGTTCATAATTCTGCAATTAAGAGTAAGGCTATAGGGTTTCTTATTTTGTTTGTTTTAATACTTATTGCGTTGGGCCTGGGAATGGAATTGGTAATTGGCCTCTGGTGGTAAGAAAGAAGGTTTTCGAGATTAAGAATCAATCTCTGGTTCTTGAACTGAGGATTGGGTTTTCGACGGGGATTTAAGGGGGATTTTCTCTTCTTTGGTCGGTTTTGGGTCCTGGTTAGGCTGGTCTTGAGGCGCATTTGAGTTTCGGGTGAGGGCTGCCATTTGCGGCCTTACTACACAAATGTACCCGACTACCACGGTCGTTGCGATGACAAGTATAACCAAAAATCCGCTCAGACTAAGTCCTGTATTGACAAATTTATCATCTTGTTGTTGTTCCAGGGTTTTCAGCTTCTTTAATAGTTCTCGTAAGGGAAATCCATGTCGGGTTTGCCATCCATCGTCCTTAGTCCCTTCGGTGTTCCAGTCAGCCTGGGGGAGGTTTCTAGCTCTTTTGGACAGGTCGGGGTATAACTGCAAAAGTGTTAGATTGATCTCGGGGCGGTAAAAGAATTCTCCTTTCTGCACGTGAGTCTCTGAGTTGGGCAAGGTAATCTTATCCGTTTTTCCCACACATTCATGGGCCATTTGTAAAATTCCTAATCCTCTTAACGAGATCAGGGTCGTGTTGTGGCGGCAAAGGATTCGTATAGCTTCTTCTTCCGCATCAGAGAAAAGCCAAGATCCGGCGGCTTTTAGATAACGCCATTGGTCCATGACTTGCGGATGGAACCGCAGGTCGCACAATTTGAGTGCTTCGGTAGACGGTCGGAGGTATAATGTTATTTCACAATTGGGGGCATGGGAACTTTTCCAGATTCCCAATTTAGTGTTACAGAGATACCCGTACTTCAGCTTCATACACTCTTCAAAGTCAATTTGGTTGAATTTAAAATATTGGAGTTGATCCTCACTCACTCCCAGGTATTCGTGAGAAGGTTCAATATACGCGGTTCCATTGATCCCGGTACTAATGGATTGTGGTATCCCCAATGAGTGCATTCGATGTAGTTCATATGTAGTGTGATCTACCAGCGGTATACGGACATACACCAATAGTCTGCCTCGGTTGTGCACCATTTCTACCTTGGAAATCTTCGCCACTACGTCGAGGCACCAGCTTCCTTCCGAGATTGGGAGGACAAGATTCTTGGCGTTTTGTCCAATTTCGTTTCGAATTTGGGTCAGGAAATCGTTCGATATAAGTCCAGGGGCAAGGTCGCCTCTCTGCTCCATGGTGATTATTTGTAGTAGTTTCTTCCGTATTTCCATTAACTGATTCAGCTGGCGCTCCAGGCTTTGACCTTGTACGTACAGATCCTTGAGCACTGGTGTTGCCTGCAATTTGGCTAAGGTGGCTTCCATTTTGTCAATTTTTTGCTTCTGGGTTAAGGTTTCATTGTGTAGCTCAGCTAGGGTACCGGTTACGACATAAACCTGTTCTTTCTGTATACTAATCAATTGCTTTTGGTTTTGCTGCATTCGGTCAATTTCACGATGGGCCCTTTCCACTCCGTCTACCGTGGCTAATCCAAATAAGCTTTCGCCAAGGGAGCCAATGATGCCAAACGGGGCCATTCTTTTGCTGCGTTTGGTCGAGGAATCTCTTGGGTCAACTCTCCCGAGAAATGGCCAGTGAAAACGGAAATTTCAATCGACCCTGGAGTCAAACCTGCCACTCCCAAAGGTAGCAGCACACCCCGACCCGGGGCGTCGAAGGTGAGATGGTCAAAGGCACCCGAACTAGATACGGTTCAAGAAGCTACGGCAACCTCCACGGTGAATCTCGAATTCAGTAAACCCGTCCTAGAAGACCTACCCTTCTTCCTCCCCGAAAAGATGTGGGCACCAATAGACCCGCCAGACCATAGTAAATGCTGGGCAAGTCCTGCAGGCTAACGGAGTGTTCCGGACCTTCAAAGGTTTCTTCCGGGGTGTCCGTGTCTCCCACCGTCTCCGTTTCGCTCGGCGTTACGGCGCTTACCTCGGTGGCAGCGGTGCTGATAGGGGTCCCGCTATCACCCCGGGGGTCGCCTCCTTCTGAAGAAACTTCTTCGGTCGTTTCATCTCGTAGGCCACTATTTTTCAGATCAACAATAGGGATTCTCGCATCTGACTGGTCCCAATCGGTAAGGTCCTCAGTCACATCGCCTCGTTTTTCTCCGCCTTCCCTTGTGTCGATGGTGTCACCATCGTTGCCATCCCGAGGCTTGTCTTTCAGATGCGGGGGTGTTAGAATTAGCTTTTGAGGAGGAGGTAGGGAACTGCCTCTTCCTGGGGGGAGGGCTAAGGTTCGTTTGGACCTCGTACGTTGAGCTACCGTACTATGGTCCAATGCACGCGGATTTTTGTTCGTTTTGGCTCCTAGGGGTCGACCCCGACGAGGCTTTATTCCTTCATCTACGGATTTTGCTCGCTCTCGTTGCGACGGAGGAGGGGACAAAGCGGTATTCTTGGTTGATGGTTTCGGTTTCGCTCCCGAGGAACTAGAGCGCGAGTTATCGACCACACGTCCCGAAGGGCTCCTGGCGGTCTTCTCGGGCCGTCGAGCCTCCTCCTGGTCCCTCTTATTCTTATCTTCAATGACCAAGACCTTGATCATGGGTAAAGTGGTATTAATTTCATCCTCTTGCATCGGCTGGTCTGCTGGATTTCGCGAGAGGGCATCGGCGTTGCTATTAAGTTTTCCTGGTTTGTACTTGAAATCGTACTCGAAGTCCGTGAATTTCAGCATCCATCGGAGCATTCTCTTTCCTGGATCCTTCTGGTTGTGCATCCAGCTCAAGGGTTCATGGTTGCTCACGAGCAAAAATCGCCTTCCCAACAAATATGTCCGGAATTTGCGGAAAGCGTGCAGCACTGCGGTGGTGATTCCTTTTCAGTGGTGGTGTAATTAAGTTCAGCCCCCGTCAAACTCCGAGACAAATATGCAACAGGATGATCGAATCCATCTTTCTCCTGGCTAAGTACAGCTCCTATAGCATAGTCACAAGCATCGGTAGTAAGCGTGAACTTCTTATTAAAGTCGGGAAATTGTAAGATGGGAGCTTCGCAGAGCTTCTGTTTTAATAACTTGAAACTTTGCTCCTGGGCGTCGGTCCATACGAACTTGGTATCTTTCTTCGTGAGGTCATACAAAGGCTTCGCGATTTTACTGAAGTCTTTGATGAACCTTCGGTAGTATCCCGCTAAAGCCGTGAAGGAACGGATATTGGTCACATTGCGAGGTTTGGGGAAATTTTTCATTGCCAGAATTTTGTCAGGATTTGGCTCACAGCCTTTTATGGACACTATGTGTCCCAGGAATCCCACCTCTCGCCTGAGGAAGAGTACCTTGTCGGGTTGTAACACCAGTTTCGCATGTCTTAGTCGGTCAAACAGCAATCGTACTTTCCGTAAATGATCGTTAAGGCTATTGGCGTAGATGATGATGTCATCTAGATACACCAGCATTTCCACGTTTTGGAGTCCCAGCAGGATGCGATCCATTAATCGTTGGAAGGTCGCAGGGGCGTTCTCGAGTCCCATGGGCATTTTCTTGAATTGCCAATGTCCAGTTATCGTAGAGAACGCTGTCTTCGGTCGGTCGCTGGGTTTCATAGGAATCTGATGAAACCCACTGGCTAGCGCCCTTGACTGTCTCTTTTCTTGGGCAAAATCCAAACGGGAGATTGGTACGGAGAGGTCGAGGGTTCTATGATATCATCGGCGAGCTTCTTCTCGATGTCCTCTCGTATTACCTCTCGATGAATTGGGTGGTGGCGGTATTGTTTAGCATGCACGGGGATGTTATCTTCGGTAGGTATCTCGTGCTCCACCAGATCGGTACAGGACAACTTATCTCCGGGTAACAAAAAGACGTCATGGTATTCTTCCACAACAGGCCGCACTTGGTTCCTCTCCTCAGGGTTTAATTGCTCGGTGTCTAGCAACTCTAACACACGTTGTATTCTTCCTCCTTCATCCGTTATCTTCTCACATTCTAGCTCGGTTTCTGAATCTGGGTCGAATGGGGGTGCATCGTACTCGCAGGGAATAAGTTCATGGAGGTGGACCTCGATGGTCATGTCCTCTTCGGTCGTATTCACTGCCAAGACTTTGCAGCTTCCATTCTCGCTGGTGACGAGTGCATTTCCGATGAACACTCCTGGGGTTTTGCTAATGGCCGGTAGGTATCCTACTCCCATGTGAGCGTTAACCAAATTAACGCTGATAACTTGTCGACATCGTTTTTTCAGCGTCCATTTGGTACCTCCGTCTTTGAGGCTCCGATTGGCTTCCAGTCCAGCTTCCTTAGGTGCTTCTTCTTTGACCAGGGACTCAGCCGAGTTCGCTCTTGTCGGCGGGGGTCCTCTCGCCTCCACCTTATGGATTCCCTCTTGCATGGGGTCACGTGGTTCTAGACCTCGTTCTTGGTCGACCATTCCATAGCCTTCCGAGTCTAGGAAGGGTATGGGGTTCATAATGTCGCCACTGATCATTATCTTATTTTTATAATAAGATATCACAGCCTCATTTTGCTTTAAGAATACTCTACCCAATATACCATCGTACCGAATAGGGAATTGGTCTGGCACTACATGGAAAAGGGTCGTTTGGTCTCCGATAGGCACCCAGGTTATGCCTAGCGTCATTACTTCCTGGGCGGCAATTCCCACCAAGGGAATGGCAGCCGCTGTTTCCACCTGTGAATCCGGGTGAAGCGCTTGAAGCTTGATCAAATTGACGGCGGAACCCGTGTCCAGCATAAGCACTAGATGTCTTCTTTCCTGCGGCAGATACACTCGGATGTGAGTGCCTGGGTCTGGGTCTATTGCGAGCTCTGCAGAGAACGGGCAGACTGCAAGGTGGATTGTGGGGTTCCTTTGGTTTGGATTTGTGTCGTTTATGCTGCCTGTGGGGGGCCCGGCTGGTTCATCATTGGTCCGGAAGGTCCGTGAGGCTGGCTCACCACTACGGTCGGGCGAGCCTCCGGCCAGTTTAAAGTCTGCTGATATGGGGGAGTAGGTCGTAGGTTAAAGTCCTCCGTGGCCACCGGTTGACACGGTACAGGAGGCATGGCTGGGTTGCGGTTTATGGGAGGAGGGCCCGTAATCATAGGTTGACTTACAGGGGCGTTCATACGTGGGACTTGAGACCAGCCTTGTGGGGGCCCATATCGGGGATATTGATAGGTGGGCACCTTATTCGGTTGGCTACGGTCAGGGTCATAAGTTTTTGGTCGGGGTGGGCCAACCGGTCGGTAATTCATTCTGGGTGGTCCGTAGTTGGGCTTATATCCCGATGGTGGTTGCCAGTACCCCTGCAGGGGCTGCATGGTCGGCACAGGAGGTCGGGGGTATTGCTGTCGCGGTTGTGGTGGTCCATTCTGCATTTGGAACTGGGGAGGTCCTTGGGGTGCATACTTTGGTTGCTGGTTCGGGTAAGCCGGCTGGGGTTGTTGATAATAGACCTCACAAGCTGTCTCGACGACCGGAGGAGGTAACTCCTGCCATTGTTCACCCTGGTGCTGTAGCTAGGTTTGCTCGGGCCACTGGTATCATTCACTTACATCCTCGCCCTCTTGCACCCATCCTACATAGGCAGCTCGGTCTTCTGGTTCGGAACGGGTATTCTGTCTACGACCATCATGTTGGTAGTAGTTGGATCTTTGGCGGGCATCTGGGATGATGCGCGCGTCCATCCTTGACTCGAGCCTCACGGCCTCCTCATACGCTTCCTCCAACGTGGTTTGTTTGCTAGCGTCAACCCACTGGCTAAGGCTCGCTGGGAGGCCTTTAATAAAAACATCCACGGCGGCCTCGGTCAAAGGTACCATCATCTTCTCGCGGTACTCTTCCCTTTTTTTTTTTTTCAGAGCTGTGCGGGCACAGCGGAGGAGAATGTTTATTTGGTCTTTGAATCCCCCGACCGTGTCACCTTGCTTCAGGTATAGAGTATGAAGTTTGTTATTATAATACGCGAAGCCCTTGCCAGGGGCAAAGCGTTTCTTGAGGTGACTGCAAAGTTCTTCGACATCAGCAAAATCTTTTCCCCAAGCGCAATCTTTTGCCGCACCTCTCAACTTGCTTAGAACAGCTCGCTTGTAGCCCTCCTTCTGTTCATCAGAGACGTAGGCCACCCCATTCCGGACATCCTGGATGAAGTCCTTGAGGGGTATGTTGCTGCCATCGTACGTGCTCAAACCCGCAATGGCGTTCTGTAGGCATAAGCTGTTTGTCAGGGCCATCAATGTCGTACCCATGGTACGAGTTAGGTCCTCCTGACCCTGTCCGTTGCTGGTTGTTCCGTTTGTCATCTCGTGAGATTCCAAAAGACACCAGCCTAATTGTCACTCTGCCGTCCGGGGAGAGAGCGGGTTTTGAGGAAATCTTAGTGGACGAATTCGAGGTTCTGGCTGGGTCTGAATCTACCGGTGGTAGACAATTATGTCATCCATATACAGAATCAACTCAAGTCGGATAATCCTCAATTCCTCGCTGTTGCGCAGGAAGATAAAAAATGCAATGGCTAACCCTTCCTGGCTGTAAAGGCGCACTGCGCCGGTCTGCATTGAATCCTCTCCGAAAGGACTTTAAGGACGCCTATTGGTCGGTCTTTTCTGTCGGACACGGGTGGAATAGGAGGCGCGTTTGGTCGGTCTCGGGTTAAGGAAGACACTATGTGATAGGAGAATGACAGCAAAATTTTATAAATGCTAATATTTGAGAAAGCTAATAAGCTTCGAGTTTCGGATAGCGAAAGTAGGCGAGTGAAGTAGGTCAATATGGTCAGACGTCGCACGAGGGTGAGAAGTGGTCGGATTAAGTACCCAGTCAGCCACCAAGAAATAGGCAAACTACGTAATCGGTCAGCCGACAGTTGGTGGGGGGCTGCGGATGAGAGAATGGAGTGTAACGGCGATAGGCGCGTGGCTTCTTCTCTCTTATTATTATTATTATTTTTTTTTGTACTCGGTAATATTCACGATATTATGAATAATCCCTAACTTATTTATTGGTGAATAATCCCCTTCTCCGCTATTTTATCAAACCTACTAAATTAATTATTCTTAAATTAATTTTTATTAATTATATGTTATTATTATATTAATTATATTATCAATCATTATTAAATTAAATTAATTATAGTAATTTTTATTAATTATTGAACTTATCAAATTAATTAAGCACTACCTTCTATCAATATTACTAATGCTATTACTACTAAAAAATTTTCTTGAAGGATAGGGGTGGAAACTTTTTGAAATTTATAATATTTTTTGCTTATTTAGTTAAAATATCGAAAAATAATTGACACGTATTTTTTTCTTTTTTTTTTTAAAACTAAAATTAAAGGAACTACAAGTGTTTGGGTTTTTTTTAAATTTCAATATATATAGATATACTTTTAATGGAATTACGGGTTAATGACGTCATCAACCCGTAGTTTTAAAAACTTTTCTTAATTTTCTTCTTGCTCAATTTTGATTTAAAAATTCTTAAAAAAAAAAATGTTAAAATTCATTAAAAATCGAGTACCTTTTAAAAAATTTTACTTTTAAAGTACCGGTTGCCAACCCTATTAAATTTACCGTAGTGTCTAAATTTCGGTCATAGGTCGAGCGTTTCTCTGGTCAGCTCGGCGCTCGGAAGGAGAGAATGGAGTGAAACGCCGATAAGCGGACAGCGGCACAAAGAAGAAACGGCTTAGTGCTACTGCGGCTCCACGGTGGGGGACTGCACGGTAGGGGGAATATGAACGAGGAGAGAATGAAGTGAACCGGCGATTACTTGCGCGCACTTCTTCTCTCGGTCACTTGGGTCTCCTCAATTTAATGTCTCTGCTTTGTAATATATTTTCTTTCTCTGTAGAATCGAAAATTTGAAATAGCTAAGGGAAAAGTTTCTTTAAAAAAAAATTGCAAAATTTTTAAATTTTGAAGATTTAAAATTAAAATTGAAAACTCGAAACAATTAAAATTTTTCAAAGGCTTTTATTTCTAACACTAAACTTTTACTGTAATTGAAGTTTTATTATTTTTTGTTTTTTGAAAAATTAAAGTTGAAAGATAGATAAAATTGGAAAAATTGAATTCTTGAAAATATAAATGAGCAACAAAAAATTTTCTAATAGAATTTTTTGAAGCTTCTAATATGGAAGTTTTTGGGGTTGCTGATTATGAATTTAACTTCTATTTTTAAAATTGACCTACGTAAAGGGCTACTTACGTAAGGTAAAAATTTATTTTTAATAGCACTTTTTTGAATCATCGTATAAGAGGGTTTTTTGGGTGGCTGATTATGAATCTAATATTCATTTTTAAAATTGATCTGCGCAACGGCTACTTGCTGAAGGTTAAAATCTATTTTTCATAGTTTCTTTTTCAAACTTTTTTTACAGGTGTTTTTAAGGTTGCTGATTACTAATCTGACATTTATTTTTTAATTTGGTCTACTTAAAGGGCTACTTATTCAAGGTAAAAATTTATTTTTAATAGCATTTTTTTCAAACTTCATGAACGGGGTTTTTAGGGTTGCTGATTATGAATCTGATATTCATTTTTCAAATTGACCTATGTAATGACAATAAAAACAATATATTTCTTATAAAAATTTTAAAATTTATTTAAAGCTTTTCTGAAAATGTAATGATCAATTCAATTTAATAGAATATGGAGAAATTTTTAAGTTTTTTACAGTATTTATACAGTGTATTTACATAATTTTATAACAGTACAACAAATAAAAAATGTACAAATAATAAATACTTTTCATTTTAATAGTGGTATCAAACGTGAAGACCATTGAATTCACATACTGCTCGGAATAGTTTTTTATCGTAGTCTGGATGATTTACTTTTACTAAATATTTATTCCATGTTGATTTGAATTCATGATGAACAGATTCGAAAGCTTGTTCACTGAATATACCTAATCCTACTCCATGTTTTTTGCAAAACTCTTTGACATGAACAAAGATACAGTGTACTTTAGGTGTAACGGTGATTCCCAAAGCCAAATAACTTTTTTTTAAATTTTCAATGTGTTTTTCGAATTTAAAGTTTAAAGTTTTGCTGAAGCAAGAGTCAACTACTATTTTAAAATCACTAAAAGCTTGAACGTATTTTTGGCACTCATCTGGACAATTTGGCGCAGAACATCTAATTTTTTCAGTAACTGCTTGCAATTGTTACCGTTGAAGCCAAAAGAAACTTGTCGCTCAACATTGCAAGCTTTTGCCCAGGACAAGGCTGCACTCTCAAATTTTTTAGACATATTAGTAAACAAACCGTTTATTACCCCTAAGTACAAATGAAGTTCAGGTAGCGCCAAAATATCGAGTATCGGTTTTTCTTCATCACAGTCGAATATCGGTTTCGAAATGCAACATTTAAAGTTCTTAGCTGATTCTTTTTCTCCTCCAGCATTAATCCATTGAATGTAGTTGTCTGTGATATTTTTTATCGTCCGCAAAGTAGAAGAATTTTCAAGATTTTCTTTACTTACCTCACACCATGTGCATGGATAAGAGCTACTGCAAGGCATAATGCCGACCATAATATTGCATAGTTTTAAATCAGCGGAAACTTTTCCATCAATTTCATCGATTTTTATGTCTGACCATAATTGTTTAACATTGTCATAATTCTCTTGGACGTTTTGAACCAAACCAATTATGAACAATTTTTTCACGCCAGAATCTTGAAACAATTTAGAAGGGATGTCGTCTGAATATTTTCGTCGCTTTGTTGGTGGTGGTTCAAATTCATTGTTGAACGACTGTATCGATAAGCAGACTTTTAAAGATCCTCCTCCACCATCGATGCCGAATTTCAAACGCATATTAGAAAAGTTGCGTTTTTTTCTTACGTATTCTATTAAACCATGCAAATCCTTGCAATACACAGCTGTTTGAATTTGCTCGGTTTCAATTATTTCATATTTTTTCTTAATTTTCGACTCTTCAGATTTTTTTCATTTTTTTTCTGTTTTTTCTACGTCAGAATTTAAAACACTTTTTTTTGTTTTTGATCTGACATTTTTCTTGACTTTTTTAACTTTTTTAACAACTTTAGGACTCACTTTAGTTTTTTTAGGTTTTGATTTAATAGATTTTTTCGACGTACTAGTTGTTTGTTTATTTTGTTTTGTTTTTGATTTGATATATTTTTTGGAAGTACTACTTGTTTGTTCAGCTTCACATATTTCTTTAACTTTCGAACATTCTAAATTGTTAGTTTTTTTGGAATTTGTGGAAGCTTCTTCAGTTGTAGTGATTTTGTCATCTTTTTTTTCTATTTTTACAGATTTTTTGAATTTGTAAACTTTTGTGTCAAACAAATCATCTAGTGCGTGAATATTAGCTGAAAGATTTTTTTCTAGTTTTGGTTCTATTAATTTTCTATTTTTAGTCGCAACACGCAAATCTGATGCAGTTCCAGGTGTCACATTTAGAGAAAGCCCGTATTTTGTTTGAATATTTTGCATGTCAGTTGCCGTAATAATTGTTTTAATCTTTTCTACTGAGTTGGAGTTTTTCGGGTTAACATAAATTTTTAATGGTTTTCCCCGAACTTGGTTAACTGATAGCGTATTCTTATCTGTTAAAATCATTTCATTTTTTAAAGTTGATGAAATTATTTGATTTTGCACTGTTGGTGTGGATTCTGATATCAATGATTGAACATTTTTAATACGTGTTGTAGTGTTGCATGTATGAGGTTTGCCTCTAGCAATTTTAGAAAAGCAATCATCACACCGGTAACTTCTTTTAGATTCATGAGACTCAATACTGGCTTTACCTGTTTAAAATAAAATGAAATTGTGCAATCGAGTAAAAATTTACTCATTCAATAACAAAAACAAATATTAAGTTTACCACTGATATACCTTTCAATTTATTATTAGTAACTTCGAGAATTTTTGTAGGTAAATTCTTTTTGATCGAAGTGCCAGGACGCTCTCGAGCTAATTGGCAAATGAGACAGCTACATGCCAATAACTTTTCAGATTGCCGAGTTTCAATACTCTTATAGTTAAATGATACGGTTGGTTTTTCCAGTAACTTCTTTTTCTTACTATTTGAAACGTACAGCTTCTTTAAACAAGTCTTACATACTCCATTCGGTAGAGATGGATCATCAGCGTCGTAAGTTGATGGGTTAAAAATATACTGAACTAAAGTTTCAACGTTTCCATTTTTAATTATTTTTCTTACTTCGTGACAACCATTACGGCCTCTCTTTTTTAAGCAAAACAAACAAATCTTGCTACGATTTTCATCGTGTGTCAAGGCGTGATCTTTTTTGGGTATTTTGTGTACCATCTTGAGGTTAACTGAATGTAATCAAAATTAATTTTAACTATTAAAATAATTTCTGGAAGTAACCATAGTAACTATACTCGCGCACTTACTGAAGGATTGAAAGTTCGCCTGCTTTTCAAAGTGAAAATAACTTTGTAATTTTTTTTTGATCCATGATTTTTTTAGATGATTTGATCTAAACCTTTTAAAATGTCAAACAATATTTTAATTTTGTTTGAAAATAAGCCAAATAATATAAAAAGTAATTAATAGAAAGAGAAAAAAAAAAAATGTACAAGACCACTGTTTTTCGTGATTATAACCTTTAAATCGACTTTTCTTAAAAACGGCCTTGTAGATGATTCTAATTTTTTTTTGGAAAATAATCAGGAAAGTCCAAATTATCAAATTCTACAAGAAATTTAAGTGCCCCACGACTTTTCATTTAAAGTTGGTTCAAGACCACCGTGTTAGAAGTATCAATTAATATTTGTCATTCCGTTAAAAATATGCACTGGGAATTTAAAAAAAAAAAAAATCATCAGTCTTTTCAACCACCCTAACAATTCATTCTAGTGAATTTTTTTCGCTGCAAATTTAATCATACTTTTGTTTGCAATCTAATTTAAGACGTTATTTTTATTTGTAAACGAGTTTTTGATACATGAATTGAAAAAAAGGTGAATGAATGGTAAATATAAATATAAATGGTACCATGAATGGTAATATTAATATAAAATAAATCATAGGAAACGACATTTTGATATTTTTTAGTTATGAGTATTAATGCCATTGTTATGAGACGCGGTGGTCTAGCTACAACATCAACCTGATCGATACCAACGACATGCCCATTTTACAGGCCTAAGCGCACATATTAAAGTGCGCCGAAATTTCGGCTGTATGTTGCGATGCTTATGCAAGATATATAACAAACTTCGAAATTGAGGTTTTAGATTAACCCTGCTAAAAAAAATTTTATGATTGAAAATAACTTTTTGAAAGTGTTTAGAGGTACATAGTCGCAAAAGAGGTATAAAGATTGATATTGTTGAATTATACGAATATAACAAAGAGGAGCTCAAATCATGGATTAGTAAGTGAAAGTCGGACGAGCTAAAGTTGTATTCAATGTTCGCAAAGTATATGGTTTCCTAAAGTCACGTGATTGTCAAAGGATGTAGCTCAAACAACGTAAAGATTTGTTTTTAACAAATTTCAAATGATGAGAATAGTTCAATGTCGCGTCAAAGTAGACATTAAGATCTTTTATTACAACTTGACGCTGTAGAAGTGATCCGCAATTGAGGACCCCGGTGCAAGAACCGC
The DNA here is from genome assembly GCA_038277355.1 of Encarsia formosa. Taxonomy (NCBI): domain Eukaryota; kingdom Metazoa; phylum Arthropoda; class Insecta; order Hymenoptera; family Aphelinidae; genus Encarsia; species Encarsia formosa. The sequence goes on along the minus strand of CM076185.1, from coordinate 30,131,494 downwards.
CTTAGCGTTCAAGATGCTTGGAAATCGGCTCAGGCAGGCCCATCCGCTACATCAAAAATGCTGTAATTTTTTACCTATTTGAAATATCGCTTTGAAACTTTCCAAAAATCTTGTTCAAAGCATTGTAAAAAACTTCCTCGCAGGAAAAAGGTTTTTTCAACTCTCAATTTTTATGTCTGCTTTTTAAATCCACAGTTTGATGTTAAAAAAGTTGATTTTTTGATTTTTAATAGTTCACTACTGGACAATGAAACACTTTAAAAATATCTGGACCGTTCTGTTGGCAACTGAAAGAGTTCAAAAATATGGTGCTAAAATTTCATAAAAATATATTCTGTAGTTTTCGAGTTTTTGCAAGTTGAACACAATACTTGATTTTTTTTCGATTTATAAATTTTTTGTTCAACTTGCAAAGACTCGGAAACTACTGAATATTTTTTAATGAAATTTTAGCAGCATATTTTTGAGCTCTTTCCGCTGCCAACAGAACGGTCAAGGTATTTTTAAAGTGTTTCATTGTCCAGTAATGAAGTATTAAAAATCAAAAAATCAACTTATTTAAACTCAAACTTTGGATTAAAAAAGCAGACAAAAAAATTGAGAGTTGAAAAAACTTCCTGGAAGTTTTTTACAATGCTTTGAAGAAGATTTTTGGAAAGTTTCAAAGCGATATTTCAAATATGTAAAAAATTACAGCATCTTTGATGTAGCGGATGGGCCTGCCTGAGCCGATTTTCGAGCATCTCGAACGCTAATGCGGTTCTTGCACCGGGCTCCTCAATTACAATGATCGTAAATCAACGGTTTCAAAGAGAAAAATAAAATTATAGAGCATTTAGAGACACTCAATTCTAAATAATTATTTTTACACCACAGTTCATCGGGATACAATTCCGACTTCAACAGATAGGCATCATGCGCAGTTTTAATTGCTAAAAAACAATTTAAAATCGTTGGCATAAAAGAAAAATCTACAATACATTATGAAAAGAGCTAAATCATTGATGAATAAATTGAAAAATAACGGTCCACAGTGGAGCTTTAAGAAACATTTGACGAAGCGATAAACGCATATGATATAAAGTGGTTAAATTTAACTCTTGGAGTGCGGTCAGTCAGGTAAAACCCTAACTACTTTAACCAGGTGCTATCAATGCCATACCTCAAAAATTTATGAATCAACAAAACGTGATTTACCGAATCAAAAGCCGTTGAAGAGTCAGTACAAATACAGTCAACTTGACTGCATTCAAGTTTTCTAACAAATATTCAGTATAGATTGAGAGATGACTAACAGTAGATCTAACCATGCTGTTCTCTCATAATAAAGCAATTCAAGTAGGCTGCAAGTTTACTTTAAACTAGGGAATCAAAAATCTGTGTAAAGATACATAACTTCGACATCAGTTGCTAATTCCGAACATCGGTACGGGTTTCGGTCATTACTAATACTTATTCAGAAACAGTCTCTGCTGTAAGCGTAGTACACAAACTACAGTTGATCAATTGAGACCTGAACATAAAATAAATATCCATACATATATAAACAACTGAAACTTCAAATTTAAGCTATTACACTTCTTACTAATTAAAAATTTTTAATCGACAGCTGTGTAACTTGCAACATTAATACTTGGTTTGTCAGTCTTTAACTGTTATGGCTGAAGTTCTTATGGGTAAAAGTCAAAAAGTCAGTACATTTGATGGACTAGAATATTGAAAAAAAAAGTACTTGATAAACGACCGAAAATGTTTTTTGCCATTAGTACTAATTATGAAATGGCAAAAAAAGCCATTGGCCGCGATCATAATCAATCAATAATTATTATCCAAACAAATTTTTACAAATTCACCTTATTCAAAAATTTGATTTTAAAAATTATTTCTTGCCCAAAAACTGATAATTTATTATTATTGATAAAAATATAATTAGCGTTGGTTGCTACAATCGGAATAAACAAACGGTATTTATTTAAACAAATTTTTGCGAAATAAATGTTATTAAAACTCTTTCGTCAAAAATCTTTCGTCAGGTTTTTTGTATTAACTTTATGAGACATTTACAATAATTTGATGAACACTTTGAGATTAAGAAACAAATAAATTTATTTATCTGCGCTGTAAATTCGACAACACTTACGGAAAAATCCGGCTGTGAATTCGAGGTGGCGCCACTAACCCGCACGGAGCAAATACAAATATACTTACAGTAGATTGAATACATTAAGGATGTTCCGCCGTGGAATGAAACCCATAAGAATCGTTTGAAAATTATTGCAATTTTTAAGTTTAGGTGTAAGAATTAACGTGTCCAAATTTCAGAAGGATTCACAACACGGTTTTCGAGATATTTTAATTCAAAGTTAGGCTAAAATCGCTCTAAATCGGATGATTTAACATAGGCTCTTATGGGAGAACCATGTTGTTTTCATTTCACTGTAGTTTTTGAACCAGGATGTGAATCATCTTGAAATTTGGATATGTTCTTTCTGAAGCCTTTACAAACAAATTGCAATAATTTTCTAACACTTCTTATGGGTTTTAGACAATTTCAGCATTGTTTTCCTTTTAAAAAGTCAGTAAAAAGTTTGCTGATTTTTCATAATTTTTTTAAAAAATTTCTGACCTTTTTACTTACATGGTTAGAAACAAGAAGTCTTCAGTAACACTGTGTAAAATTTTTAGAAAGCTTGGTTTATTCAGTCTCTAGTACTAACGAGTTGAAGATAAAATAATTTTGTCAATCGGCTGAAGCGCGTGTCAGCTGTTCCCGTGCCTAACCTATAGGCGGCTTCCCCCACCAGCTGCCCTCGGCAGAACGTCCTTAAAGGGTATAGCCAGGTAAGATAGTCGAATCGGCCCACACGGCAAACCCTTACTATATATATAGATTGGGAATAGGGAGCTGCGGTTTGCGCCAAAAATTTTCTTTTTTTATGCCCTTTCGAATGATATATATATATATTGTAAGGCTTCGCCGTGGGGGCCGATTCGACTATCTTACCCGGCTATACCTTTTAAATACAGTTGTAACAGGGAGAAAATATAAAAATTAAAAAAATTTAATAAATTAAATAAATTATCTAGATAGCCCACAGCAAGACCTCCCGAATACTTACTATAGCTTCCTGCTCGGGTGTGTACGAATACCTCTCGTACCCTTACTCGTGTCTCGATGATTTGGGTGGATCGTGGACACGTACGCGTTAAATAAAGGCCATCACAGGAGCTCGCGCGATGCGAGAATTCGCGCATCTCGCATCGCGCACTTGTCCTAACCTAACTTTACAGCTGAACTGCGCGATGCGCGATGCGAGATGCGCGAATTCTCGCATCGCGCGAGTTCCTGTGATGGCCTTAAACACCTAATCCTGCTACAATTAATTAACCCCTCTGTGACATCGATACCGGTGACTTGAACGGCCTTAAATGCTCGTATTTTTTGGGTACAGTCTAAAATGCGTGTGTCTTGGACGAGTTATCTCGTCCTCGGGCGTTTTTGACAAGTCTCGTTTGGACGAGATAACTCGTCGTTGGGCGCAGGGGGGTTAATCAACAACGCCTGGCTTAAGTAGCCAGTACAAATATATAAATTGTGCGGATAGGGAGTAACGGAGGAACAAAAGGTTGTTTTAACAAAAGAAATAACTTGAAAAGCTGAAATTTACTACAGTTAAATAAACAAATTACAACAGTTCGGGAGTCAGAGTACGCTTACTCCTGACGACCGACTACAATAAGGAAAATAAGTTTTCTAACTTAAAACAAGTGAGAGAAAAGACAGGTTATGTCGTGTGTAGTTTGACCAACTGCACTCAGCGTTTTACGATAGTAACTTGACTTACTTATCGCCGCTCGCACGAAGTAAAATCTGTTGTTCGTAACAACAATCCTGATTAGACGCCGAGATCTCGGAATAAAACACTTTAAATTGTTATAAACAACAAGACGCTACTGCTTAGCCAGCAGCAATCAGAAGCCAGCCGTTCAGCTTTTCCCACGCTTCTCAGCCGAGAAAGCCGCTTGGCCGGTAACCTAGCCGGTTACCCCGCGTAATGCATTCAAAACGAGGTTTGAATTAATAATTCAAATCTTGGTTACACTCCCCTCCCAGACGTTGATAATTCGCGGCATCCATTATCAACCGTCGATAGGTCGCGAATGCTCAGCAAATAAATTCGAATCCACGCTATTCGGAAATAAACACCGATAAAATAACAATTAACACATCGCGTAACAATAACACACAACTACCAACGTTCGCAACGCAAAAATTCTTAAACGGACCGGGCATTCGAAAAACTATGAACTCACTAATCAAGTTGCCACGAACATGAGAGACGAAACTCATATCTCTCACGATAAGTGCTAAACTCGCACCAGCATTCCCGGGAATGCCTACGCGCAAAAGCTGATGCACGCTTCCCATAGTAGTTGGGTCTCGTCGTCATCTAAATTGTGATCCATCTGACAACTTTTTCTTCTGTTGCAAATCCGCAGCAGGTGTTTCCACGTTGATCACGTAGAACTTCTTTTACTGCCAGTTGACTTCAAGTTCCGCAAAGCAAGTGTTACCAGTTTCAACGACGACACTTCTACATTTTAAGTATCTACATCGGTCGCGTGTTCAGCACTGTTACGAGCCACTGAATACGCACTTAGACTCTTCTTAGCAATCGAAGCTATTTGGGAGTCGCTACACTCAAAATCGGCTTCTTGTATTCTGAATAGCGACAGTTTCCCGACTTTATGACAGGACATCGGGACTTGTAGTTCCCTCTTTCTTCACAGCCAAAGCAGACTAGGTGATCCTTAGTACTCTTTTGAATGCTCTGAGTACCAAAACCTCTGCTACCAGGCGAAGGTTTTGTCTTCTTTCGCTCCTTCTAGACCTTGAAATTTCGGACTGGTCCCGTATACTGTCGCACGATGTGGCGCATCCACTCAAGCTTTTTGGTCAGTTGTCTGCGGCCTTACGCTGAACTTTTTGCTTTCCGCTACCGTAGCTGGTCAACCTGAGCCGTGTTGATGGCACAGAGTGATATTTTGGTCTCACTTTTCTTCTGACTCTCTGGCAAAGATTCACGACTCTTACAAATTTCTTTGACAGGTTTTCTTGTTCACTGTCTTCAAAATGAAGTTTTTTGTCGGGTGTTGAGCCACTTGCCTTTTCCAGTTCTGAATATCTTTCAATTCAACTCGAACTTGGCTCAACTCTGGCTGGGATTTTTCTTATGCTGGTTTGAGTTCCTCTATTCTTGCAAGAGACTCATCGTACGCTGTCGGTAAATCCAACTAAGAGATCTTTCATCATTCCAAACACTTCAGGTAGAACATCATTCCACCATCCAGGCTATGACTCTGTATCGACTGCTCTGTTCGACGATACATCTATCCATTCTTGTTAACGACTGCGTCCTTTGCCTCCATCGACATCTTTGACAGAGTCTCTTCGCGCTTGCAGCCGTAAATATAACAAAAAATTTTTGTGTAACGACACGTGCGCAATCTAATCTAAATCAAACTTCTCCAGCCTGAAAAAGAATCAAAATCTTGTTCGTATTTTTTTGATCGGGAGTTGAAATAATATTCAACCTCCCCCTTGAGATAACTCAACCGAAATAGAAAATTGAAAAAATTCAAATTTCAGCCTGTGTCCTACTCACGTATGAGTTCCACCACAAATTAAAATCACGCGATAGAAACCGCCAAAAAAATTCAAAAAATTACGAACTTAGGTTGCTTTTTAACACTTTTTGAAAGCACCCAGATTAATATTTATATCACAATAAATATTCACAAAATTAAACTATTTATTACGCACGCAAGTCACTCTTGCTAGTGACTACTCCAACCATCGATGATAAATCAATTAAATTATCTGCGCATCGTCACATGCGAATTTCTGCAAAAAAATTGCTATCTCTCAACACAAAGAAAAATCGAAAATTTTAAAAATGGTAAGAATTTAAATCGATTCTAAATGCAACTTCAAGACTTGAAACCATTTTAGTTATATTAAGAATTACTGACCGAATCTTTTCCTGCAAAAAAATATACCTTCCCGAACTTATTATAGAAAAAACATATATACTTCTGTGTTTAACCTCAAAAACTTTGAACTTAATTTTCTCAATAATCAGTTCGGAAAAGTATTTTGTGACAGGAAACAATTTTCTTAAAGTACGCAGGCGTATACTTACATATTATTTAATATAAAATCTAAAATAGTTAAAAAAATATTCGCTTAATCTAATTAGATTATGTGTGATAATTGAATAAAAAAATCTTAATAGTTTAGAAGCTTCATTTTTCATTTTTGCACTGAAAATTTCTCTAATTTCCGAACGTAACCGAGTTTGAACCAAAGTCAAGGACGCCAAAAGAAACAGTTACAAAAATCAACACTTAAAAAAAAGGTTTTGATAAGATTTTTTGCTACCTCTCATCGCTAATCGACAGTAATATGCTTTTTTTTTTACGTTTTATTATAAAATTTTGATGTTTCAGATAAAAAGCACATAAGGAACTGATTGAGTTAAAACTTGCATGGTTTTTTATTTATAACTTTAAAACTACTCAAAATATAACTTCAAAACTTTTTAGATTAACTCGTAAAAAATATGGTTTTTTACCATAGATGTTCATGACAAAATCTCATCGGTAGGAGGCGATAAACCATGGCTCTATGATGTTTTGTCATAAGTCCGAAGGTTTTTCACTCTGGTGCGTCTGGCTTTTTATCATTGCCGTGCATGGTATTTTCTAAACATAACTTCGTGTTTACAGGGTCTGGAAAAAGTATGGAACCGGTCAATTATCTCGAAATACAAACATTTTTTGTATAGCTTATGCGACGGAGAAGTTATCTGAATTTAAATTTCTGATCAGGTGGGCCAGATGAAATTGGGCCCAGGGCCTTATTTTGGGCCCTGCAGACCCAAAGTCCGATTTTTTAAATGGGAACCCCTATTTTTGATCCCGGATTCGAAAAGAGCGGAAAATTTTAGGTCCACATATAGGGTTTGAAAAAATTTTACTGGCTTCCCTGAGGCCCTCAGAAGGACCCAAAGTGCCCAGTAATCATTGATCGTAAAATAATAGAAAAAAAAACATTTTCTTACAGCACAAGCCTCAGGAGGGCATTCTGAATAAAACTGCCGACCTGAGACCGAGATGAAATAGGGCCCAGGGCCTTATTTTGGGCCCTACAGACCCAAAGTCCTTTTTTTTAAATGGAAACCCCTATTTTTGATCCCAGATTCAGAAAGAACGGAAAATTTAAGGTCCACATAGTGATTTGAAAATTTTATTACTGGCCTCCCTGAGGCCCTCAGAAGGGCCCAAAGTGCCCAGTAATAATTGATTGTAAAATAATAGAAAAAAAATTATTTCCTTACAGCACAAGCCTCGAGAGTGTATTCTGAATAAAACTGCCAACCTGAGGCCGAGATGAAATAGGGCTCAGGGCCTTATTGTGGGCCCTACGAACCCAATGTCCATTTTTTTAAAATGGAAACCCCTGTTTTTGATCCCTGATGATCCCCGAATATCCCCCTTCCCCTCCAAAAACCTAAGAGGCCCTACGTACCACAAATTCATCCCTGGTATGGCTACCCCTTAGCTGCCACCCCCCAATAACCTAAGGGGCCCTGCGTACCATAAATGAAACCCTGGTATAGCTACCCCTTAGCTGCTACCCCCCAATAACCTAAGGGTCCCTACAGACAAGAAGGCTTGGGGGATAAACAATCAGTTTTTTTATTCGACTTGACGCCCAGGGTATTTAGGTTTAGATGCTTGGGGGGTAAACAATCAGCTATCTTACTCGATGTAACGCCCAGGGTATGTATAGGTTTAAAGGCTTGTGGAATAAACTGTTTGTATTTCTATTTTACTTGAAGTCCAGTCTGTTTAGGTTTAAAGGCTTGGGGGATTAACTGTTTTTTCATATCGTCCTAAAATCCATTGACCATTCTTGCATCATTTCCGAGAGCTTACAAATTTTTGGAATTTTCGTCCAAAATATCATTAAGAGGTTTTTGGGGAGTAGCAGCTAAGGGGTAGCCATACGGGGGATGAATTTGTGGTACGCAGGGCCCCTCCGGTTATTGGGGTATAGCAGCTAAGGGGTAGCCATACCGGGGATCAATTTGTGGTACGCAGGGGGCCTTAGGTTATTGGGGGTTGGCAGCTAAGGGGTAGCCATACCAGGGATGAACTTGTGGTACGTAGGGCCTCTTAGGTTTTTGGAGGGGGAGGGAGATATTCGGGGATCATGCGGGATCAAAAATAGGGGTTTCCATTTTAAAAAAATGACTTTGGGTCTGTAGGGCCCAAAATAAGGCCCTGGGCCCTATTTCATCTTGGCCTCAAGTCGGCAGTTTTATTCAGAATACCCTCCTGAGGACTTGTGCTGTAAGAAAATGTTTTTTTTTCTATTATTTTACGATCAATGATTACTGGGCACTTTGGGTCCTTCTGAGGGCCTCAGGGAGTCCAGTAAAAATTTTTCAAACCCCTATGTGGACCTAAAATTTTCCGCTCTTTTCGAATCTGGGAACAATAATAGCGGTTTCCATTTAAAAAATCGGACTCTGGGCCTGCAGGGCCCAAAATAAGGCCCTGGGCCCAATTTCATCTGGCCCACCTGATCAGAAATTTAAATTCAGATAACTTCTCCGTCGCATAAGCTATACAAAAAATGTTTGTATTTCGAGATAATTGACCGGTTCCATACTTTTTCCAGACCCTGTATATAAGGGATCTTATAGGGAGGAATCGGACAATGGCAGCTATCTCTATCTTATTTTAGTGCTGTCTCACTCGCACAGTTGTTTCCCCATCTATAGCTACTATTGTGTTTATAGATACGTTATTAAATATATTTATACCGAATTGTCAGCCAAAAATTTTTAAGATTAAATAAAATTAATAATATGATTATATAACAGTACTATAAACTATAATGCATTGTTGATTTATGTTCTTTTATTTGTTTTCAACTAACCTCAAAATGGCAAATAGATTAAATAAACCTTAAGAAGAATAAATTGTTTTAAGTGCTTTTAAACTTTGATTCATTTGTATAAAAATAATCAACAAATAAAACAATCTTTATCATCAATTATCATTGAATACCATTTATTTGTAAACTTTTAATATAAGTGTGTAAATACGGATAAAAATTTGAGTCAACAAAATTAATTAAGTAATATCTTAACTATAATCAAAATATATAAAAATATAAGTTAGAGGCAATTAATTATTTGATATACTACTTAAAAACATGATTCTTAAATTTCATTTTTAATCATTACTGTGACAATATTCTTTCAAAAGAAAGTTAAAAAAATTATTCATAACATAAATTATTATACACTAAGAAGAATTGAGTGTACAATTAAACTTTAAAAAAATATAGCTTAGCAAAGTGCACTATTTTGAAAACATGATTTTTACTTTCAATTTCATTTTGTAACTGATAAATAAATACTTTCAAAAGAAAGTTAAAAAAATTAATAAAATAAAAAACTGATCTTGCCTAACTGACAAAACTTGATTAAAAACATATTGAGTTTAAAAAATTATAACTTTCATTCAGATTCTGCAAAATTTACTTGACAACCAATGTCTTTTGTTCAATTTAATCAAATGTACTTTGATATGTGGTTGGCTTTTCCTCAAAACTCATGAACCTTGAAATCTAAAACAGAAATTAAACAGTATGAGTTAACAACAATTGAAATAATCAATTTCTTAAAATAAACTATGGTACACATACGATAAACAATTTTATATCTCTTTTTACTCAAAGATTTTAGAGTATTAAAAAAAATAGTGAGGAATTAAAGTCTTTTTATAATATTATTATATTATATAAATATTATTTATAATAAATAATAAACGATTATTTTATAATAAACCGCATTAAATTTAGTTAACAAATATATTTGTTTGAGTAAAAAAAATATTAGTTTTGCTTTAATTGTAAAAAAAAACAACAGCACAAAATTAATCTTCCAAATTAAAAACTTATAACATTTATTGCATCAATAAAATTAAATCAATTTTTTTTTTTTTTAATAAGTGTTACGTTACAAAAATTGTTTTCAACGTATTATGGAATACTTGTGTTTACTTAAGATTTCATATCGCGTAACAGAAATAATATTTATAACAATTGTGTTAAACTATATTTTTTTAATTACGTAACTTACGATCACATTGGTAAATTATGGTTTATTTATTTATTTTTGGTCAAAAAGCTATCAGTCAAAATTAAAATACTACTTTTAATTTATTTTACTCGCGAATGCATGGCTGCACTCTTACTTCCATAATCGTTTGACTTTACTAATTTATTTACAACATTTATGTCAAAAATATTAGATTTTAGCCTGAGCCGAAAGAAATAAAATCTTTTGACTATTTTATCCTTTAATTTATGACACAAAGGCAGCGAAAATTCAACATCTGAAAATTTACTTAGAAAAAATTGTTCGAGCGGTAATTTAGAGTTTCTTATATTGACGTAGTACATCCTAAAAATTGTATCCATTCGGACGAAAAATCTAAAAGCCTTTTCGGTAATCTAAGTAACACCGGTAGGCAGATTCTTAGCTGTACTATTTGTAAAGTAATGATGGGGTAATAATATACTTGGTTTTTCACACTTAACCACAAGCAATCATTGCACGTTTTCTCATTTTTTTCTATATTTGAAATAAGGTACCCAGCACAATAATACAAAGCGTTTAGTTCATGATCATTTAATTCCACTACTTGTTGAAGATTAACCACAACCAAGTTATCAGCGTTTCCCAACAAGAAATTCGATTCAATGCTACGTTCTTTTATAAGCATATCTAAAAACCCGGATAAAAATGAGCGATCGTCTTCATCGTAATTACTGTTCTTGGAAGTTTTCATAAACTGGGAGATGGTAATAAGCTTTAAGTTTTGCTTGAATTGCAACGCATTTGGGATGACACTCAAACTTCTAATGACAGAAAACAGATTTTCATGACAGTTTTGGGTCAATCTTGACGGCAAAAAATACGTCACACCTTGAGTTCATAAGTACTCCGACAATTCTAAAACCGTTTTTGTTGAAATCAGAATACCAGTTTGCCAAGGTTTCCAATATCCTTTTTCTCCAACACGTAATTCAGAAATAAGTTCAATGAACTCCTTTAAAAAATTCACTCTCTCATCATATTCAGCGTTATTTTTATGACTGAACGCCAGATTCTTGTTAGTAGAACACATACAATCAAACCACTTAGCGATAGCAAGCACTAATTGAGCCGTGCTCAAACGCTCGTCTTGTTCATTTTCATGAGCTAAATATTGCAATACAGATGCATTAGATTTGCTGAGCACTGCACGAGAATTTCCAACTCTCATCTTTCCAAAGTGGTCATTGTGCATTTTTAAATGTTCTTCTCCAAGTTTGGGAGATATCTTATAGTCATTTTGTTTGTCAACTTCAACAATGTCAAATAAATGTTTGATTTCAAATTCATCTTCGGTAAACTATATTTTTTGACAAATTTTTTTGGAAGGATGGCTTTTTTGTTGGCTCGCAAACCGGCGTTCATATTTTTTAATGCATGGGGAACATCTGCGTAGAAATATAATCGTCGTTTGGAGTTTACGGGATGAGAAATCGATAGTCTTTCCATGTCGGTGTGCTCATATATACGCCATACTGCAAAGTTTACTGGACCCATATCTGAGGTAACAACGTGTACCAGTAAACCACATTTTGTTTCAGCTTCAACTATGATTTCTTCGATTATTTTCTTTAAAGCATGTTCATCAACTGAATCACCGGTAAACCTTACAGTTTGCTTCCACCTTGCACAGAGCCCTGTCAACAAGAAAACTAATGCATGTGTATCTTTATCCTTCGTTGATAACTTTTTATCTCTCAGTGTAATGTACCCAATCATTCTATGAGTTGATGTATCATACGTAATGATTGGACTTATAGACATCTCATCTAAAACAAGCATACTGTGCTTGTGCACATTTTTAAGAACACTAATTTTTATGGTTAAAAAGTTTATGACCTCTTTATTTAGCTCGCCACTTGGAAATTTAAAACTTTCAACTCGTCTGGTTAAACTACGAATACTAAGTAAAGGCCAATGTTCTCTAAGGAGTTGTTCATAGCCTGAAGAACCGCAAGCGAACCGTAATCTATACCCGAGCATTAAAGTCTCGTTACTCCATTGTGGATATCTTTTATATCCTAAAATAACCGCGTCTATTTGGTCTTTCGTTAATACGTATATCATTCTCAAATTCGGTTACTTCACTTACTTTTTTCTCAATAGCTTTAAGTCGCTTAAAGCAGGCATCATATTTTCTCTTGAGATTCATTCTCGAATTCATTTCCTCGGTAAGTAATTTATTAGCCATATTTATTTTTTCTTTCATTTCTTCTTCTTTTTATTTAAATTCTGCTTTTTTTTCTTTCAATTTTTTTTCGTTTTCTTTGGATTGGTTGATTCAATGAAGAATTTCCTCTTGAGTTAAGCGTAGCGGTGTGTGCTTTGAAAATCATACGCATCTGTTAAAAAATTCTAATGTAAGCATTTTTTTTCAACTTGACCCTTCAGCATATACAAAAAAATTGAAAAAATAATTCTATTTTTTTAAAATTTATTATCATGTACTAATTATAATTTTTATCATATGAAAAAGAAATAAAATGATTACAACTACAGCGTTTAAAATTTCTTTACAAAGACTTTATTACAGATATTCAATTACAATAAATTTTAATTTATAATTGAAAACTTGTGTTATTTAAAAATATTTTTAAATAATATGTCATAAGAAAGTTTGATTTTTTTTGAAACAAGTATCAAAATTATTTTTTATAATTATTGCAAATTACAAATAATGATATAGTTTTTTAACAAATAAGTAAGTTAAAATGCACTCAATTTTTTCGTATTTGAATGCAAGAATTAAGTTACAAAAGTAAAATTAAGCTGTTGTTATCAAATGGAAAAAAAAAATTCTTTAATTCTCATTAGTAAAATAAAAGATGATACACGTAATTTTATTTAAAAAATTTTAAATTGAACTCCAAGATTTTGAATTGTCACAGGGCTCGAATGAAGGAATTTAATCCTGCAGAGGATCGTGGTTAATCACGAGAACCCGCGGCGATCGTCGTCCGCACTCCTCTGACCTGCTGACAAAATGCACGTTCTGTGCACACGACAATCCGTCGATTTTTCTTCAATCCTGAAAACTGGGGGGAAGACGCGTACGCGAACTAATGTTATTATTACGCGGCGTGGCTGCTCTCCTTCGTTGGTAGTGGCGTGACTTTACGTGGACCGATCGCAGGAACACGGGTTGATTAAATTAATGATCAATCGTAAATTTTAATAATTTTAATTAACAATAAAAATAAAAAAAATCAAAAGTTACATGATATCTCAAATTAATTCTACCCGATTGTTTACAAACAAGTAAACCCGAATTACTCAAAGTTTTAAGTCGACGAAAATTGATTTTACAAAAATAAAGTTCGTCGTCTGTGTTGTGGTCGCTACTAACACACCGACGCACACACACACTCTCGCGCTCGTCTGCTTGCTGCAGCGTGCCAAAAGAACAAAGGCGTGGACTAACTCCGATACAAAATCTAAGTACTTACTGTACTTCACACACACACTCCGATTCTAACTATCACACGAACAAATACTCAATGATTAACCACTACGCGGACTTACTTTTCTAGCAGGTGCACCTTCGCTTGATTAAACAATAATAATGATAATTACTTCTAGCCCGACTGGCTTCACACAAGACGACAATGCCTTCCAAGGCCGCACGCTGACATTCCGTGAGATGTCCGTCTTCCCCGCTCCAATCCAATGACAACTGGATCACAGGAAAATCTACACAAATTCTCACTGATAACTTTATCTAACACAACCTCGATAAAGTTATCTAACAACACAAAAAAGTAAATAAGTATATTCGCTCTGACACACGTGTGATCGCGCCAAGCGCCGAAATTAGAGTAATGCTGATCGGTAGATCTCGTCATCAGCTGACTTACCGATCCGCATCTGCGTTCCATAACAGTTAGCGCCGAATTCGAATTTAATCAACGCGCTAGCTGTTACAGTCCCCTCCCAGAGGTGACGTATCCGGGACTCGTTACCTCGACAATCCCAAGAACGCAGCTTACTTAAGTAGGGATTACATCAATTCCCATATCGTCACAGGGCCCAGATTAAAACAATCTCCATAACACCCGATCGCACGCTACCTGACAGTTGCGAGTGTCAGGATTTTCGGACGCATCCCTCGGTGGTTGAATTTCCTCTTCCGACGGTTCTTGCTCCAATCTTGCGATCCAAGTTTCCAGCCAGATATTGTAATTACCGACTGTCTGGTTAATCAAGTCGTTGGGCTTACTATCGCCAAGCCCGTCATCCACGACTCCCAACCTTAAAAATTTTCTAGGTTTTTCTTGACTTAAAACCTCATTCAATCTCCAGCCGTCCAGCTCTCTGACCAGATAGCTTATGGCTGCATCAGTCAGATTCTTCCTCAGCAAACACTTGTCGGCCTGACCGATTAACCTTGACTTCGTTAATTCGGTCATAACCACAGCTGTATCTTTGAGGTTAAATTTCTTAATAACCCACAATTGAATTTTCCAGATACCTGCTGCCATCTTATGTTTACTAGCTTGCTCAGTATTTATCTGACCAACTGGACAAGCTTGGTTGCCATCTCCGAGTGATGTTACGCTAACATTGCACAATTAATCATTGAGTATTTGTTCGTGTGATAGTTAGAGTCGGAGTGTGTGTGTGAAGTACAGTAAGTACTTAGATTTTGTATCGGAGTTAGTGCAATTTATTTTTTTTCTTTTCTCGGGTTTGAGGGTTTTGCAACTCGAAGTTGAATTCACATCGGAGTTGTTTTGATTAAACCGCGTTGTCATACGGTAAGGTGTTTGTTTAGGCATAGCCTGGTAATTTAACCCCGACGCGGATATTTCGAGCTGCGTTTTTCGATTTTGACTTGTTTTTTTTTTTGGTTTTTTTTTGAGAGCAAGTACTCCACCAAGCAGAACCTATACGTGACAGTCGCGAGAGTAGAGCGCTGAATAATATCAATTTATTGTATGATTATTGTGAAATATTATTTTGCATACTGGCTGTTATCGACTAACGATCGTTAACAACTGTGATTTATATTTCTGAGTTGAAAAATCGGGTTTTGATACTTGTAGTTGATCCTATATTGGCTTCAACGGGTAATTCGTTTTTTTTAGCCAATCGGGAGTTTTTGTTAAAACCAAGCGTGGTTGGTGGACTTTTTGGTCTTTTCTGATTATTGCTGTTGAGATCAGTGGATCGGTTTTGTTTTTTTTGTTTTCTTACATAACTCAGAAATATAATTGGAATTTTGTCATCTATTTCAGGATTGCGAGATATATATTTTGTGTAAAATATTAATAA
Organism: Encarsia formosa; assembly: GCA_038277355.1. Taxonomy (NCBI): domain Eukaryota; kingdom Metazoa; phylum Arthropoda; class Insecta; order Hymenoptera; family Aphelinidae; genus Encarsia; species Encarsia formosa. The sequence continues at coordinate 30,115,985 of CM076185.1, read as the reverse complement.
ATTAGAGTGTGTTAAAACTGTCACGTGGGTTAGGGTACTGTTTTCTTTGTAAGCTAGGTGACATCGGACGCAGTTATGATGCTGGAACTTACGAAGGAAGACTTGGTCTTTTCGTGGATCATGGCCGAAGGGGCAGATGTCGTGTCCGAGGCTTTAGATGAGCTTGAGCTCAAGCCCAGAGGTACGTTGATCGAGAAAAGTGGTAGGTTGCTGAATTGGCTGTTGGGTGATTGTTCAGCAGAAGACTTTATCACAACCGAGTCCGAGAATGCGGATGAAGTTAAAGTTAAGCGAGAAAGTCTGAGAGCTACTTTCATAGCAACGACAATGTGGGAAAAATCTGGATCGACAATAATAGATCCAAATTACACCACGAGTGGCACACACCCCTTGGCTGTCCTCATGGAAGAGGAAATGGTCCGGGAGGCAGCTTCGAGAATCCAGGAGGAATACTTGAGCAGTCGGACGCATGATAGCAACCCGGAAGGTGGGAATTTGGCTGGACATGGACAACCAGACCAGGTTGACGATATTAACAGCGAGGTGCTCCAAGCCATGAGATCGGTGGCGGAAGAGCTTAAGGTGCTGAAAAGGGCAAGTGAGGACACCAGAGCCAGATTGGCAACGGTAGAGGCTAACATGTGCCGTCAGCCAGATCGGAATCGAGGAACGGGAGGTCCCGTTTCCTCAACAATAAGGCCGGAACTGCAGACCTCGTTGAACGACTGCCGTATTTCGACCGATGGTCAGTTACCGCACAATAGAGTCAATTTCTGTGAGACGTCAGTGCGGGACGCGAGAGATAGCTCAAGTCCTCTAGTTTTGAGGCAGAACAGAGCACAGAAGTTGGAAGAGCAGATAAAGGCCTTGCAGGCCGAGCTCGAACAATTGAGAAGCCATGGGCAGACGGCTGATTTAGCCACTCAGGAGTCAATCCAGACTCAAGGCAACCCGATGAAGCCAATCGACGTCGGCATTATTGTTCGAAGATGGAATATTAGATTCAACGGCGATAGTGAATCTAGTATTGAACAATTTTTATTGCAGATAGAGGAATACAATAAACTCGCTGGTTTGACCGGTTCTCAGTTATTGGATGCCTTACCAATGATGTTGACCGGTATAGCGGCTACATGGTTCCGTAACGTGCGGAGCACAATCAACTCATGGGAGACATTTTGTCAGGAAGCCCGTGAGTGGTACGGAGTCGGAGACTACCAGCAGACCGCAAGGATGGAAGCGACTACCCGGACTCAGGGTGAACATGAGTGAGTGCGGGATTTCATGACTTGCTTGCAGTCATATTTGCTGAAAATTAGACCGGTACCGACTGAGAAAGAACAGATTGACTTTATGTTGACGAACATGTTGCCTCGATTGCGTAGACAGATCAGGCGTGAAGAGGTTGAGTCAATTAAAGGCTTATTAAGCCAAGCGGTCGAGGTCGAGAGAATTACCAATATGGAATTGGTGTATAAGCCACCTCCATCACCGTCTACGTCAGTATGGCCTAATCTGGCTTATAGAGATGATAGAGCTAATAGAATACCGAAAGTTAATATAGCCGCAACGGCTGTGGAAGGCAGGTCTGCCGAGACTTCGGTTATTAGCCGTCTCGAGACTGTGCTTAACAAACTCGAGACTAATTGTATGTCGTTTGGAAAGCCTACGGATCCAAGGCACCAAGGTTCATACAAGGCCAGAAGGACCAAAGCAAGACGTAAGTCGACGGATGACGAAGAGGCTAGAAGCTCATCTCCAGGATCGAGTAAGAGTGATGGAAGTAAGGGAAGTCCTAGCAAAGGTTCTCCAGTTAAGTGCTGGGAATGCGGGCAAAGAGGGCACATAAGGTTTAGTTGTCCTGAACGGCCGGAAAACGAACAACCGGCGCAGTAGAAAGTCATAAATTCTACTCTGTCAAAGTTGCGGTATTTTTTTTTAATTGTTCTCTTAGAATATCGGCTAAACAAAAATCTTTTATCAGTGCAAAGTTAATTTGTTTATGTGTATATTTTAAGATTATATATTTGTGAATAATTTCAGTTATAAAACACGTTACTCGTATTAGCAATATAATGTAAAAATAAAATTTATACTTAAAAATATAAAAAAATTTTTAAATTTTAAATACTAAGACATTATTAACTGAAGCTATAAAGAATGTTCTATCATTTTTGAAAATATTAGGTAGGAGTTTTTAAAAAAAAAGTATTAGTCACTTTATAATTATGGTGATGGGTAGTGAATACGATTTGATTTGTATAAAATCAAAAGAATTCAAAACATATTGATTTTACAATTTATTTACCGGTTTAATTTATAAACAAGCTTTCATAACAACAAATTTTGTATAACTAAAAAAAATCTCTTCTATTATAAATAACTGTGTCTTGTTGCAATGTATTCTTCATCACATATTTTCGTATACAAGCAAGGTGGTGTATCCGGTATAACTTTAAAGTTATGAACTTTATCACAAGTATATTTGCTAGAAACGCGATATGCTTGGTAATGCTGACTGAAGACTATTGTCTCAAACTGTATCACGTGAAAGTAAATCAAACTGTCATTAATTAAGTATATACTTATTATTTTTTCAAACTGAAGCCCTTTACTAGTAAAATTTGTGATGCAGATTGTGCCAGCTGAATATTTTTTGTTGAATCTATATAAATATTTAAGTTTTACAGATTTGTTAAAGCTATTTTTCAATAGTTTTGAAAACTTTTCACAAGCATTCTCGTTATCGACTGGGCCTAATTCAATTTCTTTTGGTAAATGGCCAAATTCAATGTAATAACAAAAACTCAACTGATTTCTAATGGCAATACTATACGGCAACATAACATTAGAAGTTATTCCTACAGCTTTCTCTTTCAATTTTCGGTTCATCTGCTCGAATTTCATGCTGGAGTAATGGACCACTGGTCCGTTCAATCTTATTAATCGGGGATAGTGTAATAAGAAATGTAGTTTTGGTTTTAAATTACCAAACAAATCCAAAAATAATCGATTATGTTTTTGTATTAAGCCCTCAAGAGTTTGAATTTGGCCATCATCTAAGGAAGGACTAGATAAAAGACCTACAATATGTTTTAGACTTTTGTAGAGACTCCAGTGCTTACTTTCCGCTGGAATAAGATCACCAATCATCACTCCTAAGTATCGAGTCAAGCACAATAACTCGGCTGCAGATTGTTTAATTTTAATTTTGTTGTAGCCTTTCTTACTTACTTCAAAAAAAATTGGTCTAGGTTTGTTAGGTTTTGCCGCTTCGCTGTATGCAAACTTATCTATTCGAGTATTCAGAATATTAATATTAAATTTAGTTTTGTCCAGAGTATTTAAAAAATATTGTAAAATTTTTGCGAGAACGTATGCACAAATCCCCTCCCACACGTCGTGCATGACGTCATTGGCGAAATTTTTTGCTATATGATAATTTTTCATGGTGTTAAAAACGCACCGTTCTTTTACACCCGTGGTACTTGAATTATCTTCTTTAACATCACGTTCGTATGATTCTTCAGTTCTTATAATCTCTTTGTCTTCAAAAGTCATCATTTGAGTTTTTTTTTCTATCTGCGCGACAAATTCTCCAAAACATGTTCGAACTGAAAGACTCTGAAAATCCGCATATACAATTAACACCTAAATTGTCACCAAGTACTAGAACACACTCAAAAAAAATTGTTTTCTTCACACCATCAATTTCAATTTCGATTCCTTCTTCAGACAGAATTTTAACATCTTCAATGACTTTTTTAAATACAGCTTCATTACCACATATTTTAATATATATCACATGTACTATGGTCGAAACAAAAACATTACTTAATTTTGTGGCCAAATGAGATGGCAAACACGCTAAAGAAATATAAATTCCACCTAATTTTTGTTCACCAGCATGACTTCCTAGTGGATTCCGAGCTTCAAAGCCATCGAAATATAAGAAAATTGAAAAAATCAGGTCTATCGCGATATCATATTTATAAATCACTCTCCACAACTTGCCTTGAATAAAACAGCTTATTGAATCATTTTTTTCATTAGACATCTTAACGCCATAATTATACATTTCATTCTATAATCCAGGAATAGAAAAAATCGCCTTCAAAGTTTTGGGGAGGGAAACATGAGCTGTGAACATTTTTTTATCGGCTTTTAAGTTTGCACTCGTAGTATTCTCTTCAAAATCTTCATGCACGTAATCAACTTTTTTTTTTAATTCAAACAATGTTGGAGGTATATAAAAACTATTTTCTTCGTAAAATTTAAATCTCATGTATTCGGTGGAAAAATTTAAAAAAATGTTTTTATTTTCATTGAGCACATAATCGACTTTATAATAAAATTCTTCTTCTGCTTCATTTGTCACCTTTTTTTTTTACTTGCTCTTGAATACGAAATAATATTATGTTCGAAATGAAGTTATCGAATTGTTGTATAACACTATCAACAGCATTACGAGGTAATAAAGAATTATTATAAAGTTCAAGTGTAAATTTTAATAATTCTCGATCTAACGAAGGTGTCGATACTTTCAAAAGATCAATATTTCGATTCATCTTTGTGATGAAACAACTAGCAACAAAAAACATTTGATCAAATTCATATTTATATTTTACATAATATCTTTGTAAGTAGTAAATTTCACAAAATTAAAGTTTAGAAGAAAACGAAGGATGTATAAAATAAACGAGCACTCGCAGACTGATAACCAAAAGAAAATTCTTAAGTTGCTTTTCAAGCCAGGTACGACTGACCACAGAGTTGAGACTATTTACTAATAGTAAGGCAAGTTAATTGACTACGCCCACTTTTTGAATAAATATCGAGGGAAATTTTGAACGGGCTGATTTTTTGAGAAAGATTACTAACATAAAAGGTTTACAATTTTAGGCCACGGTCGTTAATAGGCCTCTGGATCATTCTTACCTGCAGCGATTTAAATTTTTTAATTTAATTACAAAAAACTTCATAATAAACATTTTGAATTAGACAATAAATTGTTGCCTTCCACACTGGGAAAAATGTGATCCGTAATCGAGCCACCCGTAGCGCTGTAATGGAATCGACAAGGTGGATCGTTTCTTCTCCACGGTGCAACAAATATGGCGCACGGTGTTGAAAATTTGCACCAGTACGTAGTACTAAATACCAAATCGCAGCCGATCGCAGCGCGTGCGTCAAATTCGGCTCACATATGAAGCAGTTACTGAGCGCGGCGTAGAGACATAACCTCTTCATTTTTGAGCCGTAACTCGAGCACATTTTTCCCAGTGCATACTCTTCCAAATTTTATTGATATGTTTCAATTAATTAATCAACACAATATCGTTTTAATATGTTTGAATGTTTAATAAAAACTTATAACGGCGGTTTTATTAATTACACATTTCTTTATTTATGTTACAACATGTATTTTAATTTCAATGTTCAGTCCAGCTCTACGTTAAAGTAAAAAAAAAAAAAAAAAAAAAAAAAAAAAAAATTCACATCAAATCCTCTATTTTTTTTTTATTGGATCTTGAACAGCTGCGTAAACGTTTGCATTCTTAATTGGTAATTCATGTACTTCACTTTCCAGAAATTGCCACACATGATTACTAATCTTTGGAAAAGCTTTGTGAAAAACTTTAACGCTCTGGAAGCACAAATTAATTGCAGACTTTAATGATTCCGCTGGAATTGATTTATTACCTACATTTACATAAAACGTCGCTGTGAAGTCTAATTTGTTTCCATAAGCAACAACAAAATATAGGTCCCAAACTAAATTATGGTCAGCATGAGTTTGTTTCAATCTCATACTTTGAGCTTCTAGATTTATTTTAAAATTATCGAATTCCTACAAAACAATAAAAACTATATTATAGAAAATTTAATTTAGTACAGAAATAATCATTGAATAACTTATGAAAAATATTAAGATAGAATAATAATATTCACCTTTATATGTATTATAAAGCTTTCAAATACTTGAACTCTGTCAGGACTCCAGTTTTCACCACCTTTTTTTGTTTTCGTAGTTTTTGGGAATCTTTTGAACAAATATGGCAGCGCTTGCAAAGCCACATAGTCTTTTTAATCTGAAAATTTTTATTGAAAAATATCTACAATTGCTGAACAATTATTTAATTTTAATTTCAAAGTAAATACAATATACCTAAAGGTATGTCTGCTAAATCATCTTTGAGCTTCTTGAACTCAGGAATTTTTTTTAATTCAGCAAGCTTCAGTATTTTTGGACAAATTAAAGACCAATTCTTGTTAAAATTCTCATCATTCTTTCCAAATATTGCTTCAAATCAGACTTAATCTGAAGAAGACAAAAAATAAAATTATAATAATTCATTAAAAAAATTTTGTTTCCATCTTTTTTTGAAACTATGAACAAAGTCAAACGTTTTTGAAAAAAAAAAATTTATATAAATTTATTACTAATTTAAATCCGTGTGAAGTTAACAGATTGGGAAGGGTCTCAAATATTGTGCTTTGGTTATTATTTTTATAAACAGTCTCTTTTCTTCAAGTGCTTCTGCCGCAGACCATGTGTTTAAATAAGTTTCATCAAAAACTGATTCTGGTTTTTTAAGCAACTGAAATTCTTCTGAGCATTCACGTTCGTCTGTACAAAATTCATGTGATTAATTTTTTTAAATCATAACACAAATTTCATCAATTAAAAAAAGTACCTGGCGTTTTTCGCTTTTTAGTGTTATTTAAAATAATTGCACCAGCATCTATACCTGTTTCTCTCATTGTTTCATAAGCAGATTGAAGGGATCCTCGAGCGTTATCAGAATCGTTTCTACACGAGTAAAAAGTTTCTTTTGATATTCTGGGGAATAGCTCGTGGGCCAAAATAGCGTATTTATTCAAGGTAGAAACTTTAATACTAAAGAAATAAATATTAGTAAATTTAAAGTGAAAAATAATCTCAGTCATATTATAAATCCACTAATTCACTTACTCGTATGACTTAGAAGTATAAACTTCATGGTATAATATGATTCTGGAAACTTTTTTCCAGGAGAATCTACGCTTCCGTTGACAATTTTGCAACATTTTCAAATTTTCTGGGTTGCTTTCAAAATCATAAGCCTTAAGCATCATCATACCTTCTCCATTGCTGGCTAAAATTTGATACACTGAGTTAGAACGCCTACTATCGTTTAACTCTGGAAAAAGATAACAAAATTGTAAGGTAAAATTATTGGATTAACTGAAAAATATTAACTGAATTTACCAAAAGTCTGCCTGTGGGTTTGAATCGAGCTATCTAAAGCTGAATTTACTGTGTCCTGCACACCATTACTAACTCCATCGCTGGCTAAAATATGATACACTGAGTTAGAACGCCTACTATCGTTTGACTTTGGAAAAAGATAACAAATTTGTAAGGTAAAATTATTGGATTAACTAAAAAATATTAACTGAATTTACCAAAAGTCTGCCTCTGGGTTTGAATCGAGCTATCTAAAGCTGGATTTACTGTGTCTTGCACACCAATACCAACATCCACAATGCTATTTGATTTACATAAATTTAAGGAACCTTCAGAAGTAGCAAACCCTTGATTTAATAAAAATTAAATATTATTTTCATGACAGTTCATTCAAGAGTAGTATTTGATTTAAACTTATAAGCAATAAAAAATATAATATTCAACAATTTCATAAGTCAATATCTTTTCACACAGAGTCAAAGTAACTTTTTTGGTCAATATTTTTCAAAACATTGTTTCAGTGACTTAGCGCTTGACCTATAAAAAATCAAGCATCAGTTTACAAAAAATAACTACATACTTTGCAGATAATTTTACAAAATCATACCAGTAATCATAACTGCAAATATTTGTGTAAAATACTTTCAGTTTTAAAGCATCTACTTGTAAGTATTGACAAAAAATTTTCAAATATTTACTTTTACTGCTTTAGACACAAAATATTAACTCATAAGTGTGGCGTGGAATCGCCCCAGAAATTTCTGTAACGTGGAAAATTTAAATTTTGGCGGTCTAAAGAAGGAGTTCGGTGGTAGTCCGGTAGACGGCAGGTTTTAGAGTTCGCCGCCCGGCTTCTTCTTCGGGCAGTAATTTATGTTCCGCGAATTAATCTTGGACTGGGAGTCGCGTAGAGTGGTCGCGACGGTGCCCTTTTATTTGGTGATTTTCGCGTTTGCCGGTCGTACGGTTTCCCGACAACGACCACGTGGGCGTCGGGATCGCGAGTGACTTGGCGAGGAGTGCGGAGGTCCCACGTGGAGCAGGGACGATTTTCCCAGAGCCGCCGCGTCCTCATCATCACGCCCGAGAGACGCCGATCACCGGAGATAGAGAGACCTGGACATCGATCACCGGAGTCGACTACAAGGTGGTCCCAGAAGAAGAGTTTCGTGAATGGGTAACCTGTACGAGTGCGGGAAATCTTGTTATCTGTGAGGTTTGTGAGTGCGAGGCCAGCGGGCCGTATTGCGTTTTCCCCTTGCCACGTCCTTTGATTTTCTTTATTAAATAGTCCGAAGAGAGAATTATAGTGTTTCGTTATTTATTGTAGCATACTTTTTCCCTTTCTTCCCGATTTCAGGTACCCGGAGCAGCACGATTAGCAGCAGGCCATCGAGTTCAGCGAGATTCCCACGACGACGAGTGAGCTGGCTGGGCCAAAGGCGCCCTTTGATAAATATTTGGCCCTTATTGTCTTTTCTTTTTGGGATAATTTTGAGGGTTTTGTTCGGGGTTAATTATAGGCATTTTATTTGTTATTTTCACCGGGTTCTAGTAGGAATTCCCGCGATATAAGAAATTATTCAATTCTCCAAAAGAAAGTACTTTGAAAAAAAAAAATTATAAGAAGAGATAAGGTATAATTTAATTATGTATAAAGGAGTCAGTGATGTGTTTTCTTTATTTTTTCATCAAAGTTGATAACAGTTGTTAATAATTGTCCATTGTTAAAAAATAGCGAAAAATTCTTCAGTGAAGTCTTGTTTTAGCGAATTATTTGTACACATAATAGTGTCTTGTAAATTAATAAACGGGATATCAAAGGTAAAAAATTGGTGGCTTGATAAAGAAACGAAAAATTCACATTGAGACTTAAAAGATTAAAATAAAAATTAATTAATTAATGCAAATCGTTACGATTGTTTACAAACTGAAATTCTTGGATTGGGAAGGATAGGTTAGGGTCAATTACATACTCTACATCCATGTTTTCCATACCTGTAGTGTATTCACGGTTATATTAAATTTTAATCGTTAAAAAAATATGTATCTTACATTAAAGGTGTTATATATAACTACTTACTTGTACATATAAAACTATGGTATAAAACTTTAGAAGAAATCACTCGATCACTGCTTATCACTGCTTTAAAAGTTCGAACTGCTGTTTAGTAGGACCGGAAAAAACGGGCACGGACGGGCAGAGTAGGCACCGATTAATCCGGTGATGGCCTGAGCGGCAGCGCTACTAAAGTCCGCACAATTCGAAAATTACCATTCGGCTGCCGTCTACAAAAATCATACTCCGAGCCGAATCTAGGTGATATCAACAAAGATGGCGGCGAGAATTTATTCGCTAGTTCGAGCGCGCAGATTCAAAATAAGTGTTTTCGATTTTTTAATTTCTTTCATTTACATAACGAATAATCTTGGAAATAATTATCAAATTAACTGTATACCCTAGACCTTAAACCCCAAAAACTCTGTGCGCCAAAATTCAACTAATTCATTTAAAAATAAACTAAAAATCCCCCAAGCTTCAAACCCACAAAACGCTGGGCATCCGAGTTTAATTTTTGAATAAGCTAATAATCCTCCAAGCTTAAAACCCACAAAACGCTGGGCTTCCGAGTTCAATTTAAAAAAAAAATATATAAATAAACTAAAAATCCCCCAAGCTTCAAACCCACAAAACGCTGGGCGTCCGAGTTTGATTTTTAAATAAAAAAATATAAATAAACTAATAATTCCCCACACAAAACACTAGACGTCCGAGTTTAATTATTTGAATCAAAAAAATAAATGAATAAACAAATCATTTCCCAAGCTTTAAACCCACAAATCGCTGGGCGTCCGAATTCAATTTTTAAATAAACAAATAAAAATGAACAAATATTCCCCCAAGCTTTAAACCCACAAAACAATGAGCGTCCGAATTTAATTTTTAAATAAACTATTAATCCCCCAAGCTTTAAACTCACAAAACGCTGGGCGTCCGAGTATAATTTAAAAAAAATAAATAAAAATAAACTAATAATCCCCCAAACTTTAAACACACAAAACGCTAGACGTCCAAGTTTAATTTTTTGAATAAAAAAAAAAAAAAATAAACTAATAATTCCCCAAACTTTAAACCCACAAAACGCTGAGCGTCCGAGTTCAATTTAAAAAAAAAAATATAAATGAACTAAAAATCCCCCAAGCTTCGAACCCACAAAACGCTGGGCGTCCGAGTTTGATTTTTGAATAACAAAATATAAAAAACTAATAATCCCCCAAGCTTTAATCCCACAAAACGCTGGGCGTTCGAGTTCAATTTTTAAATAAACTATAAATCCCCCAAGCTTCAAACCCACAAAACGCTGGGCGTCCGAGTATAATTTTGAAATAAAAAAAAAAATAAATCAACTAATAATCCCTCAAGTTTTAAACTTACCAAACGCTGGGCGTCTGAGTTTAATTTTTTGAATATAAAAATATAAATAAATTAAAAATCCCTTAAGCTTCAAACCCACAAAACGCTGGGCGTCAGAGTTCAATTAAAAAAAAAATATAAATAAACTAAAAATTCCCCAAGCTTCAAAACCAAGAAAACGCTGGGCGTCCGAATTCAATTTTTAAATAAACAATTATAAATAAACTAATAATCCCCCAAGCTCTAAGCCCACAAAATGCTGGGCATTCGAATTCAATTTTTCAATAAACTAATAATCCCCTAAGCTTCAAACTAACAAAACCTTGGGCGTTTTGTGGGTTCAAAGCTTGGTGGATTATTAGTTTATTTATATTTTTTTATTTAAAAATTGAATTCGGACGCCCAGCGTTTTGGGGCTTTAAAGCTTGGGGGATTATTAGTTTATTTATATATTTTAATTCAAAAAATTAAACTTGGACGCCCAGCGTCTTGGGGGTTTAATGCTTGGGGGATTATTAGTTTATTTATTTATTTTTATCCAAAAAATTATACTCGGGCGTCCAGCGTTTTGTGGGTTTAAAGCTTGGAGGACTTTTTTTTTTGTTTTTTTTTTTTTCATTTATTATGACTGAACATAAGTCCTTTATAAAAATTTACATATTAGTAGTATAAATATTTATATAAAATTAATATAAAATTTCACAATTATTTAAACTATTAACAGTATCTTACAAAGTTTTTAAATAAATTCTTTTTAAATAATTTCTGTTCAGATGAATTAGTAATTTCTTCTGGCAAGGCATAATAGTTTCTTCTTAGTCTATTTAATAACGAATAAAAATCATAATTTACTTTAGAATTATTTTCTACCAATGTTTTAGCTTTTCTAAGTTGATAATTTATTAATCTAGCTGGAAAGATTTCCTTCAATTAATCACAATTAAATTTATCATTTAGTATTTTCCATACAATTAGTACATCTTGATAATCATGGAAAAATTTTATGGAAGTAATTCCAAATTCCAAATGCCACTGGAATGTAGTTATGATCAAAGGGATGCATGGGTTTGTGATTTTTTAAAGCCAAATATCTAAGAAGTTTATGTTGTACTGACTCTAATTTATTTATGCTAAATTCTTGGTAAGGAGTCCATATTTGAACTCAATAATTCATTATAGGTAGAATCAACATTTTATAAAGACATAAAATAGTTTACTATTAGTTTATTTATATTTTTTTATTCAAAAATTAAACTCGGACGCCTATAGCGTTTTGTGGGTTTCAAGCTTGGGGGATTATTAGTTAATTTATTTATTTTTATTCAAAAAATTGAACACGGACGCCCAGAGTTTTGTGAGATTAAAGCTTGGGGGACTATTAGTTTATTTATATTTTTTTATTTAAAAATTGAACTCGTACGCCCAGCGTTTTGTGGGTTTGAAGCTTAGGGGATCATTAGTTTATTTAAAAATTGAACTCGGACGCACAGCGTTTTGTGGGTTTGAAGCTTGGGGGATTAAAAGTTTATTTATATTTTTTTATTTAAAAATTGAACTCAGATGCCCAGCCTTTTACGGGGTTTAAAGCTTGGGAGATTATTTGTTTATTTATATTTTTTGATTTAAAAAGTAAACTCGGACGCCCAGCGTTTTGTGGGTTTCAAGCTTGGGGAATTATTAGTTTATTTATATTTTTTATTTAAAAATAAAACTCGGACTCACAGCGTTTCGTGGGTTTAAAGCTTGGGAGATTATTAGTTTATCCATATTTTTTTTATTTAAAAATTAATATCGGACGCTCAGCGTTTTGTGGGTTTAAAGCTTGGGAGATTATTAGTTAATTTATTTAATTTTATTCAAAAAATTGAACTCGGACGCCCAGAGTTTTGTGGGATTAAAGCTTACGGAACTATTAGTTTATTAATATTTTTTTATTTAAAAATTAAACTCGGACGCCCAGCGTTTTGGGGGTTTGTAGCTTAGTGGTTTCTTAGTTTATTTATTTATTTTTATTCAAAAAATTAAACTCGGACGCCCATTGTTTTGTGGGTTTAAAGCATGGTGGAATATTAGTTTATTTTTATTTGTTTATTTAAAAATTGAATTCGGACGACCAGCGTTTTGTGGGTTCAAAGTTTGGGAGATTATTTATTTATTTATTTATTTTTATTTCAAAATTATACTCGGATGCCCAGCGTTTTGTGGGTTTAAAGCTTGGGGGATTAATAGTTTATTTAAAAATGGAATTTGGACGCCCATTGTTTTGTGGGTTTAAATCTTGGGATAATATTAGTTTATTTTTATTTGTTTATTTAAAAATTGAATTCGGACGCCCAGCGTTTTGTGGGTTTGAAGCTTGGGGGATTTTCAGTTTATTTATTTATTTATTTATTTTTTTAATTGAACTCGGACGCCCAGCGTTTTGTGGGTTTCAAGCTTGGGGGATTATTAGTTAATTTATTTATTTTTATTTAAAAAATTGAACTCGTACGCCCAGCGTTTTGTGGGTTTGAAGCTTAGGGGATCATTAGTTAATTACAAATTGAACTCGTACGCCCAGCGTTTTGTGGGTTTGAAGCTTAGTGGATCATTAGTTTATTTAAAAATTGAACTCGGACGCACAGTGTTTTGCTGGTTATAGCTTGGGGGATTATTAGTTTATTCGTTTTATTTTTTTTTCAAATTGAACTCGGAGGCCCAGCGTTTTGTGGGTTTAAAGCTTGGGAGATTATTTGTTTATTTATATTTTTTGATTTAAAAACTAAACTTGGATGCCCAGCATATTGTGGGTTTCAAGCTTGGGGAATTATTAGTTTATTTATTTATTTTTATTCAAAAAATTGAACTCGGACGCCCAGAGTTTTGTGGGTTTGAAGCTTAGGGGATCATTAGTTTATTTAAAAATTGAACCCGGACGCACAGCGTTTTGTGGGTTTAAAGCTTGGGGGATTATTAGTTTATTTATATTTTTTTTATTTAAAAATTGAACTCGGACGCCTAGCGTTTTGTGGGTTTCAAGCTTGGGGGATTATTAGTTAATTTATTTATTTTTATTCAAAAAATTGAACTCGGACGCCCAGAGTTTTGTGGGTTTGAAGCTTAGGGGATCATTAGTTTATTTAAAAATTGAACCCGGACGCACAGCGTTTTGTGGGTTTAAAGCTTGGGGGATTATTAGTTTATTTATATTTTTTTATTTAAAAATTGAACTCAGATGCCCAGCCTTTTACGGGGTTTAAAGCTTGGGAGATTATTTGTTTATTTATATTTTTTGATTTAAAAAGTAAACTCGGACGCCCAGCGTTTTGTGGGTTTCAAGCTTGGGGAATTATTAGTTTATTTATATTTTTTATTTAAAAATAAAACTCGGACTCACAGCGTTTTGTGGGTTTAAAGCTTGGGAGATTATTAGTTTATCCATATTTTTTTTATTTAAAAATTAATATCGGACGCTCAGCGTTTTGTGGGTTTAAAGCTTGGGAGATTATTAGTTAATTTATTTAATTTTATTCAAAAAATTGAACTCGGACGCCCAGAGTTTTGTGGGATTAAAGCTTACGGAACTATTAGTTTATTAATATTTTTTTATTTAAAAATTAAACTCGGACGCCCAGCGTTTTGGGGGTTTGTAGCTTAGAGGTTTCTTAGTTTATTTATTTATTTTTATTCAAAAAATTAAACTCGGACGCCCATTGTTTTGTGGGTTTAAAGCATGGTGGAATATTAGTTTATTTTTATTTGTTTATTTAAAAATTGAATTCGGACGACCAGCGTTTTGTGGGTTCAAAGTTTGGGAGATTATTTATTTATTTATTTATTTTTATTTCAAAATTATACTCGGATGCCCAGCGTTTTGTGGGTTCAAAGCTTGGTGGATTATTAGTTTATTTATATTTTTTTATTTAAAAATTGAATTCGGACGCCCAGCGTTTTGGGGCTTTAAAGCTTGGGGGATTATTAGTTTATTTATATATTTTAATTCAAAAAATTAAACTTGGACGCCCAGCGTCTTGGGGGTTTAATGCTTGGGGGATTATTAGTTTATTTATTTATTTTTATCCAAAAAATTATACTCGGGCGTCCAGCGTTTTGTGGGTTTAAAGCTTGGAGGACTTTTTTTTTTGTTTTTTTTTTTTTCATTTATTATGACTGAACATAAGTCCTTTATAAAAATTTACATATTAGTAGTATAAATATTTATATAAAATTAATATAAAATTTCACAATTATTTAAACTATTAACAGTATCTTACAAAGTTTTTAAATAAATTCTTTTAAAATAATTTCTGTTCAGATGAATTAGTAATTTCTTCTGGCAAGGCATAATAGTTTCTTCTTAGTCTATTTAATAACGAATAAAAATCATAATTTACTTTAGAATTATTTTCTACCAATGTTTTAGCTTTTCTAAGTTGATAATTTATTAATCTAGCTGGAAAGATTTCCTTCAATTAATCACAATTAAATTTATCATTTAGTATTTTCCATACAATTAGTACATCTTGATAATCATGGAAAAATTTTATGGAAGTAATTCCAAATTCCAAATGCCACTGGAATGTAGTTATGATCAAAGGGATGCATGGGTTTGTGATTTTTTAAAGCCAAATATCTAAGAAGTTTATGTTGTACTGACTCTAATTTATTTATGCTAAATTCTTGGTAAGGAGTCCATATTTGAACTCAATAATTCATTATAGGTAGAATCAACATTTTATAAAGACATAAAATAGTTTACTATTAGTTTATTTATATTTTTTTATTCAAAAATTAGACTCGGATGCCCAGAGTTTTGTGAGATTAAAGCTTGAGGGACTAATAGTTTATTTATATTTTTTTATTTAAAAATTGAACTCGTACGCCCAGCGTTTTGTGGGTTTGAAGCTTAGGGGATCATTAGTTTATTTAAAAATTGAACTCGGACGCACAGCGTTTTGTGGGTTTGAAGCTTGGGGGATTAAAAGTTTATTTATATTTTTTTATTTAAAAATTGAACTCAGATGCCCAGCCTTTTACGGGGTTTAAAGCTTGGGAGATTATTTGTTTATTTATATTTTTTGATTTAAAAAGTAAACTCGGACGCCCAGCGTTTTGTGGGTTTCAAGCTTGGGGAATTATTAGTTTATTTATATTTTTTATTTAAAAATAAAACTCGGACTCACAGCGTTTCGTGGGTTTAAAGCTTGGGAGATTATTAGTTTATCCATATTTTTTTTATTTAAAAATTAATATCGGACGCTCAGCGTTTTGTGGGTTTAAAGCTTGGGAGATTATTAGTTAATTTATTTAATTTTATTCAAAAAATTGAACTCGGACGCCCAGAGTTTTGTGGGATTAAAGCTTACGGAACTATTAGTTTATTAATAATTTTTTATTTAAAAATTAAACTCGGACGCCCAGCGTTTTGGGGGTTTGTAGCTTAGAGGTTTCTTAGTTTATTTATTTATTTTTATTCAAAAAATTAAACTCGGACGCCCATTGTTTTGTGGGTTTAAAGCATGGTGGAATATTAGTTTATTTTTATTTGTTTATTTAAAAATTGAATTCGGACGACCAGCGTTTTGTGGGTTCAAAGTTTGGGAGATTATTTATTTATTTATTTATTTTTATTTCAAAATTATACTCGGATGCCCAGCGTTTTGTGGGTTTAAAGCTTGGGGGATTAATAGTTTATTTAAAAATGGAATTTGGACGCCCATTGTTTTGTGGGTTTAAATCTTGGGATAATATTAGTTTATTTTTATTTGTTTATTTAAAAATTGAATTCGGACGCCCAGCGTTTTGTGGGTTTGAAGCTTGGGGGATTTTCAGTTTATTTATTTATTTATTTATTTTTTTAATTGAACTCGGACGCCCAGCGTTTTGTGGGTTTATAGTTTGGGGGATTATTAGTTTATCCATTTTTTTTTAATTTAAAAATTATACTCGGACGCCCAGCGTTTTGTGGGTTTCAAGCTTGGGGGATTATTAGTTAATTTATTTATTTTTATTTAAAAAATTGAACTCGTACGCCCAGCATTTTGTGGGTTTGAAGCTTAGGGGATCATTAGTTAATTACAAATTGAACTCGTACGCCCAGCGTTTTGTGGGTTTGAAGCTTAGTGGATCATTAGTTTATTTAAAAATTGAATTCGGACGCCCAGCGTTTTGTGGGTTTATAGTTTGGGGGATTATTAGTTTATCCATTTTTTTTTAATTTAAAAATTATACTCGGACGCCCAGCGTTTTGTGGGTTTCAAGCTTGGGGGATTATTAGTTAATTTATTTATTTTTATTTAAAAAATTGAACTCGTACGCCCAGCATTTTGTGGGTTTGAAGCTTAGGGGATCATTAGTTAATTACAAATTGAACTCGTACGCCCAGCGTTTTGTGGGTTTGAAGCTTAGTGGATCATTAGTTTATTTAAAAATTGAACTCGGACGCACAGTGTTTTGTGGGTTTAAAGCTTGGGGGATTATTAGTTTATTTATATTTTTTTATTTAAAAATTGAACTCAGATGCCCAGCCTTTTACGGGGTTTAAAGCTTGGGAGATTATTTGTTTATTTATATTTTTTGATTTAAAAAGTAAACTCGGACGCCCAGCGTTTTGTGGGTTTCAAGCTTGGGGAATTATTAGTTTATTTATTTATTTTTATTCAAAAAATTGAACTCGGACGCCCAGAGTTTTGTGGGTTTGAAGCTTAGGGGATCATTAGTTTATTTAAAAATTGAACCCGGACGCACAGCGTTTTGTGGGTTTAAAGCTTGGGGGATTATTAGTTTATTTATATTTTTTTATTTAAAAATTGAACTCAGATGCCCAGCCTTTTACGGGGTTTAAAGCTTGGGAGATTATTTGTTTATTTATATTTTTTGATTTAAAAAGTAAACTCGGACGCCCAGCGTTTTGTGGGTTTCAAGCTTGGGGAATTATTAGTTTATTTATATTTTTTATTTAAAAATAAAACTCGGACTCACAGCGTTTCGTGGGTTTAAAGCTTGGGAGATTATTAGTTTATCCATATTTTTTTTATTTAAAAATTAATATCGGACGCTCAGCGTTTTGTGGGTTTAAAGCTTGGGAGATTATTAGTTAATTTATTTAATTTTATTCAAAAAATTGAACTCGGACGCCCAGAGTTTTGTGGGATTAAAGCTTACGGAACTATTAGTTTATTAATATTTTTTTATTTAAAAATTAAACTCGGACGCCCAGCGTTTTGGGGGTTTGTAGCTTAGAGGTTTCTTAGTTCATTTATTTATTTTTATTCAAAAAATTAAACTCGGACGCCCATTGTTTTGTGGGTTTAAAGCATGGTGGAATATTAGTTTATTTTTATTTGTTTATTTAAAAATTGAATTCGGACGACCAGCGTTTTGTGGGTTCAAAGTTTGGGAGATTATTTATTTATTTATTTATTTTTATTTCAAAATTATACTCGGATGCCCAGCGTTTTGTGGGTTTAAAGCTTGGGGGATTAATAGTTTATTTAAAAATGGAATTTGGATGCCCATTGTTTTGTGGGTTTAAATCTTGGGATAATATTAGTTTATTTTTATTTGTTTATTTAAAAATTGAATTCGGTTGCCCAGCGTTTTGTGGGTTTGAAGCTTGGGGGATTTTCAGTTTATTTATTTATTTATTTATTTTTTTAATTGAACTCGGACGCCCAGCGTTTTGTGGGTTTATAGTTTGGGGGATTATTAGTTTATCCATTTTTTTTTAATTTAAAAATTATACTCGGACGCCCAGCGTTTTGTGGGTTTGAAGCTTAGGGGATCATTAGTTAATTACAAATTGAACTCGTACGCCCAGCGTTTTGTGGGTTTGAAGCTTAGGGGATCATTAGTTAATTACAAATTGAACTCGTACGCCCAGCGTTTTGTGGGTTTGAAGCTTAGTGGATCATTAGTTTATTTAAAAATTGAACTCGGACGCACAGTGTTTTGCTGGTTATAGCTTGGGGGATTATTAGTTTATTCGTTTTTTTTTTTTTCAAATTGAACTCGGAGGCCCAGCGTTTTGTGGGTTTAAAGCTTGGGAGATTATTTGTTTATTTATATTTTTTGATTTAAAAATTAAACTTGGATGCCCAGCATATTGTGGGTTTCAAGCTTGGGGAATTATTAGTTTATTTATTTATTTTTATTCAAAAAATTGAACTCGGACGCCCAGAGTTTTGTGGGTTTGAAGCTTAGGGGATCATTAGTTTATTTAAAAATTGAACTCGGACGCACAGCGTTTTGTGGGTTTAAAGCTTGGGGGATTATTAGTTTATTTATATTTTTTTTATTTAAAAATTGAACTCGGACGCCTAGCGTTTTGTGGGTTTCAAGCTTGGGGGATTATTAGTTAATTTATTTATTTTTATTCAAAAAATTGAACTCGGACGCCCAGAGTTTTGTGGGTTTCAAGCTTAGGGGATCATTAGTTTATTTAAAAATTGAACCCGGACGAACAGCGTTTTGTGGGTTTAAAGCTTGGGGGATTATTAGTTTATTTATATTTTTTTATTTAAAAATTGAACTCAGATGCCCAGCCTTTTACGGGGTTTAAAGCTTGGGAGATTATTTGTTTATTTATATTTTTTGATGAAAAAATTAAACTCGGACGCCTAGCGTTTCGTGGGTTCAAAGCTTGGGGGATTATTAGTTTATTTATATTTTTTTTATTTAAAAATTGAACTCGGACGCCTAGCGTTTTGTGGGTTTCAAGCTTGGGGAATTATTAGTTAATTTATTTATTTTTATTCAAAAAATTGAACTCGGACGCCCAGAGTTTTGTGGGTTTGAAGCTTAGGGGATCATTAGTTTATTTAAAAATTGAACCCGGACGCACAGCGTTTTGTGGGTTTAAAGCTTGGGGGATTATTAGTTTATTTATATTTTTTTATTTAAAAATTGAACTCAGATGCCCAGCCTTTTACGGGGTTTAAAGCTTGGGAGATTATTTGTTTATTTATATTTTTTGATTCAAAAAGTAAACTCGGACGCCCAGCGTTTTGTGGGTTTCAAGCTTGGGGAATTATTAGTTTATTTATATTTTTTATTTAAAAATAAAACTCGGACTCACAGCGTTTCGTGGGTTTAAAGCTTGGGAGATTATTAGTTTATCCATATTTTTTTTATTTAAAAATTAATATCGGACGCTCAGCGTTTTGTGGGTTTAAAGCTTGGGAGATTATTAGTTAATTTATTTAATTTTATTCAAAAAATTGAACTCGGACGCCCAGAGTTTTGTGGGATTAAAGCTTACGGAACTATTAGTTTATTAATATTTTTTTATTTAAAAATTAAACTCGGACGCCCAGCGTTTTGGGGGTTTGTAGCTTAGAGGTTTCTTAGTTCATTTATTTATTTTTATTCAAAAAATTAAACTCGGACGCCCATTGTTTTGTGGGTTTAAAGCATGGTGGAATATAAGTTTATTTTTATTTGTTTATTTAAAAATTGAATTCGGACGACCAGCGTTTTGTGGGTTCAAAGTTTGGGAGATTATTTATTTATTTATTTATTTTTATTTCAAAATTATACTCGGATGCCCAGCGTTTTGTGGGTTTAAAGCTTGGGGGATTAATAGTTTATTTAAAAATGGAATTTGGATGCCCATTGTTTTGTGGGTTTAAATCTTGGGATAATATTAGTTTATTTTTATTTGTTTATTTAAAAATTCAATTCGGTTGCCCAGCGTTTTGTGGGTTTGAAGCTTGGGGGATTTTCAGTTTATTTATTTATTTATTTATTTTTTTAATTGAACTCGGACGCCCAGCGTTTTGTGAGTTTATAGTTTGGGGGATTATTAGTTTATCCATTTTTTTTTAATTTAAAAATTATACTCGGACGCCCAGCGTTTTGTGGGTTTCAAGCTTGGGGGATTATTAGTTAATTTATTTATTTTTATTTAAAAAATTGAACTCGTACGCCCAGCGTTTTGTGGGTTTGAAGCTTAGGGGATCATTAGTTAATTACAAATTGAACTCGTACGCCCAGCGTTTTGTGGGTTTGAAGCTTAGTGGATCATTAGTTTATTTAAAAATTGAACTCGGACGCACAGTGTTTTGCTGGTTATAGCTTGGGGGATTATTAGTTTATTCGTTTTTTTTTTTTTCAAATTGAACTCGGAGGCCCAGCGTTTTGTGGGTTTAAAGCTTGGGAGATTATTTGTTTATTTATATTTTTTGATTTAAAAATTAAACTTGGATGCCCAGCATATTGTGGGTTTCAAGCTTGGGGAATTATTAGTTTATTTATTTATTTTTATTCAAAAAATTGAACTCGGACGCCCAGAGTTTTGTGGGTTTGAAGCTTAGGGGATCATTAGTTTATTTAAAAATTGAACCCGGACGCACAGCGTTTTGTGAGTTTAAAGCTTGGGGGATTATTAGTTTATTTATATTTTTTTTATTTAAAAATTGAACTCGGACGCCTAGCGTTTTGTGGGTTTCAAGCTTGGGGGATTATTAGTTAATTTATTTATTTTTATTCAAAAAATTGAACTCGGACGCCCAGAGTTTTGTGGGTTTGAAGCTTAGGGGATCATTAGTTTATTTAAAAATTGAACCCGGACGCACAGCGTCTTGTGGGTTTAAAGCTTGGGGGATTATTAGTTTATTTATATTTTTTTATTTAAAAATTGAACTCAGATGCCCAGCCTTTTACGGGGTTTAAAGCTTGGGAGATTATTTGTTTATTTATATTTATTGATGAAAAAATTAAACTCGGACGCCTAGCGTTTCGTGGGTTCAAAGCTTGGGGGATTATTAGTTTATTTATATTTTTTTTATTTAAAAATTGAACTCGGACGCCTAGCGTTTTGTGGGTTTCAAGCTTGGGGAATTATTAGTTAATTTATTTATTTTTATTCAAAAAATTGAACTAGGACGCCCAGAGTTTTGTGGGTTTGAAGCTTAGGGGATCATTAGTTTATTTAAAAATTGAACCCGGACGCACAGCGTTTTGTGGGTTTCAAGCTTGGGGGATTATTAGTTTATTTATATTTTTTTATTTAAAAATTGAACTCAGATGCCCAGCCTTTTACGGGGTTTAAAGCTTGGGAGATTATTTGTTTATTTATATTTTTTGATTTAAAAAGTAAACTCGGACGCCCAGCGTTTTGTGGGTTTCAAGCTTGGGGAATTATTAGTTTATTTATATTTTTTATTTAAAAATAAAACTCGGACTCACAGCGTTTCGTGGGTTTAAAGCTTGGGAGATTATTAGTTTATCCATATTTTTTTTATTTAAAAATTAATATCGGACGCTCAGCGTTTTGTGGGTTTAAAGCTTGGGAGATTATTAGTTAATTTATTTAATTTTATTCAAAAAATTGAACTCGGACGCCCAGAGTTTTGTGGGATTAAAGCTTACGGAACTATTAGTTTATTAATATTTTTTTATTTAAAAATTAAACTCGGACGCCCAGCGTTTTGGGGGTTTGTAGCTTAGAGGTTTCTTAGTTTATTTATTTATTTTTATTCAAAAAATTAAACTCGGACGCCCATTGTTTTGTGGGTTTAAAGCATGGTGGAATATTAGTTTATTTTTATTTGTTTATTTAAAAATTGAATTCGGACGACCAGCGTTTTGTGGGTTCAAAGTTTGGGAGATTATTTATTTATTTATTTATTTTTATTTCAAAATTATACTCGGATGCCCAGCGTTTTGTGGGTTTAAAGCTTGGGGGATTAATAGTTTATTTAAAAATGGAATTTGGACGCCCATTGTTTTGTGGGTTTAAATCTTGGGATAATATTAGTTTATTTTTATTTGTTTATTTAAAAATTGAATTCGGACGCCCAGCGTTTTGTGGGTTTGAAGCTTGGGGGATTTTTAGTTTATTTATTTATTTATTTATTTTTTTAATTGAACTCGGACGCCCAGCGTTTTGTGGGTTTATAGTTTGGGGGATTATTAGTTTATCCATTTTTTTTTAATTTAAAAATTATACTCGGACGCCCAGCGTTTTGTGGGTTTCAAGCTTGGGGGATTATTAGTTAATTTATTTATTTTTATTTAAAAAATTGAACTCGTACGCCCAGCGTTTTGTGGGTTTGAAGCTTAGGGGATCATTAGTTAATTACAAATTGAACTCGTACGCCCAGCGTTTTGTGGGTTTGAAGCTTAGTGGATCATTAGTTTATTTAAAAATTGAACTCGGACGCACAGTGTTTTGCTGGTTATAGCTTGGGGGATTATTAGTTTATTCGTTTTTTTTTTTTTTCAAATTGAACTCGGAGGCCCAGCGTTTTGTGGGTTTAAAGCTTGGGAGATTATTTGTTTATTTATATTTTTTGATTTAAAAATTAAACTTGGATGCCCAGCATATTGTGGGTTTCAAGCTTGGGGAATTATTAGTTTATTTATATTTTTTATTTAAAAATAAAACTCGGACTCACAGCGTTTCGTGGGTTTAAAGCTTGGGGGATTATTAGTTTATTTATATTTTTTTTATTTAAAAATTAAACTCTGACGCCCAGCGTTTTGTTAGTTTAAAGCTTGGGGAATTATTAGTTTTTTTTTTTTTTTTTTTTTTAAATTAATTTCGGACGCTTAGCGTTTTGTGGGTTTAAAGCTTGGGAGATTACTAGTTAATTTATTTATTTTTATTCTAAAAATTGAACTTGGACGCCCAGAGTTTTGTGGGATTAAAGCTTACGGAACTATTAGTTTATTAATATTTTTTTATTTAAAAATTAAACTCGGACGCCCAGCGTTTTGGGGGTTTGTAGCTTAGAGGTTTCTTAGTTTATTTATTTATTTTTATTCAAAAAATTAAACTCGGACGCCCATTGTTTTGTGGGTTTAAAGCATGGGGGAATATTAGTTAATTTTTATTTGTTTATTTAAAAATTGAATTCGGACGCCCAGCGTTTTGTGGGATCAAAGTTTGGGAGATTATTAGTTTATTTATTTATTTTTATTTCAAAATTATACTCGGATGCCCAGACTTTTGTGGGTTTGAAGCTTGGGGGATTAATATTTTATTTAAAAATGGAATTTGGAAGCCCATTGTTTTGTGGGTTTAAAGCATGGTGGAATATTAGTTTATTTTTATTTGTTTCTTCAAAAATTGAATTCGGACGACCAGCGTTTTGTGGGTTCAAAGTTTGGGAGATTATTTATTTGTTTATTTATTTTTATTTCAAAATTATACTCGGATGCCCAGCGTTTTGTGGGTTTAAAGCTTGGGGGATTAATAGTTTATTTAAAAATGGAATTTGGACGCCCATTGTTTTGTGGGTTTAAAGCTTGGGATAATATTAGTTTATTTTTATTTCTTTATTTAAAAATTGAATTCGGACGCCCAGCGTTTTGTGGGTTCAAAGTTTGGGAGATTATTTATTTATTTATTTATTTTTATTTCAAAATTATACTCGGATGCCCAGCGTTTTGTGGGTTTAAAGCTTGGGGGATTAATAGTTTATTTAAAAATGGAATTTGGACGCCCATTGTTTTGTGGGTTTAAATCTTGGGATAATATTAGTTTATTTTTATTTGTTTATTTAAAAATTGAATTCGGACGCCCAGCGTTTTGTGGGTTTGAAGCTTGGGGGATTTTTAGTTTATTTATTTATTTATTTATTCTTTTAATTGATCTCGGACGCCCAGCGTTTTGTGGGTTTATAGTTTGGGGGATTATTAGTTTATCCATTTTTTTTTAATTTAAAAATTATACTCGGACGCCCAGCGTTTTGTGGGTTTCAAGCTTGGGGGATTATTAGTTAATTTATTTATTTTTATTTAAAAAATTGAACTCGTACGCCCAGCGTTTTGTGGGTTTGAAGCTTAGGGGGATCATTAGTTAATTACAAATTGAACTCGTACGCCCAGCGTTTTGTGGGTTTGAAGCTTAGTGGATCATTAGTTTATTTAAAAATTGAACTTGGACGCACAGTGTTTTGCTGGTTATAGCTTGGGGGATTATTAGTTTATTCGTTTTTTTTTTTTTTCAAATTGAACTCGGAGGCCCAGCGTTTTGTGGGTTTAAAGCTTGGGAGATTATTTGTTTATTTATATTTTTTGATTTAAAAATTAAACTTGGATGCCCAGCATATTGTGGGTTTCAAGCTTGGGGAATTATTAGTTTATTTATATTTTTTATTTAAAAATAAAACTCGGACTCACAGCGTTTCGTGGGTTTAAAGCTTGGGGGATTATTAGTTTATTTATATTTTTTTTATTTAAAAATTAAACTCTGACGCCCAGCGTTTTGTTAGTTTAAAGCTTGGGGAATTATTAGTTTTTTTTTTTTTTTTTTTTTTAAATTAATTTCGGACGCTTAGCGTTTTGTGGGTTTAAAGCTTGGGAGATTACTAGTTAATTTATTTATTTTTATTCTAAAAATTGAACTTGGACGCCCAGAGTTTTGTGGGATTAAAGCTTACGGAACTATTAGTTTATTAATATTTTTTTATTTAAAAATTAAACTCGGACGCCCAGCGTTTTGGGGGTTTGTAGCTTAGAGGTTTCTTAGTTTATTTATTTATTTTTATTCAAAAAATTAAACTCGGACGCCCATTGTTTTGTGGGTTTAAAGCATGGGGGAATATTAGTTTATTTTTATTTGTTTATTTAAAAATTGAATTCGGACGCCCAGCGTTTTGTGGGTTCAAAGTTTGGGAGATTATTAGTTTATTTATTTATTTTTATTTCAAAATTATACTCGGATGCCCAGCCTTTTGTGGGTTTGAAGCTTGGGGGATTAATATTTTATTTAAAAATGGAATTTGGAAGCCCATTGTTTTGTGGGTTTAAAGCATGGTGGAATATTAGTTTATTTTTATTTGTTTATTTAAAAATTGAATTCGGACGACCAGCGTTTTGTGGGTTCAAAGTTTGGGAGATTATTTATTTGTTTATTTATTTTTATTTCAAAATTATACTCGGATGCCCAGCGTTTTGTGGGTTTAAAGCTTGGGGGATTAATAGTTTATTTAAAAATGGAATTTGGACGCCCATTGTTTTGTGGGTTTAAAGCTTGGGATAATATTAGTTTATTTTTATTTCTTTATTTAAAAATTGAATTCGGACGCCCAGCGTTTTGTGGGTTTGAAGCTTGGGGGATTTTTAGTTTATTTATTTATTTTTTTTCAAAAAATTAAACTCGGACGCCCATTGTTTTGTGGGTTTAAAGCATGGGGGAATATTAGTTTATTTTTATTTGTTTATTTATAAATCGAATTCGGACGACCAGCGTTTTGTGGGTTCAAAGTTTGGGAGATTATTTATTTATTTATTTATTTATTTTTATTTCAAAATTATACTCGGATGCCCAGCGTTTTGTGGGTTTAAAGCTTGGGGGATTAATAGTTTATTTAAAAATGGAATTTGGACGCCCATTGTTTTGTGGGTTTAAATCTTGGGATAATATTAGTTTATTTTTATTTGTTTATTTAAAAATTGAATTCGGACGCCCAGCGTTTTGTGGGTTTGAAGCTTGGGGGATTTTTAGTTTATTTATTTATTTATTTATTTTTTTAATTGAACTCGGACGCCCAGCGTTTTGTGGGTTTGAAGCTTGGGGGATTTTTAGTTTATTTATTTATTTATTTATTCTTTTAATTGAACTCGGACGCCCAGCGTTTTGTGGGTTTATAGTTTGGGGGATTATTAGTTTATCCATTTTTTTTTAATTAAAAAATTATACTCGGACGCCCAGCGTTTTGTGGGTTTCAAGCTTGGGGGATTATTAGTTAATTTATTTATTTTTATTTAAAAAATTGAACTCGTACGCCCAGCGTTTTGTGGGTTTGAAGCTTAGGGGGATCATTAGTTAATTACAAATTGAACTCGTACGCCCAGCGTTTTGTGGGTTTGAAGCTTAGTGGATCATTAGTTTATTTAAAAATTGAACTTGGACGCACAGTGTTTTGCTGGTTATAGCTTGGGGGATTATTAGTTTATTCGTTTTTTTTTTTTTCAAATTGAACTCGGAGGCCCAGCGTTTTGTGGGTTTAAAGCTTGGGAGATTATTTGTTTATTTATATTTTTTGATTTAAAAATTAAACTTGGATGCCCAGCATATTGTGGGTTTCAAGCTTGGGGAATTATTAGTTTATTTATATTTTTTATTTAAAAATAAAACTCGGACTCACAGCGTTTCGTGGGTTTAAAGCTTGGGGGATTATTAGTTTATTTATATTTTTTTTATTTAAAAATTAAATTCTGACAACCAGCGTTTTGTTAGTTTAAAGCTTGGGGAATTATTAGTTTTTTTTTTTTTTTTTAAATTAATTTCGGACGCTCAGCGTTTTGTGGGTTTAAAGCTTGGGAGATTATTAGTTAATTTATTTAATTTTATTCAAAAAATTGAACTCGGACGCCCAGAGTTTTGTGGGATTAAAGCTTACGGAACTATTAGTTTATTAATATTTTTTTATTTAAAAATTAAACTCGGACGCCCAGCGTTTTGGGCGTTTGTAGCTTAGAGGTTGCTTAGTTTATTTATTTATTTTTATTCAAAAAATTAAACTCGGACGCCCATTGTTTTGTGGGTTTAAAGCATGGTGGAATATTAGTTTATTTTTATTTGTTTATTTAAAAATTGAATTCGGACGACCAGCGTTTTGTGGGTTCAAAGTTTGGGAGATTATTTATTTATTTATTTATTTTTATTTCAAAATTATACTCGGATGCCCAGCGTTTTGTGGGTTTAAAGCTTGGGGGATTAATAGTTTATTTAAAAATGGAATTTGGACGCCCATTGTTTTGTGGGTTTAAATCTTGGGATAATATTAGTTTATTTTTATTTGTTTATTTAAAAATTGAATTCGGACGCCCAGCGTTTTGTGGGTTTGAAGCTTGGGGGATTTTTAGTTTATTTATTTACTTATTTATTTTTTTAATTGAACTCGGACGCCCAGCGTTTTGTGGGTTTATAGTTTGGGGGATTATTAGTTTATCCATTTTTTTTTAATTTAAAAATTATACTCGTACGCCCAGCGTTTTGTGGGTTTGAAGCTTAGGGGATCATTAGTTAATTACAAATTGAACTCGTACGCCCAGCGTTTTGTGGGTTTGAAGCTTAGTGGATCATTAGTTTATTTAAAAATTGAACTCGGAAGCACAGTGTTTTGCTGGTTATAGCTTGGGGGATTATTAGTTTATTCGTTTTTTTTTTTTCAAATTGAACTCGGAGGCCCAGCGTTTTGTGGGTTTAAAGCTTGGGAGATTATTTGTTTATTTATATTTTTTGATTTAAAAATTAAACTTGGATGCCCAGCATATTGTGGGTTTCAAGCTTGGGGAATTATTAGTTTATTTATATTTTTTATTTAAAAATAAAACTCGGACTCACAGCGTTTCGTGGGTTTAAAGCTTGGGGGATTATTAGTTTATTTATATTTTTTTTATTTAAAAATTAAACTCTGACGCCCAGCGTTTTGTTAGTTTAAAGCTTGGGGAATTATTAGTTTTTTTTTTTTTTTTTTTTTTTAAATTAATTTCGGACGCTTAGCGTTTTGTGGGTTTAAAGCTTGGGAGATTACTAGTTAATTTATTTATTTTTATTCTAAAAATTGAACTTGGACGCCCAGAGTTTTGTGGGATTAAAGCTTACGGAACTATTAGTTTATTAATATTTTTTTATTTAAAAATTAAACTCGGACGCCCAGCGTTTTGGGGGTTTGTAGCTTAGAGGTTTCTTAGTTTATTTATTTATTTTTATTCAAAAAATTAAACTCGGACGCCCATTGTTTTGTGGGTTTAAAGCATGGGGGAATATTAGTTTATTTTTATTTGTTTATTTAAAAATTGAATTCGGACGCCCAGCGTTTTGTGGGTTCAAAGTTTGGGAGATTATTAGTTTATTTATTTATTTTTATTTCAAAATTATACTCGGATGCCCAGCCTTTTGTGGGTTTGAAGCTTGGGGGATTAATATTTTATTTAAAAATGGAATTTGGAAGCCCATTGTTTTGTGGGTTTAAAGCATGGTGGAATATTAGTTTATTTTTATTTGTTTATTTAAAAATTGAATTCGGACGACCAGCGTTTTGTGGGTTCAAAGTTTGGGAGATTATTTATTTGTTTATTTATTTTTATTTCAAAATTATACTCGGATGCCCAGCGTTTTGTGGGTTTAAAGCTTGGGGGATTAATAGTTTATTTAAAAATGGAATTTGGACGCCCATTGTTTTGTGGGTTTAAAGCTTGGGATAATATTAGTTTATTTTTATTTCTTTATTTAAAAATTGAATTCGGACGCCCAGCGTTTTGTGGGTTTGAAGCTTGGGGGATTTTTAGTTTATTTATTTATTTTTTTTCAAAAAATTAAACTCGGACGCCCATTGTTTTGTGGGTTTAAAGCATGGGGGAATATTAGTTTATTTTTATTTGTTTATTTATAAATCGAATTCGGACGACCAGCGTTTTGTGGGTTCAAAGTTTGGGAGATTATTTATTTATTTATTTATTTATTTTTATTTCAAAATTATACTCGGATGCCCAGCGTTTTGTGGGTTTAAAGCTTGGGGGATTAATAGTTTATTTAAAAATGGAATTTGGACGCCCATTGTTTTGTGGGTTTAAATCTTGGGATAATATTAGTTTATTTTTATTTGTTTATTTAAAAATTGAATTCGGACGCCCAGCGTTTTGTGGGTTTGAAGCTTGGGGGATTTTTAGTTTATTTATTTATTTTTTTATTTTTTTAATTGAACTCGGACGCCCAGCGTTTTGTGAGTTTATAGTTTGGGGGATTATTAGTTTATCCATTTTTTTTTAATTTAAAAATTGTACTCGGACGCCCAGCGTTTTGTGGGTTTCAAGCTTGGGGGATTATGAGTTAATTTATTTATTTTTATTTAAAAAATTGAACTCGTACGCCCAGCGTTTTGTGGGTTTGAAGCTTAGGGGATCATTAGTTAATTACAAATTGAACTCGTACGCCCAGCGTTTTGTGGGTTTGAAGCTTAGTGGATCATTAGTTTATTTAAAAATTGAACTCGGACGCCCAGAGTTTTGTGGGATTAAAGCTTACGGAACTATTAGTTTATTAATATTTTTTTATTTAAAAATTAAACTCGGACGCCCAGCGTTTTGGGGGTTTGTAGCTTAGAGGTTTCTTAGTTTATTTATTTATTTTTATTCAAAAAATTAAACTCGGACGCCCATTGTTTTGTGGGTTTAAAGCATGGGGGAATATTAGTTTATTTTTATTTGTTTATTTAAAAATTGAATTCGGACGCCCAGCGTTTTGTGGGTTCAAAGTTTGGGAGATTATTAGTTTATTTATTTATTTTTATTTCAAAATTATACTCGGATGCCCAGCCTTTTGTGGGTTTGAAGCTTGGGGGATTAATATTTTATTTAAAAATGGAATTTGGAAGCCCATTGTTTTGTGGGTTTAAAGCATGGTGGAATATTAGTTTATTTTTATTTGTTTATTTAAAAATTGAATTCGGACGACCAGCGTTTTGTGGGTTCAAAGTTTGGGAGATTATTTATTTGTTTATTTATTTTTATTTCAAAATTATACTCGGATGCCCAGCGTTTTGTGGGTTTAAAGCTTGGGGGATTAATAGTTTATTTAAAAATGGAATTTGGACGCCCATTGTTTTGTGGGTTTAAAGCTTGGGATAATATTAGTTTATTTTTATTTCTTTATTTAAAAATTGAATTCGGACGCCCAGCGTTTTGTGGGTTTGAAGCTTGGGGGATTTTTAGTTTATTTATTTATTTTTTTTCAAAAAATTAAACTCGGACGCCCATTGTTTTGTGGGTTTAAAGCATGGGGGAATATTAGTTTATTTTTATTTGTTTATTTATAAATCGAATTCGGACGACCAGCGTTTTGTGGGTTCAAAGTTTGGGAGATTATTTATTTATTTATTTATTTATTTTTATTTCAAAATTATACTCGGATGCCCAGCGTTTTGTGGGTTTAAAGCTTGGGGGATTAATAGTTTATTTAAAAATGGAATTTGGACGCCCATTGTTTTGTGGGTTTAAATCTTGGGATAATATTAGTTTATTTTTATTTGTTTATTTAAAAATTGAATTCGGACGCCCAGCGTTTTGTGGGTTTGAAGCTTGGGGGATTTTTAGTTTATTTATTTATTTATTTATTTTTTTAATTGAACTCGGACGCCCAGCGTTTTGTGGGTTTATAGTTTGGGGGATTATTAGTTTATCCATTTTTTTTTAATTTAAAAATTATACTCGGACGGCCAGCGTTTTGTGGGTTTCAAGCTTGGGGGATTATTAGTTAATTTATTTATTTTTATTTAAAAAATTGAACTCGTACGCCCATTGTTTTGTGGGTTTAAAGCATGGGGGAATATTAGTTTATTTTTATTTGTTTATTTAGAAATTGAATTCGGACGCCCATCGTTTTGTGGGTTCAAAGTTTGGGAGATTATTAGTTTATTTATTCATTTTTATTTCAAAATTATACTCGGATGCCCAGCCTTTTGTGGGTTTAAAGCTTGGGGGATTAATAGTTTATTTAAAAATGGAATTTGGAAGCCCATTGTTTTGTGGGTTTAAAGCTTGGGATAATATTAGTTTATTTTTATTTCTTTATTTAAAAATTGAATTCGGACGCCCAGCGTTTTGTGGGTTTGAAGCTTGGGGGATTTTTAGTTTATTTATTTATTTTTTTATTTAAAAATCAAACTCGGACGCCCAGCGTTTTGTGGGTTTAAAGCTTGGGGGATTAATAGTTTATTTAAAAATGGAATTTGGAAGCCCATTGTTTTGTGGGTTTAAAGCTTGGGATAATATTAGTTTATTTTTATTTCTTTATTTAAAAAATTGAACTCGTACGCCCAGCGTTTTGTGGGTTTGAAGCTTAGGGGATCATTAGTTAATTACAAATTGAACTCGTACGCCCAGCGTTTTGTGGGTTTGAAGCTTAGTGGATCATTAGTTTATTTAAAAATTGAACTCGGACGCCCAGAGTTTTGTGGGATTAAAGCTTACGGAACTATTAGTTTATTAATATTTTTTTATTTAAAAATTAAACTCGGACGCCCAGCGTTTTGGGGGTTTTTAGCTTAGAGGTTTCTTAGTTTATTTATTTATTTTTATTCAAAAAATTAAACTCGGACGCCCATTGTTTTGTGGGTTTAAAGCATGGTGGAATATTAGTTTATTTTTATTTGTTTATTTAAAAATTGAATTCGGACGACCAGCGTTTTGTGGGTTCAAAGTTTGGGAGATTATTTATTTATTTATTTATTTTTATTTCAAAATTATACTCGGATGCCCAGCGTTTTGTGGGTTTAAAGCTTGGGGGATTAATAGTTTATTTAAAAATGGAATTTGGACGCCCATTGTTTTGTGGGTTTAAATCTTGGGATAATATTAGTTTATTTTTATTTGTTTATTTAAAAATTGAATTCGGACGCCCAGCGTTTTGTGGGTTTGAAGCTTGGGGGATTTTTAGTTTATTTATTTATTTATTTATTTTTTTAATTGAACTCGGACGCCCAGCGTTTTGTGGGTTTATAGTTTGGGGGATTATTAGTTTATCCATTTTTTTTTAATTTAAAAATTATACTCGGACGCCCAGCGTTTTGTGGGTTTCAAGCTTGGGGGATTATTAGTTAATTTATTTATTTTTATTTAAAAAATTGAACTCGTACGCCCATTGTTTTGTGGGTTTAAAGCATGGGGGAATATTAGTTTATTTTTATTTGTTTATTTAGAAATTGAATTCGGACGCCCATCGTTTTGTGGGTTCAAAGTTTGGGAGATTATTAGTTTATTTATTCATTTTTATTTCAAAATTATACTCGGATGCCCAGCCTTTTGTGGGTTTAAAGCTTGGGGGATTAAAAGTTTATTTAAAAATGGAATTTGGAAGCCCATTGTTTTGTGGGTTTAAAGCTTGGGATAATATTAGTTTATTTTTATTTCTTTATTTAAAAATTGAATTCGGACGCCCAGCGTTTTGTGGGTTTGAAGCTTGGGGGATTTTTAGTTTATTTATTTATTTTTTTATTTAAAAATCAAACTCGGACGCCCAGCGTTTTGTGGGTTTAAAGCTTGGGGGATTAATAGTTTATTTAAAAATGGAATTTGGAAGCCCATTGTTTTGTGGGTTTAAAGCTTGGGATAATATTAGTTTATTTTTATTTCTTTATTTAAAAAATTGAACTCGTACGTTCAGCGTTTTGTGGGTTTGAAGCTTAGGGGATCATTAGTTAATTACAAATTGAACTCGTACGCCCAGCGTTTTGTGGGTTTGAAGCTTAGTGGATCATTAGTTTATTTAAAAATTGAACTCGGACGCCCAGAGTTTTTTGGGATTAAAGCTTACGGAACTATTAGTTTATTAATATTTTTTTATTTAAAAATTAAACTCGGACGCCCAGCGTTTTGGGGGTTTGTAGCTTAGAGGTTTCTTAGTTTATTTATTTATTTTTATTCAAAAAATTAAACTCGGACGCCCATTGTTTTGTGGGTTTAAAGCATGGTGGAATATTAGTTTATTTTTATTTGTTTATTTAAAAATTGAATTCGGACGACCAGCGTTTTGTGGGTTCAAAGTTTGGGAGATTATTTATTTATTTATTTATTTTTATTTCAAAATTATACTCGGATGCCCAGCGTTTTGTGGGTTTAAAGCTTGGGGGATTAATAGTTTATTTAAAAATGGAATTTGGACGCCCATTGTTTTGTGGGTTTAAATCTTGGGATAATATTAGTTTATTTTTATTTGTTTATTTAAAAATTGAATTCGGACGCCCAGCGTTTTGTGGGTTTGAAGCTTGGGGGATTTTTAGTTTATTTATTTATTTATTTATTTTTTTAATTGAACTCGGACGCCCAGCGTTTTGTGGGTTTATAGTTTGGGGGATTATTAGTTTATCCATTTTTTTTTAATTTAAAAATTATACTCGGACGCCCAGCGTTTTGTGGGTTTCAAGCTTGGGGGATTATTAGTTAATTTATTTATTTTTATTTAAAAAATTGAACTCGTACACCCATTGTTTTGTGGGTTTAAAGCATGGGGGAATATTAGTTTATTTTTATTTGTTTATTTAGAAATTGAATTCGGACGCCCATCGTTTTGTGGGTTCAAAGTTTGGGAGATTATTAGTTTATTTATTCATTTTTATTTCAAAATTATACTCGGATGCCCAGCCTTTTGTGGGTTTAAAGCTTGGGGGATTAATAGTTTATTTAAAAATGGAATTTGGAAGCCCATTGTTTTGTGGGTTTAAAGCTTGGGATAATATTAGTTTATTTTTATTTCTTTATTTAAAAATTGAATTCGGACGCCCAGCGTTTTGTGGGTTTGAAGCTTGGGGGATTTTTAGTTTATTTATTTATTTTTTTATTTAAAAATCAAACTCGGACGCCCAGCGTTTTGTGGGTTTCAAGCTTGGGGGATTAATAGTTTATTTAAAAATGGAATTTGGAAGCCCATTGTTTTGTGGGTTTAAAGCTTGGGATAATATTAGTTTATTTTTATTTCTTTATTTAAAAAATTGAACTCGTACGTTCAGCGTTTTGTGGGTTTGAAGCTTAGGGGATCATTAGTTAATTACAAATTGAACTCGTACGCCCAGCGTTTTGTGGGTTTGAAGCTTAGTGGATCATTAGTTTATTTAAAAATTGAACTCGGACGCCCAGAGTTTTGTGGGATTAAAGCTTACGGAACTATTAGTTTATTAATATTTTTTTATTTAAAAATTAAACTCGGACGCCCAGCGTTTTGGGGGTTTGTAGCTTAGAGGTTTCTTAGTTTATTTATTTATTTTTATTCAAAAAATTAAACTCGGACGCCCATTGTTTTGTGGGTTTAAAGCATGGTGGAATATTAGTTTATTTTTATTTGTTTATTTAAAAATTGAATTCGGACGACCAGCGTTTTGTGGGTTCAAAGTTTGGGAGATTATTTATTTATTTATTTATTTTTATTTCAAAATTATACTCGGATGCCCAGCGTTTTGTGGGTTTAAAGCTTGGGGGATTAATAGTTTATTTAAAAATGGAATTTGGACGCCCATTGTTTTGTGGTTTTAAATCTTGGGATAATATTAGTTTATTTTTATTTGTTTATTTAAAAATTGAATTCGGACGCCCAGCGTTTTGTGGGTTTGAAGCTTGGGGGATTTTTAGTTTATTTATTTATTTATTTATTTTTTTAATTGAACTCGGACGCCCAGCGTTTTGTGGGTTTATAGTTTGGGGGATTATTAGTTTATCCATTTTTTTTTAATTTAAAAATTATACTCGGACGCCCAGCGTTTTGTGGGTTTCAAGCTTGGGGGATTATTAGTTAATTTATTTATTTTTATTTAAAAAATTGAACTCGTACGCCCATTGTTTTGTGGGTTTAAAGCATGGGGGAATATTAGTTTATTTTTATTTGTTTATTTAGAAATTGAATTCGGACGCCCATCGTTTTGTGGGTTCAAAGTTTGGGAGATTATTAGTTTATTTATTCATTTTTATTTCAAAATTATACTCGGATGCCCAGCCTTTTGTGGGTTTAAAGCTTGGGGGATTAATAGTTTATTTAAAAATGGAATTTGGAAGCCCATTGTTATGTGGGTTTAAAGCTTGGGATAATATTAGTTTATTTTTATTTCTTTATTTAAAAATTGATTTCGGACGCCCAGCGTTTTGTGGGTTTGAAGCTTGGGGGATTTTTAGTTTATTTATTTATTTTTTTATTTAAAAATCAAACTCGGACGCCCAGCGTTTTGTGGGTTTCAAGCTTGGGGGATTATTAGTTAATTTATTTATTTTTATTTAAAAAATTGAACTCGTACGCCCAGCGTTTTGTGGGTTTGAAGCTTAGGAGATCATTAGTTAATTACAAATTGAACTCGTACGCCCAGCGTTTTGTGGGTTTGAAGCTTAGTGGATCATTAGTTTATTTAAAAATTGAACTCGGACGCACAGTGTTTTGCTGGTTATAGCTTGGGGGATTATTAGTTTATTCGTTTTTTTTTTTTTTCAAATTGAACTCGGAGGCCCAGCGTTTTGTGGGTTTAAAGCTTGGGAGATTATTTGTTTATTTATATTTTTTGATTTAAAAATTAAACTTGGATGCCCATCATATTGTGGGTTTCAAGCTTGGGGAATTATTAGTTTATTTATATTTTTTATTTAAAAATGAAACTCGGACTCACAGCGTTTCGTGGGTTTAAAGCTTGGGGGATTATTAGTTTATTTATATTTTTTTTATTTAAAAATTAAACTATGACGCCCAGCGTTTTGTTAGTTTAAAGCTTGGGGAATTATTAGTTTGTTTTTTTTTTTTTTTTAAATTAATTTCGGACGCTTAGCGTTTTGTGGGTTTAAAGCTTGGGAGATTACTAGTTAATTTATTTATTTTTATTCTAAAAATTGAACTTGGACGCCCAGAGTTTTGTGGGATTAAAGCTTACGGAACTATTAGTTTATTAATATTTTTTTATTTAAAAATTAAACTCGGACGCCCAGCGTTTTGGGGGTTTGTAGCTTAGAGGTTTCTTAGTTTATTTATTTATTTTTATTCAAAAAATTAAACTCGGACGCCCATTGTTTTGTGGGTTTAAAGCATGGGGGAATATTAGTTTATTTTTATTTGTTTATTCAAAAATTGAATTCTGACGCCCAGCGTTTTGTGGGTTCAAAGTTTGGGAGATTATTTATTTGTTTATTTATTTTTATTTCAAAATTATACTCGGATGCCCAGCGTTTTGTGGGTTTAAAGCTTGGGGGATTAATAGTTTATTTAAAAATGGAATTTGGACGCCCATTGTTATGTGGGTTTAAAGCTTGGGATAATATTAGTTTATTTTTATTTCTTTATTTAAAAATTGATTTCGGACGCCCAGCGTTTTGTGGGTTTGAAGCTTGGGGGATTTTTAGTTTATTTATTTATTTTTTTATTTAAAAATCAAACTCGGACGCCCAGCGTTTTGTGGGTTTCAAGCTTGGGGGATTATTAGTTAATTTATTTATTTTTTTATTTAAAAATCAAACTCGGACGCCCAGCGTTTTGTGGGTTTCAAGCTTGGGGGATTATTAGTTAATTTATTTATTTTTATTTAAAAAATTGAACTCGTACGCCCAGCGTTTTGTGGGTTTGAAGCTTAGGAGATCATTAGTTAATTACAAATTGAACTCGTACGCCCAGCGTTTTGTGGGTTTGAAGCTTAGTGGATCATTAGTTTATTTAAAAATTGAACTCGGACGCACAGTGTTTTGCTGGTTATAGCTTGGGGGATTATTAGTTTATTCGTTTTTTTTTTTTTTCAAATTGAACTCGGAGGCCCAGCGTTTTGTGGGTTTAAAGCTTGGGAGATTATTTGTTTATTTATATTTTTTGATTTAAAAATTAAACTTGGATGCCCATCATATTGTGGGTTTCAAGCTTGGGGAATTATTAGTTTATTTATATTTTTTATTTAAAAATGAAACTCGGACTCACAGCGTTTCGTGGGTTTAAAGCTTGGGGGATTATTAGTTTATTTATATTTTTTTTATTTAAAAATTAAACTTGGATGCCCATCATATTGTGGGTTTCAAGCTTGGGGAATTATTAGTTTATTTATATTTTTTATTTAAAAATGAAACTCGGACTCACAGCGTTTCGTGGGTTTAAAGCTTGGGGGATTATTAGTTTATTTATATTTTTTTTATTTAAAAATTAAACTATGACGCCCAGCGTTTTGTTAGTTTAAAGCTTGGGGAATTATTAGTTTGTTTTTTTTTTTTTTTTAAATTAATTTCGGACGCTTAGCGTTTTGTGGGTTTAAAGCTTGGGAGATTACTAGTTAATTTATTTATTTTTATTCTAAAAATTGAACTTGGACGCCCAGAGTTTTGTGGGATTAAAGCTTACGGAACTATTAGTTTATTAATATTTTTTTATTTAAAAATTAAACTCGGACGCCCAGCGTTTTGGGGGTTTGTAGCTTAGAGGTTTCTTAGTTTATTTAAAAATTGAACTCGGACGCACAGTGTTTTGCTGGTTATAGCTTGGGGGATTATTAGTTTATTCGTTTTTTTTTTTTTTCAAATTGAACTCGGAGGCCCAGCGTTTTGTGGGTTTAAAGCTTGGGAGATTATTTGTTTATTTATATTTTTTGATTTAAAAATTAAACTTGGATGCCCATCATATTGTGGGTTTCAAGCTTGGGGAATTATTAGTTTATTTATATTTTTTATTTAAAAATGAAACTCGGACTCACAGCGTTTCGTGGGTTTAAAGCTTGGGGGATTATTAGTTTATTTATATTTTTTTTATTTAAAAATTAAACTTGGATGCCCATCATATTGTGGGTTTCAAGCTTGGGGAATTATTAGTTTATTTATATTTTTTATTTAAAAATGAAACTCGGACGCCCATTGTTTTGTGGGTTTAAAGCATGGGGGAATATTAGTTTATTTTTATTTGTTTATTCAAAAATTGAATTCTGACGCCCAGCGTTTTGTGGGTTCAAAGTTTGGGAGATTATTTATTTGTTTATTTATTTTTATTTCAACATTATACTCGGATGCCCAGCCTTTTGTGGGTTTGAAGCTTGGGGGATTAATATTTTATTTAAAAATGGAATTTGGAAGCCCATTGTTTTGTGGGTTTAAAGCATGGTGGAATATTAGTTTATTTTTATTTGTTTATTTAAAAATTGAATTCGGACGACCAGCGTTTTGTGGGTTCAAAGTTTGGGAGATTATTTATTTGTTTATTTATTTTTATTTCAAAATTATACTCGGATGCCCAGCGTTTTGTGGGTTTAAAGCTTGGGGGATTAATAGTTTATTTAAAAATGGAATTTGGACGCCCATTGTCTTGTGGGTTTAAAGCTTGGGATAATATTAGTTTATTTTTATTTCTTTATTTAAAAATTGAATTCGGACGCCCAGCGTTTTGTGGGTTTGAAGCTTGGGGGATTTTTAGTTTATTTATTTATTTTTATTCAAAAAATTAAACTCGGACGCCCATTGTTTTGTGGGTTTAAAGCATGGGGGAATATTAGTTTATTTTTATTTGTTTATTTAGAAATTGAATTCGGACGCCCAGCGTTTTGTGGGTTCAAAGTTTGGGAGATTATTAGTTTATTTATTCATTTTTATCTCAAAATTATACTCGGATGCCCAGCCTTTTGTGGGTTTAAAGCTTGGGGGATTAATAGTTTATTTAAAAATGGAATTTGGAAGCCCATTGTTTTGTGGGTTTAAAGCTTGGGATAATATTAGTTTATTTTTATTTCTTTATTTAAAAATTGAATTCGGACGCCCAGCGTTTTGTGGGTTTGAAGCTTGGGGGATTTTTAGTTTATTTATTTATTTTTTTATTTAAAAATCAAACTCGGACGCCCAGCGTTTTGTGGGTTTGAAGCTTGGGGGATTTTTAGTTTATTTATATTTTTATTTTTTAAATTGATCTCGGAGGCCCAGCGTTTTGTGGGTTTAAAGTTTGGGGGATTATTAGTTTATTTATTTTTTTTTTAATTTAAAAATTATACATGGACGCCCAGCGTTTTGTGGGTTTGAAGCTTGGGGGATTTTTAGTTTATTTTTAAATGAATTAGTTGAATTTTGGCGCACAGAGTTTTTGGGGTTTAAGGTCTAGGATATACAGTTAATTTGATAATTAATTCCAAGATTATTCGTTGTGTAAATGAAAGAAATTAAAAAATCGAAAACACTTATTTTGAATCTGCGCGCTCGAACTAGCGAATAAATCTTCGCTGCCATCTTTGTTGATATCACCTAGATTCGGCTCGGAGTATGATTTTTGTAGACGGCAGCCGAATGGTAATTTTCAAATTGTGCGGACTTTAGCAGCGCTGTTGGGCGGTTTCGGTACATTCAACCGTTGCGCGCCGCGAGCGATACCCGATTTATACGGGGCTACTTTCAGACTGAATTTTACGGTCATTTTTCTCTCCGTGCATGCATACAATTACTCCTATCGTTGTGTTTAGCCTTGTAACATAACTACTGTCCCTTTAGTTTTGCTCACCTTCGTTCCTACCTCTGTGACTTCCCTGATTTTTATTCTTGTACTTTCCACTTTTGCAACTTAGGTTACTACTGATTCAATTTTTCTTGTTCTTACATCTGCTTGTACTTCTATGCTTACTCTGTTGCTACCTTTTTTCTACTTAACCCATTAAGTCCCAGGATTTTTTAAATTTTTCTTGTACTTTGAGCTCTGGAATTTTGATGTTAACGATAAAAAATATTTTCAAAAAGACCATATACGACTATTTTCGGGTATGCTCTACACGATGGTGTGGTTTAAAAAAGTCAAAAATGTCATTTTTAATTGTTAATTAACAAATTAAAAAAAAAAAACTCAATTTTTTGCTGCATTTTTTTTTTTATGAATTTTTTCAGTTGAATTTTTTTTTTTTTTTTTTCAAAAATGTGATCAGAGGTGATCACGATACTTGAAATTTACGGTAGGATTTTTTTTTTTATAAAAATCTTTTTTAACAAAATGGCGGCCATAAAACGAAGTCGAAAATCTCGAATTTTTCGTTTTATTCACTTTTGTCATGTTTATTCCTTGAAATCGCACAAGTATTTAACGTTTACTGCTATTTTTGTTGGAAAAGTCAAAATAATTGTACAAAGAAGCATAAAAATTGTAATACTTATAAAATATTCATTGTTAGGTTATGAGAGGTGATTTTTACAGGATTTCAGTAGGGTCCGCGGTGACCCAAACAGAGTTATTCGGAAACTTCCAACTGAAAAACGAAATGTATCAAAAAAAGAACTAATGTGGATGTATTTATTGTTGATTTTAATTGCTTAAACATTATTTATTTAAACAATTGAAAAAATTTTGACAATAAAAAACCATTTTTTGAATCAAGTAAATAAAACGAAAAATTCGAGATTTTCGACTTCGTTTTATGGCCGCCATTTTGTTAAAAAAGATTTTTATTAAAAAAAAAATCCTATCGTAAATTTCAAGTATCGTGATCACCTCTGATTACATTTTTGGAAAAAAAAAAAAAAAAAATTCAACTGAAAAAATTCATAAAAAAAAAATGCAGCAAAAAATTGAGTTTTTTTTAAAATTTGTTAATTAACAATTGAAAATGACATTTTTGATTTTTTTAAACTACACCATCGTGTAGAGCATACCCGAAAATAGTGGTATATCGTCTTTTTGAAAATATTTTTTATCGTTTTCATCAAAATTCCAGAGCTCAAAGTACAAGAAAAATTTAAAAAATTCTGGGACTTCATGGGTTAACGTCAACTTTCAACGTATCCTTTTTGTTACTAATGTGTCCGATCCTGTGCTAACCCTCGTACTTACCCACTTGCCCACTAGGCCAGGGCTTAATTTTTTTTTATTTTTTTTTTTCATGTTCTCCCGGCGGAAATAGTTTTTAAATACCTAAAAACTGATGCTCAAACCAAGAAAATGTTATTCGGAACGTTTTAACACGTGCCTCAAAGCACCTGAACTTTCTTATGGGATTTGCGTGTAAAAAAGAGGTAAAAACATTAAACCGCGGTTCTCTGGGTAAAAATCATCGATTTTTAAATTTGAAACGACATAAATCGATGTAAAATTTCCCGCGTAATCTAATGGAACCATTGTTTTTTACCGTTCTAGTCTTAAAAAAATTTTACGAGCCAAAAACAGCCAATAATCGAAAAAATATCAGTCTAAATAATATTATTACACGTGAAAATGATGAAAAATATCGTTTTTAATATTTTAAACGACATATATCGATGTAAAATTTCCCGCTAAATCTCTCTGTCTACCTCATTACTGATGTCTACTGTTGTTGTGGCCCCTGTTTGTTGTTTGGGAGTGTTGGGCCACCCGACGCTCCCGCCTTGGCGTTTCCCAGCAAGGCTAACAACTTTGAACAATTTTCACGGTTTCTCACTGTAACACCCTTTGCACTACAAACTTTACAACTTGTTACCTGGGCTCAATGAGCAACTATTTGCAAAATGTCCAGTCTATCTGCATTTATAGCAGCATAGATCTGAGCATTCACAAATCTGATGACCAGGTCCTCCACAAATTCGACAGTTACCCATTGGTCTTCCTTCACCTTGAGTTTGTTGTTGTCGTAATTGTTGTTGTTGATTTGGTGGCCTCATTTGTTGTTGTCTATTTCTGCTTTGTTGGATAAACTGGTTGTTCGGCCAGCTATTTTGATGGTTGACGTTGTTCTGTCTATTTTGCCAGTTTGGTTGTTTACCTAACTGGTTACTTTACACCTGAATACCTGCTACTTCATTTTTATGACCTTGAATTAGACTGTCTACATATTTGTTCTTTTTGTTTTTCTTTTTCGCCTTCTTATCCTCGCCACTCACCGCCGGGACTTCATTTACTGCAGCTACTTTGCTTTTCGTTCTTGTAAATGCTGCTATAGGTATCCGGCATTTGTCTTTGGTTGGTGGTCCTACAAATCTGTTACAATCCTCCTTCTGTCTTTCGTATTTTCTTCCGTATTGTTCCAAATCGTCTACCGCGTCTACTCTTTTGTTATCCAAGTACCACTTGTGTTCAGGCTGCGACCCTCTTCTTATTATGTCTATCTGTTCGTCTTCCTCCAGAGGACGCTTCAAATATTTAAATAGGACTCCCAGACAAGTTATGTAATTCGAGATTGTTTCTCCTTTGCCTTGAGTACTATTTTTTATCTCATCCATGACCTCATACTGTGAGTATTGGCCAATAAAGTTTCTCTGGAACGCCTTTTTAAACTCATGCCACGTTTCAATCTTCAAAATCGTCGTGTCGTACCATCTCAGGGCCTGATCTTCCATCACACTCGCTACTGCGTTTATTATTTGAGTGTCCGACATGTTACTATTCCGTCTACACCTGTCTAGCTTGTTAAGGAATTACTCTGGGTTTTCTTTCCCCTCATCCCCTGAGAATTTTAAATTCCAATCTTTCAAGATTCTCACACTATTGATATTGCCAGACTGTGTATACCCGTGTCTACGATGTCTTATTGGTGATCGGCTGTCTGACGATGAATTGCTGCGATTTCGTCTTGAGACGTGTCTATATTCTCTCGAACTGGATCTACTGCGATAATTTTGTCTACGTCTACTATGTTCTCTATCACATCTATGGCCTCGGATCTACGACCCATGACGACGTTCCTCAGATGAAGAAGACGATCGGTGTCGATGGCCTCGTAGTCTACTATTGACTCTTCTATGACTCCGTTCTCGTGACGATGAATCCCTTCTTTTATTGCTGGATGGAGATCCGTGACGATTATGTCGAGTCGCAGAAGTTCGCAGTTTACTACGATATGAATGCTTCTGTTTTAATTCTTTGGACCTTGACCTTCGATATCTTCTATCTTGAGAACTGTGATCATGTTCCCGAGATTTAATGTTGCCATGACGTCTCTCCCGCGACGTGGATTTATATCTCTTGTAACCAGGTGTAGATTTGTAGTGGCTCTCCCTCGAGGAGGATCTATAACGTTGTCCACGATGACGAGACGACTCATTCTTTTTACTGTTATGAACCTTGGTTGACCTGCTACTCTTATGCTGTCCAGTTATCTCATCGTTATTTGTATCGCTACCACTACTTGTATACCATTTGTTTTGTTTTCTTTCATTGTCCAGTTTCTTTCCTTTTTCGAATCTTTTCACTTCTTCCTGCCTTCCTTCTACTTTTCTGTTCTTAGAACTTCTCTTGACTAGCCGTTTTCTTCGTTGCTCTATCCTACTATCACCTGAATCTCCACTCTCATAGTTTTTCTCTGACTCATTACCATATCCACCAATCAATTTACTCTCTTCTTATCTTCGGTCCATTGACTTTTTCATGTGTCTACTCGTGTCTACTTCTTGTTTTCTCAAACCTAAGTTTAATTGTTTGTTTTCCCACTCCGAGTGAACACCGTATGAAGGAGACATAAACAAGTTTCTCACATCCAGAGGTGGTTGAATTATGGTTTTTCTTAAACCCGTTTCATTCATATTCTTCTTTGTGCCATCGTTCTCTGGAATTGAGTAACTTGTCTTATATTCTTGGTCTTTATTGTTAGCCACATCTCTCCCCAATTGATTTTTCTCTCTATCCTGCGAATCATTCTCGTCTCCATCTGTCCGATATTCACTCACGCTATCGTCTGTCAACAATTTGTCTTCTCTCGTTCCCCGTTTTTGATTCGTTT
This sequence comes from Encarsia formosa, assembly GCA_038277355.1. Lineage (NCBI taxonomy): Eukaryota > Metazoa > Arthropoda > Insecta > Hymenoptera > Aphelinidae > Encarsia > Encarsia formosa. The sequence continues at coordinate 30,072,265 of CM076185.1, read as the reverse complement.
GTCTCGATTTCCTCTGTCTGTGTATTCTCGTGTCCAGCACGTATTCTTTCGCTGGTTGTTCCTTCGGATCCATTCCTTCATTGTCTACAGATGGTATCCACGGGATGTCCAACCTCTTTCCTTCCTGGATTAACTCAACTCGTAATAGTCTTTCACAGTTTGGCTCGAAAGAGCCTGTCGTGCTTACCTTCGCTTTCACCAGCTCTTCCTTCACTTGATCTTCACTCATCGATCTTATTTCATTCAACCTTCTCCTAATGTCACGAGAATTTGTTAATAATCTTCTCATGCTGTCTACATATGTTCGGTGTTCCATCTTCTCTGCCATTTCTCACGAGAACACAACCACAAGAAAAAGAGAGAAAGAAAAAAAAATTTATTTTTTTTCACTATGTATTTAATTTCCACCCTAGAGAGAAAATAAAAAAAATTTTCACCGTCTACACTCAATCTTGAGTCTGAGAAAACAAAAAAAATTTTGCGTCTACACTTAATCTTGGACTTGAAAAGAAAATTATCACTGTCTACCGTTTTCTTCATCAACTAAAAAAAATTCACTGTCTACCACTCTTGACCTGAAAATAAATTATCGCTGTCTACAATACTCTTGAACCTGAAAATTTTCACTGACTCTAATTTTCCCTAATCACAAAAAAATTTAACTGTCTATAATGTTCTTGAACCTGAAAGAAAATTTTCACTGACTCTAACTTTCTTTATTCACCAAAAAAAAAATTTACTGTCTACAATGTTCTTGAACCTGAAAGAAAATTTTCACTGACTCTAATTTTCTTTATTCACCAAAAAAAATTTACTGTCTACAATGTTCTTGAACCTTTGCTTTTCAGTAGCTGTTATTTTTATTTTATAAACTCTTCTCTTTTGCACTACAAATAAATCTTCCTAAAACCTGGTAAAATCAAAAAAATAAAATAAATATTTCACTTGGACACTAGCCAACAATTAAATTTTAATATTGGTTGGACACTTGCCAACAATTAAGTTATTATATTGGTTGGACACTAGCCAACAATTAATTATCATATTTGCCACAAATATTCCCAAATATCCTTCACCAATTGTTAATTTCCATAAATTCACACTCATCCGTTTAAAGTTCAACCTTTCGAAATTTTCGTATGTACCACCTTGGAAAATTCAACTAAGTCCAACTTCCGCGAAAGAAAAAAAATTTTTAAGTTCTATCACCGAAAAATTTTCTAAGTCCAACTTTTCGAAATTTTTTCAATGTTCCACCTATGAAAAATTCTACTAAGTCCAAATTCCGTGAAAGAAAAAAAAATTCTAATTTCTATCACCCAAAAATTTTCTAAGTCCAACTTTTCGAAATTTTTCAATGTTCCACCTATGAAAAATTCTACTAAGTCCAACTTCCGTGAAAGAAAAAAAAATTTCTGACTTCTATCACCGAAAAAAAAAATTCTCTAAGTTCAATCGCTGAAAAATTTTCTAAGTTCCACTTTCCGAATTATTCTAAGTTCCTAACCTGTCTACAAAATTTTTCTAAGTTCACTTTCCGAAATTTCTTCTAAGTGCCAGTTCACAAAAAAAAACTCTAAGTCCAAAACTCGAAAAATTTTCTAACTCCTTTGTTCTCAAAAGAAAGAAAAAAAAACGATAAAATTACTCCCAATGAAAACCAAAAAAAATTTCAATCACAAAGAAATAAAATATTTCTTCTCCGCTCACCACCTTTCCGCAGTTTAATTTTTATAAAAAAAATTAACAAACAAAATATGTTCGGGCGCCATTTGTAACGGGGTATTTATAGAGAAAAGGGCCTCCCTTAAATAATTAACGGAGTTTCCCGGGCCCTCCCATTACAAGAAAAATCTACACACAAAAACTCGGGGATAACTCCTTAAACTCTGGGGTAGGGTTCCCGCGAAAAGAAAACCTCCGGGACTGGTCGGTGAGCTAGAGAGAGAAGAAATAAATTATTACAAAAATCTTGGTTGAATTTGATTTATTCTTGTCTACAAAAAAAAATCAAGTCTACAATTACCAAAAAAATAAATTTTAATTAGAGAACAAAGGAAATAAACAAAAACTATAAAGTAGTCTACAAAATGGCGGGTAACGACGCCGCGCCAAGAAAGAAAAATCGAATTTATAAAAGTGTTGCAGATTTACTGCTTTATTAATTTTATTTTGTTGCCGGATTAAAAGCTGGTAGGGGAGGGTTATCAAATAAACGGTGAGACAGACAATATTTACTAAGAACAGTGTTAATTTATTTATTTTAACACAGCACTCTATTTACAACAATAAGCGAATAATTCCAAAATTACAATAAGTGAGTGTATACAGTTTAATAAAAATTATTTTTAAAGCAAAAAAACTGAGAGGTGAAAATATTATAGTTTGAGTGGAAAATTTACACTCTTAATTTTCATGTAAAGAAAATTAATTAATTAACTTGAGAAGCACCTAGCCAAAACTCTTTATGGACTTGATTATATTAATTAAAACCATAAACATAAGTTTTGTTTGAGTATAGTTGAGGTAAACAAGGCTGCAGAAATGGCCTTGAAAAGAGAGAGAGAGAGAGATGCCCAAGAGAGATTAAAGCAGCAGCAGAGAATGGCCTTGAACAGAATAGAAAAGAAAATGGCTGCTTGTAAGACAGCTCAAAGAAAGAAGAGAGAGAGCGAGAGAACGCATAGTAAATTTTATTGATTTTCTGGCTGCGAAATGACGAGGAGAAGCACCGGTAAATTATTGTTACCGGTGCTGCGCAAAAATACCTGAGGATGCCTGGGATGATCTCCTTGCTGAGCTGCTAACCCAAGAATTGAAGCGAATCAAGCCGATCGAATTCAAGATGAGATGTCTCCAGAGTTGACTACCACCAGGTGAATTATTTGTTGAGATGACTGTGCAGATGAGACCACTGCGTTGATGACGAGAAAGAGTCGAGAAAAATGCCAAGTGAAAAGAACCCAAGAGATAACACAAAATGGCGAAAGAAACGTCTATTCACGAGCGTTGCCGAGAAGAGAACTGGAGAGACGCCGCAGGCCCAGCAGCGTCAGCGACAGCAGCAACAGCGCGTAGCTTGAAGGCACGTGAGAGAGAGAGACAGAGCGAAAAATCAATACTCTGCGCAGGTGAGTCAGCGGTTTTGAACCGCTAACGATTAGCAGCGCTAATTTTCGAGAGACGCCGCGGCGACGACATCAACTGTGGACATGGGCGCAAATATTTAACTTTGAGAAATTCCGCAACAAAAAGACACTTTCAATAATATACAAACAAAAATTTCCTTTAGCGTACCGATATCCAAAAATTCCAGAAAAACATGCTTTATAAAAATTTTCGGTAGAATAATACCTTACTTCACAAAAAAATTCCCAGGTATCAAAAAATGGCCATCGTTTGAAATACTTTTATTTTGGAAATTTGGGTTTCCAACTCTCAACATCCAGAACAAATAGACAGGGTTGTTAACGTACCCGACCTACCTCTACCGGACCTAAGTGTACCAGGTCCGATTGAAAATAAGTATAGCAACTGTGAAAGTTCCTTTACTAGCAGCTAGTTTTTCAATTTACTAAGCAAAGTAAGTAGTAATGAAGATTAAGTACTAAAAATTAAATTAAATTCCTGCAGTGAAAAAATAAAATAGAATATTGTTATAAATATATTTTTATAAGTATATTTTTTTCAACAAGTGCACATTTTGAGGTTTTTTTTTTCAAAACATCTAGATGATTATTTTGATACATAATTACACCAAAGAGAAATATATCTGTAAAATGAATAATATTTCATCATAAAATTTTTAATTTAAATGAGAGCTTGTTATCAAACTGCATATACAAGGTATTTTTTAATATCAATAAAACTTTTTTTTTAGATGCCTCCTAAATATCATGCAGGCTGGGAAAAATATGGTTTTATTAAAGTTTATGATGAACAAAGACCAACAATTGTTGTTAAAGCTCGATGTCCTGTCTGTGGTTATGCATCCAGCAAAAAAACGGAAGACTACATGCGAAGACATATGTTAGTAGTTAAATTATTTCCTCCAAATAAAAATTGTTAATTTCTGATTTTATTGAGTTCATTTTTTAATTAAATACAGTGCAAATCATCAAACTAATCAAATTACATCACAAGAAATGAATGAGCATGAAGTGTTAAGAGAGATTGTTGAAAATATTGAACAGCCAACAACCAGTTCTAATTCTGAATGTTCTGTGCAAGCTCTACAATCGAAGGTAACAATATTTTATAGTAGTTATTAATATACATAAAATTATGAAACCTTTTTATTTTCCACAGGACAAAAAGCGTAGCCTAGAATCTGCTCATGATTCACAGGATTGTTTGGATGAAAAACTGGTTGAAATCAATACTCATTTAGTAAAATTTTTTGTATGCAACGGTCTGGACATTTCAGCTGCTGGGTCAGTCCATCTGAAGAATTTTTGCAACATCCTACTTTCGATGAGTAATGATTCTAGTTCAGAATATCCAATATTTTCTGCTGAGAAACTTAAAATCTCAATATTACCTAATGTTTACAAGGGGATAGTATCAAAAAATCAGAAGAAACAATTTGCAAAGGTTCTTTTTATTGAAGAAAACAATAGTTTTAAATTAAGTTATATCTCTGTTAAAGCAGAAGAAAGTGCTAGAAATTCAAGTTATGTTTACATTTTATGTAAAAAAAATGATGAACAAACATTTGAGAGCTTCTGTGCAAACTCACTAGATAAAGCTTATAGATTTTATGGAGCTCAAATTGAATTTATTTTTACAAATTCAGAAAATGTTACAGAATTTAAGATATTATATGAGTTTGGTAGTTGTACTGTTGTTGTTTGCCTATCAAAATTATTGCAAAAGTTGGAGTATGATATTGAGCCGTTCAGGATGAGTGACCTATCGCAGTCACATGCAGTTACTAGTCAGTACCTTCAGTGTTTAAGTGATATTAAAAGTAAAATAGTGAATTATTCACTTGGTGAGGCAACAAAATTAATATATGAAATGAAAATGAACAATGATTTCTCTTTAAATGAATCTCTTTGTGAAATTGTAGATCAATTCATGAAACCATTGCACCAGGCTGCTATGTTTTTCAATCATAAGTATCAAATGGATTTTTTAGCAGTCTCAGAACAACAAAGTGTTTTAGATTATATAGATGAAACCTTGAATAGATGCGCAGAAGATACTAGAAGTATTTCTGATTATCTTTTAAAAACGAGTGATTTTAAAAGACTATTTGAAAAATCAGATTTCTTAAATCCGCATCAATTCTGGGTTAGAGCTAGTCTAAAGTATCCGAAATTAGCTTTATTTTCTTTAGAACTTTTAGAAATTCCAGCATATATACCAAATGTACGAGTAAGTGAAATTTCTAAAGTGCTAGATAATTATTTAAATGATGAGAGCATGAAAAATTTAATGGTTGCTTTGTTGCTTGAAGAGTCTAATTAATTTACAGAATTTTTAAGAAGTTATTTATCAAAAATTTAAAAGGTTACTAATATTTATTATTTAATGGTTTTTAATAAAAATAAGAATATCAATAACTATACATTTCAAGTTAAAATTTATTGAGACGCAAGTTTTTGAAATGACAATAAACTGATCTCTTAAAATTAAGAGAATTTTTTAATTTAATTCTCTCCATAAATGTAAGTTATTATAATAATTTAAGTGCAAAAAAAGTTAATATGGTTAATTTAATTAATCAAGAGAAAGTATAATTAACAATATTTGTAATATTTTAGTTTAAATAAAATACAGAAATTGAAGTGCAAAATAAGTTAATATGATTAATTTAATTAATGAAGAAAGTATAATTTACAATATTTGTAATGCTTTAGTTTAAATAAAATACAGAAATTGAAGTGTAAAATAAGTTAATATGATTAATTTAATTAATCAAGAAAGTATAATTAACAATATTTGTGATTTTTTAGTTTAAAAAAAAATTATCGCAATAAGGTACGATTGTTCGATTACTCAACCAAACAAGTATTATTAACATGAAAAAGCTTTAAAATGTCTACGTGAATATTATAATTATTAAGTGCCAATTCTATTTTATAAGTCTGACTATTAATGATAGTATTTTGTTGTAACAATTCAATGTAATGACTGTATTATGATGTGATTATTATGTTCCTATAACTGTTTCGTTTTGAAAGATTGACTGTTATGAAAAGATAATTCTTAATGTGACAATTTATAGTTTATTGTGTAAACTAAGATTTGTAAAAAAAGTTCTACTTCACTGTATAAACAATAAATAACAATGTATTTATTAAAAGTTTGGTATTGCTTACAATGAATTAGTTTTTTATACATTCATTATTATTATTATTTTTCGTTAATTCAAGACCATTATTCATTGTACAAATTCTAAATTAAATAATTGTAGCAACTATTATTTTTATTTTAAATTTTTTTTGTATTTTTCAGCAAATAGATGTAGTTTCAAAATGAGGCTAATACAGATGCTTTTTAAAATTATGGATTTTGGAACGTTCAAATATTAATTAATGAGTTCTTACCTCTAATTAAGCTAAAAAAGTTCTAAATTTTTTTTTAGAAATAAGGAAAATAAAAAAAAAATTTAATGAAAATTTTTCAAGGTTTGGATAGTTTGAGCTTTCGACTATTCGTAGCTTTAATGTATAACCTTTATTGATACAGTTTGATTAGGAGAAAAAGAATTTAGAAAAAATTATTTGTAACAATAAGCTAATATGATTTCTTGACATTAAAAAAATTAATAATTAGTATTAATCATTGCAAAATTTAAGTAATGAAAATTGACATATTCAACATAATAATTTATTAGAAAGGTTTGCTAAAGTTATCCACAATTTTATTAATTCTTAAGGCGAAGTCGGCATCGACAAAACTCTTCAAAAACAAATTTGCGCTATGGCTTGAGCATGTTGCTTGCCATAAGAAGGCATCCTGAACGTTTACTGAATTTCTTGCGCCACACTTAATCTTGCTGTCGTTGTCAGTTATAATACCGTATACGTCAGTGCCATATTTATTTTTTGCATAATCAATTGCATTTGTAATGTGAAGAGCCAAATTATCACCATCATCGGTTTCCATTGAAAAATCTTTGTAACATAAAAATAATTGATCAACGTGAATATTTCTGATTGTAAAAACAAGCAGCTTTTTATTACAACTTTTGTTTTTCCAGCCATCGACTAGTAAGACACTGTGCGTTTCGATAGTAAATTTTTTTTTTTCTATAATAATTCTTTCATGAATCAAATCTAAAATACTTGATGCTAGTGTTTGCCTACATGGTGGTTTATATGCTACGTTAGTGTTACTCAAAGTTTCAATAAAATCCTTGACGTAAGGATTCTCGAGCACATTGAATGCGATACTTGCAGAAAAAAAAGCTAGAGCTAATTTTTGATTCAATACGTTAATGATGGTTTGCGTGTCTTGATTGTTCAAATTGATAAATCTAGGATCCATTTTGCAAGATGATCAGTAAAAATCCAAAACTGAAAACGAACGTCTTGTCAGTGCTATTTTGATAAGTATTTAGCAAATTTTTGTTAATTTATTTATCAATGTTTTTTTTCAAATAAAATGTACATACGTTTGCATACTAAATATTTTTTAACATTTAAGTAAAAGCAGCCCAGGCCCAAAAAACCTGGTGAAAAACCAGCTGAATACCAGTTTTTATTGAATTAAAAAAAAAATAAAAATTAAAATTTTTCATAATACGGTACCAGCTGGTAAATCAGCTTGCATACTACCTGGTAAACCTGCTGGTGCACCAGCTGGTTTTTTCAGTATGAAAATAAATTTTAAAACAAACTAGATTATGAATTTTTTGTTTAATTTCGAATAAAAAAAAAATAATAATTTTTTTTTTTATTGTGACAACAGCTGCTTTTCTGTTTCAATTTCGGAGCTGGTTTACCAGCTGATTCCTATGGCCTGGGCATGGCTGTATTATACAAAATTAAAAAATTGTTGAAATTTTGTCAAATCATACAAAACCTATCATGAAAAATTTTATCTCTTACAATGTTATGATTCTATGAAAAATTTATGATACAAATTTGTTACATTGAGTAGAAAATAATTTGTTAACTGATTGGTATTTACAAAAATTTATCGCAAACAAATTAATTTCGAAACTTCTAACGATTCATTAATTAATTAAACACTTTGAAATAGTAACAAATTATTACTTATTTTAATAATTTTTTTTTCTTTAGTGTAATTACGTATCAAAATAATCATCTAGATGTTTTGAAAAAAATAACCTCAAAATGTGCACTTGTTGAAAAAAATATACTTATAAAAATATATTTATAACAATATTCTATTTTATTTTTTCACTGTAGGAATTTAATTTTATTTTTAGTACTTTGATCTTCATTACTACTTACTTTGCTTAGTAAATTGAAAAACTAGCTGCTAGTAAAGGAACTTTCACAGTTGCTATATTTATTTTCAATCGGACCTGCCTATTGGACCAATCGGACCTGGTACACTTAGGTCCGGTAGAGGTTGGTCGAGTACGTTAACAACCCTGCAAATAGAGTCCCAGACATTTCGCCATAAGGAGTAAAGTTGGTTTTAGACGTTTTAGACTCTATACATAAAAAGTTACTAGAAATTTTGGATTGAAATCACAAAAAAAAATTTTTTCCAATATTCCCGTCAGGTGCACCGGATATTCCTTGAAGACGACTTCCCAGGAAGCTTAGGCGTATTATCCCGGTTCAGAATAAACTTCCAATGACCGGGGTAGGCGATTACGCCCTGGGAATGACTTCCCCAGGAAGTTTTGGTATTTATCGATTAATCAGAGGTCAGGATGAATACTAGGTCATACTCGCATACTAGTACATTAATCCTAGGTCAGGGTAGCCACAGAGGAGGGACAGACATGCGATCTGAGGACTTCCAATTCCGTGCCCGGAAAAGTTACTGACTGTAGTGTCAGCGGCAGGGAAGTAGCGCTTTCCGGTCGGAGAACAAAAAAAGAATTATACGTAATTTTTGACACTTTTTAAGTCTCGATTAAAATTTAAGAGATCTTTACAAATCTTGACTGTGGTTAATTAATCTTAACTTGTTAATGATACATTTGTTGTTTTCATAATTAGCTACATCAAGGATTTATGTTTACTATATTGACTCTAGAAATAAAGCTTGCAAACTGCAAAAATTATTTTGTTGGAATACAATTTTCTTGGTGATCGTATACTCAATCGAAAATAACGGTCATCAGTTTTGAATTTTTATGAGTTATAAATATTTATTTATAAAACTTGCTTCTTTTTAACTTCGTGGTCAATTAACCTCGCAAAAACAACTACAAAAGTTGTAGTAAAATATATTTTTTTAATTTTTACAATTATTTTTTATGAATAGATATGCTTGATTATAAAAAACATCACTTTTATATTACTTTTAATCTCGCTTTTAATATTATCTTTTATTAATCTATTCGACTTGAAGAAAAAAATATACTTTTTCCTGTGTACCAAAAAAGACGTAAGATTTTTACTGACAATAAGTCATCCGAAATTGCTTGTTTCAAGGATGATCTAAAACCACTTGGGTGTATCTGTGGGGAGCCTATCGGAACCGTAGGCTGCAATAAAAAGAGTAGTCTAGTCTGACGCAGCTAGACAACCCGGGTGATCGGAAGTACCTCCAAGACGCGTGGGGGAGGGTTCCGGTCCAGCGGGTGCCAAGGTAACGAATTAATTACCTTACGACTAGTTGTGAGCTAGTTACAAATTAAAAGGTGGAGAAAACTCCAAAATGATTTACAGATCGGGACGAAGAACTATCGAAAAGGAACCAGAAAAGTCAACAATTTATTAAAAAACTAAAAAATTAAAACTACATCATTTTTTTAATGCGCTTCATAGGGTCATTTTTTGCACTATAATTCATCAACTATTTTATGTTTCAGTTATGTAATCTTCTTATTCTTTTTCTGCCCTTTCCTTATTCTAGACTGACCTCTTGTTCTTTTTTCCAGCACTTGCTTTGCGCAGTTCTTCTGAGCGATCTGATTTTTGAATTTTCCTTTTGAGTGAGACACTGGGAAACGGTTTCTCCTTGTACTCGTAAACGTCTACCTCTGTAAAAAAAAAAATAAATTCATTCAATGAAATTATGTCCTGTACGTAAATATAAAAAAAAAAAATATTCAATGAACTGTTTAAAGAAAAAAATTTTAGTTCTATAATTAGATAAAATAATAACAGTAAGGTAACTAGGGCTGTTCTAGCCAAACTTGTGTTGGTGAGCTCTGACGTCACACACACACACACACACGTACGCGGCTTTTGGTGCGTGCGTCTCGGGTGGGGGCCTGGGGGGGGGGGCTGGAGGGGGTTGGCGCGCGACGACGGCCGCTGGACCACCACGACGGCCTTGACGCGGTGCGTACGCTAGACCATGCGATCAAACAAAATTTCGACGCAACGTTACACCTACAATAATCATGGAGCCCATGAAAAACCCATTAGTCAGTATTATGTTTTTTGCGTCTCCAAAAAAAGTCGTGGCTCGGCCTCGGGCGGGCTAGAGGATTGCGCGTAGTGGCGGTAGAAAGCCGCTGGACTACCACGACGGCCTTGACCTTCTGCAGCGCGCTGTACCATGCGATCAAACAAAATTACGATGCAACGTTACACCTACAATAATCATAGAGCCCATGAAAAACTCATTAGTCAGTATTGACTTTTTTTTTCATAGTGATGATTGTTTTGAAAAGAATATCCTTATTTTTCGTCATTCAAGTTTGAGCATTCGTCCGAGTAACATTGAAGACGTCCTGGTGAGTATTGTTTCAAAGATTTTATTTGAATTTAAAAACGCAATTTTAACTCTTTTTAACAATATTCACAGATAAAAAAATGGCTTCAACATCTAAAACAACCGGTGACTGCAGTGGTCAAGATAAAAAACAAGAACAATGTAAGTCTTTACATTTTAAAATGCAAAAAGTTTGTAAATTAAATTTGTAAATTGTTATTTACAGCCATGAAATCTAAAAAAGTGAAGAAAGGCAACGACGACGAGACATCATCATCTGAGGAGTCATCATTGTCATCATCACCATCATCGCCTTCATCTCTCTCGTCAACTTCCAATGATGAATGGAAAAATGAATTGAAGGTATTTTTCACATATTAAATAAAAAAAGAACGTAAAATAAAAAAATTTTTTTTTTATTTTCAGAATGAGTTATTGGACATCTCAGCTATAAAACAGCAAGATGGTTTTTTACCTCAAAAAAAAAAGAAAGATTTGAAGATGAATAAAAAATACACCATCCACAACATTCGCAAAATTGGTACACGTTTTGGACCGGCTGTGGTGGTGAATTTAAATAACAAATACGATTACTTCTTACCAAAGAAAATAGCTACAACAATTCATAAAAATAAAAAGTCTTCTGCAATTTTAAATAAGGCTTCAAAAAAAGGAATATTATCCTTGTTTAAAAACAAGGGTGATGAAATCGTAATCGCTACAAATGTAGAAAAATAATAAGGAGAATGTATTCAATAAAAAGGTACACCAAATTCACAAAGTTACTTTTTTTATTTTTCAACTTACAATAGATAAATTACATTTATTTAATATTCAAATCATACTAACAATGAATTATTTTATTTTTATTTTCAAATCACACTTACAACGAATTATTTTTTAATTTATCAACTTTCGAAACATCTTTTTTTTTTTATCTTTCTGTTTAACAATCTTATTTTTAATCTTTATAGACTTTGAAACATACTTTTTTTTTCTGGTTTTTTTTTTTCTTTCTGTTTAACAATCTTTATAGACTTTTTATTTCTGTTTTTTTTAATACCAAGAAGACTGCTCCTTTTCTTTTTTACTTGCATATTATTATTTTTTTTTTTCATCGCGTTCAAAAATTTTTCCAAACCAGTCATCATAGCTCGGCAAAACAAATTTTTATTTTCTCTGTCAGAATCATCAGCCTCAGCAACCTCATCAGCAGTGTGAATGGTTTGTGTAGCAACAGATTGATTTTATTGTGCGTCAACTGGAATTAGAAAAAAAATTTTTTTTACAAGAGTTTAATTTTTTATTCTAAAATTTCAATTTTTATGCAGAGTTTTAATTTTTCTTCATTGTAGAGTTTCAATTTTTTCAAAAGTTTAATTTTTATGCAGAGTTTTAATTTTTCCTTTATTGTAAAGTTACAATTATCAAAAGAGTTTTTTTTATTTTTTCAAAAGTTTAGTTTTTATGCAGAGTTTTAATTTTTCCTTTATTGTAAAGTTACAATTGTCAAAAGAGTTTTTTTTTTTTTTTATTCTTCATGCAAAAAGTATTTTATTTTTTTTTTATTTACTTACGATTGGGCATGTCAAGAAAAGTCCCAAGATTTATGTTTTCATCGAAAGAGTTTTGCAGTTGTTGCTGATGTTGATCAACTTCGTCTCCTGACATTTTGCGCAGTATTTTATGAGACACTTGGTCTCAAAAAGGTTTGTATTCCAATGGGCTAAGCAAGGTAGACAGTCGCGAATATCTATATCGTAACGTAAATGCTCGGGCAGCTTTTCAAACAAATGTTGTATGTCGCGCTCAAAATAATTTAGCAGCACGTATTTTGATATATATTTTAACTCGTCGGCGGAAAGACTTAAAATATTATCCTTGTGAATGAGGAGCGTGAAAAACATTATTCCTCTCAGTTCAATAGACAAAATTCGACTGACGAAAAAATTAAAATGTGTCTGCTATTTGAAAATTTTTCCGCGTATGCGCAGTAAATATCAATTAAAAAATTACTGTTCTATGTTTCTATCAATTTTGAATAGGCGATGCTCCAATGATTGCAATCTTTGCAGGATATTGGTTATATCATCTCGAAACTCGGTTGTTCTTTCACTCAAGTTTATTTTATTGTTTGATATTTCTTTCATTAACTCAGACACGATGTCCGTTAGAATTTTTTTAATTGGAATGATCGTACTATCATCCAACATTTCAAGAATGATTTTCGAATCCATATTGATTTTCAAACGTTGTTAACACTTAAGCGTCTCGTTAACGACTGACGACCGCCCTCTGTCGTGACTTGTTTTATATATATAAAAAGACGCGGGAAAAGATTCAAAATATAAAGCTGTGTTTTTTTATTGTAACTCGCTTATACTAATTGGTTTAAATTACTTTATTCACATCACCATTCATTGGATTATAGTTTATTATACGGTCGTGGATGATTAAACAGTATGCTGCGGTCTTATCAGGTATATTCTCTGAAGATTCAAATTCAATGCGAACGTCGACAGGACCGTTTTTTAAGGATTCGTTTTGTTTTGAACAATCAATCACAAATAGAGACGCTTCATTTTTTAATTGTAGTTTAGTTAACAGTGGTATCCAATTTTCAATTTGATCCGTGGAGAGGTATTAAATAAAGAATCAATGCAAAAAAAAATTAATTTTTTTGGCTGATTAATTTTTATTTATTTAGATTGATTATCAGCAACGTTTCGTCTGCTTGGTTTGCAGACCTCTTCAGGCTATACAAAAATATTTTAAAACACAATGAAATTATAAATGTTTATATAAAAAATTATTATTAATAATTACAAAGTTTTGAAAAGTTACAATAGAGTTTACCTATGTAAAAGTGATCTTTACTCGAGTCGAGCAAGTCGTCGAATGAGACATGAAATCGAAACATAATAGATATTGAGAAATAAATGGGTGTGTATGTATACAAAAGTTTAAATAGAAAAAGAAAATTTTGTTTTGCTGAGTAAATTTGAAATGTTAGTTTTCAAGTAGATAGTTTATTAAAAAGGGATTTGTAAGATCTACTGAGGTTTTTAGTATCCTCTTTTTTATTGATTGTATGTCTTGTACTTTTGATTAACAACATTTCAGAGATCAAACGTTTCTTGTAATTATGTTCAGTGTCTAAAATTTTAACGTCATCAAATTTAAATTCATGATTGTAAACAAGTCTGTGTTTGTGCACAACTGACTCGGGGTCAACGTTCTTTCTGTGTTCAGAGATCCTTTTATGTAATGCTCTCTTAGTCTGTCCAACGTATGAAACATTACAAGAACTACAAGAAAATTGACCGATATTATTAAGTTAGGAAAAGATACTACAGAAGAGAGAGAAAAGACAGGTTCAGTGTACAAATTCTCTTGTAGTTTGATCGCCTATATGAAACTGATTATTTTCAGCGTCAATGTTTGGTATACTATTGAAGGTTAAGAACTCGACAAGTCATAGAGTATAGCTTTTGTCCGGTGAAAGCTCGATCGGGGGAAAATATTGTGCCTCGAGAATCGAAGATGTGTCTGATAAAGTTAGAGTAATTGACTCCATCACATCTCGAGATAAACTAGTAGAGAAGATGGTGAACAATATTCTTATATACGTTTTAATTTTCCACACAAAAATTGTAAACACAACTGACCACAATTGTAAGAATTGTAATCTTGAAATCTCTCTGCATTGTACTTTATTGAATCAACATTTAAATAATCCATCAACTCGAGAGGAGGTTAAAGATTTCCAAAACTATCAAAGTAGACAACATCGTTGCCGCGTTTCCGATAAGCAACCCAGTGTGTTCCAAGTCTACTGTCATCATCTAAATTTACAATAGCCGATTCTCTGTAACGAGAGCCTGTTGATGGTAGTTTATTTTTCATAAACACTCCTCGAACGTATGGAATTTTTAGCAACTTGGCAAATTTAACCAAGTCAAAATTTGTTAGTGCGCGATCGGGTAAAATTATTTTGAACTTTTTTTTTTTTAAACCCTTTTTTGATTTCAAACCCCGACCTTGTTGCGATTTAAGTACAATTCTTGACCCTTTGGCGATCTCAAATACAAGCCTTTTCCTTTTCGTGAGCCTAGGTATAAGCCGAAACCCCTCTTGCGAGATCCAAGATACAAACCTTTGCCTATGGCTTCAATAGTTTTATTGTGTCTTTTATTTTCTTCCAACTGTTGTTTAGCTGATTTTGCATCGTTGATAGCTTTGTATATTCCTGCAGAACCCCCCGCTAATGCACCCGTCGCACTCAAACCGGCAAACAAAGGTACGAGTGGTAGGAACCCTCCAATCTTCGAAGACACAGGTAGGACTCGAGGGATTTTTATTTTACTTTTTCCACCAGCCTCTTTGACGGCAGACTTGGAAGTTTCAAATGCCGAATTATTTTTACCGATAGGACCTTCGCGCGGATTAACTGACCTTCTTGTTTTTTGAATAATACTATTTAAAGTTATGATTTTTTTTTTTCTTTTCTTAGCTTTCCTCTTAGTAGTTTTTCTTTTAGAATCTATTTTCAATCCCATTCCTAATTTTGTTTTTAGTTTCATGGCATTTGTAACAGCATAGGCTGCAGCTTTTTCCTTGAGCTTAGCATCTTTAGACAGTACCCTTTGCCAAGCTTTATCGGCTAGAGTTTTGTCGGCGGTGTGTCTTGCACTCATGTTGTCTCCATTTTGCGAATAAGCAATATCGTGTTCTTTGCAAGCGGCATCAAGTTGGTTGATTGGCAAATCATCTCGAGCCAATCGAGCTTTCAGTTTTGTGCCTGGTCCGCAATAATTGTATCCGGGTAAGTGTAATTCGACGGGAAGTTTGTCAATGATTTTGTTGAGCAAACCTCTTCCCCGCTTACTTTTCTTTCTTTTATTGTACGTAATCATCTGCGTTCAACGTTTCATCCAAGACTGACCTTACAGTATAAAAGGTGTAGTATTTATACCTTTAGCAAGTAGTTTTGACGTGTATTTTTAAGCATCAACATGGATTTTAGTGAAAATTCTTTGAGACTTCCCGTGCTCAACTTTGACGTTATTGCTGAGCGAGAAAAAAAAGCAAAGCGTCACGGTGATTTACTACCTAGTAGTATTCGCGCAGTCATCTCGGGACCCTCTAATTGTGGAAAAACTAATAGTTTATTAGCTCTTATAACACATCCAAACGGCGTGAGATTCGAAAATATTTATATTTATTCGAAATCGCTTGATCAACCAAAGTATAAGTTTTTGGAAAAACTTTTGAAATCCATAGCCGGAATGGAATACCTACCTTTCAGTGAGCACGACGAAGTAGTAGCACCAGATAAGGCCCTACCAAACTCAATAATAATATTTGATGATATAGCATGCGAAAAAAAAGATAACGTCAAAGCTTTTTATTGTATGGGTCGACACAAAAATGTTGACTGCTTCTACCTATGCCAATCCTATGCTGCAGTGCCGAAACACTTAGTTAGAGACAACGTTAATTTATTAATTGTGTTTCGTCAAGATGAAGTTAATCTAAAGCATATTTATGACGATCACGTGAATACCGACATGTCATTCAATCAATTTAAAAACTTGTGTTCAAAGTGTTGGATCGAAGGCAAGCACAGTTTTATTGTTGTCGACAAAGATAGGAATATCAACGAAGGCAGATATCGAAAAGGTTTTGATTGTTTTATCATAAATATATCGTAGACTATTGAAAATCATTAGTCTCTTATGTGTCTCTGATGCGCTAACATGGCCCAAATTTCTCGAAAAAAGAGTGTTCTTGCGGAACTTGTTAAAGCTCGCGAAGCCGTGAAAAATAAGTTTAATCTCATCAAGTCGCAAAAGGATAATACCAAACGTGTTTTGAACGAAACGTTGAAACCTATAACCGATCCTCTGCAACAACTTGTTCAAAAAAACGAAAATTTTCATACAAAAAGAAAAAATGAAAGCTTCATGCAAGATGATGATGATGATGATGATGATGCATTTAAACAAAGACTACTCAATCTTTCTTTGACAAACGAAGAATACGAAAAAAAGGACAAAATCGTGAATTTCGAATCACATGACACTGCAGAAACAGATGGCGAAGAATCGTTTCACGAAATTGAAAAATTAAAACAACACGATGAAAATGTTTTAGATCTGTCAAAGTTTGAGCCAGATGGAATTTATGGAGTGAAAAAAACCGATGACGGATACACGCTTGGAAGTGTTCCTATAAAATTTGAAATAGATGACATTATCGTTGATGATAAATCTTTCCCCATGACTCCTGGCTTACTCGAACTCATTGTGCATAGAAATCCACAAAATTATGAAATTAAAGATTTAACTCTGTACAAACAAATTCTTGAAATTTCGAATGCGCACAGAAAGAGTAACAAACTAAACGCGCAAATAAAAAAACATACCACAAGTAATGAATATAATTTTATTATTGCACCTTTATTTAAAATAGAGCCTATAGATACACATCCTAAAGCTAAATCTCCAGCAAATGCCTTGAACAAAACTGCGCTTGATAAAAAAAGTTTCAAGCACACACCTACAAAGTTGGGTAGAGGTTTGACTCCTCATTTGAAAATTGCAAAACGAAACTCGTCTCTAGATTATGTCTACTGGGACGATCCAAATGAGCTGGTCGATCGTCTTCGGTTGTTAATGGCCGAACAAGCTGCAGGCAATCTCAACCACACAAACGAAATTCATTCGATTCTGGAGGAATTGCGAGAAGCAAAGTGCATATATTAAAGAAATGGATGGTGTATCATCCTAGTATCAATATGGGTGTTGATGTGTTTGGACGTCGAAGCAGTACAGCAAAAGACAAATGCGGACCGCCGGGAGTAGTATATGTACCGCTTTGGCGAAAGTAAACAAACATGATTCATTTACTTCGCCAGGCGCAGTGCTCGGCGGCGGCTGCCTCGTGTGTCGCGAGCGGTGTGGTCGGGGAGCGCGTGACTGCTTCTCGCAGCCGATGCTGACTCTGAATGAGAGAGAGCATCATCATATTAGCTTTTTCGAGGCGGCGGCTCGCGGTTGCTGCGGGAGGGGGTGCTCGGGGCCGCTCTGGAAGGAGGAGGAGGGCTTCCTGGTGCGGTGACGTGGTCGAGGCGGCGGCTCGCGGGTGCTGCGGGAGGTGGTGCTCGGGGTCGCTGAGGCGGCTGCACTCGGACGTCGCGACTGCTGCTGACTCTGCAGGAGCTGCTGCTGCTGCGGCATCTTTATCTTGTTCTATTCTTCAAGAGATTATTTAATTCTGGATCGGTCATTTTTAAATTAATAAAATAGTTTAAGAAATCAAAAAAAAATTAGAAATTAATAATAATAATTTTTAAACCGTTGAAAAAAATACTTTGAATATACTTTGATACTAATTAATTTTACTTTTTAATAATTTTTATTCCTTTGAAAAATACTTTGACTTTACTTTAATACTAATCAATCTTACTTTTATAATAACTTTTAATCCTGATAAAAATGATTCAAGTCCGGAGAAGGATATTTAAAAACAAGTGAAGTATATATTTTTTAACTTTTTTTTCCATTTATTGAATGTTTACATTATTTCATTACATTTACATTTCATTACAAAACTTTTACTTTTTCACACTTAGTCATTGAAAGTAAAATCGAAAATTGCCCATGTAGGTGGCATAAAATTTTTCCTTGTCTACATTATCTTGCACTTTTTCCCAAAAGAAATTGTGCTTGGTCAGAGCATCCGAAATTTTTTGAGGCAGATAAATAGCAAATTCGTTATCAAAGGTAGCCAAAACTTTGCGTCCATATTTTTTTGTCGTCTTGTTTGCAGACGTCACTTTGTATTTGTGATTTATGTCCAGCTGCTTTAAGTTTTTACGGGGTAAATCAGGTGCTTGAGATATACTGTTGAGCCAGTCGATGCGTACTTATTCTGCAGCCATATTTTTAAGCCTGGAACAAATTTTTTTTGATTAATTTAAGAAAATTAATAAATAAAGTGTAAAAATAATAGAGGTCGCCAAATCTACTTACAAGTATTTTCAGGAAGATGACTTTCAAAAATCCAAGAGCTTGTTTATTGGCTTTTGTTCGGCTGGTTAAGAGTAGGTGGTCAGTTAAGTCGAGGGCCGTACACTTTGTGACTGATGGAAAGACTGACTTTCGTCGTGCAATTTATAGGTATAAATTATTTAAAATAAATATTGCAAGCCCCGCAAATGCAGCATTGGCGTTTTACAAAGTCCTGACAACGTGATTTTACAATAAAGACATTTTCGCACTACTACTTTGTAAACAATGTATGACACAGCCGCCGTTACCCGTAAATTGATAATTATCACGTGATTTGTGTTTAATAAAAGATCTTGCAATACAATCATTTTTTTTCAAGTCATCAGAAAAATTATTTAGAAAAGCTTCGAAACCCAATCCATTAGTCATATAATGTAAAAACATTAAACAATATTGACCACATACGTCGGATGTCTCACTCTGAAGTTGTTTAACATTCCATCTTAAATGCTTACAATTTTTGCGCAAAGTTTTAATATGATTGGGTATAAACGGGGGTATACCGTAGCTATCTAGATAATTCCCAAAACCGTGTGAATCTACATGTATAGCAACCCAATGCATACCAGGCTGAGTGTGATTATCAGTGTTAAATACAAAGGCCGTCGGTTTCATCCATACCCATGGAATCCGATCCGCAGGGAACACACCGATAGTATGTGAGGGCATCAGCGATAACTTGTTTAGAATCTGCAGGCTGTTCATTGTAAAATATTACAGGTGAACTTAAAGGGAAATCGTTATTTAAGCTTTGAGATTTAGATAGCAAGTATGCTTTAATTCGGTAGACGTTATTTAAAGCACAAGCAAATTTTAAATAATTATTTTTTACAGCGTGATTTATACAGTACTTGTCGCTCCACGGTAGGTTATTAAATGACGGACAGTTCGTATCGTACTCTAAATTAATAACTTCTCTAGTAGTCATTTTATGAAACATTAACCACTTTTCTTTACCCCTAACATCAGTTTTATCGACACTTTTAAAAATATCGCTGAGCGTACGATTGAGCGTTTTCAAAGTCACACTCCCTTCTAAATAATCTATGCCATGTTGATTCCTTGTCAACCAATTATTCTCTTTACGAACTTCACAAGGTAGCGAATCTACTCGATGCACAGCGCTAACAATCCAATGCGCGACAAATTCATTTTTTAAAGATAACAAAGCTATTTCTTTAGGTACCAACTTGTTATTTTTATCTTTGAAAAATTGAACATCTGCAATGAGCTCCATTGTAGGACTCTATTTCGTTAACTAACTCATTTTTTAACGAGACTAACTTTATATACTTAAAAAGCGACATCTAGTGATTCAACCGCTAAAGTCTACAAGAACCTGCCTCGACGCGTCAATTTCTAAAATATTTTCATATTCCGAATAAACTATACAATTTACTGTTTCGGTCAGAGGATCGTCAAATCTAACATCTATTCTAACGCTACCGTGTTTAATTAAATTCCAATGAGTACACTCGTTTGCAGATAAGTCAGGCGTTAAATCGAAAGCAAAAAGTCAGTAGCCATCAGGGTAAGACTCGCGAGGTATGTTATTACCTTCGTTAAGAAAATGAACACCGGTACCCGAAAATAGAGAGTGATAACAATCTATATACACACCGTTTTTTTTTAAATCAGGCTGCAAAGGTTTCAACGGTACCTGCACACCGTCAACATACAGACATAGAAAATTAATGTTAAAATTTTTAAAGTTGAAGGGATTAAGGCGACGATCACCGTTGAAAGCTTTATTATTAACAAAACCTAAAATTATTCTTTTTGGAAGTTGCCCTAAAATGACGTTATCTAAGGTTTCACCGTGAATACCGCTGTGCATCGTAATAGATTTTGTTTCTACGCGCGTAAAGGGATACTTACTAGTTGACTTCGAAAGTGCTCTAGCATGAGCTAACAAAACACTAGGACTGATTTTTACACGGCGCACTAATAAAGACGCTTCTTCGATATGAACAGAGTAGCATCCTACAGGATCCATAAGACTAAAAGCATCTCTCGATTTTACCAAGCGAACTCTCACTTCGACGTCATTTATTAATAATTTTTCTTGATTGAAGACATCTCCGTGTAAATGACCAATCAGATCCACAGATTTTTTGTAGTTGAAAAGTTTTCTACGAGCTTCGAGGCCACTGTTTGCTGTTCCTAAGTCATCCATATTTTTAGCTGTATCGTCGTACCAAAGAACGCTTGTCAAATGAGATTTTTTGGCAGCGGGGCCGTAGTTGAGTAAAGTTTCTATGTACGCTCTATAAGCGTAAGCATGATTGGGTGGCGAAACAGCTTTTTGATTGAAAAATACATCCACTTGGTTAAACAGGGAGTGCATAAAATTGTTAACAGGTCCAACTTTTTTTGCTTCTACCTCTGAAGATTCTTTTGGAACTGTACCTTTTAAAGCTACTCTCAAACTCAACATCATGTGGGTTCAATCGAGATATTCGTCTCCTGTACCAGTGATAACAAACACTATAGGTGAATCGTCAGTGAGCGAAGATATTGGCTTATATTGAACGTACTTTGAACTTTCTATAGCTGTTAAGGTTGGAGGAATATCGAATAACAAGAGCTCCGATTTTAAACACTCGCATGATTGAGTATGTAGAAAAGCCATTTTGCTGATTAATCAAAAATATCTCTTGCACTTCTTTTCACAGTTTTTTTCTTTGTTTTCTTTACTTTATTATTATTTTTTTTTTTGTACTTCTCTTAAGTGCTTTTTTTTCATTTTTGATTTTCTCTTGCGCTTGCAAACAGTCTCAGAGTCGGTTAACAACTGCAAAGCGCTCATGCCGCGAGGCCTTTTATAACCTGATCCTTCCATCATCATTGCATCCAATTTATCTTCGGCTTTACGCTTCAAGTTCATTCCAGACTCACGTATGCGATTGTGCAGTGACTCTTTTACCGGAGTATTTTGAGTCACGTCGGTCACAACGTTCATACCAGCACGAAAAGCTTCTTTGCCAACGGCTCGAGCACCACTCGATAGTAAAGGTAGAACTCGCCGAAAGATGCCCGCAAGAAAAGATCCTATGCCTCCATGACCTCTTTGATAGGGAGATCCGATAAAAATATGACCAACACCTTTTCCAACACCTCCGCTATTTTGAAGAATAAAAAATTCGTCGTAACGCTCCATATCCATTTTTTTTTCTTTTTTTTTCAATAGTTTAATCCGTACGCTTGAAATGCAGTGTCACTGCCAACGTACCAAAATCAAATGGTATTGGTTCACCGTGTTCGTCTCTTATATCGATTTCGATAGTCTCAAAAGAATTAAATAGTAGATCTAAATACATGGGTGGGGAGAAACTTTTGATTCGAAGACCCCCGTAAGTGTATTCATCGGTACCCAGCGAGACAACGCGTAGCAGTCGAGTTTGCACGTCACCTGTAAAATACGGCTCACAAATGTCTGTGTAAACCATCAACATCGATGGTAGACAATTTGAAAGATTAGAATTCCAACAATCGCCTCGTTTGATTCAAATATATTGACACTGTAGACGTCCAAGCCAAGAATAGTTTTTATTCGCGCAGAGAGATTGACTTTATGGTTGAAACCTGCACACTCTGCTTCAGTGCAGAGAGGTTTAACAGATACATAATCACCGCGTTCAATGCCAAACTCTAGATGATTTTTTGTACAAGCCAAATTATTGAGTTCGTGAATAAAAGTTTTTATATCTTTATAAACCCCCGGCGATACAGTTGAAGTCGAAGCCGTAGTTTCTTGATCTCCTTCACCTGTGTCAGAGGTTAAATTAGTTTCATGAGCAGCAGTCAAAGCCTGTGTTTTTTTTTTCTGCGTCGAGTAACAAGTAATCTATCGTCGGTTTCTTTCGGTATCGTATTACAGAAATTAATCTCTCTTCACGCTCAAGTGGAATGTGCTGAAAGGTCGATGGAATCCTTATCTCCGTTAAAGCGACTGCCCAGGTGCCGTGTAAGCGTATTTGCTGAGGTAGCTGCGTGACGAAGCGAGTTGTAGTATAGTCAGGGTAATAATACATGCTACTGTTACTGGGAAGAACAATATAAAATTGGTCCTTCATTTTAGATTTTTCAATTGACTTGCTTTGATCCAAGAGCAAAATTTTTCTGGATAACCGCGCCACCGAACAAAATATTCTTTCGAGCGACCACTGGTTCTAGTTTTTAAAATTTTTTCGACGTCAGAAAAAACCTTTTTTAAATCTTTTTTTACGCGACTAAGCTCTTCCTCGTAGAAAAATCCATCGATTTCTTCATTGGCTAAATCTTTTAGGTGATAAACAGGAGGATAACTAGTCAAGGATATCCGAGAAATCTTGAATAACTCTAAGGTCCAACCACTCTCGTAACCTTTCGCAAAAACGTTTCGAGCTCGACTGACGCGCACCAGGTCGTTCACGTTATATTTAGGAACTCTGACGATGGGTTGTTCGTAACGATGCTTGATGTTTCTACGAGCTTCGGCAGCGTTATCAAGGGTAACGGACGCCGGTGTCATTTTTGTAGCTGTGTGTTTAGTATGATTATAAGCTTCTACAATGTTAGGCAAAACATCTAAATATCTATGCGTGTTTTTATGCGTTAAATATCTGTAAATTCGCTCTTTTATCGATCTTATAAATCTCTCTACGATCGCGGCTTTAACATCGGGACTACGGACAACGCGGTACAATATATTTTTGTTTTTCAGGTAAAGTTGAAACTCGCGATTTACAAACTCTTTACCTTTGTCGAATTGCATGGAAACGGGAACTCTGTTGTTAGCCTTTTTAAATATATTATCGAAAGCAAGAATTACGCTTTTTGCAGATTTGTCTTTTATCGGCTCAACCCATGAATATTTACTCACAACGTCTATAACGGTAAGAAGATAAGCGTAATTATTGTTGTAAGATTTTAGGGACCTCATGTCCATCAAATCAATTTCCCATACATCATCCATGTTACGAACGTTGTAATGGCGTCGAGGAAACCGTCTTCTCACCTGCTTATGTAAGTTATAGGTATCTTGACCTTCTAGCCAACTTAAAACCTTCGGTTTATTATATTGCTTTCGTGTAGAGTGTAAAAGATTGTTTGCACCCGCGTATGCCGTGTCGCGAGCTAGGCCGTAATACAAGCTTTGCAGTCATCTATGCATTTTTTTTATCGCTCTTTTTATTATTCTTCTTCTTCTTCTGCAAAGGTTGACAGTTTACTGACTTTGTCTTCTTCTTGTCCTTCCTCTTGATAGCTTTTTTTATTCGATTGAAAAATTTTTCAAATGTAATCTTGCTGACCATGCAGCAGGCCGTCATCATTGCAACTGTTCTTTCATCGGGAGGAGTCTCACAGGCTAACAAGCGAGAAAACGCTTTTTCGGCAAGCACTAGATCAGCTTGACGGTGGTTGGCCTTTTTATCGGCGTATGCCATATCGTGTTCACGACACGCTTCGTCTAGAGGATTGATGCCTACGTCACCACGATTCAAACGCTCGGACAATTTTGTACCTGGACCGCAAAACTTATAACCTAGTACATGCATTTCAAAAGGCATCAGGTCTACGATAGCATCCAAAGCACTTTTTTCTTCCTCTTCGCTCTCGGTGAGAGTAGCGTTTTCTACAGAAAGTTCCATCTTCCCTGGTTATTTAATTTTTGTTTTTTCGGAGTTCCGGTAGCGATTGAATTTTTTTCCAATGCCTTTTTAGCGTTTCTCTTTTGCCGTCTCGACAAACTTTTTTCAAAATTGTCACTTTTTTCGAAAGCACTACTTCGGTCTTCGGTAATATCAGCTGGTGAAATCAAATGAGGTCGTTCCCCTCCTGAGTTGTAGCCATGAGCCAAAATATCCGAGGAAGGAGAATAAGTAGCACTGGATGACTGACTATGAGCACTGGAAACGATTTGCTCCCACGGTTGATTATTTCCGATAAACTCGCGCGGTGTGTTCGCCTCTCGAAGAGCAGCAGCAAACTGTTTACGACCTGTAGGTGGAGCGCGTTTTCTGTGTCTCAGAGCATCGCCAACCAAGTCGACGATATTAGCCCCCGCCACCAAATTTCCGTTTATAGTTACAGCGCCACTCGGGGACCATGTGACGTTACCAGCCCGTTTCAAATGACGCACAAGGTTAGTAGCAGCGCTTTTAAAAGTCTTGGGTACTCCTGCGATGATGAAGCTGTCTTCCAAAATAGTATATTACACACCGGGCGCTGGAAAAGTATTGGCCAGCCCTAGCAAACCCAAATTTACGCCCGAGCCAAAGGCGAGGGTGGCAAAGGTTTGCTAGGGGTTGGCTAATACTTTTCCTGCGTTGTGTGTAATGTTTTTTTCATTACGACGGGAGGAAAACCCAAAGTCCCGCTCCGATCCGGGGAGGTCGTCCCGGAGGTATGAAAAAGATTTTCTTTTTTTCTCTTCACTTTCATTGGTCGAGCGATCTTGAGTTAAATTATCAGGGGCCGAGACAATTTTTTTTTCTGTCTTATCGTTAAAAAGAAGAAATCTCTGCAACGCACGACTGTAATCGAGCCACTTTTCTCGATCGTCTTTTCCTCTTTCGACTGAGTTTAAAATATCGTTCATATGCGCGTCGAGCCTTTCACTTGGTGTGCCAGGAGTCTGGACTGTTTTGAGGAGGCCATCTTTGCCTACCAGCTGTTGTATTCGCTGAAGACTGTCGTACGGTAGTAAAACTAATTTTCGGGCGTGGTCCATTATTTAGCTATGAGAGTTGATAAAACGGTACCGAGAAGAGGTGCCAACAGCGCAGGTAAAAATCCGCCTCCCCGCTGAACGATTAGTTTTTTTTTTCGAGCCAAACTAACCTTGGGCTTAGATAGCGTTCGTAAAGTAGAGGCGTGGTGCCGAAGACGCGTCTTGTGGTTTTTTCCCAGTGGTACGTTCCCCACTAAAATATTCAAGGCGCACTCGCAAATACGTTTAATCAATGAAGAATCAGCTTTGCGCAAAACTGCTTTTCTCTGCTCCTCGTTGAGGTGATACAAGGCTCGCAAAATATGTTTATCTTTTTCGGAAAACGGCGCTCTACGTTTACGAGCCATCACAGTGACGCGACTGGTACGAGATTTGCTTTGTCACCACCTTTTATATTTTTACGCGGCACGTAAACGTACTGCCACTCGTCGTCGGGGAAAATAGATGTCCGAAATCTGCAGTTTTCCGGAGTATTTTGTTTCAAATCCAGTAGCAGATATCCGTAGGGCTCAGAAGTAGCGTCCCAGTAGGCTTCCTGCAAAAAACGCGGATCTTCGGGACACAGTTGACGCGAGAGATGCGTAATCTGAGCGCGATCGCGGAGATTTCTAAAAACAACGATGTACTGCGCGTTCAGCGATATGTCGCGTTGACCTCGGGCTTGATGAAAAATATTCTGAGTAATGAATATTACCGACAAGTTATTGTGGTGACTCCCTTTTGTAAATAAATCGACAACTGCGCCCCCTGTGCTCGATTCGCGCATCAAGTCGTCAACAATTACGAGTTTTGGTCTAGGGTCGCTTGCGTAATCCCCGCTTTGAGGCAGTCCCTCGCGAAATTCAATCTCTTCACCGAGTTCGCAATAGCCGTTTTGCCACTCGGCGTAATGCAATATTATTCGTTGAAAGCGAGTGTCGCACATACGATCGATGAATTTAAAAATTTTTTTCACAAACACAGTTTTTCCACACCCTGTGGGACCACTCAGAATTGACGTAAACGGGTGCTCCCACTGTAAGGTCATCGTTACAACTGACGCGATTTACTCGATTGTCTAAATTTTGCCGCCCCGCCGGAGAGGGAGATGTCTGGTCTCCGACAGAGCGCAAGCGCCTGATGCTCTTTTTGCTTGAGCTAGAGCTTGAGCTAGAGCTAGAGCTTGAGCTTGAGCTTGAGCATTTGCTTGAGCATTTGCTTGAGCTTCTGCGTTTGTTTTTGTTTATAACAATAATATTTTTAAAAAGAAAGTGAAGACTGTTGAGACTTAAAATTGCTGCTTTTTTTTTAATTATTAAAACATGAAAGTTAAAAATTTTGAACTTTTTCAGTAAATAAAGAAAACAGGAGAGGGAAAAAAAGGGTTTTTGCCAACAATAGATTTATTTTGCTTTTTAATTCATTTACACATTTTTTTTTTTTTTTTTTTGGACCAATTTTTATTTACAATACTTAAAATTTTCGAGAGATATATTTCACTTTTAACCATTTTACACTTTTTGACGCACTGTGCACGCGAAATCTTTTTTTCAAGGTCTTATCTCACTCGTTGGCAACAGCAGCAGCAGCAGCAGAAAAGTAGCGTTGCATACTTATCAGCGAAGGAGAAACGCGAGTGCGCGACCACCACCACCAGCTGCGAAGGGGTCTACGACCGCGAGCACTGTGATGCCCGCGTATCACACCTACAAGATCGTACGCAGCCTAGTGAAAAACGCTGACGAGCTCTTCGTTAAGGTCATCGTCGAAATAAAGCTGATATGCTGACTATTTTTTTCTTTTCAAGTTTTTTAAACTCAGAGAGACTATTCAAGCGTTGGGGATTTAAAACCATAAGGATAACTTTTTTCTAAGCTTTTAAAATACCTCTTACCGTACACGGGTTTACAAATCTTGGATTCGTTTTGCGTGATTACTTCATGAAAAGCTGTTCGGCGTATGTTTGAAGAATAAATAACGATATTTTCAATTTTTCCTACTATCATATCGTGCATAGATTCAAAATTAATTTGCTGTCTATTTATAAAGTTAAGTCTAATTCCTTTTACTTTACACACGTAATCCTTGCTACCGTCTGGTTTCACGTACTCAAAAGCGTAGAATTTAGGACCTCCAGATAAAAATTTGATAATATAAGTACCGACACCTTTATCGGCTAACTCGTCCGTCAACTCTCCCAGCATAGTTCCGATAGGTAAATCGGGCATATCAGGTTTGCTAATGTAAAGCACGGAATCTGTGTCATAATAGAGAGCTCTGGGACCCAAAAAATGCAAATATTCGAAGAGTTTTAATCGGGCTTGCGCGGTGGTGAATGCCGCGACAACAACATTCGTAGATCGTGAGGGAGTAAGCGCTTCAGACTTGTAAGACCAACCAATGTACAACAACTCGTCATTTACAGGTAGGATACTATTAACATCTATATCTTTACTGTGTAATAACTCAAACAATCTGCTTGATGAGGTAAGCACTTCGGTTTGAGCTTGCGCGAATTTTCCCCAAACAGAATTTATTGCAAGTTTTGTAACTAGACGCAAAGCTTTATTAAAACTCATAGCTTTTTTATCTTATTTGATACCTTCGACTTTTTCAAACTCTGAAATAAACTTTTCTTTTTCTTCTTCGGTTGTGCACTCGGGAGGGTAACCAGAAGCTTGAGTTTTTTGGGTGAAAAAAGTATCTATGTATTCGGCAAATATTCCACCTTTTTTCGTAACAGGGTCGTACTGCGTTACATCATACTGCCAAATTTCAAAAATTGAGACAGTCATGTAGCCTAATTCTATTGCTCTTTTCAATTCTTCGGATACCCACGTACCAATAAACTGTCTATCCGCTGGGTTTTCATGCCTGCATTCTCTTTGCGTCATTTGCTCGGCACACATACGACAAAGTGGAAAGAGCAACTTATCGTGCATTTTTACAGGTAATATAGGATGAAACAAATTTCTAGGCGGTAACACTTTACATTTTACCAAACCGTTCACGTTTGAAAAGTCGTTTTTATTTTGCACAAGACGCAGACATTCCTCTTCGCCTACGTACAATTTTGGATGGCCCACGACATACTTGGCTTTTTTACACACTATAGGATACAGACTATTCACGTCAACGTACCTGATTTTTTCATCCTGTTTACAAAAGTACTTTTTAACAGTATTACCCGTGCGACCTCCAAACAAAGCATCGCGAGGATTCAACGGACTTTGATAAATCATTTCTATTTTTTCACTTAAAAACTGTTTTAAACCTTCGCTTGTGTTTTTAAAGTCATCAAATTCGTGCTCCCAGATCTCAATTAATTTGTACTGCAAACTCTTTATTCGCTCTGATTGAGCGTGAGTACTTTCAAACTTCTTATCTATTGTTTGACCGACTGACAGCTTTTCATCTCTATTAAATCGATAACAGCTTGGACAGCCGTGCCAATAACATCTAAAAGTAAGAAAAAATTTAGTTGATATAATTGATTATGAGAAATTAAATGAAAAAAAAATTTTCAACTTACCCTTGGAACTGAAAAACCAATCCTCTATGTTTTTCTTGATGTTTTGGAGCACTGTAACCATCGACCAAAATTCCTTCCAATAACCTTTTTTCTCTGCAGCGACCTGCTCGATGGTTCGATTCAATGATTTTTCCATCCAAAATAG
The DNA here is from genome assembly GCA_038277355.1 of Encarsia formosa. Lineage (NCBI taxonomy): Eukaryota > Metazoa > Arthropoda > Insecta > Hymenoptera > Aphelinidae > Encarsia > Encarsia formosa. The sequence goes on along the minus strand of CM076185.1, from coordinate 30,042,998 downwards.
CCATTGAATTGCTTTCAAAGATTGCTTATTACAAAATCTATAACCTCCTGGTGGAATTATACCTATTTGATTCTTTTTCAAAAATTTTTTCTTGAACACTCTCATGCAAGTAGAAGCAATCGTCGTAAACTCCAGAAATGGGTCCACCCCAATATTCATAAAAGTTTCTCGAAAATTCAAGCATGCCAGTCTTAAGATTTTTACATCTTGTTTGCAGTATTTAATTAGTTCCACTTCAAAGTCAAAAATAAAGTTTTTGCTTGTTTTTTCTCTGTACCATTTAATGAAGCTTTCTCTTTCTTTTTCACCCATGGTATCAGGGGAGTAAAATTTCATTGGTGGTAAGACCCCTACGTAATTTGCATTTTCAGGCTTATTAAAAAAATGTGGGAATGTACCTTTTTCTATGTTCTTTAAACCATATGCCTTTGATAGATTACTGAGGGGCATATGGAAATAATTCAAACTATCAATAAATTTTACACCCTTGTACTGCATCACTATAATCTTCGTACCGTTCAGAATCACAGACGGTTTTTCACGTTCACTTTTTTCGGCCAAATACTTAAAAATAAACTGTGCGTCATAACCTTGAGCATTATGAGCTATACACACGACTCGCTTAAAATTTTTACGGGGCTTCAGAGCTAGATCCATGAATTGCTTCACAGGGTTGGTCTTGAAAACATATTCACGTTCTCCACACTTGTCGCATGAGACCGAAATATCGCTCTCTTGTAAACAAAAATTGCAAACTTGATGCACAACACACAAGTTCGGTTTATGAATTTTTTTCTCATCATCTCCAAGCACAGGCACAGTTTGTTGCGTCTCAAAATCATAAAAAAGAAATATGACTCTGTTTGACTTTTCAGATGCTTTGATCGGTTGCATGAAACATTGATGGTCTGGCATGTACATGCAGCAAGTCTTACAAAAACTTTTTCCGCACTCGTGTTTAGGATTAGAAACGAGTTTGAAACATATTTGAGAAATCCTAATACTCGAACATACACTAGATTTTTTAGATAAATTCGTTTTTAAATGATTTTGAAAACACTCTTGGCCTAAAAAAAATCTAAAACACAAGTGACATTTGATTAATGTTTGTCCCTCGTCGCACGCAGGGTAGTGCAAACACTTTGAACACCTGTTTGTACATCTGTGATTAATGAATCTTGAATAGCTTTTATTGCAGGGTATGCAGTAGCCATGACTTCCTGATGCCCCAACGAGATTAAGTATTGGTTCAAAATGATGTAAAGCTTCATAATACATTATACGAATAATATAATCGACGCTTTTGTGCTTGTAATTAACTAAATTCGTTCCATCGTAAACAGGTTTTTCACCCCGTGCAAAATTTTTAAAAGAGTAGACAACTATAGCAATTCCTTTTGTCGCAAGATACTGCTGAAATTTTTCAATTTCTATTAAACTACAACCTTCTTCAGGAATGTCAACTCGAGCTAATTTTATTAAATCAAGAGCTGCTTTTTTTTGAGCTGTCTCATTGATCTGTCGGATGCTGTTCCAATAATCATGTAAAACACCTGATCGTACTTTACCTCTGATGCTGTAAGCGCAAGCAGCAACGAGAGAACGCGGCAAACATAGATTATCGTCATTTCGAATAGTAAGTATTGATTTTTTCTTTACAGCGTCTTCGGTCAACCTCACGCGTCCGCAACCTGTTATATTTTTAACTATACTGCAATTTATATTCAAAGAGTCCTTGATGTTGTACTCATTTGAACTCTGAGATATGCTAAAAAGCAGTTGCCATAACTCTTCTGCGTTGAAATCACGCACTGGCCTAAATAAAAGCCACACTGGACCATGAGTGAGTCTTCCTGAATTTATTGTAAGTCCGATAAAATCAGAAGGAGTCGCTTTTTTAACAAGTTCAGCGTGCAAATCGCGTAAAGCTTCCTCTAACCATTGAAAAACATTGGTTTCAACATGCGGTGGCACTATTCTTACATTTATTTCACGACCTTCGATTCCAAATCTTTGATAATATCTACTTCTATCGCTATCTATGACTATTCGTTGATTTTGTTGTCTTCCAGTACCAGCCTGTAAAAATACATCTAAAATAAAAAACTATAAGAGTCTGAATTTATTTTTCAACTCTATAAACAATTAATTCTTACTATTAACATTTTGGAGCTCGTTGTCATCATCATCATCATCATCATCAGCAGCAGCTGTATCGGTATCTGAATCGTTTGAATCAGAGCTACTTTCAGATGACAAAGGCTGCGGATTGTTATTTTCGGCTGATGTCGATGGCTCACCCAGATCATATACGCAACGGTTGATAAACTCATCTCCTTCTTGATCAGTCATCATTTCATCGAATTCTAAAATTATAAGTTAAAAAAAAGTTTCAAAATTAGAAGTTAAATAATAATAATAACACAAACAATTTAGCTACCTTTACAGGTGTTGAGAAGCTTGAATGTAGGTTTATCCAATAAATTTTTAAGTTTTAAAACGTTTTTCAAAATCAAAATAATTTTTTGGTCGTGGAAAATTCCTCGATTATATAGGTACTCGATTGTACCTTCGCTGCAGTGAAAAATCAAAAAATGAAGCTTTTTTTCCAAAACTTCCATGGTTAAACTTGTTAAATTTTTTGACCATACTTCACCACACATTGTTTTGATGTAAGGGTCTCTCTGATAAGCGACCCTCAAAACGCACTTTATAACATTCACTACCTTTTTCAATGTAACTTTCGACATGATGAAAAAAATGTTATATTCAAATATGCTTGAATGCTCTGAGTAACGCGTGTGATTCGAAAGCTCATACGGCTTTCATTCGACTGATCGTTGGAATAGAAAGAGAAGTAAAGGATCTAGATAAGCATTTTTTCACACAATAAAGTACAATGTTTGTGAAGTTTTATTTTTCAATAAAAATTTAATTATTGCAGTGTAACAAAATATGCTTGCCGTGCTTTTTGCTTCGTTTCAAACACGGTGAAAGAAGGCAAACCATGAAAGCTGACGCTGCGCGATAAGAGTAAATACATGAGCAGAGTTAAAATTCTTTCTTAAAATATATGCAAATTTTTCATTGTTAAATCCTGAAAACAATCAATAAGAACAAGATGCAAATTTTTCATTGTTAAATCCTAAAAAACAATTTGTATTGACTTTTTTTTGTTTTTTTGGGAAGTCTACGGGTAGTAAAATGCAACGTATTGTCAAACATTATTCATCTTTGATGGTTTGGTAAAACTTAATACTTCATAAAAATTTTTTAAAAACTTTTTTAAGGTTTAAAAATTAATATTATTAATTTCTAATTTTTTTTGATTTCTTAAACTATTTTATTAATTTAAAAATGAGCGATCCAGAATTAAAAAATCTCTTGAAGAATAGAACAAGATACAGATGCCGCAGCAGCAGCAGCTCCTGCAGAGTCAGCAGCAGTCGCGACGTCCGAGCGCAGCAGCCTCAGTGACCCCGAGCACCACCTCCCGCAGCACCCGCGAGCCGCCGCCTCGACCGCGTCACCGCACCAGAAAGCCCTCCTCCTCCTTCCAGAGCGGCCCCGAGCACCCCCTCCCGCAGCAACCGCGAGCCGCCGCCTCGAAAAAGCTAATATGATGATGCTCTCTCTCATGCAGAGTCAGCATCGGCTGCGAGAAGCAGTCACGCGCTCCCCAACCACACCGCTAACCCTACTGCGCTCGCGACACACGAGGCAGCCGCCGCCGAGCACTGCGCCTGGCGAAGTAAATGAATCATGTTTGTTTACTTTCGCCAAAGCGGTACATATACTGCTGCCGGGCAACGGATTCAAATTTACACGCGAGGGTAACTTCGACATTGAAAACAAGAGGTTAACCAATATCGCGTCGCCCGTGCAACCAAACGACGCGGTTGATCTTGCAACCTTAAAATCTTTGCTGCTAAAACAAAAATCCGACATTATCGACGAATTTAATAAAGCACAACCAGATAATACTGATAAATTCGAATATCTATTGCAGAAACAAAGAGCAGATCTCGGCATGTATGTGGCGGGTAAAGAAAAGGGTCTGCAGGAGTTTTTTAAATCTAATATACGCAATATCGAGGAAGAAATATCCAAGTTGAAAAAGAATGGATCAAAAGCACGTGTTGGTTAATGAGTTGCACAAGCCAGCTCGACGCCAGTATGCTCGAAGAAAAGTTGAAATGAGAGGCATAAACGACACTGCAATGCGACTTGGTAGAGATGATTCCGTATGCTGATGAAAATGACGATTACAAATACATACTCACCGCAATAAATATATTGTCAAAGTACGCTTGGGCAATTCCGCTAAAAACAAAGTCGGGAAAAGAAGTTACAAACGCAATGAAATCCATCTTGAAAACAATCACACCTCCGCGTAATATCCATGTAGATGAGGGAAAAGAATTTTATAACGAAGATTTTATAAAGTTGATACAAAAGTTCAAGATCAACATGTACTCTACGCACAGCGGACTCAAGGCTTTGATATGCGAACGATTTAATCGAACTCTTAAGGAGAAGATGTGGAAACAGTTCAGCCTGCAAGGTAGCTACGAGTGGCTTGATATCTTACCCAAGCTCGTTAAAGAGTACAGCAATCAAAAACATCGAAGTATAGGTATGAAGCCAAAGGACGTCAACGAAGATAGCGCACACGAGGTCCTGCAAAGATTGAGAAAATGTAAAAAAAAATCAAGAAAGCCTCTGAAATTTAAAGTTGGGGATAAAGTGCGCGTGAGTAAAACAAAACATATATTTGAGAAAGGTTACACGCCAAATTGGACGGTTGAAGTCTTCACAGTTACTCGTGTCAGACGAAGTAATCCACCCATGTTCTACCTAAAAGATTACAAAGACCATCTGGTGAAAGGAGGCTTCTACGCCGAAGAGTTGCAAAAAACCACGTGTCCAAATGTTTATTAAGTTGAAAAGGTGATTGAACAACGCGGTAATCGTCTGCTGGTCAAATGGCTAGGATTCGATGCCAGTCACAATAGCTACATTCATAAAAAAGATTTGTAATATTTTTTTTGTTCAATCCAAAACTTACCTCATATTTTTTTTTTTTATTAATGAAATTATATGTAACACTGTGTTAAAGGAATAAAAATAAAAAGACAAACAAAGTGTGTTTTATTATTACATTTAATTCACAAAAACCAATCCTACAGATAAAAATTTAACAAAGACGTTTAATCAATACAGGACTTAATACATATTCCATATATTTTATTCTTTTTTTAAAAATTATTGGATTGAGTATGAGCGCGGTCCTTTGACATCGTAGTTTAAAACGCTCTCGGTCTCGGGCTATCTGTTCCCACGGACCGATTCTTGCCTGCATACTCGCATATGAATAAACACACATAACACGCGTTGAAACATTGTCACTAAATCTAACTTTTTTCATCATCATCATTACACATTGAGTTTATAACACTTTTGCAAATCTACAATATTTATCCTTTGTAACCGTGAGGTAGCGTGTCGTGTGAATTTTTCAGCATACACCTCTTATCGTCAAAGGCATTTAGTGCAATTTTTTTTTGCATAATAGAAAAGAGACGGTGACAACTTGAGGCAATCAAACCTTGTGTAATGAATATTTGTTTCTCTTGATTATTTAAACAATCATCGAAATCTTCGAATTTTATTTCATTTGCAACAGACAGTATTATTCCTTTTATTTTTTTCACAATATCATTTTTTTCTCCAGCATCGCTTTTTTTAATGACAAGACAATAAACTTTTGCACGCAATCCTCTGTACAATAAAACTATCCTCCTGGCACACTCATCTTTCATTAAACCTAAAACTTTTTTATTTTCCAGAGGAATACCAAAAACATTATCTTTAGGATAGTAACTTGTGTCGAATTCCGATTCCAACTTTTTTTCAATAACATTCTTTTTTACAACTTCATAAATATCTTTATTTTTTAATTCATAAAGGAGTGAGTCTGTATCTGTGTATAAAATTTTACAGTTATCAACGTCATGTTCTTTCAACATAAAATTATAATGAAAATTGTAAAGTTTAACTTTTGATAGTTCTAATATTGCCATACCTACGTAGACGGGTTTATCGAGTACGGTAAATTTTTTTCTCATTTCAACACCAACCAAAGACTTGTTGAATATTTTAAATCGCTTAAAATAAGGATTTGATATGCGAGCTTCCCCACTATATCGACCCTTCCATTTTTTAATCAATTTTATGATCACACGCTTGCGAACATTCTCAATCATTTTACCATAAACCGCATTATTCATTAATTCGTACAGATTTTCTTCAAATTTATTTGATGAATTTGTGCGCAAGTTATTATTTAAGTCGATGTATGGTTTCAACCACGCTTTTTGTCGAAATCGCAGAATTCTATGTATTTTAGTTATAATCAAACCTGCTTCGACACATTGTTTCAAGTTTTTATAATGAATTACATAATTTTTTTTATCATACAATGTAGCCATTAATTTTCCATTTCTATACTCGGGACAAAATGGTAAATCTTTATGTGTAGGATGTAATTTTTCTGGATATTTTAAATCAACTTCTAAAATATATCCTGTTTTGGCTGTATCTAAAAATTTTCGAATGTTGTAATATTTATGAAATTTCCATTCAGGTATCCACTTGAAATTTTTGCACGGTAAGAGCTGTGACATTCCCCAACCGTATAAATTATTTTTGTCGTAATATTTGATATAAACATCTTCTAAATTAGGATCGTACCCCTCTTTCATATATTTATTATTTGCGTTTGAATGTCGGTTTGAACACTGACTCAGTCTACCCCTAATTCCCTTTTCTATAAATAAAATTTGATTTATATTTCTTAAAAGCTCTAATTCTACCCCAGTTAATTTTAGCATAGAGTCAAAAGCGAACCCTGGAAGAGAAAAATAATGAAGGGGATCGAGGTTATAAATATTTTTACTTTTTTTTCGAAAATTTTCAAATACGCTTGCCAGTAACAACATATCAGTTTTTAAATACAAATCGCTGTAATCGCCTAGAGTCTCTATGGAAAATATATCCCACACTTTCTTTGCATGACGATACTCATCCAAACTAATGTTTGATTTGCTCAAGTTTGAATAAAAATTATCGTGCGAAGGTAGCGAACGCTCGTTCAATACATCAAAATTTTTTACATATTCGTACGGAAATACACCCTTCCTTTTTATCAATTCAAGTTTTTCTATAGTGTCGGCTTCGTGAAAATTATTTTTAAGAATATCAAAATCTTTAGCATCTAAATAAGAAGCCAATTTACTAAGACTTGAATTTAAAAATCTATAAGAATCGATAAATTGAAGGGTTACTTCCGCACCTTTTATTTTTTTCATTATTGCTATATATTTTTCCATGCTGGTTGGAATGACATTTATTCTTCCCTCAATTCCTAAATTTGTAATCTCTTGAATAATAAAGTGTCAGTAGTATACGGGCGAGTTGTGCGAGACACAACAATGAGTCATCACCGGTGCACAATTCCTTATCTCTTATCTTAATGGTTTGTTTACATAAACAAGGTGTCGGGTTACGAGACACAACAATGAGTCATCATCCCGGTGCACAATTCCTTATCTCTTATCTTAATGGTTTATTTACATAAACAAGGTGTCTGGTTACAGATGACGTCACCGGTCGGTGCACAATTTCTTATCTGCTATCTCAATGGTTTGTTTATATAAACAAGGTGTCTGGTTACAGACGACGGGTATAATTCCTTATCTTTTATCTAAATGGTTTGTTTACATAAACAAGCTGTCGGTAAGATAACTCAATGGTTTGTATACATCTTAATAGCTTGTTTATACAAACAAAGACAATATGGTATCTTAACGACTTGTTGATGTAAACAAGAGATAAAAAGACGCCGCAGATGTGCAAATTTTATATTGTAATATATTTTTGGGTAAGTGGGTTTTAGAATTAAAATAATTACAAGTTTTTTGAGTTCTTTTATTTGACTATTGAATAATTACAAATGTTAGCCAACATAGCCAAAAGGTACAGACTCGGATTGAGAAAAAAACAATCTTTTTTCTAGAACTACAGAGCATGTTTTGGTCTCGTCACGCGTAACAACTATATGTTTCGGTAGCCGTCGAATGGCTCTAAAATTAAGTTGTATATTACTATATGTTTCCGAAGACTTAAATTTATTTTCTACTAGCGTTTTAATGCTTTCAAAATTTATTTTCTGCGAGTTAATATAGTTTAGAGTTATCCCTTTGACTTTACAACATTCGGATAACTCGTTAGTCGTCCCCGATACTACGCGGTAACAGTAAAATTTAGGGCCACCTGATATGAAAGTTTTTATATACGAATTTTTACCGTAACATTCTAATTCGTCAGTCATTTCGCCTAGCAGAGACCCTAAAGGCGGCTTATACTCCTCGTGATCGTTTTCGTGCTCGAGAAAGATGCAGGAATCCGTGTCTACGTACAAAGTGCGCTGCTGCAGCTTTTCCATGTAAGCGTAAAGTCGTAATCGCGCCGCAGCGGTTACAAAAGCAGCGATAACTACATTAGTTTTGGAGGGAGCTATAATGGCTTCATTTCGATATTGCCATGTGACATACAATACGAATTCGTTAGCTGGCAATATAGCGGTAACTTCTTTCTCGTCATCGGTGATTAAATCTAAAAGCTGCTCTCGTGTTCGAACGACTGTCGTACTTTTATGAGAGCTTTTCTCACCGAATTTGCCCCACAATGTGTTTAGCGCCATTTTACTGACAGAGCGGAGTCCAGGGTTTTTTTCAATCTTATCTTTGTCTAATATTATACCCTCTCCTCGCTCATAATCGGCCAGATATTTATTTTTCATTTCGTCGTTGGTACACCAATCGGGCCAGCCGCTGGCTTGTTGCTTAAGTTTTAAAAAAGTATTTATATACTCGGCAAATAAACCTCCTTTTTTAGTTTCTGGATTATACTGCGTTGTTTTATAATGCCAAATAACAAAAATCTCTGTTATCTCGTACCCTACTTCAATAGCCTTACGAAGCTCATCCGCGACCCAGGTTCCTGAAAATGCACGATCTTTTTTATTGTGATCGCAGTAACCCTTGCGGGATTGTTCGCAACAAGTTTTACATAACGCAAAGAGTAAGCGACCGTGCATTTTTACGGGTAAAACCGGAAGATACAACTGTTTTGGGGGTAAAACTGTACACTTTACTAAACCTTCAATACATGAAAGATTGTTATTATCACCTTTTGTGAGCATACTGCATTCCGAACCCACGTAGATCTTAGGATGACCCAAAATGAACTTCGACATCTTGCATACAGCTGGATAAAGGCTGGTCACGTCAATGTATTTAATTTTTTCGTCGTCTTTTACGTCGTGAAAGGTAACGAAATTTTCTGTTCTTCCACCAAAAAAAGCGTCTCTTGGATCGATGACTATTTTACTCAAGAGCGGATGCTTCTTGACATAGTTAAGTATTTCAGGATCGGCGTCTCTTCTAGCGGTAAACTTACACTCCCACGTTTCTATGACAGTGTAGCCAAATGCTTTTATATTTTCGATTTTTTTTACAGTATTTTCGTACAGTTCGTTTGGTGTACCCCCACCGTTTCTTGTGGGTTTATCTCGGTTGTGTTTAAAACAATCTGGACAGCCATGGTAATAACAGCCATGAAATTCGTATACAACACCCTTTCTAGGAATGGATGCAGTCGACGTACCAGGTAGCATCTCTGGAAGTATGTAACCGTCTACTTTGTACCCCTCTATTAAACGGTATTCGCGAGTTCTTCCTGCGTGAATGATTTCGCATCCTAGTTCTCTCTCGCATTGCAATAGCCATTCAATAGCGACTTGCGATTGATTGTCAGTGCGTCTGTAACCTTTGTGCGGCACCAGACCAATTGTTTTTGGTTTTAAAAAATTTTTTCTAAAAACATACGAACAAGCTGACGCTATAGTTGTAGCGTTGACAAAAGGATCTGTTTTACCAACTTCTAGGAAAATTTTTCTAAAAATTAGACAAGCGCGTCTTAAAATTTCCACGTCCATTTTACAATATTTAACAATTTCGTTTTGAAAATTGAAAATATATTTTGCAGCTTTCATTTCGTTGTACCACTTATAAAAATCATCTCTGTCTTTTTTGGACATCGTATCGGGCGAGTAATATTTAGAGTCAGGCATCTCCCCGATGTAATCTTGTTTATCCGGTTCATTCAAAAGATGAGGAAAATAACCTTTGCTTGCTTGAAAATTAAACGTGGCGGGTAAAGACGATAATTTCATATGAAAATAATTTAAAGAATCTATAAACTTTGTTCGACCGATCTGCATCAACACGATCTTTTGTCCCCTTAAAATAACATCGGGGGTAACATTAGGGAACTGATCTACGATTTCTCTCAGCACAAATTGCGTGTCGTAACCACCACCGTTGTGTGCAATGCATATAATATGTTCAAAGCCTGTTATTTCTCTGCAAGTTAGTTGTATTAAACTTTTTACAGGATTTTCTTTAAAAACATACTCTCTTATACCGCATGTGCGACAAAATTGACTGATATCGTCAACGTCAATACAATGAGTACAAACTTGTTGTACAACGCACAAATTAGGTACGTGAATTTTCATGGTGGGATGAAATTGATACGCTTCGTTTTGAGTACTCTCAAAGTCGTATATAAAATAGAGATCCGGTTTTGCTGCTTCTTTTGATTTTTTTTTGTTTTCATCGTTAATAGGTTGCATATAACAAAAAGCGTTTACATCGTGGGCAATTTTACAACTTTGACAGTATTTATGACCGCACCTGTGTTTACTGTCTCTCCATTTGTTCAATAACTTATCGCACCCACCGCACCTGGTTATTACTTCGCATACAGTTTTATTTTTGTGAGATTTTTCTTTTTTATGATTAGCCAAACAATCATTACCAAAAAATTGTCTTCTACAGTCCTTACACAGGACCATCGGTTGCTCGGTGTTGCACTTGGGTGTAAAATAACAGGACGCGCATACTTTTTCGCATACATGTAAATCTATGTGTTTGTATTTTTTATTACAGTACGAGCAGAAAAAAACGCTAGCCGAGGCACCTGTAAGATTCAAGAGAGTATGATAATGGCACAAATCGGCGTTGTATAATAAATAAATAGTGTCATAAACTTCAGCATCGTCGAAATTTACTCTACCGTCGAAGAAGGGTGGTTCGCCATTACCATAACCATGCTTATCATAAACAACTATGGATATTTTCTTCCGAGCATAAAAAGTTTGAAACGTTTTGAGCTCTTGGAAACCACAGCCTGCGGCAGGTATAGCTGCTAAATTAGCTTTTTTCATCAATTTTAAAGCTAGTTGTTTTTGTAACGGACCTCTGCCGTCTCTGACCTTTTGATAATTTTTTTTTAGCTCCTTTGTGCTCTTTTTTTTATAACGAATGTGATATTCGCCCACCACAAGGCTACGAGGGAGACAAAGATCATCTTTATTACTTATGAACACTATAGACGTTTTACGTACTTCGTCAATAGTTAATTGTTTTTTTTTGCAAGCGCCTCGACCGTTTGGAACGTTTAAATAAGTAGCATCCAGTCTAAAACTTTCATCGATATGAAAATTTTCGTTGCTTTGCGTTAAACCGCCGATCAAAGACCACAGATCGTCCGCGAAAAAGTTAGCTATAGGACGAAACGATAACCATGCCATACCATTTGAAAAATGATCGCTCTGTATCGTCACACCTATCCTATCGTTAGTGTTTTCGCTCATATTTAACAGGTGATCGTGAATATCGTGTACAGCGGCCTCGAGCCATGTAATTATATCTACTTGAGCGGACGAGGGTGGTTCGTTGATTCTTATTAAAAATTTACGCGCTTTCAACCTATACCGGTGTATGTTATTAAAATTTTCTTCTACTATAGTAAATTTTTTACTATTATTTAACGAAACACCCCCTCCTACTTGATTAACATTACTATTGGTTGAACGCGGACTCGTGTCATCCAGATTCCACGGCCTCCACAGCTGCAAAATCATTGGCTCCTCGTTACGTTGAACTTCCTCGTCGCGAACGGCTGGTTGCTCTTCTTCAGGCGCTTCTCGTCCTTTCACGGGTGAGAAGTAAAAAATTTATTTTTATTTAAACGAATTTAAATTTAATATAAAAAATACTCAAAAAATTTACTCAAAAAACGGAGGGTTTCATTAAATAAAAATAAAATTCTTTATTTATTAACAAAACTATTTATATTTATTTCAAAATTACAATTTTTATTTACATACTTTTGCTTTTACATTCGATGTCCTCCTCCTCCTCCTCGCCCGAGTCTGGAATGATCAAGCCAGGGGGTCCCTTAATGGGACTATTTTCTGGTGTGTCCTCGACTATGATCAACGAGGACGCGATGCGTACGGCAGTGTGCGGAGTACTCAAAGCTGTAAATTAAAAGAAAAAAATAATAAATATATAAATAAATAACGAATAATGAAAAAATTTAATTTTTTATTATTTGTCTTACCTATTTTTTTCTTAGCCGGCTCGAAAATATTCTCGTCTATGCTGCTTTTAGCCTCATCAACAGGTTGAATAACGGGTCGTCGAATTAACCGTTTGCGAGGAGGCGAACATGGTGGTGTTTTCGCAGGGGATATTGGTACCGATCCTTCAGAATCTACCAGAAGATTTTTAATCGCTGAAAAAATACATACATATTAATCCTTAAAGAACACACCCAAATCCAGAACTGCCACACTGACAGTTATGTGGGGGTATTTTACACCCCGTGTGTACTTTAAGGTTAACTATCAAAAAAATTAATTTTTTTCAACTAAAAATTATTTAAAATTTTTATGTACTCACAGCCGTCGGGCAATAAAATCTCGTGAAATTTTAGATTTTTATAAACTGCATCGTATGCATCGTCACTACAGTCGGTAATGTAGGAGTCTTCCTCCTCGTCATCGATGTCGCTCCAGCGCTGCCCCTCTTCCAGCATACAACGACTGCGCTTATTTTTCTTCCTCTCCTTCTCTTCCATGATTTCGCTCCACTGCTGGGCTAATCGTAATGAATTTTCCTCCTCAATAAGTTCGACGTTTGCCGAGTTATCCTTTTCCTCGTACTTTTCTTGCTGCTGTTGCTGCGGCTGCGAGGCGTTACCTAAAAAGAACAAAATTTATTAGTTATCAATTAAAAATAAAATATGAGATTTGGTTATTATACGACTTAAATATTATAAACTTACTACGATCGTCGCTTTCATTTTTTTCTTGAGGTGTTTTATCCTCAGGCGCAACCTCCGGTTGTTTATTTAAGTTTTCATCATCGGCCTCTTCTTCGAGAAAAACCGAGCATTTTGCAGTGTCGGTGCAGTATCTTTCGTCTAAAAAAAAAAAAATCATGATTTTTAATAAAAAAGTGGAGACGAAATAAAAATTTATAGAGCGTATAATAAATATAACTTACGTATGTGGTTTTGTATTTTTCGTAAAGAAGTCAAATTGATAAAGTCATTTACGACAAGGTATTTACGTAAAATATTAAATACGACAGGTGAATCCTGCTCTTGTAAAAAGTTGTATAATTCAGAAATTTTTTGCACACCACAGGCAGCGAAAAGTCTATTTAACTCTATTTGGAAATCTTCCAACGAGAGATTTTGTAGTTTTTTCTCCCATTCTGCATCGCATAGCGATACTAGACCGGCCTGCTCGCGCAGCTTTAGAGCGACTTCTCGCAAATCACACCAAATACACATTTTTATTTTTTCAAGTTTTAACACAAAAACACAACGGTAAAGATTCACTTGTCGGAGTAAATACGACACACTGTCAATAAAGCAGGAAGCTTACTGATGTGCGATCGATGCTTAAGACAAAAGAGGAGTAATAATTCTGGAGAGGGAGTGTGATAAGCGGATACCTAAGATTTTTTCATAAGAGCGCCTTTTGAGGGTCAAGTTACCGTGACGTATGCATCCGCTAAAAATCAACGCGAGATGGAAGAAAGGAGTAATATTCGCGATAAAAGCTATATCTACACACACACACACACACACACACACACACATATATTTTTATTGTTTTTTTGAGAGAAAAAAGAGAGGGAGATGCCACTGTTACGCATGTACGAGTGCAAACAGCGGGGGAGTACTACAGTCGTGTTATTTGTGCAAAAGGTGAATTAACTGTTCGAAAAAAATAAAAAAAATGTCAAACCGTCAGGGATCAGGTAAGATTTTGAAAAACTCGATTTTTAAATTATATTTAAAAAATAAATTTAAAAATTTTTCCCCATAAATAGACGCTGTTGAGGCAGAGACGGCTCGTCTCTTTGAAAACCTACCATTCACGTGGCCTACTATCGAAAGCGGTAATTTATTTTAGTTATTTATTTTTTTATATAAACTTTTCCAAAATTAAAAAATATTTTAACGTTTTCAGAGTCGGATCAATCAGACATCGACGACGACGAGGAGGGTATGCGTATCTTCGAAGCTTTCACGGAGCTTTATTTAACGGACGAGGAGCTATCCGTCGAGGAGGCTACAGCTGCACCGCCAACGTATTCACTCTCTACAGGTGATAATTATAGTGACCCGCCTCCTCCATACATTGTGTCGCAGTTCTACGAATTGCGAACAACAAAAAAGAAGTGGGAAAATTTTATAAATGAATTTCAACGAACAGGTACGGTAGTGCGCGCTCGCCGATTTGCACGAGTACCGGAGACAGTTGAAGAATTAGAAGAAGTAAGAAGTAATGTACAGGGACTTCGCGAATACTATTATGAGATAAAAAATAAACTTATATTGAAAAGAAAAAAAATGTACGACAGGTATTGTAAATTTATATGTAGCTACGACAGCGAATGAGTCTTATGTAATTAAAAAATAAATAAATAAAAAAATGAAATGAAATATTTTAGTCTTGAAATCATTTAATTTTAACAGACCCTCGGAGTACAGAGTTAAATTTTTTCTTTTATTTCCGAAATTTTAATACAATTTTTTTTATTCGAAAATAAATATAGAACAACGATAAAATATAAAATAATGATAAAAAAATAAAACAATGTATAAGTATTAATTTTATTGAATTAAACCATTTACGCATTGTTATATATAGGGAAGCTATTTTTTAAATTCATAACAAATTTATACTATCATTTTTAAGAAAAAAGTCGTTATTGTTATTATTTAATTTTACCTACAAAAAAAAAAAAAAAAAAAAAAAAATTAGAACGCGTTTACCAAACGAACAGAGATTTTACTGAGATCGTTAAGTTCGATATTCGAAGAGTGTCGTAATTTTTCGATCGTTATTTTTTGATCGTAAATAAATCTCTCGCGGGAGGGGTCGTGTGGCATGGAAAAAATACAGACAAAGACTTCCAATATTTTTGAACTCTACTAGAATTTTTCAATACGTATTTTTTACATGTGTGGGCAATGAGCACAAAGCAATGCGTTAGTGTGTGTACAACCTTAGCTGAGCACTCGAGCTCACCAGCTCAGTACAGCAGTCAAAGTGCTACCAACAAGTCGAAAATGGATCAGCCGCAAAAACGTAAGTTTTTTTAAAGTTGTTTTATTTTATTTGAATTTAATTAATTAAGGTAATTTTCTACCAAATGCATGACAATAGAGAATCAGCTCAAACTTTCTGGAGATGTTTATTAGATATTAATAAACATTTCTACGAAGTCTGATCAAAATTGACCATATAGTTTAAAAGTTACAGCAAGTTAAAGATTGAATTTTTTTTCATTACGCGTATGGCCGCTACGCTGAAAAAGTGTACTAAATTATTGATATTTGTCTTCTTACAATAGAGATCCTTTAGAAAAACTACATACATATAGTTTCACTATCGAAGAATTCATTTCTTGAAACTGCAAAAAATTGACCTTCTAGGAATTTTGCAATAATTTTACAAAAATAATTTTCACGTGAATAACCTCCAAAACTGCGGTATTCAAAGGTGAGGTTAAAAGTTTAAAAAAATGTTTTGTTGTGATTGTCAATGTTTTTTTGGTAGAAAATAATTTCAGAAGCCATAAAAAGTTAAAAAATAAATTTTAATAGACAATTGTTAGTAATTTGGAGTAATAATTTTTTTTTAGTCTTGAACTTGACTAGCTCAGGTAGAAAACCACCTTAATTTTTATTTTTTTTTTTTTACAGCGGGATACCACAAGATCGTCCCCCCGTACGAGGCGGTATCGTACCTATTAATCATGACGGAGATTGACGAACTGAAAAAAAAGATTACTGCATTCCAGCTAACATCGCTAACAGGTAATTTTTGATTTTTTTAAAATTTATTTAACAGTGTAACAGTAGTAGGTGGAGCATCAGTGCTAGAGGCTTAGCTGTAGTAGACCTCGCGCACTTCGGTGTTACCGGCGTCTACTATAGCTAGGCTGCTGCGGCAGCATTACCGCCTCCCACTACAACTATAGGCACTTGTTGCTGCTACTGCTGTTGCGGTCCCGCTGGGTTCTTTTGGACTCGCGTATTAAAAATAATTTATTAATATAAATTATACTCATTTATTTAATCATTTTTTATTTATTTTTACAGATGACACCCGTAAAAAGCTGGAGGAGCTGAAGGAGCTGGTGGTGGAGATAACCAGGCAGGCCAAGCTCCTGAAAAAAGAGCTTAAACAGGAGTACAGTGAAATCTACAACAAGTGGGTGGAGGGCAACTTCACCGACTCAGATTCAGACAACGAGTGAACATTATTAAAATTTGTAACTCTAAATGAATAAATAAAATTAAATAAAATTAAAAATTTTTTTATTTCTTAGGCTATTAACATAATTCACCCGTGCATGTTAAAAAAAATTCTAAACTGATTTTTTTCTCGACAACCATTGTGTTAAATAGGAAAGTTTGTCTTACTTCAAGGAATCTACAGTAATTTTTTAAATATTTGTAAAAAAAAAACAAATAGACTTTAAAGAGCTTTGTTTTTTCAACAAAATTCAAAAGCTGAAAAAATAAAAACCGTCGCGATCTAGAGAGTCACCGCGATTTTACGCGTAGACCCGCGAGAGTCAAGCTCGTTCTCGCCCGCGTCCGCCGCCGCCGCCGCCGCCGCCCGATTTTATTTTTAGAACCACGCGGTTGTAGGCTCAACTACCGCGGGTGTATTTTTTTCGCCGTACTTACGCTTGGATAAATTGTTTTGGCCCTCAAAAGGGCCTTTTTTCTCTTTTTAAATAAATTAGTTTAATTTCTTATAATCTTCCTTTTCAGGTTTTCTGTAAAGGTTGTAATATTTTTTTTCAAGTTTTTCTCGTTCTTTTTTCTGTTTTTTCTGCTCCTTCTCTTCTTTTTTATACTCGTACAGTAACGGCTGCTTCTCCCAGGGATGCCTCGCATCGTTGTCTTTGTAACCGTTCCCGGCTTTACCCTCCGTTTGCCCCATCTTTTACCTCTGCTGGTACGAAACGTCTTTACAGTGCTGTTGATAAATCAACAATGACTTACTTTTTCTTGCTGCATTAATTTATATTTTATGAATAAGTTTTTTTCTTAAAATAAAAGCAATGAATAAATGCTCGTAAAAGAAAAAATTAAGATTTTTCATAATTATTTAAAAACAAATAAAGACGAAATAAAAAAATGTAAATTTTTGAATAAAATATTCGAAAAGCTTATTAATTATTAATTTGAAAAAAAAAAAAAAAAATCATGTGTGAAATATTTTTGTATACACATAAAAAATTTAGAAAAATTGAGTATTGCTTAAAAAAAATGTATAATAACTTTGAAAAAAATTACAGGGTACGGTATAAATTAATGAAATGAGTTTTTTATTTTTGGCAATTTATTTGAATAATTCACTCGCCATCGTACAAAATGAATTACAGAGAGAAATTATTTTTTTACCGGAAACATTCTTTCGTAAACATTTTTTGCTATATTAAACATACCAAAAGCGTACAGTTCTGTAAGAATCATATCAAGCACAATTTCATCAACGTTAAACTCATTTGTCGCGCTCTCTTTAACGTCAACCTCGACATCATATTTTATAAAAATGTAATATTTTTTGAATGTAACAGTCGTTAACAAACACTTTTTAACACTCTCTGGATCTTGTCCTGTAAAATGATTTATTAAATTATTTATCACATGGGTTTGCACACTATTTACAATCTTCGCTTGCTCCTTTAACACTTTTATTTTTAATAACACACAGTCCAACATTTCCACTAATCCCTCGATCGTTTTTAAGTGCATGGCTACACCCGGAAGAGCATCGTTTTTTATTTTTTTAGGTTCACTTGGTCCGACGGCCTCCAGGTCGTTCAAAAGATCCTCCAAGGTTCTTTTTTTCCCTACCTCGGGTTTTTTCACAGCTTCTTCAGCTTTCTTGTTCTCGACGCTCGAATCGGTCACCTCTGTCTCGTCAGCTCTTTCGTTTAGTAACACTGTATTTTTGCCGTAGGTCACCGTAAACACAAGGTCGTGTCGCGGTAGACGAATAGTTGTAGGAGAGTTAGGATCGTTTATGTACACGAAATCCTCTCTCAAATAGCCAAGAATTATGTCTTTTTGCTGTAGAAACAAATCCCACGACAACATGTCGAGAGTAACATCTTTGTAAGTCGATGTACTACCGCAAAATTTTACTTTTAGATGATAAATACCATTGTCGTTTTCCAAACACACTTTCACACGTTTAGAATTAGACTTGTTAATCGCGTACGTCGTAGACAATAATGAATTTGGAAGCTCCATGATTCTCAAGTGTTTGCGGTAGAGCAGCGTTACAGTGACTGACAGGCACGGTTCTCTCGGCTCTTCGTTCGAATTGACGCCAGACGCGTAAGAGCTTCAAAAGTAAGGGAATATTCAGTCACGTGATTGTTTAGACCAATCGTGAAGCGAAAATAAAAATCGGCATCCAATAGTGAATCATATCCCTTCCCCTCGTTTGCATCATCAATGTGACGTAATCTCAAAACCGTTGGCAGGAAGTCAGATAAGAAAAAAAAGATAACGTACGTGTCTGGACTTGCTTCGCGATAACAAACTCTTTATCTCTCGACAGTGGCTAGCGCTGTAAAAAATTCTTATATGGTGACGTCATCGTTCCTGTCCGGACTTGCACAAAGATAACGTATCTGATTCTCGATTCATAATGCATAAAAGTTAAATTTTACAAAACTCAGCAATGTGCTTTTTAATTTTTACGAGATAATTTTTAATTTCAGGAAAATAGGAGTAGTACGGACTGATGGTTTAAAAAATAACAGATAAATTATATTTTTATTTTTGTTTTTATTTTTTCGAGTACAAGTAATTTTTAACACATGTTACAGAACGGTTACATTAAAATTTATTCTTGATCTACAGATTTGCACTCCGGGGACACCGCCACCACCACCACCAGCTGTACCAACGCTAGGATAAGCGTTGATTCGATTTATTTGTCTTGTTGATCGTCGTTTTATTAAAGCTTTATAATATTTTAATGTCTTTTTATCGTTACTTTTTGTATCGTTGGAAAATTGGTTCAAAAATGATTGCATATTGTTAAACTTACTCATATGATGTATAAATTGTAAACAATATTCACCGCAGACAATAGAATCAAAACTTTGCAGCTGTTTTTTACTATATTGCCACGTTTTGCAATTTTTTTTTATAGCGTCGTACATAAATTTTGAAGCGGGTCTACGACCGTAAGAATCGAAATAAAAACCATGAGCTTTCTCATTCACATACAAAGAAGTCCAATGCTCGCCGCTTCTGTAGGCTTCTTGGGTGTTCACAATCAATCCTGCAGGTAAAAGTAAGCGATGTGGTATTTGATCAGCAGCAAAAACACCAATGGTTTTGATTTTTTTAGAAAATCCGTTCAGCACCTCCGCTAGCTCTCGAGTATTCATTTTTACTTGATTTATTATTATTAATAATTTTACATAAACTATCAGTGCACATCTTCACCGCTGTTTTCTATAGGCGTTGAACAAGCAAGAGGTTCATCACCGTCGCTGATAATCCGAAGAGAGTCAAAGTCTCGAGCAAGCGCGTCTACTTCGTCATAATCACAGTTTTTTTCGTTTAACAATTTTTCTCGCATCATTTTTTCGTACTTAAAAAGAGCAATTTGATAATACAACGATGGTATATCAAATCCACCCGATATCGGCCAATTCTCGCTCAAAAGAGATCTAAGCCATTTTTTTAAGACGAGGGCTTTATAAAGGGCACAATCTTTGAAATCATTCGACGAGTCGCTTTGACTATGATGAGTGCACGCTGTGTCTACATCGGGAAACGAGCTCTTCAGCACTTTAAAGCTTGGTCCTTGGTGATTTTCGATATTTATAACTCTTCTACAAATAATTGATTCTAGAAACTCTGCTTTGTCGTTGCCACGCGTGTATATATTTTTTACCTTTTTTACAAATGAACGAAGATGACTGTATAACTGACTTGTCGAAACCGTACCTTCGTACCATTCAATACGATGAATTTCGGTTGTACAGTAGTTGTTCGTACTTTTCAGGCTATTGGATAATTTTTCAAAAGCGTGCGGAGCTTTGATCAACCAATGACCAACGATATTTTTTTGTAAAGCAACCACTGCTACTTCTTTTGGTGTAAAACGCTTATGCTTGTCGCGCGCGCCTTGAATTTCGATCAAGATATCCATAACGACGATGTGTTCGCTCTCTTGCAAAGAACAATACTGTCTATTCGAAAATCAAAATGAGGTTATTAAAGCATACGACTGTACTCTCCCCTCTCTTTTTAAGAGGTAAAATCTGAGATAATTTGTCTGTTAGCGTCGATCTCGATTAAGTTTTCATATTCGGCGTATATAACGCAATTTATGGTAGTCGCCAGTGCTTGATCAAACCTTATTTCTATTCTTAGGTACCCGCTTTTTACAACATTCCAGTGGTTCCCCATATGTGCAGACATGTCGGGAGTGAGGTCGAACGCAGTCAAAAAATTTCCATGTATATAGTTATCTCGATTAATATTTATACCTTCGTTAGCATAGTGAATTCCTAAGCCGGTGTACAACGTTTGAAAACAATCGATAAACGATTGATTAGTATCGGATGTAAAGCACGGCTGAAGAGCCTTGGACGGTAATTGGACACCGTCTATGTAGATACACAAATAATTTATATTGAAATGTTGAAAATTATAAGGGTTCAACGTTCGCGAACCATTGAACGCCCTGTTGTCTACAAAACCGATAATTAATCTCTTGGGTAGTTGACCGAGAAAACAATTATCGAGAGAACCAGATAAAATACCAGGATGCATGATAAAAGTTTTAACCTCTACACGCGAAACAGGATACTTTGCAGTCGTTTTTGCAAGTCCGTTAGCGTGCGCTAGTAATACACCTGGTGATATTTTTGCGCGTCGAACGATGAGTGTGGCTTCTTTAATTTGAACTTTGAAAACACCATCGTCGCTAGCATCCATGAGACAAAAAGAATCTTTTGATCTTACTAATCGAATGCGCATCTCCACACCGTTAATCAGCATTTTATCTTGGTTAAATATGTCACAGTGTAAATGACCCACGATATCGAACGTCTGAGCGTTCAAGCTGAAGGTTTGACGTTTTGCAAGACCCGAATTTTTCTGATTAGAGCTAGCATTCGGCAGGGCTTCTAATTTGCCAACCTCGTCGTCGTACCAAAGACCGGCAGTCAGGTGTGAATCTTTTGCCGCGCTTCCATAGTTTAAGAGTGTTTCCAAGTAACTACGATACGCGTAATGATTGCTGGAAGGGGTCACAAGTTTATTATTAAAATAAACATCGACTTGATTAAACATCGAATGGATAAAATTGTTGACGGGTCCCACTTTTACATTTTCATCTGTCGAAACGTTTGGTGCAATTTTTACTTTTAAGTGAAGCATAGTGTGAGGTAAATCTATATAATATTCTCCCGAACTAGGTACCACAAACTCCAGAGGGGTCCCCGATTCGTCGTTCAGAGGACTGATTGGTTTATAATGAATAAATTGACTGCTTTCTATCGATGTTTGAGTGGGGGGAATAGTAAAAATATCTAATTCGGCCGACATGCACTCGTTTGAGTGCGAGTGTAGAAAAGCCATTTTTATCGAGGACCAAAAATATCGGAAATATCTCTAAAATTTTTCTTCGCAGTGGTCTTCTTCCTCTTCTTCTTCTTTCCTTTTGATTTTCTAACCTTTCTTTTTTTCTTTTGCACGGATCCAGCCTTACGAACAGTCGGGTGCTTCTTTTTTGACTGACGCTTACGCCGCGATGTTTTCGCCTTATATCCTTGGCCTTTCATTATTTTAATTACCTTATTAGCTGCTTTTTTCTTTAATCTTTGTCCAGACTCGTAGCCACGCGTTTTAATAGAGTGCTTGAAATCTGTATTGTGATTAGTAATGTCGTCGAGAATATCTACACCCGTACGAAGCGCTTCTCTACCTACGGTTCTCATTCCTTGCGATAAGTAGGGTATTATTTTTCGTCCAAGACCAGTGAGCCAACTTCCTATTCCTCTTCCTTTCTGATAATGAGAACCAGAGTACACGTTTTTTACATTAGACCACCCACCGCCTCCGACTTGAGCATCGTAATAAGTCAAATAGTGAGACATTTTTATAGCCTTTTACGCACTAGATGAAGTTTCACGATCGAGGTGCCGCTTTCAAATGGTACAAAGTTACCGTATACGTCTCTTATATCGATAATTATACTTTGAAATTGATTCTGAAGAAGGGGTATGTAATGAATAGGTCCAAAAGTTCGCACAACGTTAGAGCCAAAATCATATTTTGTTGCATCGAGCGGTACTATTCTCAATAAGCTCGCTTCGGTATCACCTACAGTGTAAGGAGCGCAAATATCTGTGTAAACAAATAATTGATCCGGTATCGCGCGGCTAAGTACAGCGGGTCTTACGGCGATCGAATCTCTTTTCGGAAAACCATGGATACGTTCTGTTTTTCGCTCCAACTCGGATTCGAATCCAAAAATTCGTCGTATTTTTTCATGGAATCTCGTTACATGTATACTATTGCAATTTTCTGGCTTACATTTTCGTGTTATAGACCAATAACCTTTTCGTAGATTGGAGGGTTGAAGAACTTGATGCTTAATCGTATCGCCGGCTTGATTTATTTCATCAGCTAATTGTTGAAGCGAATCGTATTTACCATAAGGAAAACTACGTTCACTTTCAGTATTACTAGCCTTTGTATCAAAAAAGTAGACAGCTTCGGATTCTTGTATGTGATTTATCGTGCACGGTATATGTATCTCAGCGAGACCCACAAGCCACTCACCCGAGAGTTTTATTTCCCGAGATAAATGAGTGGTAAAACACGCTGTAGTATTCTGGGGATAATATTTCATACTACTGTTACTAGGTAAGACCAAAAAAAAATCATTGGTACTTTCCATTTTTATATTTCGATCATATCAGTTGCTTTGACCCAGGAGTTAAACTTTTTGGGATATCCGACCCACTTGACGAGGTGTTGTTTTTTTGAACCTGTTCCTTTAGTCTCTACAATATATTCAATTTTAAATTCTTTTTCCTGATTTATACTTTTTACATCAACTAAAACAAGCTCTTCGGTATAAAAGAAACCATCAATTTCTTCGTCTTTTAAATCCTTCAAAATATAGGTGCACAGTCCTTGACGATTCGATACACGCTTAACTATAAATACTTCCTCGCTGAAATTCTTCTCGTAACCGGGTTCGAAGGTGTTTTTCGTTCTGCTGATTCGGACATACTGACCGGGTTTGAACTTGGGTCTCGATACTAATGATTTCTTCGACTTATTTTTATTAACGCTTTGAGACAGAGAGCGTTTTAATAAATTTTTACGAGCAGTTATCACGTTGAAAATATTAACATCGCACGGTCTCATTTTTGTACCACTGTGTATACTTTCGTTGTATCCTTTTACAATTTTTTGCACGACGTCTATGTAACGTTTAGTATTTTTATACGTAAAATATCTCCATATACGTGCCTTCAACGTTCGTATAACTCTTTCAGCGATACTACATTTTATATCGGGATTGCGTGCAAATCTAAACTTGATATCGTGTTTTTTTAAAACATTTTGAAACTGTTTTCCCTTAAACTCGCTGCCTTTATCAGTCTGTAGACATTTGGGTACGCGAGGTAAAGACCGTTTGATGATTTTTTGAAACGCGTTACCAACAGTCAGGGCTGTTTTTTCTTTTATACTTTCAACCCATACGTATTTTGACAATGCGTCGATAACGACCAGTAAATAATTGAAACCATCGTTAAATTCTTTAATACTTGTCATTTGCATTAAATCTGCTTCCCACAAATCATCGATGTTTGTCACGTTGTAATGTAATCTCGGGAATCTTCTTATAACTGGTTTGTGAAGAGTATAAGCGTCTTGCTGGGAGAGCCATTCGTAGATTTTTTGCTTTTCTTTGTCATTCAAAGTCTTGCCATTTTTGTTTACGGTCAATAAATTTCGAGCACCTGTAAAAGCTATTGGACTATTCAAGTCGTAATATTTTTTTTCGTAAGTCATTTTAAAGCTTAATCTTCAACCACTTGGTTTTAGCAGTATTTCTAGTAACTATAGGAGACTCTCGTACTAAACTTTTTTTGTTTTTGTTTGTTATCTCGTACGAATTATCTAGATTATTGTTTTTTCTTTTTCTCGAGCCTTGTGACACGTTGGGTTTTTTATTTTTGAGCTCGTGTTTTTTTTTTTGTAAATTTTTTAAATCTGCTTTTAAGTTGAGCGGTGTCGATAAAGTTGACAGTAAATTCGCAAACTCTTTTTTGCCTGCGGTATGTATTTTGTTTTTTCTTTCTTGAGACGGCGTATTATTATTATTATTATTTTTGACCGCGTCAGTCAGTAGCTCGATGATGTTTGAGTCTCTTATCACTCGACCGTCAATTTTTATGGTACCCCAACCATCCCAACTCAGTCTACGAGCACTCTTTTCGTGTAAGAGATTTAATAATTCAATCGCTTTTTCTTTATAAATTAAGGGGATACTATCCAAAACCGTCTCGTCGCTTAGAGGCAGATCGTCTCTGGAAGATATATCGAGCACGTCACCAGTCGGTTCAACGGTTTCAATAGCGTCGTTTAACTCAGCTATTTCATTTGGCTCTAGTGTTTCGTTGGGCACATTAAAACTTATAAAATCGGATTGATCGTTATCATAATGTTGATCGGTTTGACGTTCTTTGTTTTTAAAAAAGAGATAACGACGTAAAATCTGTAAATAATTTTTACATTTTTCATCGTCGTCTTTGAAACGCCTCGATCTAAGTATTTCATACATCTTAGAATCGAGTCGGGATAAATTATCGCCAGGTGTGAGCGTGGATTTTTCATTCGATCCTTGCGAAATTGATTCGGTGGTGTTTGTAAAGCGATCGAATGTAGTCTCTGGAACAAGAACCATTTTACGCGCTCTCTCCATTTTTTATTTGTTTTACTAATCTTGAATTATACTCGAGAAAATTTTTGATGCCAGAGCATTGATTATAGGTGCTAATAATATCGGTAAAAATGCACCACCACCGTGTTGAATGATTTCTTTTTTTTTATTTTTCCAAACGTTTTTGTTTTTATTTTTCTTAACACTGATTAATCTTCGCAGCACTTTTTTATGTTTTTTTAAACGTTTTTTCGTCGAATCTTTTATAGCAACGTTACCTTTTAATACGTTTAACGCTATTTCACAAATACAACTCACAGCTGATTTATCTATCGTACGGAGTAAAGCTCTTCTTTGATTATTATCGGTGTGACAGAGAGCGTGTAGAATAGCTACTTGTTTTTTTGTAAATTTAGGGTGATTCGATGTTGACGCCGCCATAGTCGAAGATATACTAAATTATTTACCAGTGACGTCTTATTATTTGATTTTTAAATTCTTTGGTACATATACGTAATTTTTTTCATCATCCGGAAAGATACATGTACGTACTCTGTATTCCTCGAGAGCTTCCTGCGAAAGATCTAAAAATAGATAAGAATGGGCAGGTCTCGTTGCGTCCAGGTATGCTTCCCATAAGAATTTTGTATCTTGCGGGTATACCTGACGGGCAAGGTGTTTTATTTGAGCGCGATCGCGCGGGTTCTTAAAAATCACCATATACGTAGTGTTCAAACTGATGTCTCGCTGCGATTTTCCTTGATGAAACAGATTCTGCGTAATGAAAACAACGGAAAGGTTTTTATGATGACTTCCACGCGTGAATAAATCTAATACAACGTCACCGCTGCTCTCGCGCATGAGATCGTCGAGAATAAGTAACTTGGTTTTATCGCTATCGGAAGAATAGTCCTGATTCTGAGGCAGACCCTCGTGAAACTCTATTGGACCTAAAAAATCGTTGTAAAATTCCTGCCACTCGGTATAGTAAAATAATATGCGGTCAAATTTAACTGTGCACATTTGATTCAGATGCTTTAAAAATTTTCTAACGAAGTAAGATTTTCCACTTTTACTAGGACCCGCTATGATAGCGGTAAACGGATGTAACCACCTCGTATCCATTTTTGAAACTGATACTTACGAGGTATAAATACCATGATTTTATACACGCTATATTTTTATCCGAGTTGTGCACGTACACCTCGTGGTCAGTTG
Source organism: Encarsia formosa (assembly GCA_038277355.1). Taxonomy (NCBI): domain Eukaryota; kingdom Metazoa; phylum Arthropoda; class Insecta; order Hymenoptera; family Aphelinidae; genus Encarsia; species Encarsia formosa. The sequence goes on along the minus strand of CM076185.1, from coordinate 30,016,327 downwards.
GATACATATACGGCCTGGTAAGCACGAGGTTGCGAGTTCAAATCCTATTCAGGTGCGGATCGTTTTTACCTTAGCGCAAACAAAATGGCTATAATGTTACCGTCCGAGGTTTTTTTTTTTTTTTTGTTCAATTTATCGACACGGTCTAACTGACGAATACATGTCTTACCTTTCTTTGACTCTTTGTTAAAAAATCCTCGTAGCCTGGTGGATAAATCGTCAGACTTGTGAATAAATGGTTGTGGGTTCAAACCCCGCTATCAATCTGACGCCGTCAAGACTACGAGAATTTTTTATTTTTGAAAAATTTATTCGCACTATTTAAACATAATCAAAAAGATATGAAATTTATGTTTATTTAAATAAATATTGTCTTTGTTTGTATAAACAAGCTATTAAGATGTATACAAACCATTGAGCTAACTTACCGACAACTTGTTTATGTAAACAAACCATTTAGATAAAAGATAAGGAATTATACCCGTCGTCTGTAACCAGACACCTTGTTTATATAAACAAACCATTGAGATAACAGATAAGAAATTGTGCACCGACCGGTGACGTCATCTGTAACCAGACACCTTGTTTATGTAAATAAACCATTAAGATAAGAGATAAGGAATTGTGCACCGGGATGATGACTCATTGTTGTGTCTCGTAACCCGACACCTTGTTTATGTAAACAAACCATTAAGATAAGAGATAAGGAATTGTGCGCCGGTGATGACTCATTGTTGTGTCTCGCACAACTCGCCCGTATACTACTAGTGTCCATCGTAACCAGACATATTGTGGAACAAAATGGGCAAATTAAAAAAACTCATTTTATAGTTTAAATTACACCGATTATGTACAAAGCCACGCACTGCACCTGTCAAATGACAATGATCCAAGACACGATCTTCATCGGTACTCTCAAAGTCTTTTTCACAAATATGACATTGCTTCGTTTCTGCGAGTAATTTTTGTCTTTCTGCCTCAGTGAGGGCTGGAGTGATTTCTTGAACATTTTTTAAAATCTAAAAATAAATAAATAGTTTGAGATATGATTTTTTTTTTTTTATCCAAAAAATTTCTTACCTGATCTACGTCAAAAGCTATTTGTAAAAGTTCGAGCATCAGCCATTTTCCTGCATCTGTAGGATGTTGATAAGATGCAAATCGCGACAAAGAATTGTTATAGGTACAGTGTAAGTAATATGCCGCGCTATGAACCTTATGTTCTGAAAAGGTGTTTTTAGGTATACAATTTTCATCATAATTATAGTCGTCGTCGTCGTCGTCGTCGTCGTCGTCGTCGTAAACACTAATTTCGTCAGTGTTTTTACGATCGATCAACATACACTCAAAGTCGGCGTATACAACAAAAGGCACGTCCAATTTCTTGTGAAAATTTTTAAACTTGAGAGTTGCATCATTTTTAGATGGTAAAAAAATTGCACCTTCTTCCTTGTGAATTTTCAGACAAATTTTTCCGTGTTTCTTGAGTCTATATTTTGAATAAAATCCGTGAACACATCTATTGCAAAAAAACATATTACCACTCTTACGATTCATTTGACAGTGTGCCAGTCTTGAAAAATTTTTTATACAAGAAAAATGTGAATTTTTACCATCAAATTGAAAAAATAGATTTATATGTCTCTTTGATTTTATCTTCTTTTTTTTTGTCAACAACACCGGATAAATATAAGTAAGTTTTTTTGATGCCGAATAAACATTGATAGAAACATTATTTATTTTTTCAAATTTTTTAATTTGATTCAAAGTAAAGGGAAATTTAAAACCTTTGACATTGAGCATTTCTGTGTAGTGCGGATATGAACTTGTAAGATTACTGTGTGGGATATTTTTACCTTGTTTTTTTGTGTAAAGAGCAGCCGTGACAGCCCAGGCAAAACACGCGTTATCCGAAGCATTGTCAATATTAATAATTGCTTTTTTTTTACAATTTTTTCCGGAAGTTGTATGCAACATCCAGAACCGCGCAAGTCATTAATCTTTGCAACTTTAATGTCTAGTCTGAGAATTCGCGACAGCGCCCAGCCACTCTCACATTCTTGAAAGTCCTCAAGATTATTTAAAATTTGTTTGTTAGTTTGCTTTATTGAACCAATTTTTTAGGTTTGTTGATTTGTAAATTTTCACAACATCCGAGGTCGAATAAAACACGTCTTTTTTATCTGCACGCACAAACTCCGCAACCAATATTAGGTTTATTTTCAAACTCAATAATTCTTTTACATTATCCTTAATTTTTGACAGTAATAAGGAAGAAACATCTGTTAAAAAATTGATGGGATCAATGTGTCGAATATTTTTAATTTTAAATTCTCTGATATTGTTGTCTAAAGCTGAGCGAACTTGTTTCCAACGATAATTGGGTTGTTCTTCATGCATACTTTGTGCATTTTCTAAACCAGTGCCTTCATGCTGTTGTTGCAGATTGTTGTATTCGCACAAAAGTCCTTCTAATCGTTCAATTTTACCAGTCAAAACTTTGTCGCATGGTCCAGTGAGACGCATACGTTTTATACACTCTTCACAACGAGCGCGCCAATCGTCATCTTGACGTTGCCGTTTGAGGCTGAAAAATTTACCTTTGATTCTTTTTTCTTCAGAATTGAACGAGATTTCCTCCTCCTCCTCCTTATTAACATCATTTGACGTTGACGGTTTTGATAACTGATCCATGACTGCTTTTTAAAACTCAAAATCAGGCACAATGTAGAAGGATCGCACTTTATTGATTTTCTTTTTTCCAAAATATAACTGGATGAAACGTCACACAAGTGACCTCTCTTGCGACTATTTTTCTACTGTCACAAACTTCTAACTCTTCAAATATTTTATCGTATTTTAGCAAAAGTAAGAAAGTTTAAATGTGTCACTGTAACTTAATTTTGAAAAACTTTTTAGCAAAAAAAAAAAAAAAGGATTTATTCCCGCGATTGTTTATTCTCGCCCAAACGCCCGAAGACTAATGCCGTTAAATTGCCGGACCTACAAAGGCTCGACTTTTTTTTTTTTTTTTTTGATACGCAAGTTGAACGCATTATTGGAGCAGTGTAATTGGAAATAATTGTATGTTTTGAAATTTCCGTCGAGTCACGACTTTTTTTGGAGACGCAAAAAAACATAATACTGACTAATGGGTTTTTCATTGGCTCCATGATTATTGTAGGTGTAATTTTGCGTCGAAATTTTGTTTGATCGCATGGTCTAGCGCACGCACCGCGTCAAGGCCGCCGTGGTGGTCCAGCGGCCGCCGCCGCGCGCCACCCCCCCTCCAGGCCCCCCCAGGCCCCCACCCGAGACGCACGCACCAAAAGCCGCGTGCGTGTGTGTGTGTGTGTGTGACGTCAGAGCTCACCAACACAAGTTTGGCCAGAACAGCCCTAGTTACCCTACTAATAACAATTAAAATGTAACATTTAAATAGATTTTAGTAGCCTTGTTTTAATGATGAAATTCCTAGTAATGTAACGGATCTCTGTTTTTTTTAAGATAATATTTTTTAAGTATAAAATTTCTATTTTTTTGTCTTTTTATGTATAAAATTTAAAAAAATTTTAAATTTTTTATGATATAAATCAAAAAAAATTAGTAGCTACGTCTAAGGTTAAGATGCACAAGAATCGAGATTTTTTGTCTCTGTATCGATGTCGACTAAAACTGCATGTCCGAGATCTCGATCTTGGTACAAATCTTCATGATAAATAATGAAACATCCGCGTTAAATGCAACTATGTTTATTGTGAGTAATTTTTTTTTTTTTTATTTAAGCATTGAAACAAAATTTTTTAATTTTTTAAATTTAATAACAAAATTATAAATAAAGTTTAAATTTTTAGTAACTATTTTCAAACTTCATTTTGGGACATAACCGAGACTAAAACCGATATTGAGTTTCAGAAAAATCTTGTCTCGTCTCGTGCATCCCAACTATAAAGCCGTAAGTAATTTAATTGCCTAAAAGATGATTTATTTTTTTCTGGAAGTACTTGATTCAGACAAATTTTGTCGAAAATATAAATTTTTTTTTACGCTAAAACTAAGCTAGATAAAAGTAATTATATTTTGTAAGTAATACATTTTTTCATATTTTAATTAATATTGCAGAAAGTAGTAATTAGAAAATATATGCTAATATATGACGAGATATATGAGTACCTTCGTGCGTAACTAAATGTTAGGAATCAAAGTTACCATTTATAAAAATATAATTTATTTAACTCGTAATATCGTATCATAAAAGACACCTGCCAAATAAACCAAGAAAAAGGTAAGGAGCTACAAATTCCAAAAAAAAAAAGAAGCCACTTTATTTTTCAAAATGACAAACAGTATGTCCTTTTTTTGTCGGAGAGCAAGGTGGAACGGTTCAGGACCTTCTAATCAAATGTGGAATTTTAGAAAGAAAAAAAATCTGATGGGAATTTTTGCTGAAAAAAAAAGTGTAAAATACCTAAGATTTAGAAAAGCTTTAGTCTGAAATTAAATAATCTTATGACGATTATTGTAACCACGACTTTTCGAGCAAATGCTTTTTTGTACTTAAAAAAGGTAAGGTTTCGGTGGTATAAACTTCAAAAAAGCTCCAGCAATCTCATTGACTCTTAAAATATTCTACTGCAATTATAGATTCTCAATAATTTTACTTCGGTCTGATCATCCCTTCGTCATTTTTCTGAAAGAAGTTCACTGAATCTTTTTTGAGTTTAAGAAACCGACAACCCAAGAAAATTTCTCTTAAATTTTTTTAATTGAAAGGATCAACTAACTCAGAGAAGTTCTTTTTCCCGGAAAAAAGTTCATACAAGATTTTTTCATTTTATAAAATCGATTAGCTTGCATTTTTCCTGTTAAAATTTACCGAAACTTTTTTTAAGCCAAAAGCATTGCTTACTTTTAATCGACTTTTTCTCGGAAAAAGTTCCCTAAATTTTTCCTAGTTGATAGAATCGATCATCTTGCATTTTTGATTACAAAAGTTGCCTTAAGCTTTTTTTACTTAAAAGAATATCTACCTTGCCCATTTGCTAGAAAATGGTTTCTAAAGCAATTGACATAACCCATTTTCCGAAAAGAACCACCCAGACCTTTTTTATTCGGGAGGACACTATCCTTGCTTTTTTCCTAAGGAAAAATTTGTATAATTATGTATTCACGAGATTTTTTAGTTATTCTTTTCCCCGGGAAAACGTTGACTTGGAAGACTTGCTAAGTTTTACCTTTTTCAAGTATTTATGGAAAAGTTCATACTGTCTGTTCTCTCGGAAAATAATAGAACCTGCTTTCATTTTTTGTGTAAAAAATGTATTGTTAAAAAAAAAAAAAAATTCATCTACATTTTCTAGGCTCAAGTGTCCTTTTTCGTCTGATAGGAGTAGTAAATCTACTGGTTAAACTCTAATATAAATTTCTAGTTTACGGTTTTAATAATATTTTAAAATGATTTTTGTAATACCTAGGTAATGGTGTTTTTTAAAGTAATTAATGTACTTAAAAATAACTTGATTTTATTTTGTAGAAAAGTTAAATATTTTAAAATAATTATGGAATTATAGCATTGTAATGACCATTTTGAAATATTTTAGAAATTTGAAATAAAACAAACATGGAACCAGAAATAAACAAACCTTCTTCAAATCCAGAAACTTCGTCAAGAAATTTTCCAATATCCCACTCTCCGGTTTCAAGTTTGTTCCATGCTGCTTTCAAAAAGGTCTCTTTTTCAATCTGAGACTTCTTTTTGAAACATGACAATGAATTTTCATCACCAGCGTTATCCACGGCAAACATCTTAAACATGACTCAATTTGAAGATGGATTATTCAGTCTGAACGTTTTTCATAATTTGATAAGAAAGAACAAAATCAAAACGTTATTGCTGATAATTTATGGAAGCAATAATAAGGTAAATGTCCAGGATTATTGGACAGTACCGTAAATGTCCACCACAGTGGCAGCCCCTCTCATTTATTATAAAATCACACTTTAGAACCCGAAAAAATATAATAAATTTAGTTTTACCACTAAACTTTACTGTAGTACAAAAAAAAGACCTAAAAAATAGCTCAAAAATCACTTCCAATTAAGCCCTTCAAAACCTCTAAAAGTCGCTTGGCACCCCCAGGAAAAACTCGAATTATCATTAAAAGATGCACTTTTGTTTTATCGATTGTAAAGCGTGAAATTCATTGAAAAATTTAAAAACTTTTTTTTCTATCACTTAACACCTTGAACAAAATATTTATATCAATTTTTACCATTAATTTATCTCTTTCCATTATTTATTGAGGGGGTGCCGCTCAGGGGGACAATCGAGACTACTTGTCCCCGTGGTTGCACCCGGACAAGCTCAAGTTTAAAGTTTGTCCCTCAGATGGCACCTTCCTTATTTACTATTTTTTCGTGTTTACCTTGATAATTTTACCGGTGTTTATGCATAAAAATTCTTGAATATCATCTTTACACTCTTTAAAAAAATTTTGATGAATTGAAACATGGAGAATATTTATATCTGAGCTTTCAAAGTTAACCTAATTTATACGAAAAACCACTCGACGGCCGGACCGGAGAAGATAAACTCAGTTGAGTTTTTCGTTTGCGATCTCCTGCTGTGGAGCTGATATTGAGTGTACTTTTTAGTGATACTGAACTAAAATAAAATGATTTCGATTATGTACAGTGGTGAACAAGTGATTTTGATCAGTTTTCAATCAAAGTAAGTAAGTTGAATACGAAAAATATGCGTAAAACGAGAAATTTAGGGGTGCCATTCTAGGAGACGGTTGGGGGGAACATTTCTGAAAATTCCTTTTTTAGGGGTGCCAACTTCGTGGACATGACTTTTGAGTTAGTTTATAGTAAATTTAACAGTTTTTCGATGAATAATTGATGAAAAAAATGATTGAACACTATTCCTGACTTATTTTTTTCAGGTACCTATGAAAAAATTATAGATTTTCATGCAGTATTAGTGTAGTAATCGAGCTTTAACCAAAAATTCCCCCTTGAAAAGTGTCCCATAATCCCGGACATTTATTTAATAAACTTATTTTAATAAAAATTAAAAAATAAATAATGGAAACTTTGAAAATTTACCTAAGAAGTGAGTGATCTTTGGGCATTTACTCAATAGACTGTTCAGGGTTCTGTGATAGCTTTCCAGATAGTTATTAGTTCTATCTTGAAACCCATAAACACAAAACGACTGAGGATTGCTCAGCCATTGTTTCTCATAATACAGAAAAAATGGCTGAGCGCAGTCTGAAAAGTATTCCATTGCTTCTGTTTTTATTATGTTGTAACCTGTAGGGATGTCATCTACCCTGGACGTGCCCAAGGCAATTAATTTTCTAATGATTTTGTGTTTGTGAGGCGACTTTTTTTTTTACTCATCACCGCTTCTATTGTTTTTACTTTTTTTTTTTAAAAAAGCCCTTTTCCCAGGTGTTTCTCTCCAAAGCCTAGTAAAATAATTGTTTTGATTTAAAATTACTTGAAAAATTTTAGTCTAGCCGCCATATAGAAGGTTTTACGTGCAAGTTCGCGCCACGACGGCAACCCTGGTTTAAAAGACGTATTTCGATGTCTTCTTTCGAATTAACCAGGGTTGCCGAGCTCAAAATTACAATAATAACAATTAAACAACAATTTGTATATTTTCATCATACTTTATATACACGCAAGACTCTATAATATGTCATATGCGTCTTGGTGGAATGGTTAAAGGTCTGACCTCTGACCCAGGAGCTCGGGGTTCCATTCCCACAACGATTGATTTTTTTTTTTTTTTTTTTTTAGGTTCGTTAAATAAAAAAAAATTTTAATTTTTATTTAATAATTTTCTTTTTTATTTTATACCGTTCAACATATATAAATATATAAAAAAATTTCTTGAAAATCTGTATTAAAAATTTAAATAAAATATTCACAAAATTAATCAATTTTTTATAAAAAGCTTTTGAGTTGTAGCTAGTATACCGTGCTGTTCATTTTGTTATTGCAAAAAGACTGATACGTGCAAAAACAAATACAACGACTGCGGATTTAACGATTGCGATTCTGAATCCATCCTAGAAGAATCAATGTCGGATTAAAAATTATTTTTCATTTTTGTCGTATACAGAGTTTTTCATTGTTTACGTAATTTAAGTTAAATTAAGAGTTATTTGCTTTTAAATACTGATTTTCAAGAATTATAATTATTGTATATATGTTCAACGGTATAAAATAAAAAAGAAAATTATTAAATAAAAATTAATATTTTTTTTATTTAACGAACCTTAAAAAAAAAAAAAAAAAAAAAAAAAAAAAATTAATCGTAGTGGGAATGGGTGGGGGGACACTTTTCCCAATCCAGGTTTCCCAATCAATTTTTTCCCAATTGAATTTTTTTCCCAAAATTTTTTTTCCCAAAATCTAGTTTTCCCAAAAAGTTCTTTTCCCAAAATAGATTTAAATGGTTAGGTTGCATACTTCAAGCGCTTCACTGACTTTATTGGTTACGAAAATTACTGACTGTTCGAACATTCAAAATTTACTTGGTTATAAACATTCCGAATATTCAAAATTCTGTATTTTACTTGGTTATAAACAATCAAAATTCTGTGTTGTACTAAAAAAGTCTCGTTCATACTCAAAATTCTGTGTTGTACTAAAAAAGTCTCGTTTATACGCAAATATCTTTGATTATGGAGGAAATAAAAAGAGGTGAATTAATCCCGTCGCGCAAAAACTTCTTTTTACATCTCGAAGGATTCTTATACTACCATAAATATGGCCCATACTGGCACTGCCGCAAGAGACAGGAATGCCCGGCTCGTGTCACTACGGGTGCTGGATCGATAATTCTAAGCGAATCAAATGATCATACTCATGCTCCGAATATGGAAGAGGTCGAAGCTGTAAGGATTCAGGCTAGAATTAAAAGAGCCGCCGAAGAACACCCCGAAGCACCACCTGCTCGTATATTGCGAACTGAATTAAAAGATGTACCATCAGGTATACATAATCATTATCATTAATTATTAATTTCAAAATTCCGCATACAATTCGTAACTCAAATTTTTTTCTCAGAGGTATTGGCTGAGATGCCAGACCGATTGTGCTTACGAAAAAAAATGTCTCGGACTCGTCTGAAAAATATGGCACCAAACCCCAACAATATCTCTGATCTGGGGGATGTACCGTTCGAGTATTCACAAACGTTGGGTGGAGCAAACTTCTTAATTTATGATTCTTTCAACGATGATGAGTATGACGGTGGCCGTGTTCTTGTTTTTTCTACAGAAGAAAATTTAATAAAATTGTTTCGATCATCCTTATGGTTCGCGGATGGTACTTTTAAAACTGCACCCACAATTTTTGTTCAGCTATTTTCGATTCTCGGTGCAGTGACTCAAGCCGGCATTAACAAAAAACCTCAAACTATTGGTCTCCCCTTTGTGCACGCGCTGTTAGAAGACAAAAAGCAGATTTCGTATGATAAAGTTTTCGAAGTGGTTGTTAAAGAAGGTCGTAGGCTCGGTTTCACAAATGCACCAAGAATCATGACTGATTTCGAAATTGGAATCATCAATGCGGTCAAAGAATATTCTGGTACGATAAAATCTTGTTTTTTTCACTTTTCTCAGAATATTTATCGTCATGTTATCGACGAAGGCCTGAAGACATTGTATAATAGCGAAGATCGGTCAATTAAAATAGCCGTACACTCACTTTGTGCCTTGGCATTTGTTCCAGTCGATTCCGTTGAAGCTCACTTTGAGGAGTTACGCGATTTATTGCCTGACGAATTAAATGATCTTGTTAACTATTTCGAAAATACATACATTCGACGATACAGCCGTCCAAAAAAGCGAGCTGGGTCTAGGCTACGACTTCGACGCCGTGCAGCCCGATATCCCCCAATTTTGTGGAATCAATATGAGGCTGTCCTAAATCAAGAGGCTCGCACGAACAACATCTCCGAGGGGTGGCACAACAAATTTCAAACTGTTGTTGGGAAGCACCACCCTAGCCTTTATGCCTTTCTGAATGAACTAAAAAAAGAACAGGCCGATACTGAGATTATGCTTCGACAGCTTCAGCTTGGGCAGCGTGTACGGAAACTAACTGATAAACCCCGTCGAGAAAGAGAAGAAAAAATCCACAGCATCGTCCAACAATACCATACGTATCTGCACAACGGTGAAATCTGCGACTACTTAAAAATTATTGGTTACTACGTTAAATTTTAAATTGTAAAAGTCTAACTTTTTATAAACATGTTTTTATTTTGATAAAAAAACTTTATTTATACGTTAAATTTTAAATTGTAAAATTCTAACTTTTTATAAACATGTTATTATTTTGATAAAAAAACTTTATAAATATGTTATGAATTTTCATAATAAACTTTATATATATGTTACTATAAATTTTGTATCTTTTTGGGAAACCCTTATTTTGGGAAAAATAAATATTGGGAAAAATGGGTTGTTGGGAAAAGTGGGATTGGGAAAAAAATCGATTGGGAAACCTGGATTGGGAAAAGTGTCCGCCAATCGTGGCTAATAGGCTAGACTATTTAAAGTAATCATAATATTATGAATCATATAAATATGTATAAACTTGTATTTACCGAGCAGTTTTTAAGCTAAATAGTTGATTTGCTAAAATTAAGTTAATGGTCGAAAATTAAAAATTCGACCACGTTTGTAAAGTTATGTCATGTAATTTCGCGCGGAAAAAAGGTACTTAGAAATGAGATATCATTACAAAAATTGGACAGCATCTATTTTTCAATGGGGTCAGAAAGCTATTTAAAAACGTGGCCGACTTTTTGACTTTTGACCTAATACAATTCTAAAAGAAATTTCTGAAAATTTCTTTTTTATTAAAAATAAATTTCTAAAATTTTTAACTTAAATTAGATGAATCCGCGTCTTCCGGACTTGAGAGGACAATTATCTAAAACTGCTAATTTCAGTAAGCTGGACTCAAGAGTTGTTACGGATTTGCCGTAATATTAATTTTTATTTTTTATTTGCCGGATTAAAAGCTAGTAGGGGAGGGTTGTCAAATAAATTGAGTAAACCATTAGTTACCATTATATACAATTTTGATTATTTATTTACAATATTTACAGACCTTCTGGGTTGAGTTAACCAATAGTATACACCTTCCTTGAATATTTACAATAATAAAGAGTTGCAATCAACTCAGTTGAGTTGATGTATACCTTGATGAATGAGCTTGCAGTTATGATAAAACCTCTTTGTTGTTGAGCGGAGTCCTTGGGTGATTGTTAAAGATGAGTAGATCCTTTTGAGAGTAGACCAGTTGAGCGTTGAGAGGAGAATAATAATTAATTAAAGAGAGAAGCTGAGATATGAGAATATGTTGAATTGAGAATTGCCAGCATTAATTTCCGTGTAAAGAAAATTAATTAATTTGAGAAACCGCCTAATCAAAACTCTTTATGGACTTGATTATATTAATTCAAGCCATAAATACGAGTTTTGCTTGAGTACAGTTGAGGTAAACAAAGCAACAGAGGATGGCCTTGAAAAGAGTAGAAAAGAAAATGGCTGCGTGTAAGACAGCACAAAGAAAAGAGAGAGAGAGAGCAAGAGAATGCACAGTAATTTTATTGATTTTCTGGCTGTGAAAAGGACAATGTAAAAGCACCGGTAAATTATTGTTACCGGTTCTGAGCGAAATACCTAAAGATGCCACGCCGTGAAAGCTCTCCTTGCTGAGCAATTAACCCAAGAATTAAATTGAGCCGAGCCGTTTGAGTTGATTGAAGATCAAATGTCTCCCGAGTTGATCCAACACCAAGTAGATGATTTGTCGAGTTGACTGTACTGATGAGATGACTACGTTGAGGATGATGAGAAAGAGTCACGAGAAAGAACCAAGAGAAACTTGAGAAGTTTCACAAAATGGCGAGTGAAACCGTCTATTCACGAGCGTTGTCTTGAAGAGAGAGAGAGAGAGGCCCGAGCGTAACAGTCAAGTCATAAGTAAATGTAAACACCGATATTGATTTGAACTTAAATTATGAGAGTTTTCTTATTTACATTAAAAGGTGTGAGCGTTGGTCGAGTAGCAGCAGAGAGTGGCCTTGAAAATAGAGAGAGATAGCCCGATAGAGAGAGAGAGAGAGAAAATGGCCGAAATGGCTACGTGATTGTGCACATTGAGATAGACAAAATCAGCACAGAGTCGTAAATTCTGTGCTAGAGAAAATGAAAAGTGAGAAGGGGCAAGGAAATGACTGTTCCTTGCACCTGAATACCTGGAGATGTTCGATGAGTGAGGATTGTCCTTGAACCAGACAAATTCTCCGTGGACCACCGGTGAAGAGTAGCTGGTACACGTGGTAATGGCGCGGCTCCGAGGTTGTTGATGATCACAGAATTACTGTCTGTGATCGTCCGGATGAGCTGGTGCACGGTGAAAAGGCAGGTTCCGAGACTACCTGGTGAAAAGTGCGATGAGAAGAGCCATTGAGAAGAACCGTGAAAAAGCCGGGAGAACTCTCTGCTGCACACACACACACTTGAGCACCAAAACCAGAAGCCAGCACGCGAAGCCTGTGGCAGCAGCAACGGCGACAGCGGTACTGCCCAGCACTACGGCGCGCGGGAGTAAGAATTGGGACTAAAGTCCCCGCCTAGACTCATAGATGGAGCCATGTAGTCTATCAATTTAAAGTTGAGCGAATGAGCCGAAATATTTAAGAGCAAATAGTGGTCCACTCCGTAACATTCCGCCTGCCATCAACCGAAGTGTCCGAAGTGACCGAAGTGTTGATTAAAGTTGAGTTGAGTAGATCGAGAGGACCACTAATTCGTCCCTTAGAGTGTTGAGGTAACCAGGATGAGCATCACCACGAGGGTGAATCCAATGACTCCAGGATGACGTTTCAGCAGTCACGAGGAAATCACCAATTGTTCGCACCGTACACCACCCGAGTGTGGTGTAACGGGTGAGTTAAATTGCCAAGAGGCTTTGTCGTTTGCCAGTAACGACACCAGGGCTGAGCTGTTCTTTTGAGTTTATGACCAGAGCTTTTCAAGCGCCCGTGAGCTCGAAAGACCATGTTAAATTTTGTACCAATACCTGAGTATAAAAGAGTCCACGCCAAGTTGTAAGACGCCAGCGCGCTGAGCTGAGACCATCAGTTTAGTTGAGACTGACTGTTCCCAAGTGAACCGTCAATGAATGAATTGCCAAAACACACATCCTGACCTTTATGAGTTGTAAAGCTCGTCCTTTCCAGAAGTTGTTGTGGCGTGGACCACCACCATTGAGTTTTGAGCTTGTGAGAAGACCAAGGACGAGTGGGAGTTACCCTAGCTATAGGTAGTTATCCCGTGAGTAGGCGAGCCCGAGTACCCCGTTGTCAAGCCCTAACCACATCTGATCACAATGTGAGACTTGACAAGAGCTCGACCACCGAGAATCCAGATTCTTGTCTACTTTCAGCAAGATTGAGTTGAATGACACCGTGGAGGGTGTCCCGATGAGACCAACCAATGTGAGATCCGTGAGTGGTGTGTTTGGCGTGAGAGTCACCAGCTGATTGATTGACATCCAAGCTGACCCAAACAATCTACGCTGAAGTGATTACCTGAAATTTTACCATCAACTTGCGGTCTATGCAGGCAATTTAGAGAAATCCGAATGATTGATATGACCAATGACAAACCGCCCGCCGTGCACAAACCTTCCAGATGATTAGTTTTGAGAGTGCCTAGCTAATGGAGGCCCAAGTGTGATTTAAAAAGGTTAAAGTTTCTTCTGAACTTCAAACCTTATCGGATTTCTTGAAAAGAAAAGTCGTCGTGAGCTTCTGCCAGGTGAGTTTGTCTTGATTAGTGATTTGCAGGTGAGAAGATTTAGCCACTTTGACGCCGACGCAGTCAATAGCACTCCAGCGGTGTATAGACAAGTTGAGTGAAGCCGAGAAATCAGTTGCGTTTCTGCATTGTTATTGAATGCAGTCAAGCAGATGAGATGTGCTAAGACGACTTCGTGATTGTAAAGAGTAACCAACCAAAGTGAAAAGAGCCAATGATAGTAGCCTTTTTTTTCTATCTGAGAATGTGTCGCCTGACAATTATGTGTTTAACCAAATTGAGCGTTTACCAACTTGAATCCGCAGCAAGTTGCATGTTGAGCGATGCAATGGATAAAGTAAAGTGTAACGACGACTTTCGTGAGCAGACTGTAATCCACCAGTACCAATACTGGATGACGATGAGTGAGTGAGAAACTGGAATGTTTCTCCGATGACAGATGAGAAAATGGCAGTTCCATGCTTTGAACGATGAGAATTTGTACCAAGTGAGATGCGAACATGGTGATGAGAAATGCCACAGCAGTAGCTAGAAGTGAGCCGAGCATTTGATGAAACGTACCAGCTGTTTGAACTTATCTTCCATTAAGAGTTTGAGTTGACATTGTTTTGAACAGGAGTCCCAGGATCGACTTCTGTCTCAAAGTGAATTATGGTGTAGTGAGCTTACCTTACACAGTGTTTGGAACTGGCGATTCCTAGCTGAGTAATTTCCCAATGAACTGAAACAGAGCGCTTACTCCACAACAAGCGCCTGTGTATTACTGATGAGAGCAGAGAAGACAAGAACAACCCAGCCACCTACCAGCAATCCGGCTCGAAGGACCAAATGTTACGGATTTGCCGTAATATTAATTTTTATTTTTTATTTGCCGGATTAAAAGCTAGTAGGGGAGGGTTGTCAAATAAATTGAGTAAACCATTAGTTACCATTATATACAATTTTGATTATTTATTTACAATATTTACAGACCTTCTGGGTTGAGTTAACCAATAGTATACACCTTCCTTGAATATTTACAATAATAAAGAGTTGCAATCAACTCAGTTGAGTTGATGTATACCTTGATGAATGAGCTTGCAGTTATGATAAAACCTCTTTGTTGTTGAGCGGAGTCCTTGGGTGATTGTTAAAGATGAGTAGATCCTTTTGAGAGTAGACCAGTTGAGCGTTGAGAGGAGAATAATAATTAATTAAAGAGAGAAGCTGAGATATGAGAATATGTTGAATTGAGAATTGCCAGCATTAATTTCCGTGTAAAGAAAATTAATTAATTTGAGAAACCGCCTAATCAAAACTCTTTATGGACTTGATTATATTAATTCAAGCCATAAATACGAGTTTTGCTTGAGTACAGTTGAGGTAAACAAAGCAACAGAGAATGGCCTTGAAAAGAGTAGAAAAGAAAATGGCTGCGTGTAAGACAGCACAAAGAAAAGAGAGAGAGAGAGCAAGAGAATGCACAGTAATTTTATTGATTTTCTGGCTGTGAAAAGGACAATGTAAAAGCACCGGTAAATTATTGTTACCGGTTCTGAGCGAAATACCTAAAGATGCCACGCCGTGAAAGCTCTCCTTGCTGAGCAATTAACCCAAGAATTGAATTGAGCCGAGCCGTTTGAGTTGATTGAAGATCAAATGTCTCCCGAGTTGAGCCAACACCAAGTAGATGATTTGTCGAGTTGACTGTACTGATGAGATGACTACGTTGAGGATGATGAGAAAGAGTCACGAGAAAGAACCAAGAGAAACTTGAGAAGTTTCACAAAATGGCGAGTGAAACCGTCTATTCACGAGCGTTGTCTTGAAGAGAGAGAGAGAGAGGCCCGAGCGTAACAGTCAAGTCATAAGTAAATGTAAACACCGATATTGATTTGAACTTAAATTATGAGAGTTTTCTTATTTACATTAAAAGGTGTGAGCGTTGGTCGAGTAGCAGCAGAGAGTGGCCTTGAAAATAGAGAGAGATAGCCCGATAGAGAGAGAGAGAGAGAAAATGGCCGAAATGGCTACGTGATTGTGCACATTGAGATAGACAAAATCAGCACAGAGTCGTAAATTCTGTGCTAGAGAAAATGAAAAGTGAGAAGGGGCAAGGAAATGACTGTTCCTTGCACCTGAATACCTGGAGATGTTCGATGAGTGAGGATTGTCCTTGAACCAGACAAATTCTCCGTGGACCACCGGTGAAGAGTAGCTGGTACACGTGGTAATGGCGCGGCTCCGAGGTTGTTGATGATCACAGAATTACTGTCTGTGATCGTCCGGATGAGCTGGTGCACGGTGAAAAGGCAGGTTCCGAGACTACCTGGTGAAAAGGGCGATGAGAAGAGCCATTGAGAAGAACCGTGAAAAAGCCGGGAGAACTCTCTGCTGCACACACACACACTTGAGCACCAAAACCAGAAGCCAGCACGCGAAGCCTGTGGCAGCAGCAACGGCGACAGCGGTACTGCCCAGCACTACGGCGCGCGGGAGTAAGAATTGGGACTAAAGTCCCCGCCTAGACTCATAGATGGAGCCATGTAGTCTATCAATTTAAAGTTGAGCGAATGAGCCGAAATATTTAAGAGCAAATAGTGGTCCACTCCGTAACAAGAGTCTTAAATTTAGATTTCTTGGGACTGCACTTTTGGACTGTCTTGTTCAACAGTTCGAGTTAAGAATGCCAATCGGTTTGGGGAAATAGGATTTGAGTAAATTTTTTGAAAAAATTGGTGTGCTTCATTTTTTTTAATTATAATTTTTTTTCATGAATTAAAAATTTGTAGGGTACCTAGGTATGTCGATTCTTTCCGACTAGGAAATTGAAGTCATTTCTTTGATATCGCGGACTTAAACTTCAATACTTTAGCCCAAATACCGGAGTTGCTCAAATTTACTAAAATTTTTTTATAATCAGTTTTGAAAATATCATGTATTTATAATTTTAAAAAGTATTAAAAAACAGTTGTGTTTAAAATTTTAATTTTGAAAAAACTTTAAAAAGTGGAAAGTAAAAACAAACTTTTTTTAAATAACCTTTAAAGATAAAATTAAAAATTAATTAATGAATATTTTTAAAATTTAAAGGTTTTAACAAGTCTTTGTTTTCACTATTTTTAAGCTCTTAATTATAAAAAACTTTTTGAAAATTATTTTACGACCTACAATTGTGGTATTTTTGGAAAAATCTCTTACTTGACCATAATGAAAATGGCAACCATGTGTTTTGGCGTTCGGGAACACCACTTTAAAACTATTTTCAACAGCCTTTTCGTAATCTTTCATAATATCAGTGGGGTCAAGGTCAGGAAAGTTTTCTTTAAAATGTTGTAAAAGGTTGATGTAAGATTTTTCTTGCTTATTTTGCATTAAAACCCACGCCACTGGCATCACTTACATTAAACAATAATAATTTTCATTTGAATATTAAAGAAATGCGTACAAAATTTGTTACATAAGACTTATATATTCGGATTCATTATTTGTTTAAAAAAAAAATTGTTTTAAACGTGATATTGTTTCATAAAAATGTAACCAACACGTAATCATGGTTTTAAACTCTAAGTTTTAATGAACTTTGAACGACCACCATTTTGAGGAAAAAAATCTTCGAAAGACAAATAAAAAAAATAAAATAAAATTTAAAGTCTAAAAACATATTTATTATAAAATTTGATGTCAAAATTTTTTTCCCTTTTTATTTTATTTAAAATAAAAAATAAAAAACGATTTGTTTATTGTCCTTTTTATTTTTTTATTTTTTTTATTTTTTTTTTTAAGTTGATTAGCAATTGAAAATCAATATCCATTTAAACTATACCGTCGTGTAGAGTATAACTGAAAATAGTGGATAAGGGTATTTTTTTCATTTATTTTTTAATGTTTTAAGTTCGGCTCTGCAGATGGAAATGGTAAAAAAAAAATTGTAACTTCAGGCTTGAAACGGTTAAAAATAATAAACTTGAGTAAAAATTTTGAACTCTATTCTTTTAATAATAACAACATTTGACAATTTTTTTTTGTAACTACTAGAGCAGAAAAATTCTAAAAATATCTTAATAGGGTTGGCAACCGGTACTTTAAAAATATATTTTTTTAAAAGTACTCGATTTTTAATGAATTTTAACATGTTTTTTAGAATATTTAAATCAAAATTGAGCAAGAAGAAAATTAAGAAAAGTTTTGAAAACTACGGGTTGATGACGTCATTAACCCGAAATTCCATTAAAAGTATTATCTATATATATTAAAATTAAAAAAAATTTAAACACTTGTAGTTCTTTTAATTTAATTTTTTTTTTTTAAAGAAAAAATACGTGTCAATTATTTTTCGATATTTTAACTAAATAAGCAAAAAAATATTATAAATTTAAAAAATTTGCCAACCCTATTTAAAAATTTTCATACCTACGTATCTAAAAATCATTTCATCAAAATTTATTTATAGTTTCTATACGTCACTTTAAACAATGTCTGGTATGAATTATTCGATATTTTCAAAATAATCTATTACATTCAAGGCCAACAAAAAAAAAAATTTACAAATAAGATAAATTATAATTACCTTTCCACCATAATCGGCCATTATTGTAAGGAGTTGAGATGCTTGTCCCAGGTCATCAAGGTCAGGCTTGACACGATGAGTACCGTCCAGAAAAAGGCGCGTTTTCTTGAATTTTTTCAAAAATTCTTCTTCATACCATAAAACGGAAATATTGGTATTTCCATCTTTATCATCTGCAGCTTCTATAACAACTGTTTTCATTCTATGGTTTTGGTTGTTAAGCGTGTAGGTCATTGACTTATTGTCTTCTAACAATTTTTTTGCAACATCTGCCAGCGTCTTGGCATTACTTAAATCTCCGATGTTGATGTACTTCAGTCTCCTTTCCATGCGCAATCTATTCCCGTGTCGGGTCAGACTAGTATAATTGATACTGTTTGCAACTTCGGTTGAATATCTAATTGATTTGCATAAATATAATCATTTAAGCATCAACTCTTTAATTAAAAATTTAAAAACTGAAGGTTTAAAAAATAAAAATTATGTAACAGGGGCCAAATAAACTAAACGCCCGAGTTGCGAACGAATTTTATGCCACGAGGGTGAAAAAATTTTATTTGCAAATTTCTTTGCTAAATAGTATTGTTATTTTTAGATACTTTTAAGGGGGTACTTTGACCTTTGGGTTCGAAAAAATAAATTTTTTTTTTAATTTCTTTGCTAAAAAATTTTTAAGAAATGTTATCTAAAAAATTCAAGTCATTTGGAGCAAAACTCGCAAAGTTAAAGAGTTTTTAGTAACCATACTTTCAAGTAAGCAGAGAGCGAGAAAGCTGAAAAAGATGCTACAAGTCAGTCTAAACAGGCCAGAATTCAGTCCAGGCAACAACAAAAAGAAGCATTAGAAAATGATATAGCTGCAGGAACTCTGCTTTGTGGAGCTGGCATCGATGATTCTGTTCAGGTAAGAAAAAACAAAATTACTTTCAATTTCCTGAGTCTAACACTTTCTCGAAACCACTATTTTTAAATTGGTTGCCAACGGCATTTGAAAACTATTGCACCGATCGTTCTAGAATTTGGTGTAACTCTTCTTTACACTTAATATCAGGCCTTCAGGAGAGGATTTTTTTTTTTCAATTTCAAACAAAATGGTGGCTACTAAATGATAGATTTTTACAGTGAAAATCGCTATTTTCACTTTAAAACGGCGCCATTGTGGCATAATTGGAAAAAAAAATCCTCTCCTGAAGGCCTCGGAAAACTTAATATTAATCAAACCCACTTTGAATTTTTCATTTCAGACAACCCTGCGAAATGATACCATGGCAACCGCAAAAAAACTTACATCGGAGGTGTCTTCGAAGATTCACTATCATTGGCTTGGTTTTTAATATTTTGCTACAAAAACTTGACTGGATGTTCTCTAAAAGTTACTTTTGAATGTGCAATGAAAATTATTAAATAAAATTTAGTTGTTTCATAGTAAAAAAATCGGAAAAGTACACATTTTTTTAACCCAAAAGGTCAAAGTACCCTCTTAACTCTTTTTGAAAATTTAGATGAGTGACAGACTACAAATTAAAGCTAAAAGAAGACAGCTTTAATATAAGTACATATCAATTAGCAAAATGTAAAGAAATTAAAAAAATAAAATAAATTAATGAATGTTTAGTTTACTTTAAGCGAAGTTGCTCAAATAAAGGATAATATAATTGTCCATCGTTTATGCCATGTTTATAAAATTCCTTTTTGAACCTCTTTATGTTCATTTCAAGTGGAGAGTCAGGTTTGCAAATTGCAGGGTCGTGTTCCGAAACCAAAATCCACTCAACATCAACGTTTTTATCGGGATTCGTCACTTTTTTAACAGAGCCTGGACATTTTTGCTTGTCCCTGTTGCAAGCGTATCGACTATCAAGAATAAAAAAATTGTTCAATGTTTAATAGTGCCTCTGACCGGAACATATCAAAACAAGTATTAGTCCCTCTTTTAACGTCTAATGATTGACCATGGAGTAAATTAAGATATATATGGGTCAAAATAATACTTTTTTAAAAAACCGTCCGCACGAGGTTCACCGATTTTATTGCAATTTTTTTGGGCAAAAGAACTATTCAATAGAAGACTTTTGCCGCAAACTAGAGGTCTCTATCTTATTTCTGCTCAGTGCTAGATTTTTTCAAAGATTGAAAAATGGCCTATTTTTAAGCTGTTTTAAGCAATTTTAAGGTATTTTTCGAAAAATTCTAACTTTTGATCAAAATGAGATAGAAACCTCTAGTTTGCGGCAAAATTTTTTTCAAAATAAGTTCTTTTTTGTAAAAATATTTTGACAGCATAGCTTGGTTATTTTTATAATAATACAGTCCTACACAGATATTGCTATTTTTGCTCATTTGCAGGTATCTTCAAACGACCGTAGCTTTTTCTAGGCTAAATTTTTTGCATAATAAAAAATTGTTAAATTTTTTTTATGAAAAAACAAAATTTTTGCGACCAACCGGAACCCTGTACGATCTTCCGCTTCCAAGATACAGCTGTTTAAAGTTGTCAAAAAACACAAAAAACGCGTTTTTTACGATTTTCACACGCATTTTTGAACGGTTTCGACTTTTTTTTTTCTCTCAAAAATATGTGGAATCTTCTCTTCATATGTTTCCAAACAAGCTCCCATAGTAATTGTAGTGCGGTTTTGGGGCTTTAGTTGATTCCAAAGCATACACTTTTGACACATTTTATGTGCTAAACTAGTGTTTTTTTAACAATATACACGCTACATTTAACTTTTTCGTTCATTATAGATGTTTTGAAGTTATTTTTTGACTTAAAACTATTCCAATTTCAGCCAAAATTAGGTCGACTGCTATGAAAAAATTGATACTCAACGAAATATTGATCTCAATATCAAAATGATATACTACTTTTATTCAGTTTTTTAGTTTTTTGATTCGTTAAAAATCTATGTTCAATTATTGTAAATATGATACCACTTGTTTATTTATTTTTTTCTAATTTTGAAATTACAAATAATTGATCATAGTTTATCAATTATTCTGATAAAAAAATCATGGATTACTATCGCTGACTCTGAAAATAATGAGTCCAAATTAAAAATGTTATTTTTTGAACGCTATGAAGCATGCAACAATCTACCAATCTACATTCTACTTATAATTATATCCACTTATAAAAAGGAGAATGAGAGATTCGATTAGAAAGTCGAGTCGATATATCGAATCGAAACTTAAACTTCGATTTTTGGAGCAAGAGCGTCGCCTTAGAGGCCTCTCAAAAGTGTGAACCAGCTGGACGCGCCAAATTTAAAATCTTCAGGCATGCCT
This sequence comes from Encarsia formosa, assembly GCA_038277355.1. NCBI lineage: Eukaryota > Metazoa > Arthropoda > Insecta > Hymenoptera > Aphelinidae > Encarsia > Encarsia formosa. The sequence continues at coordinate 29,994,631 of CM076185.1, read as the reverse complement.
GATTTGAATTTTTTTTTTTTGTTTTTCTTTTAATTAATAAAGTGAGTAACGAAATTTAAATTTTTAATAGCCAAATATGCGGACAAGCCTACAACCCCATAACCCTAGGCGTAATGAATAACAAATAATTAAATTTTGTAATAAACAAATAAGCCGGTAAGCTACAACTCCAAAACACTGGGCATACTTAGTAAAAATAATTAATTTTTTTTAATAAACAAATAAGCCAATAAGCTACAACCCCATAACCTTGGGCATGGCTGAAAAAAATGTTAATATTTTTAATAAACCAATAAGGCGATAAGCTACAACCCCATAACTTTGGGCATGGCTAATGAAAATGTTAATATTTTTAATAAACAAATAAGGCGATGAGCTACAACCTCATAACCTTGGGCATGGCTAAAAAAAATGTTAATATTTTTAATAAACAAATAAGGCGATGAGCTACAATCCCATAACACTGGGCAGAGTGAATGAAAAATAATTAAATTTTTTATTAAACAAATAAGCTGATGAGCTACAACCCTAAATCGGTCGGCGTAGCAAATGAAAAAAAATTAATTTTTTTATTAAACAAATAAGCCGATGAGCTACAACTCCATGTCGGTAGGCGCAGCGAATGAAAAATATTTAATTTTTTTCCTAAACAAATAAGCCGATGAGCTACAACCTCATAACCTTGGGCATGGCTAAAAAAAATGTTAATATTTTTAATAAACAAATAAGGCAATGAGCTACAATCCCATAACACTGGGCAGAGTGAATGAAAAATAATTAAATTTTTTAATTAACAAATAAGCCGATGAGCGATAACCCCTTAACATTGGGCATAGTGAATGAAAAATAATTAATTTTTTTAATAAACAAATGAGCCGATGAGCTACAACCCCATAACATTGGGCGCAGCGAATATAAAACATGTGAATATTTAAATAAACAACTAAGCAAACAAGTTTACCACCCCATAACCTTGGACATAGATAAAAAAAATTTTTGAGCCTTGCCCAATGTTATGGGGTTGTAGCTAATCGACTTATTTGTTTATTAAAAATATTAAAATTTTTTTTAGCCATGCCCAAGGTTATGAGGTTGTAGCTCATCGCCTTATTTGTTTATTAAAAATATTAACATTTTTATTAGACATGCCCAAGTTTATGAGGTTGTAGCTCATCACCTTATTTGTTCATTAAAAATATTAACATTTTTTTTAGCCATGCCCAAGGTTATAGTGTTGTAGCTTATCGGCTTATTTGTTTATTAAAAATATTAACATTTTTTTCAGCCATGCCCAAGGTTATGGTGTTGTAGCTAATCGGCTTATTTGTTTATTAAAAAAAATTCATTATTTTTACTAAGTACGCCCAGAGTTTTGGAGTTGTAGCTTATCGGCTTATTTGTTTATTACAAAAGTTAATTATTTGTTATTCACTACGCCTAGGGTTATGGAGTTGTAAGCTTGTCCGCTTATTTGTCTATTAAAAATTTATATTTCGTTACACATCATTAATTAAAAAAAAAACAAAAACAAAATTCAAATCTGGCATGCCTGAAGATTTTAAATTTGGCGCGTCCAGCTGGTTCACTTTTTTGAGAGGCCTTTAAGGCGACGCTCTTGCTCCAAAAATCGAAGTTTAAGTTTCGATTCGATATATCGACTCGACTTTCTAATCGAATCTCTCATTCTCCTTTTTATAAGTGGATATAATTATAAGTAGAATGTAGATTGGTAGATTGTTGCATGCTTCATAGCGTTCAAAAAATAACATTTTTAATTTGGACTCATTTTTTTCAGAGTCAGCGATAGTAATCCATGATTTTTTCATCAGAATAATTGATAAACTATGATCAATTATTTGTAATTTCAAAAATAGAAAAAAATAAACAAACAAGTGGTATATTATTTACAATATTTGAACACAGATTTTTAACGAATCAAAAAACTAAAAAACTGAATAAAATTAGTATATCATTTTGATATTGAGATCAATATTTCGTTGAGTATCAATTTTTTCATAGCAGTCGACCTAATTTTGGCTGAAATTGGAATAGTTTTAAGTCAAAAAATAACTTCAAAACATCTATAATGAACGAAAAAGTTAAATGTAGCGTGTATATTGTTAAAAAAACACTAGTTTAGCACATAAAATGTGTCAAAAGAGTATGCTTTGGAATCAACTAAAGCCCCAAATCCGCACTACAATTACTATGGGAGCTTATTTGTAAACACATGAAGAGAAGATTCCACATATTTTTGAGAGAAAAAAAAAGGTCGAAACCGTTCAAAAATGCGTGTGAAAATCGTAAAAAACGCGTTTTTTGTGTTTTTTGACAACTTCAAACAGCTGTATCTTGGAAGCGGAAGATCGTACAGGGTTCCGGTTGGTCGCAAAATTTTTGTTTTTTCATAAAAAAAATTTAACAATTTTTTATTATGCACAAAAATTTAGCCTAGAAAAAGCTACGGTCGTTTGAAGATACCTGCAAATGAGCAAAAATAGCAATATCTGTGTAGGACTGTATTATTATAAAAATAACCAAACTATGTTGTCAAAATATTTTTACAAAAAAGAACTTATTTTTAAAAAAATTTTGCCGCAAACTAAAGGTTTCTATCTCATTTTGATCAAAAGTTAGAATTTTTCGAAAAATACCTTAAAATTGCTTAAAACAGCTTAAGAATAGGCCATTTTTCAATCTTTGAAAAAATCTAGCACCAAGCAGAAATAAGATAGAGACCTCTAGTTTGCGGCAAAAGTCTTCTATTGAATAGTACTTTTGCTCAAAAAAATTGCAATAAAATCGGTGAACCTCGTGTGGACGGTTTTTTAAAAAAGTATTATTTTGACCCATATATATATTTTTTTTTAATCGTAGAACAGAATTATTTATAAACGTCTTCGCCCAGGAAAAATTGTACCTAATATGGCCCTGTGCCTAATATGCCCCCCCCCCCTGTTATTTTGAATTTGCTCGATATGCGGAATCTCTACAAGCTAGGAAAAAGTCAAAAACACTGAATTATGAAGTTTTTAGTTGTTTAGAACATTATAAATTTTTTTTGCGCACGCTTTATAGCTAAAACTTGTTTCGTTTACCTTCCTTATTATTTTACGTTGTGATTAAATGGTCTGCCAAAATAAATTTTCTTAAGTAGGTTCGATTTGTTATTGTTTCAGCTTTAAAATGCGATTTTAGTTTTTATTCAACTCGTTTTCTAACGGGTTTCATTCTTAAATAACTTTTTATAGTGCAGTGTACCTAATATGGCCCCCCGCAAATGACTAGAAATACCGATATTAAGAGTCCTTGGTTTCATATTTACTTTTGTAGATAATCCTATCCTAATATTATTTAAGAAAAATAAATTTAATTGTTTCAAAACTTTTTTTCATTTTATAACTAAAAAAACATTCTAGCTCAAAAAACAAACTTTGATAAAAATTTAAAGTTGAAATTTTTCTACTAATTGCAAAGCTTTCAAAAAAAATTGTAAAAAAGGCTTAATTTTTAAATAAATAATTTTTAAAATAATAAAAATTTTGAAGTATTTTAAATCTCTTATCCTGATTGATTTAAAAAATAGGAGCATATCGCAATTAATAAATAACTTCAAGGGGGCCATATTAGGTACACAAATTTTTGGTGTCTTAAAAAAACGTGTTTTGGTAAATCCTCTGACATTTAAAGCTCATTGATCAAAATCGAACGCGTCTTATTTTAAAGCTCTTGAATTAACCTTTAAAATGAGACCTTACACGTCAAAAAATATTGATTTGATTATCCACAACGTCGATTCTCGCTTAGGGAGGCCATACTAGGTACAGGCACCTTATATGAAATATATCTTACTATAATCTTTCTTTAAAATTGTTATTATTATTTTTGATACAAAACCAAAAATTGTCTAATTGTAAATGTTTTAACTCCCTTTTTTTTAATTATGTAATTTAGATAAATGATGAAACAATTATGAATTAGATAAAAACAAAAAATAATCTTAAAAAATAATCCAACAAAATTGAAATGAATGTTTTCTTAGATCTTTAAAAATCGATTTTTGAACAGACCTTACTCTACTTATAACCTTTTTTTTCTAATTATTACGTGAATACTTACTCGATTGTACAACCATCTGATAATCGAATATATGTTGATTATCAGACATTTTAAAAATTAACTTTTAATTAATAACTATTAACGTATTACTAATGTAAACATTCAGTAGAACATACAATGAAATTCGGCGATCCTATTTTGTTTTTTAAGAAATGGCTATAATTGATTCTTTCAAATTAATATTTCGTTCTTGACATGAAATTCGATAACTGAGAAGTGTTGAATTATCATTTAAATTAATAAATTGATAATTTGTAGTTTAAAAAAAACTTATAATAAAAATGCAGAACTATTTGGGAAATATCAATAACAATTTTTTAAGCAGTTTTTATACAACAAAATATTCGTAACAAAATATTCATTTTCTTGTTTTATTTTTAATTAGAAAAAAAAATTTTGCATCTGAACCATTTTTAAATAGATTTACAGAAAAAGTGCAAAGATGTAATGAAGAAAATGGAAAATAATATACCAAATAAATCATTAGTCGACAGGAAAGATAATTCGTTTTTTGGAACTATTAAATTGACTTTAAAACCTATTTGGAAAAAAGTATAAAGTGACTTTAAAATCTATTCTTAGGAAACACGTAATTAAACCTATTAATTTTTTTCACAAAGTGAAATATCAACATCTTTCAGGATTTTTGGTCGACTATAGTTTTTATGGTAAACATATTTTTTATAATTTAATTTAAGTAGCTAAATTAAAATCTCAAATCAATTTGACATAAAAGCTTCATAAGAACGAGTAAAAAGATCTATTCAGAAAAAATTGTTATTTTTATTATTGTGATTATTATGCTTCAGAATATGAACACACTTATTCAAATTAATTAAAAGAAACAGTGCCCACTTGCGGAATAATCTTTTTCGTATATCCGTTATTATTATTATTATTATTATTATTATTATTATTATTATTTCTATATTATACTCGGATGACCCCTCTTTTTATCTGGTAGCAATTTACGATAAAATAGGTATTGAACCGACAAAGCTACTAGCTGAGAACATGTAAACTGTTTGGCCAAATATTTTGCTGTAGTAACAAACAAAAAACTGATTTGTTGAATTTTCGAAGATTGTTTAAAACAAGCTTATCATCGGATTGTCTAGAAGCCATAATCAACTTTTGAAAATTTAATAAAAATTACATTAACTTTTGAGTTTCTTTTGTATTGCCTACTACAATTTATGTTATAAAAATGTTGATTTTGCAGTAACTATTCAAGAAAAATTAATTTACTAGATGTGATTTGTCAATAACATTTATAATTATTGTTATTATTATTATTAATATTAGTATTATTATTTTTATTATTATTGTTGTTGATGTTGTTGTGTGATGATTGATCAAAGTTTGATAGAACAATTGTACTCTTCAAATGGCTGTAAGTGAAGAAAAAATGCGGTTGGATTCATGATAAATAAAATTTAATTATATAATAATTTTACAAATTGTGGTTGTTCGTTCTATTAAATAATAACTTATTTATTTCCGCTGGCATGTTAAATTGATGAATTCCAAGCAAAACTTTAAATAAGAAAAAATTTTTTTTTGTGATTTCAATCCAAAATTTCTAGTAACTTCTTATGTATAGAGTATAAAACGTCTTAAACCAACTTCACTCCTTATGGCAAAATGTCTGGGACTCAACAAATATAACCCAAGTTATTCGGATTTGGTTGACCACCTAGCTGTAAAGAAACAAAAAAAAAATTGTCTAGAGCACTAAAAAAGAAACTACTAAAAAAAAATGTAAACTTCAAAAGAAAAAGAAAGTCTACAAATTAGAAAACTTAGAACAAAGAAAATCACTCTCTCAAAAAAACACAACCTTCTACTTCGGTTACCGAGAACAGAATGACGCTCCCCACGTCTCTCTGACTCAACTTCCTTCCTCACTATTCCCTCCAAAAACTCTCAGCCAATCAACACAAATTAATTTAACCAAGCCTCATTCACACTCGAGGAACAGTAATATGTCCACCAGTCAGACACATTCACGCCACACCACCCAATCACGCTCCCGTCTACAATCTTTCCGGTGACGATCGCCACGCCACCTATACCACGCGCGGACATACGAAAAAAAAAGAATAAAAATAATGCACACGAGGCACTCACCGCGTTAACTTATTCCTCGCGCACATACTCTCTCTCTCGCTCTCCTCCATATGCACACATTGTTCGCGCAACGTACACAATACAAAAAAAAATAAAATCTCACTCACGCCCGTGTCTACTGTGGTGAGTGTGCGCGCACGTGCCTGGCGACGCAGTTGCGTCGTCTACCGACACGCGCCGCGCACCTCCTCCGTCGCCGAAAACTCCCCGACGGAGAATCGGAACCCGTGTGTGGTGTGTGTGTGTGTGTACGTGCGCGCCCTGGGCTGGGAGAGCCTTCCCGGGTGGTGAACATGTGTGTGTGTGTATGTGTCGTGCGCGCGCAGTGTGCTCGTGCTGCTGAAACAGCATTCGACCGACGGCAACCGTCGCCACGTGATCGGCTGCTGCTGTGAGAGCACGCGGCTCGGTTATCACCTGGGAAAGTAAATAAAACAAATTAGCAAATTTTGTTGTTTCCCAGGTGACTCGACACTGCCAGGTAGGAAACAAATTACGAGGGATTCACTCCCTCGCAAGATCCAAAAAAAAAAAAATTAAATGAAATATTTTAGTTGGACACTAGCCAACAATTAAATTATCATATTTTTTCGGGCACTAGCCAACAATAAAATTATAAAAATCACATAAATATTCCCAAATATCCTTCACCAAATGTTAATCCATAAATTCATTCCTAACTTAAAAAAAATTCTAAGTTCTAACGCCGAAAATTTCTTAAGTCTAACTTTTCGAAATTTTTCAATGTTCCACCTATGAAAAATTCTACTAATGGTACAGTACCGTTAATATTTTTTGACGGAAAAATAGTTAACTGACCACTACCTGTGAAAAGCAGTAGGGCATTGTGTACTTATTTCAGGAAAAAAATGTATAGTGGTTTCAACCGGAAATGGCGCTAGGGGGTGGCTTTTTAGGGGTGAAAAATAGTTTTCGGCGTTTTCTGGAAAATCTACGCGTCCTATCAAAAAAGTTTAAATGTAAAAGTTGTAGAGAATTAAAAAATCTACAACTTTTGTTCATAAAACTTTTCGACATAACCTCAAAATTTCCGAGAAAAATGCAAAAAAAGTGTTTTTCAGTTTTAGATTTTTCCTGGACACAAAAACTGTTTGATTTTAATGAAATTTGGCTGACATATTGTTTTTTATATCACGAATAAGTGACAATTTTTTTGTGGAAAAATATTTATTATTTTCCGAGAAATTCACAAATGAAGTGAAAAAAGGTATCACGTTTAAAAAAATTTTCTCCTTTCAGAAATTGGTTTAGCGACTCGTGTCAGGGCTCATTTTTTTTCTTGAAATATCTACTTTAACATTAAAAAAAAAAAAAGTATGTTACTAGAGGAAAATATCGAAAAAAATTGGAAAAACCGAAAAAAACGATATTTTTTTGATTTTTTTTTTCATTCTTGTAAAAAATTGTAATTATTTATGCAAAATTCAAATAAATAATGATATTAACTGATAAACGCCTCATTCTATTTGTTACTTTTTTCTAGCAGATTACATGAAAATACGTTCAGTCAATAAAGTATGTATTAAAACATTAAATTTACAATAAAAACTAAAACTCAAAAAATCAACATTTCTTTTCTGTTCTTAATTATTTGCATGATGAAAAATTTAAAAAAAATTTATAGAATGTCTATACGGAAATTCTTTAAAAATACTAAAGATCTGACACTTTAAAATCATAATTTTATTCGAAACTTGATAATTGATTTTTTTAAAGGCGAACATAAATAAATACATCAATTTTTTATTTACAGCTGAAGTCGTTTATTCAAATTAAAATATTTTTTTGTAAGCATATTTTGTTTGAAATTGTATATGATTTTGATTCTAAAATTATTGTTATAAAAAATTGCACACTTTCAAAAATCAATCTTTTCTTTTTCTTTTCAATGGGGGCGATTTACTACCATGTGTTTGGTCTTCATCTTCTTCAGAATTTACTGTTTCCTCCTCTTCCTCCCCTTCTTCTTCTTCCTCTTCCTCTTCTTCTTCATCTTCTGCTTCTTGTTCTTTTTCATAAATGCAACTAAGGATATCGAATGGAGTTTGCAGATCGTCGAAACATTCTGAGTCGAACTTAGTACACAACGAAGTACATTTTAATCCATGTTTGCGACAGCTACATCGTTGTTTCCCACATCCAGTTTCACAATTGCAACAAATTTTTTTCAACAATTCATCAGGAAATAATTTGTCTGCAGTAAACTTAGGTTGTAAATTACTATCAGAGTCGTACTTCCACCTCCAATCTGTTGCAGATTTTTGAAAACCAAGCCACTTTTGCACTTGCAAAAATACTCTATAATTGTGCTCTGCGGCGGCTCCTTTGGTGGGTGGGAGTTTTTCTAGTTTGAAACCAGTTTTAAAAGTGTTTTTCTTGTAATTTTCATACCTTAGTTCATCTAGTGGAAGTCTTTTATTTTTTTTTCCATAGTACATATGGATTACCTACCATTCGCCCGAATCCAACTCCCCGAACGTCCAATCGCCCGAATGCCCAATCCCCCGAATGCCCAAACGCCCGAACGTCCAATCGCCCGAATGCCCAAACGCCCGAACGACCACTGACCCGAATTTTGAATCATAACCCAATTGCATGAAGTTGATAACTCCAATCGTTTGTTTTGATTAACCTGCAAGGTTGGAGTCGAGCAACGCGCAGGGTTAATTTTTTTTAAATTTTTTAAATATATTTTTTATACGAAATTTATACTTTTAACGAAATTTACTTTTGTATACGTTGTTGTTTATATTGATTTAAGTTTAACAATGGAATTGGAACCAGAAATTTTGAATGAAAATAGGCTTTTCCTCGAAGGTTTCGTGTACGTGCGTTCTAAAGTGTTAGCTAGCCGAACTCATTGGGATTGTCACAAGGTTCGAAAAGGCGAGTGTCGTGCGCGAGCAATTACAGTGGCTACTGCAAGAGGTGAATTAGTGGTGCAGAAGGGTCCACAGGAATCTACCCACAATCATCCACCAAATCGCGAGTACGCCGAGGCCGAAAGAAGAAAGTTGCTTATGAAACGCAGAGCGGAGGAGCACCCAGAGGAACCTCCGGCCAGGATTCTGCGGGAGGAGCTTGCAGGAGCTTCTTCAGGAGTCCTTGGCCAGTTGTCAGAACGTGAAAGTCTGAAGAAAACGTTGCGCAATGTCCGTAGGAAAAACTTACCTCGAAGTCCCACATCACTGGAAGATTTAGACGTCTTGCCTGTAGAGTACACGAAGACTGCTACCGGAGATCAATTTCTGATCTACGATTCGAAAAATGATGAAGATCAAGAACTGGACGGAAGAATCATTGTCTTCGCTACTCGCAGGAATTTAGAACTGCTGTGTGCAAGTTCTATCTGGTTTTTGGACGGGACTTTTAAGGTTGAATTAGCAGGTAATTCATAATCTTATAAACATACTTAATTTTCTGGGTAATTTTCTGCAGGTGGCACCTCATATTTTTGCGCAAGTATTCACGGTTATGGGAACAGTGCCGCGAAATAACGAAAAAGGAGAGAAAGAAATCGTGGCTCTGCCGTTTGTATATGCGCTGTTATCTTCGAAAGAAACATGCCAGTACGAAATTGTCCTCAGAGCAATAACCTCGGCGGCGGCGAGCTATGGAATCAGAGCCTGTGATCCAGAAATAAAGATGAGTGATTTTGAATTGGGTATTATAAATGCTTGTTTATCTGTGTTCCCTCATTCTGCTTTAACAGGTTGTTTTTTTCATCTTTGGCAGAGCCTCTACCGCCACGTTCAACGGGAAGGTCTCGCAGCAGCCTACAACGACCCGGTGGACAGAACTATCAAGAAGTACGTTCACATGTTAGCGGCATTATCATTCGTACCGATACCTGACGTGGAGTGCTATTTTGCTGCGTTAAAAGTGGAGATGCCAGCAGCATTGAGTGATGTAGTCAGTTATTTTGAAGTGACTTATGTTAAAGGTAGGTAGATTCATTAATAAAAATTTTCATTCATCTTAATGAAAGTGTTTTTTGTTGTCGCAGGAAAACCGAAGGTTGGAAAGCGCCGAGCCCTCGCCCCAAGGTATTCAATTCACTTTTGGAACCAATACGACGCTGCAAAAACTGGTGAAGCCAAAACGAACAACGTGTCAGAAGGGTGGCACAACCGCTTTCACTTGTTAATGGGAAAGAATCATCCAGACATATACGCCTTTATAAAAGAAATAAAAAAAGAACAAGGTGACACGGAGATTGCGGTTGTGGAACTGTCCTTGGGGAGAAAAGTCAAGGCAGCACCCAAAAAGAAGTGGATCGAAACTCAAAAGAAACTGCAGCGAATCGTGTTAAATTACGAGTCATATGAAATGCTGAAGTACTTGGAGGCGATTGGCGATACGATGTCGATATAATAATAATGAACTTTTTAAATTTTTATAATTGCAGTGTTTTCTTTAGTATGATTCGGGGGATTTCAGGGGATGACATTCGGGCGATTGGACGTTCGGGCGTTTGGGCATTCGGGGGATTGGGCATTCGGGCGATTGGACGTTCGGGGAGTTGGATTCGGGCGAATGGTCGGTAACCCTCATATGTAGGTTACCGACCATTAATTCACAACCACTTTCTGCAATAATTTCTCGTTTCTCTTGTATTGTGTCCTTTTCTGGTTCATTGTAAAAAACTGTAGCTAGACTAGATAAATTAGGAATTGAAATTATCGATTTGGTCGCAGTTTTTTTTCCTTTACCAGAAAACGCAGATGTGGTGTCACAACTGGTGACACAGTGCAGAAACGCAACAATATTTCGATCGTGTTTGAAGCTGTCTATTCCATAAAACGATCCTTTAACTGTAACTGTTCAAACTTTAACTGTTCTAACTTTATGAAAAAATATATTTGATTCTTGTGATGCCAACTGACACAAAAGTACCAACAGATCAATGTCTTGACCGACAACTACCACATTAGTACTAACAAAAGATGATTTTTCTGTTAGTGCTTCGACTATTGCAGTTCTTACAATCAAAAAATCTGCGTCTTCTTGAGCTTGTTGACATAGAAATCCTGCAGCAGACAATTTTTCCATTATTATTTTGATTAATTTATTTTTATTACTCTCATTACTTAAAAATTTATCTGGAGTAAAAGAAATTCTGGTGTGAGAATCAAATTCAGGCAGTATAATATTTAAGTAAATTGTACAAGTCAGAAAACATTATTTTTCAAATGTTTCAATAATGTTTTTTATTCTCATACTATTTACAATGTATAAATAATTAATGGAAAACAGTATAAAAAAATTAATATCATTATTTATTAAAATTTTACATAAATAATTACAATTTTTTACAAGAATGAAAAAATTTATCAAAAAAATATCGTTTTTTTCGGTTTTTCCAATTTTTTTCGATATTTCCCTCTAGTAACATACTTTTTTTTTTTTGTAAAAGAAGATATTTCAAGGAAAAAAATGAGCCCTGACACGAGTCGCTAAACCAATTTCTGAAAGGAGAAAATTTTTTTAAACGTGATACCTTTTTTCACTTCATTTGTGAATTTCTCGGAAAATAATAAATATTTTTCCACAAAAAAATTGTCACTTATTCGTGATATAATAAACAATATTTCAGACAAATTTCATTAAAATTAAACAATTTGTGTGTCCAGGAAAAATCTAAAACTGAAAAACACTTTTTTTGCATTTTTCTCGGAAATTTTGAGGTTATGTCGAAAAGTTTTATGAACAAAAGTTGTAGATTTTTTAATTCTCTACAACTTTTACATTTAAACTTTTTTGATAGGACGCGTAGATTTTCCAGAAAACGCCGAAAACTATTTTTCACCCCTAAAAAGCCACCCCCTAGCGCCATTTCCGGTTGAAACCACTATATATTTTTTTCCTGCAATAAGTACACTATGTACTACTGCTTTTCACAGGTAGTGGTCAGTTAACTATTTTTTCCATTTTCTCATGATTTGCCGGTAGAAAGACTGTACAAGTCCAACTTTTCGAAATTTTTCAATGTTCCACCTATGAAAAATTTTACTAAGTCCAACTTTCATGAAAGAAAAAAAAATTTTCTAAGTTCTATCACCGAGAAAAGAAAAAAAATTCTCTAAGTTCAACCGCTGAAAAATTTTCTAAGTCCCGGTTTCCGAATTATTCTAAGTTCCTAATCTGTCTACAAAATTTTTCTAAGTTCACCTTCCGAAATCTTTCCAAGTGCCAGTTCACAAAAAAAAAACTCTTAGTCCAAATCTCGAAAAATTTTCCTAACTCTTTTGTTCTCAAAAGAAAGAAAAAAAACGATAAAAATACTCTCAATCAAAACCAAAAAAAAATTCAGCCACAAAGAAATAAAATATTTCTTCTCTGCTCACCACCTTTCCGCAGTTTAATTTTTATTTAAAAAAAAAATATGTTCGGGTGCCATTTGTAATGGGGTATTTCTAAGAAAAGGGCCTCCCTTAAATAATTAACGGAGTTTCCTGGGCCCTCCCATTACAAGGAAAATTCATGCAAGAAAAATCGGGGAAAACTCCTTAACTCCGGGGGTTGGGGTTCCTGCGGAAAGAAAACCTCTGGGACTGGTCGGTGAGCTAGAGAGAGAAGAAATAAATTACTGCAAAAATCTTGGTTGAATTTGATTTTATTCTTGTCTACGAATCAAGTCTACAATTACAGAAAAAAATAAATTTTAATTTGAGAATAAAGGAAATATAACTATAAGATTGTCTACAAAATGGCGGGACGTCGCGCAAACAAAATCAAATCTATACCACCACAAATTTAATTGTACGCGAAGAAATTTTGTTTACATATACCACAACCAAAACCTAAGAAAACTGCCTTATACAACTTTTCATTAATTAATATAGAATCTTACATTTCACCAAAAGAAAATTTTTTTATATCCAAAATGGCCACTTTTTTTCTTTGTTTTCCAACTCTCAATTGTAAAAGGAAATTAACCCAAGTTTTTTTATATTCTTCTATCACCTAGCTGTAATAAGAAACAAAAAAAAAAAAAAAATGTCTACAAACTCAAAATTTAAAAGAAACTGGAAAAAGAAACTTAAAAAAAAGTCTACGAAAGAGAAACTTAGAAAGGAATCACACTCTCAAAACACAACCTTACACTTTGGCTACTGAGAACAGAGTGACGCCCCCCGCGTCTCTCTGACTCAACTTCCTTCCTCATCATCCCTTCCCCAACATTATCAGCCGATCAACACTAATTTATTCCATCAAGTTTCATTCACACTTGAAGAACAATAATGTGTCCACCAATCAAATACATTCATGCCACAATATCCAATCACACTCACGTCTATAAAGTTCCGGTGGCGATCGCCACGCCACCTATACTACGCGTAAACATTCAAAAGAAAAAAAAATAACGCGCACGAGGCACTCACAGCTCTAACTCTGTCCCTCGCGCACATACTCTCTTTCTCTCTCTCGTTCTTCCCTACACGCACACATTGTCCACGCCACGTGCAAACTACAAAAAAAAATAAAGCTACACTCACGCCCGCGTCTACTGTTGAGTGTGCGCGCACGCGCCTGCCGACACGCGCCGCGCACCTCCTCCGTCGTCGGAAACTCCCGGACGGAGAACCGGGACCTGTGTGCTGTGTGTGTATGTGTACGCGAGCGTCCTAGGCCGGGATAGCCTTCCCGGATGGTGGTTATGTGTGTGTGTCGTGGGCCCGCGCTACTGTAGCAGCATTCAGCCGACGGCGGCCGTCGCCACGTGGTCGGCCTCAGCTGCTCGTTAGCGTGGCATGGTTATCACCTGGGAAAAGTAAACAAACAAGTTTATCATTTTGTTCTTTCCTAGGTGACTTGACACTGCCAGGTAGGAAAATAATTTACGAGGGATTCACTCCCTCGCAACCTATAATATCATCTCTATCATACTTCCATTTAAAATTGTTTTCTGAAAATAAATATTTTTAAAGAGTAAATTACTTTTGCCATCCAGCGAGCATTGTGCATAGCTCCAGGTGAATGAAAAATTGTTTTTTTGCTAGTTTACCTCCAAGAAAAATAATTACTAATTGCAAAAATTCTTTGCAATCGCTTCTTGGCTGATGTTCTTTTAAATGGTTCAAACAAAACTTCAAAATTTTGTCGCGAACATTTTGCAATGATTTGTCGACAAAAGGATCACTTATACCCGTCTCAAAATTGTCTTGATCAATGTTTTTCCAAAAGTTTTCAAACTTTTTGAAAATGCTCACATCTGGACCAGTACTAGGACCAAATTTTTCTTCAAATGCGCATTTCAGAACCAGTTCATAAACATGATGCCTGCAAATGAAGTGAATGAGGTCTTTTTCTAATAATTTTTCTAAAAGGGTGCAAGCACCCTTTATACGACCAGTGTTACTAGATGTCGAGTCGCAGCACACAGCTTTAATATTTTTTTCTATAGACCACTCAATCAACGATTCGTAAACCACGTCTGCTTGATTTTCTCCAGTCGAAGAAATAATGGATGGCGTGCCGAGAAGTTGCTCCATCCCTTTACCAGTAACAATTATCATTATTCTATCAGAAGAATTATTGCGCAGAAGACCTGGCAACAACTTGCCATCCCAGTGTATGGTACTAGACGAATTTAAAAAAAGATGTGGAGCCAGATTTTTAATTTGATTATATCGTTTTTCACGTAGTGTCGAACGAGCGTTGTGGATAGATTTATCGTTTTAAATGGTATTGTTGTCATCAACGCCAAAAGCTTCAGCAGATGCCTTTAATAAGTGAACCACATTTCTCTTGCTAACCTTACACTTGTCTAGTACAGTCGCTAGTCTTGTCGTAATTACTGATTCAGTAGCTCTTTTTTTCAAAGGAGGTGTTAAATTATCTACTGGAGACTCAGATTCTGGGCCAAGCATGACATTCAGTTGTTCTGGAAAAAAATTTAATTTCATCGTTAATTAAAGTTGTGTGAACTATTGCTAAGAATTTAAATTTTTATATCAAATTGTGATTGTTTATTGACGAATGAATTTGAATTTTTTTTAAATTACTACATAGCTATTTTTTTACTATAACTATTGAAACATGTAGTTCAACTTTAAAAAAAAAAACTACCTAAATATATTTATTAATCCCTAAATGAATCAAAAATTAAACTTTCATTTAATATTGGTTAAGAAAAAGAATAGTTAAGACCTTTTTTATTTATAAAAATTTACTTGGGTCAACCCGAATCTAAAGCAAGTTTAATAAATAAATTTAGGTTGAAAAAAAAAAAGTAATCAAAATTGGTTTATAAATTAGAAAAACTTTTTAAGCGTAATGAATTTGATAAAATTCAAACCTTTAGTTGCTGTTTGCAAGGGTTGATTTTTTTGGATTACTTTTGTAATGCTTCTTTTAGTGGTTGTGTCTAATGATTCATTTTTTTTACTGTCTAAATTTTCATCATCGACTCCCATAGCTGACTGTTGTACCAAAGCAGTTGATATCGTTGTGCTGGAAAAACTTTCATTATCTGACCCTAAAAAGATAATTTTTCATCAAAATTATTGACTTTATGAGTATAATGTTGAAAAATCATAAAATTTAAAAGAATAACTGACATCTAAAAGAATTAGTTAATAACTATATATCAAGTTTTTTTTTTTTTTTGTTCAAAGAGAAAGTTTAAAAAATTCTGCAGTACTTTTTACTATAGAGCGTATCTGATTACTTGAAAAAAACTCTAATATGCATTTAAAATTATTTTAGAGTCATCGGATGAAGATTGAACTGTCAATATATTTTTTGTATACTGTTTATCAGTTTTTACTAAAGTTGCTTTTTTTATCAATGTACTTAATATTTATTATGATTCCTTAACTATAGTTAGAACTGGCTTGAGTATAACATTTGAAAATTTTTTGTATTTTCAATTATAAATCTTTTGTTTATTTTTACCAAAGAATTTTGTAGCTCCGATAACTATTAATTTTAATTTTGATAGAAGTTTATTTACAAAATCAGTATACTTTCTTCTAACCCTAATTTAGGAACAAAAATATTTTCAGTTATATTAAGTTAATTTTTATAGAGAATAAGTGTACGCTTAAAGTATTACAGTACTATGGTACTGTAATAGTTAATTAATATACTTAAAAAAGTTTTCTACAGTAAAAATAGGATGTGCTTAATTAAAATTACATAATGTAAGATAAAAAATAGAGTATTTGAAAATCTTATGTTTAAACAAAAACGTTATACTTCTACAATTATTTTCAAAAGTATTGGCTCATCCTAGGTACTTATATTTACTTCTGATAAAAAAATTAAATTTAACAAAATACAAAATACAAATGATTGGTAGTTCAAAATTAATCCAAATTGAAAACAAAAATATAGAAACATAGCTCAAAAGTAGTTTAAATTAAAAATTTTGAATTTTCAAATATATTGAAACAATAGCAAACATGATGACTAATAAAAAAGATTTACCATGACAACAAGTTTAAGTCATAGTCTTTAAAATTCAGGTAATTTTCAAACCTTACTGTTCACATAAATTTCATTCTGATCAATGTTTTTTACAATGCCGTGAGAAGAACTTTCATTTATTTCAATGAGAGTTTTATTTTTTTTCTGATTCTCTGATGCAGAGGGTAGTGAGCAAGAAATTGTTGTTTTTAATATTCCTAAAAATTAAAAAAAAAAATTGTTTTTAATTATTCTATTGTGAAACCTTATCTCTTCAATAAAAAAGTGGAAGTAAAATATGTTAAAAAAAGTACCTTTCTCTCCAAGTAAACAATTCTTATCATCATCGTCTTTCATTAATGAAAGAGCTTTTAAACTGGCGATATCAAATAACTTATTTATGCTAGCTTCATAATCTTCCTCATTTTTTTTTTGAGTCTCAGATTTACGCAAAGAATTTTTTTGAATTTTCCGTAATCTTTCATATTTTTTACTTTTTTACACATTTGTGAAACTCTTGAGTAGGGATTCTGGCCTTTGCCCAAAAAATAAGACACTCGTCGAGTGTTAATTTAATACTGTCATCTAAAGAATTGGATAATCTTCGAAGATTAAAGAACAGTACTGATAAAACCTGTTTGATTGTTGGTAATCTAGTACCTTTCAAAACTATTTGATTGGATAAGTATCCAATATTGTTTATTTTTTCACGCAAATCATACATTATTTGTCAAAATAAGCAATGAAAATCTCAAACGAAAACAAACTTAAATATTGCATTGAAGTGGTTGAGACCTAGTTAGTATACTAACTAGCTACTAGCTAGTATGCCAACTTACTGAAATTTACTTCAGTAAGTTGGCCGCTAGAGGCAGCAGAAGCGCACTGACACTGTCGACACTCTCGTCTTATTATGCAAGGGCCCCGCTTTTGCAGCACATTATAAACTGAGAAATAAATAACGTTTTATAATGTATTATCCCAAAGTTAAATTAAAATTTGTTTTATTGGATTTAATACTTAATTTAAAAACTTAACACACAAGTCTGTGAGTGTATGCGTGTGCGTCGGTGAGAAGCACTGCGATCAATTTAGGGGCATATGGATGAATGTAAGACTATTCATTTTTTACTTAGTTTTAAAAATTATTTAAAAAATGCATGAAAACAGTGAGCAACGAGGATTTAAGTTTTATTCACAATTTTATTAGTTTTATTAATTTTATTCATAAAACTAGTTCTTATTTTAAAAATTTAAATGCATTGATTAGTTAATAAATATATTTACGTCCACTCATGAATCACACTTTATTTTATAGTAAGCTATTAATTTAAATTTAACACAGAAATAGTCTGTTTGTACTCTTGTGCTTTCTCTGTTCTTAACGATTTTATACTTTTAACTCTGTTTTTTCTATAAGTTCGGGAAGGTATACTTTTTTTGCAGGTAAAGATTCGGTCAGTAATTCTTAACTAGCATATTTTTTTTTTTTTTTTTTATTTATTAAGGATTAACTAGCATAAAACGCTCGCTCGCTTCGCTCGCTCGCGCATAGACAAATATATTCAATAATATCATATATTATGATATTATGATATTACGTAAATGATTAAATTTTATTTAGAGTATAACTTTAATCAAAAATATTTTAAAACAAAAGTCTACAACCATATTACTGATGAAAAAAAAAAAAAAAAAAAAAAAAAAAGTCTTCCAAATGTCTGGGCTTCTTCAAATATAGACACATACATACCTAAAATGAGCAACCTTAGACATCCCAGTACAAAAAACTTATTACGGTTCAATTTATGGAGCAAAAATTTCAAATTAACTTTATTTGAGTATAGACCTTGTAAGAGTCATGAGATTCAAATTGAAGTTCAGATTCATAATCTGGACCCTCAAAAGCCAAAGAATAGAAAATTTCTAACAAATCCAATGTATTAGGCGCTAATTATGATTTCACCTTATTTAAGTGTACTTAAATATTGAGGCAAATTAAAAATATTTGAGGCATATTAAAAGTTAAAAGTGATACTTGTAATCAGCACCCTTGAAAACAGGTGTATACGAAATTTCTGATTTTTCTAATATAGATTGAGAACAAAGGAAAATTTTACCTTATATAAGTAAACTTCATCCAGGGTAAAATAAAAATCTACGATCATATTCAAAATGAGGAGCATTAGAGATCCCAATACACAAAACTTATTACGAGTCAGATGTATGTGGCAAAAAATCAAATTAACTTTATTTGAGTATAGACCTTATTGGAGTCATCAAATTTAAAATTGAAAATCAGATTCGTAATCTTGACCCTCAAAAGACATCGAAAACAAATTTTCGTATAAATCCAATATATTAGGAGAGAATTACAATTTCACCTTATTTAAGTGCACTTTATTTAAGACAAATTAAAAATTCAAAGTGATATTTGTAATCAGTACCCTTGAAATCGGATGTATTGGAAGAGCCATGCTAAATTTTTGAAATAAAACTGATGATAAAAATCGATAAAATAGAAATACTTGTCATAAAAAAAAAAAAAAAAATAGAAACAAAAAAACGAAAGTTATATTCATAATATACATTTTCGAAAATATCCATATACCAAATTTGAATTAAATCCGATGATTAGGAGCGTTGTAATCAAATTTTTAAAGTTGATCCCGGACGGACGGACGGACGGACAAAAAATAAGGATGCTGCGTATAATAATGTAGATATGACTAAAATGGTTTCAAGTCTTAAGGTTGAATTTCGATTTGATGATTTAAATTTTCGATTTTTCTTTGTGTTGAGCGATTTTTTTTTCGCATGTGAAAATTAAATTTGTCAGGGACGAATGAACATGGATGAATGAATTTTTTTCTGGTGCGCGATTTTTTTTAATTTTTGCTCAGGAGCTGTTATAATTTTTCAAAGAAGTGAAAAATTATTTCAGGAGCTCAGATTGATTTTAGTGGTTAAATTTAATGTTATCGGACCTAATTGAGGATTGTTTAATTCAAATTTCCGTCCCGGGCAGTGACAAAATTTATGTTGTTTGGATTTTGTTGGATTTTTGGGAATCTTGGTGAATTTTTTTTTTCTCTCAGTCAGAAAATCGCGTGTGACGATGCGCAGATAATTTAATTGATTTATCATCAACGGTTGGAGTAGTCACTAGCAAGAGTGACTTGCGTGCGTAATAAATAGTTAAATTTTGTGAATATTTATTGTGATATAAATATTAATCTGGGTGCTTTCAAAAAGTGTTAAAAAGCAACCTAAGTTCGTAATTTTTTGAATTTTTTTGGCGGTTTCTATCGCGTGATTTTAATTTGTGGTGAACTCATACGTGAGTAGGACACAAGCTGAATTTTTAATTTTTTCAATTTTCTATTTCGATTGAGTTATCTCAAGGGGGAGGTTGAATATTATTCCAACTCCTGATACAAAAAATACGAACAAGATTTTGATTCTTTTTCAGGCTGGAGAAGTTTGATTTAGATTAGATTGCGCACGTGTCGTTACACAAAAATTTTTTGTTATATTTAGGGCTGCAAGTGCGAAGAGACTCTGTCAAAGATGTCGTTGGAGGCAAAGGACGCAGTCGTTAACAAGAATGGATAGATGTATCGTCGAACAGAGCAGTCGATACAGAGTCATAGCCTGGATGGTGGAATGATGTTCTACCTGAAGTGTTTGGAATGATGAAAGATCTCTTAGTTGGATTTACCGACAGCGTATGATGAGTCTCTTGCAAGAATAGAGGAACTCAAACCATCATCAGAAAAATCCCAGCCAGAGTTGAGCCAAGTTCGAGTTGAATTGAAAGATATTCAGAACTGGAAAAGGCAAGTTGCTCAACACTCGACAAAAAACTCCATTTTGAAGGCAGTGAACAAGAAAACCTGTCAAAGAAATTCGTAAGAATCTTTGCCAGAAAGTCAGAAGAAAAGTGAGACCAAAATATCACTTTGTGCAATCATCACGGCTCAGGTTAACCAGCTACGGCAGCGGAAAGCAAAAAGTTCAGCGTAAGGCCGCAGACAACTGACCAAAAAGCTTGAGTGGATGCGCCACATCGTGCGACAGTATGCGGGACCTTTAGGCCATAATACACAAGACTGCCTGGCCCTACTCAGAATGTCTAGAGAGTCAAAAGAACTCCTTGACGAGATTCGAATGCTGCCACTGTGTGATACCGCACTAACCGTTCAAATTGGAAATCATGGTAAGATTTTGAAAATGCAGTCAGGGCATGGTATATAGCTCTGAGCTGGTCCGACAGAGATTGAAAGAAAAAGCTTTTGGTCGATCGCAGAAAGTCGGTGAACTTGTATAAAATTACCTGACGAGGTTACACTCGTTACTTCTTCGGATCTATCCACCTCTGCCGCAACAAGAGCAAGTGGATGTGATGATCCGAAACGTGCTCCCAGAGATACAGCAACTTGTTCGAGCAGAGAAAATTAAAGGTATCGTTTCTCTCTGTTCGAAAGTTGTAAAAGCTGATCGCCACGTAAAGTATAAAAAGTCTACTTCGGGCGAGATCTTGTTGTTTCCGGATTTAGCCTAAGCACCAAGTTCAACAGTTTTCAAACGTGCACATTGCTACAAAAGCCTTATGCACGAAACATAAGAGTGGCAGCATACTCGTACCCTCCATGAAACGGTTAACCAGAGAGGTGAGGAAACTATTGGTGAAGATGGCGACTGAAGTCGAAGATAAGGTGAATTTGTAAAAATTTGTTTGAATAATAATTATTAATTAATTATGATCGCGGCCAATGGCTTTTTTTGCCATTTCATAATTAATACTAATGAAAAAAAATATTTTCCATCGCTTATCAAGTACTTTTTTTCAATGGTCTAGTCTATCAAATGTACTGACTTTTTGATTTTTACCCATAAGAACTTCAGTCATAACAGTTAAAGACTGACAAACCAAGTATCAATGTTGCAAGTTAGACAGCTGTTCCCTAAAATTTTTTAATTTATAAGTAGTGTAATAGCTTAAAGTTGAAGTTTCAGTTATTTATATATATGTATGGATATTTATTTTATGTTCAGGTCTCAATTGTTCAACTGTAGTTTGTGTACTACGCTTACAGTAGAGACCGTTTCAGAACAAATATAAATATATGACCGAAACCCGTACTAATGTTCGGAATTAGCAACTGATGGCGAAGTTGTGTATCTTTGCAAAGATTTTTCATTCCCTACTTTAACGTAAACTCGCAGCCTACTTGAATTGCTTTATTATGAGAGAACAGCATGGTTAGATCTACTGTGAGTAATCTCTCAATCTATACTGAATATTTGTTAGAAAATTTGAATGCGGCAGTCAAGTCAACTCTATTTGCACTGATTTTTCAGCTGCTTTTGATTCAGTAAATCATGTTTTGTTGATTTATAAATTTTTGAGATATACCATTGATAGCACCTGGTTAAAATAGTGAGAGTTTCTTAAAGATAAATTTTTCGTTATCAGTTTTACACAAACTACAATCTTTTTTTGAGTCAGGCTATACAGATTCCTTTGTCGACGTAATTATAATTATTTTTACCTCGAAAAGCAGTAGAAAATTTTGTCGACGATAAAATTTGCAACTAAATTTTTTTTTTCGTTGATGAAATTTTCCCGTATAGCCTGACCCGATTTGCATTTCACTTTGCTATTGGCGTCTTCCATGAGGGGAGGGAAGTACGTGCAAACCTATGGAAAAGACTTCCCCTCCAGCGGTGGTGTAAGCTCGAACTAAAATTTTCCATACGATTTGGCACGTAGAGAGCCTAAAAAATGGAGGCGCTACAGTCGTGCTAGACGCCAATAGAGCTTATAAACTAAAGCAGACATACTGATGAAATTCATGTAAAGGGCACTCTAATAATACACGTAAATAATACACGATCTGCGATTATATGCACCTCCCACCAGTAATCGCCTTTAATAAAATTAATAATAATGAAATTAAAAATTCCCACCTTGTCACATAACATTTTCTGAGGCCGGTCTCATCCGCAAAAATAATGCCCCTGCCACACCCCAATATCTGCAAAAATTTACTCAATGTCATGCACCTGCCGCCAATAATAAATAATATAACCGTTTTTAATAAAATTAATAATAAATTAATAGAACCACCTGCCTCTTATAATAATTCCCACCGATTTCTAATCAAATTTCTAAACTTGCTTGATCAGGAAGCCCCAGAAGAAATGACACGGAGTTGCCCCTGCTAGCAAGCTCCCATAGTATTTGTGGTCGAAAACGCTGATAGGTCGCGTGTGACCGTCACGCATGAAGGCCGGCGAAGCTGACCTGAGGATGTGCGATCACACAAGGGTGGAAAACCGAGCAGCTTGGGTGTGGACGATATTTCGTGTCAGGGTAAAAATTTCTGAGAATCAGTCGTTAGATTTAAATTTTGCAAGAAAAAGCTCTCTTGGCTCAAAATTCGCCCGTTAGATGGTAGTTTTCGTCCTGAATTATATATATTACTAGGGGGGGTACCCCCCTGCTCGCTCCGCTCGCCAACCCCCTAATTATAATTGATGATTATAAAAATTAATCGAAACAATACGTAAGCTCTATGTTTAGTAAAATAATCAAAAGACTAAAGTGCTCAAAATCAATAAAAATCAAGACCTTTTTAATGATATATAATTTTATATAAAAATTTTCATTAGAGCCAAAGTTATAATTTTAATATGTCCATCCCAGCCCACAACAACACAACCATCACTCACCCTATCTAAGCCGCTTTACTATTCTCACCCGTATTAAGGGGGGGACTCAGTGTAAAAAAAAAAAAAAGTCGATTTTTTTTTTGCTTAAAATTACTCTAAAACATCTCAAAAATACTGTTTCAAAATTTTAAAGCAATATCATGACTAGTTTTTAAGTTATGAATTATTTTACAGAGGTAGGTAAGGCGGAGCGCTCGAGTCGAGCGCATACGTGATGCTGCTCGACTCGAGCGGCTTAGGGAGTAGGGCTCATTTCTATTGTTCCTTCGACCTCTTTATTCGGTCAGGTAAGATTTAAAGGAAGAGGCTTCTCTTTTGAACTATGTTTTCGAGAATGGTATTAGACTGAAAAGAAGGAGGGGAAATACGGCAGCTACCTTGCGTCGAAGGACAAAGTCGAGCAACAGTTAGTTTCGTTCAAAATTTTGAGGCAAAAACATCGTCTAATTTTTAAATTGAAACTATTTTTTTTAAAATGTCTGTGCACGCTACCCAGCATAAAGGAACTAAAGATAAAAGAGTTGATAATACTAGAGGAAAAAAACGAGATTTTCATGGGAATCAATTTGTCGGTGAAGATGGAAAAAAAGTACATGAAAAATCAGAATCAGAGTTTGTTGGTGCATCTTTTGAGGACATACCTAAAAATTCCAACGTTTCTTATCGTATAATAGATTTTTTTACCGTTTTTACGACTCTCTCTACTTTTCTTATTTGTGGCACATGTAAAAGTGCAGTGAATTTTAAACAAACTGCTTTACGTGGACTTGGTTTTAAGGTTATCGTCGAGTGTCGATGTGGCTCAACTGAAGTTAACTCGGGCCCGATGATTGGCAACGGGTATGAAATAAATCGGCGATTTATTTTTGTAATGCGATTACTTGCAGTTAGTAAAGAAGGTGTTAATTTATTCTGTAACTTGATGGACATAGGCAAAGGCTTTTCTTATGGAACGTACTCTTCTGTGAACAAACATTTAAGTGACGCTTGTAAAAAAGTTTTTGCCTTTTGCTGCAAAAAAGCCGTTAAAGAAGCTGTATTAAAAAATGAAGAATTGAATATTACACCAGCTACAGATTTACCTGTTTCGGGTGCCGATGACTGTCCACAGCATCAGTACTGTTCACCAACTTGGTGCTGGTGGCAAGCGCGTGAACAAGCTGAAGAGATGAATAATGAAGACTTGGAGCACGATAAACCACTTCATCCGACTGTTGCTGAAAAAATTCTTCCAATTTATGAAGATTTAACCAGAGACGATCTACTGCAACGCTGCTTGGGTGGTTACACCCAGAATGCTAATGAGAGCCTCAACTCCATTATTTGGAAATTTGCACCAAAACACCTGCATTCTGGGTTTGAAACTGTTGAAATTGCAGCATTTTTGGGAGGAGCTATTTTCAACGAAGGTTACCTAGCTATTTTATGGATTATGCAACTCTTAGGGATCGAAATTGGAGAGCGCAGCTACGAGTATGCTATGTTTATTAACAAGCGCAGGGACAGCAAAAAAAGTGAGCGCCGCTCTGAATCAACCCACGAAGCCCGAAAAGCTCGAAAAGAGCATCTTTTAAACCTGGAAGATGATGATCTGACCGTAGATGACATGTTGTATGGTCCAGGAATAGCTGACTAAAACGTAAGTTTAAAAAAACAAGTCAATACACCTTTTGAAAACTTTAATCGCGTTTTTCTCGAAACTGCATTTTTCAAATTGGCCCACATTCTCATTTCAAAACAAATCAATCGATTTAGTTGCAACTTGGCAGAAACTTTCTTTATAATAATTTTAATAGTCTGAACCTAAATCGAGAAAAAAAAAATTGTTTAAAACCCCTTTTTTTTAAACAAATAAGTTAAAAAAAAGAGGTTACTTTTTTTCTTTTTCTTATATTTTTGTCAAAAAAAAAATTTTTTTTTTCTATTTAGGTTCAAACTAAAGAAAAAAAGGTTTTTAACGCATTTCTTTTTTTTTTTTTGTTTCAGATCAACAGGAAAGGCGTGAAAGTGTGGGCCGAAAAAAAAGACCTCTCGCGCGAAACGACGCTGCACCGCCATCTTGGGAAAAAAAAAAAATAATAAAATTTTTTTATATTTTTGAAATGTATATAAACTTTGGTGTTCAATTTCGTTAATGTAAAATAAATTTAAGTTGAAAAAAAAAATCATTAAAAATATGCTAATTTACACTGAGTCCCCCCCTTAAGGCGAAGTCATAAGGGTCATTTTAACAAAAAATTGAAGATTCAGTCAAAATGAAAATGAAAAAAGGGCTCTGTAATGCTCAAGCTACTACCTTAAAAGATATATTGTCTTTTAAGCCCAACCTCATCAAAATCGGATCAAAATTTACATCAGAATATGGGAAACAGTTTTGTAAATTTTTGTATATTAATAGATTTGCTATATATCTATATTTATTGAATCTTTAGAAAGTTTTTTTATTTTCGTTTTAGTTTCATTTCAAAGGATTTTTTTCGCAAATTCTGCAACTCCTCTTATGACTTCGCCTTAAGAACCCTACTAACAATATTTACTTTTTTATCTTCAACTATATGACCTAGTCTAATCTTAGTCACATTACTGACCTCACTAATTTGATTTACTTCAAATACCGTATTTTATCCCTACCCCTAATATCCAGCTGGCTATTTAGTTGGATTTCGGTTCCAATATGATGGCTGGATTTCCAGCTGGATTTAAAAAAAGAAATTTTTTGGTTAAAATCAATATTAAGGGGTAGGGATCTCCCAAACTTATTTCACCCAATCTACCAACGAATCCTACTTACCGTATTCATCAACTCAGTCACTAACTTTAAAGTTTTGTTGAAGTACTTTAAATTTTCAAAAAGCTCTATTAATATTTTTAAGTAAAATAACAAACCCTTCCTCACCTCATCTCCCCTTCCACCCTCCTCCCGCATAACCTCCGCCTAACCAACCTTACCTACCTTACTAACCTGAATCGACTTAAATCATTAGCTCTTACTAAACTAACGTATCTCGCTTATCTAACCAGCTGGCTTGGGATTGCGCAAATCTGCACTTAAATGTCCCTTGAATACCCGTAAAAATTTCTCGTACCGCACAAATTTTTATTCTTAAGTAAATGTTTTTTATCAAAAAGTAAACATTGGTATGAGCCGCGGTGGCTCGACGGATTAGATACCGGACTCTCACGCCGAAGGCCCGGGATCCGATTCCCGCTGCCGGCACCTCTGAAAAATTTTTCATGTGCCTATTACCGCGGTTCTGAATGGGGGACCACGGCTCGGTCGGAGACCTATAAACGCTCTCTCGATTGAAGCGTGATACCCACAGAGGCCGGAAGATGGGAGTTCGATGTAAAGTAACGTACCACAGGGACAGGCGACTGATGCCAACGGGAGTTCATGCATCGAAACTCTGTACTTACGGCCTCGGTCATCCAGGTATATGTTTTTTCCCTACGATGTGGGTTTTTACTATACCCATAGCATGCTTAGCATTGCACCTACTGGCATCCGTGCTATGTAAAGGAGACTGGGATTATTATAGGGGGAAGAGGTCTCTTCTGGAGCAAAAATTAAAAGGCTCTAGAAGAACGGCCACTTAACCAGGGGGGATAGGGATACAATGGCGAAAGCTCAGTGTCCCTGAGCCGAAAGGCACCCTGGTCAACTTTCACTATCAATAACCAATAACCAATAAACATTGGTATAAAGTTAGGTATAGGTTTAAAAAAGTTTATTTCAAATTTAAATTTGAAAAAAAATTTTTAAATGAAATTCATTATTAAAATATAAATTAAAATCCATTATTCATCCATTATCCATTATCCAAAAATTATATACCGATTTAAGATCAACCAACAATTGGATTTTAATTTATATTTCCATAATCACGAGCAACCAACACAACGAAGAAGAAATTCATTATTATTTATAAATTACTAAAATTAATTATTTCTTTTTTTGACAATACAAGATACAATATTTCAGTAAAAAATTTTGAAAAAAAGGGATCCAATTTAGGGGATCCAATACTTTCGACGAAGATCCAATTTAGGGGATCCAATTTGGGGGATCAGAAAAGTGCGATATTTAACTGTGTTTTTACCGTGTTTTTCGGAATTTCAGATTTTCGAAGATCCAATTTAGGGGATCAGAATAAAAAACGGAAATATAATATAGGGAGATATTTCGTAACTAGCATGAGCCATAATTGATTTTTCGCGCCAGCGTAGGATCCTCACTCATCCGAGGATGTACGATAACACAAGAGAAGAAAACCGAGCGCCTGAGATCTCTTTCATGTCACGAGGGTAAAAATTTCTATTCGTAATCAGTTACAGAATAAGTTGTAAAATTTCAATTTTTCGACTTAGAATGAAAATAAAAACCCTCTGGCCTCAAAATTTTCCCGGTGGGTAGTAATTTTCACTAAGATGGTAGATATACCTGGGAAGCATTCCAGAGGACCACTGCGCCAGATCGCCGATGAAGGGTATACTTAGGGATCATTGATTCGAATTTTCTCGAAAGTGAGTTTGGTGATCGTCTGTCAGATCTGAGTCACTAATTTAGACCTGGACAACCAGGTCTCCGACGGTGGGCATAGATGGGGATCATTTCTAAGCAACTGAGTGCTCTATAAAATCATGCCGTTGATCAAGTCGAGTTCTCGAAGATGATCCCCGGGTATTCTGGATGTCGGCAACCTGGTGTCCAAGTCTAAATTCATACCTTAGAGCTGACAGACGATCTCTTAGGTAACCTGGAAGAAAATTCGAACCAAGCTCTCAGAGATTATCCTCGGGTATGCTCCCCAGGTGTATCTACCGTCAGTGAGAGATTGTTTTAAAGTTTCTCTACCAGTACATGAATCATTTCTAAGAACCTTAACCCAGTCGACAAAATGTACTTTTTAAAACTGTAGATTTATAAAAAGAAAAGAAACTGAAAAAAAAGAAATTTTTTTGTGGCAACTCCCCGAACTTTTAGAGAAACTCCCATTTTTTTTCCGTGTAGCAGAGTGAAATGGGAATCGGGTCAGGCTATATGGGAAAATTTTGCACGGGGGAAGTTTCATCAACGAAAAAAGGAAAATTTAGTTGACAATTTTTTCGTGGACAAAATTTTCTACTGCTTTTCGAGATAAAAATAACTGCAATTTCGTCGACAAAGGAATCTGCATACTCTGACTCAAAAAAATATTATACTTTGTGTAAAACTAATAACTCAAAATTTATCTTTAAAAAATAAATGTATTAATCTTTATTTCCGCACCTTTAAGTAAAAAACAAGCCCTCAAAAATTAGTATACAACATGTGCCCGAAGTAACCTTGACACATACTTCTATATGTATGTACCAGCTCATCATCTGTTAAACCTAATTCTTGGTATCAAGCTATGTAAAAACTGCCTGCTGATCGTAACTTACTGAAAACTCCGTCGCCACTCTTTCTCCTACCATTTTAAGCAGAATAAAGAACCTTTACAAATCCCTTTAACCTTTCTCCATTCAAGGCTTTTCATAATTCCTGGAAGATTTCAAATAAAAAACTTTATTGACGAGATCCCCTTTTTTATATCATTATTTTTATGCTTAAATTTAATGTTGTTTTGAGTTTAATTTTTTCTTTTTTCAGGTTTAAATGTATACAGTATGCTAAAACATAATACATTAGTGATAACAGTAAATACTGCACGGAAAATTGAAGAAAAACTTATTCATCAAATGAATAGACTATGCCAACGAAATATTGGCGAACACTTGACAAATAAATAATACATTGTGTCTTTAATTACTCTGTAAAAAACTACTTCATTCAAAATTGTTTGCAATATTCTTGGTAATTAAATTTCATGATTGTACAGCATCAAACTTATCATTTTATAAAAATAAAATTATAAAAAGTCCAACGTTTTTAATCTTAGCGTTCAAATACTTTTCAGGGGTATGCATTAAAAAAATGTATCTTATTATTGAATAATTTTTAAAGAAAGTGTCGAGGTACCATCGCCATGTGCCGTATTTTTGTGCATGGTACATGGTACATGGTGCATGGTACACGGTACCAAATAAGAGTTACTTCTAGACACTCTGTGAATTTAATTGGGTTATTTAGGATAGGTGTTGAAAACCCGAGCGCCAGTACGAATACGGCCCTGGCGCGTTCACCGACAGACCTGCGGAGCCCCGCACGCTGCTGCTGCTGCCGCCCCTCAAAAGGATCAGTTAGTGGCGTCTATCTCGTTACGCTAGCTAGACGCATAGTCTCTCAGTTAAAGCAAAGACTCATTGCGGCTTTAAGATCTTTTTAAAATCAGTTACATTTCATAATTTTGAATCGCTAATTAAATTTTAAGTGTTCAAAATTCAAAGTTGTACTTAACTACACTATAATATAATCCTAATTTTTCACCTACAAAATCTGAATTTATTTAACCTCATTCAAAACATTTGGTCCCATTCGGACCAAATAACAAAAAAGACAGCGCCTGGAGAAGAAAACATTGGATGGTTCTTCAAGAAAAGAAGGTGAAAAAAAAGTGTTAAGTGCAACATAACAAGACTCGTTCGAAGAACTGAGAAGACACTCACAAGTCAAGTCCACAGCCCGTCTCTATGGAACATCGAACAGCGCAGGCGCCATCGCGTTGACAAGCCACACACATGCGCGCACACACACACAACGAGCGTGGATAATAATCAGGTTGTCGTTTTCCTTATTTAATCCTTTACTCTATCCTTTAAATTAAGCTCCTTAAGCGGTCTAGATATCTTGATTTAACCTTTACCACTTCGGATTCAACATTTTATGCGGTGTTGTTCTGCAAAAATGTGGTTAGATATTCGATAATTGCCAATTTTAAACTTGCCAAACAATTCCTGAGCACGGTTATGACTCAACACAGTGTTTATTTTCATGGTTTGATTAGTTAAAACATACAATTGAACTTAACCTTGATATCTCATTTACAGCAAATCTTGTTGACAAACTCTAGGTATTGTATAAGACTAATTAAAATCTTAGTAAACTTATTGTTGAAATTTAAAATTTATCTTGTTAATTTTCTTTATGGAATTAATATTATTATTTATAGAATTAATGATTATGATGAATTTAAATAAAATTTATGAGTAAGCTAGAAATGAAAATAAAAATATAAAATTAGATTCAACTTTGTTATTAAAGTTTAATAATTTATCTTATAAACTTTTCTTTATTTGAATCAATAATAAATTAAGATAATCTTTGAATTGAATTCTTACCTCATCTCATTTATCAAAGTTCATACTTATGAAATATTTTACACTATTGGAAACTTATGAACTCTGTGCTTCTATCCAGTACCTGGATAGAAGCACAGAGATTAATTGCCATACGAGCATCTTAATCTTGATTATTGGAGCACTGTACTACTCATCGATAAAAGGTTTCCAAGTTGGTAAGCATTAAAAACTCTGAGTTATCATCGAACAACACTCTGCGAACCTTGGTCACCCATTCATGTCTGGCATCTTGTAACCATTGTGTAGTTTGTATTTACCCTTTGATCATAAATTCAAGACTTGGTTACTATAAAATTATATATTTAATTGAATATTGAGTTTAGTTACCCTTTCAATCATATTGTTTTATAGGCTAGATACTTGATCACTTGCACATTGTTGTCTTTAGTCATATGCATACTCAATTGCTATACGATTAAAATATTGTGATAGAGTTAGACTTAACATCTGGTAGACATCCTATTTTTATTAAAATTTGATTGCGTAGAGTGTAATTAAGTTAGGTTTGCTATTGTTTATTGGTCTTAACCAAATTTTGAAATTTAAATTGAAACTTCGTCCGTCTTTAAGCTGAAACTTAATTTGAGGCTGAGTCCCTTCTGTTCAAATTAACCTTCAATTTAAATTGGGGTCACTGGGAGTTCAAGAAGAATAACAGCTGATCTGTAAAACTCTATAAAGCTAAATAGCTTATTACCCCCGTTTGTTTACATATTCAATCTTTTTTGATAAATTTGCAGCATGAGTGCTTTAGAGAGAATGAATTTTAATGAGCTGCTTACTGAACAGCAATCTCAAGAGACTAAATTAGCTAGCTTATTTAAAAATTATTTAACGGTAGTTAAAAAGGTCCCAAATAAAGGCTTTGCCACCTCATATTTAGATAGGTTAGAGAAGGAATGGCGTGTTAGCCAAGAAATAGATCAAATTTTTTTAAGTAAGGACGGCCTTGATTCGACACATCCTTACAGTCATTCGAAGCTTTTTCCGCCTGTGAGGATGTTTATAATAATTCTAAGGGTAAATTTTTAGATCACTTGGAGCAGTTTGCAGTCAGAGAAAGAACTGCTGCTCGAGAGGCAGAGAGGGTAGCCCTTAGAGATCAAACGATTAAGATATTAAATTCCTCAATTCAGCCCAACTCAAATAATAATTCGACAGCGATAGCTCTAGCGAAAATTGAAATACCAAAATTTAATGGCAAATATGATCAATAGGAAAATTTTCGCGATATATATCCTAAAGCCCAATCGGGCTTTAACGGCAATTTGTTTTTTTTTAAACCGACTGCCGTGAAAGCCTGCAGGGCTTTATATACTTTGATTTTTGGTTTTAGGTTAGGACGCTTCAAAGAAAAACGATTTTAGGATGATTATTTCATTTATATTATACATCCCGCGCGTAGCTGATGATCCCCTGAGTAATTAAAAAAAAAAATTATCCCGAACAAAGCCCGCATTGAAAAGTTAGGAACGTTTCATTTTTCGAAACGCTGATTTCCTTTGGCTCACGGTAGTCTGGGGACATTCAAATTCAGTTTCGAGCATCCGGTCTCTCTGCCTGCGCTCTCTGTAGACTTAACCGGACGTGACGTATGCGGTGGGCGTGTCTATTTTTGCTGTCTCACTCTTACTGCTTACCTACAGTGGCAGACGGGGGCATGTAGGCCCGAGCCTGTAGCCATGAGGCGACTGGTGGCGCTGTATCAATTAGCAGCTCCCTACAGCTGACTCGTGAGCTGACTACAGCTGACTGCGGAGCCGCTGAGCACAGCAGCTTGTAATGTGTTATGAGCAATAACTTTTTTATAAATAATTGATTGTCATAGAAAAAACAGTACTGAAGACCCTTATTTTCATTATATATTAAATAAGTGGTAGAATTTATAATTATTAATTTGTTTAATTTCAATAAAAGAGTATGAAATAAATAATCTCTACAGTCTTTCTATGATCATCATCATCAAAGATTTTTCAATTATTGTGGTGTGCCCTGTGAGTTGATAATAATTGTGCTGTGGTTGTGTTGGGGACCTGATGGCTGGAGGTGCATATTGGCAATATTAAAAATAAAGTTTTTTCTGAATGAGTGTGCTTGTGTGTGTGTGTGTTTGTGTGTGTGAGTGTGTCAGGTTGAACTTGCAAATTACTTTTTTATAATCCACCCAACTTGCAAATTGCAAAAGGTGCAATTGCAGCACATAATGTCATTGTCATACGCATTATTGCTTAATTTCATAGAATCATCATAGAAATATATATGCTCTGAGCCAATACACTTGAACTGTTAAAGTTTTGTAATCCTACCCTTTTTCAAAAATAAACTTGATGTCTGAAAGTTTTGTAATCCCACCTTTTTTCTAAAATAAACTTGATGTCTGACAATGAATTTTAATTTTGATTGTTACTGTTACATTCACTCAGGGTGTTAATGATAAGTATAATTAAGTCAACATGAATCAATTATTAAAATTTTTGATCTTTTTTGTTGTCTGTATGCAAGCTTAAGTTATACAGCCAAAGTGATTTTACATTTTAAAATTGGTTAATTAAGAAGTACAAAAGAAATAGATAGTTTTGGGTCTAGGTATCCAGTGGACCAGAAATTATGAATTCTATTTGGTATGGATTTTTAAAGTACGGATGAGCATTTGCTTCATTATTTTCAAAGTGGATTTAGTGTGTCCATCAATTATGTATGCAAAATGAATTCAAAAGTACTTCATAACAGTAAATTATGTCTATGATTTTTATGTGTTCTGACTAATGATAAAATTTATATAAAAGAAATTTAAACCTAAAGAACTAGATATATCCAAGTCAACATTAATCAATTATTAAAAATTTTTATCTTTTTTGTTTTCTGTAAGCAAGCTTAAGTTATGCGGCCAAAGTGATTTTAAATTTTAAAATTGGTTAATTTTTTTACAAGAATTAAAAAGTACAATAGAAATAGATAGTTTTGTGTCTAGGTATCCAGTGGACCAAAAATTATGAATTCTATTTGGCATGGATTTTTAAAGTACGTATGAGCATTTGCTCCATTATTTTTAAAGTGGATTTAGTTTGTCCATCTATTATGTATGCAAAACGAATTCAAAAGTAGTTCATAACAATAAATTATGTCTATGATTTTTATGGGTTCTGGATAATGATAAAATTATATAAAAGTAATTTTAAACAGAAGAACTAGATATATCTAAGTTAACATGAACCAATCATTGAAAATTTTTATCTTTTTTTAAATCATTTTAAGGTTACTAATGAGTATTTGCTACATTTCAATGTAAATTTACATTAAAATAAAGTTATGCAATGTACATTTAAAAAATAGGTAATTACTAAATTGAATTTTTTTTTTTACATATAAAATTGATTTCCCTTGGACTTTTATTTATGGAGTTTGGTTTTTTGAACTTGTAGACAAAAAGGAAATACATTTAAATATTTACCGAATTTACGCAATAAAATCTTTAAATAATACTTTTAAAAAAGTAATATTTACGGTGATTGGTTTTTAAAAAAGAAATCTAAATAAAAAATTATACGCTAAGTATGATCTTTAAAAAATACTTTTAAAAAAGTAATATTTACGGTGATTGGTTTTTTAAAAAGGAGTCTAAATAAAAAGTTATACGCTAAATATAATAATCTTTTTTTGAAAATAAATTAATGAAAGAAGTGAAATCAAAAAATTTATTACGAACGACTTGAGGCCGAATTACTTATTATTTAAAAATAATTTCTCTTCTAAAAGATGATCATATTATGTTGAATCACCTTCAACATACGTAAAGTTAACAATTTTTCAATTATAGCACATGCATGGGAAAACACATGCAAATTGCACACAATTCAAACACTTCTTGAAATTAAAATATGTTGTAATTAAGTTAGAAATCAACTAAATCACAATGTATGGCTATACTTGACCTGTAAAGATTTAATATCCTTTGAACTAAATTATCTCGAAAAAAATCATTGATACCTGTATTTTTTAAATTATATTTTGAATGCTCAGTGTGTTTCTTATCAATATATTTTAATTTTTAATTTTAAAAAGTGTTTGAGTTGTGTGCAATTTGCATGTGTTTTCCCATGCATGTGCTATAATTGAAAAATTGTTAACTTTACGTATGTTGAAGGTGATTCAACATAATATGATCATCTTTTAGAAGAGAAATTATTTTTAAATAATAAGTAATTCGGCCTCAAGTCGTCCGTAATAAATTTTTTGATTTCACTTCTTTCATTAATTCATTTTCAAAAAAAGATTATTATATTTAGCGTATAACTTTTTATTTAGACTCCTTTTAAAAAAACCAATCGCCGTAAATATTACTTTTTTAAAAGTATTTTTTAAAGATCATACTTAGCGTATAATTTTTTATTTAGATTTCTTTTTTAAAAACCAATCACCGTAAATATTACTTTTTTAAAAGTATTTTTTAAAGATTTTATTGAGTAAATTCGGTAAATATTTAAATGTATTTCCTTTTTGTCTACAAGTTCAAAAAACCAAACTCCATAAATAAAAGTCCAAGGGAAATCAATTTTATATGTAAAAAAAAAATTCAATTTAGTAATTACCTATTTTTTAAATGTACATTGCATAACTTTATTTTAATGTAAATTTACATTGAAATGTAGTAAATACTCATTAGTAACCTTAAAATGATTAAAAAAAATCGTTCCTTAGTCCATGAAAACGCTGAAATCCCCAAGATGACTAAATTTCAGTACTTGAAAACTCATATTCTTGGTGAGGCTCTTGATAAGATCAAAAATATGAGTATGATTGAAGACAACTACGATAAAGCCTAGGAAGCCATTGTCGACGAATATGAAAATCATAGACGCACGGTGTTTTATCATCTTTCTGCCTTTTTTGCGGTGAAGCCCATGAAGAATGAGTCTTCGGTTGAACTCAAGAGAGTTATGGCTGGCTCTTTCAACCCCCTGGAATCACTGAAGTCTATAAATCGTAAAGTTGATCATTGGGATGACCTCCTTGTGCATATTTTTGTTGATCGTCTCGAAATTGATACAAGAAAAGAGTGGGAAAAGTCCTTAGGCAATAGTTTTGATCCTCCTACTTTTCAAAAACTAAAGGAATTTTGTCAATCTCAATTGTTAAACTTAGAGTCAGTAGAAAGAAGTTTTCAGTTGACTTCTAATACTAGGGCTCAAAACTTGTTAAGTAAACTGAAAAATAATACGTCCATGAATACTCAAACCAATGAGGAGGTTAAACCTCAACGTCAATGCCCGTGTTGCAAGGAAGACCACGCCTTATGGTCTTGCGAAAAATTCAGGGAAAAAGCCAAATCAGAAAGGCTGGAACTGGTGCAGAATTTGAAATACTACATAAAATGCTTGAATAAGCATGGCAAAAATTGTTCAAAATGCAGAAGGCCTCACTACACCTTGTTGCATATCGATGATTTAATACCAAGTCTAAACCCTAAACCTAATAGTGATAGTACTCACGTCAGCAACGCATGAACTGATTCTGTAGCAGATTCTGATACTACTGAGAATATCACTGGCGGGCAAATTGCAATGTCCACTAACATTTCAATTGATACCAATGTACTGCTTTTTAGTGCATTAGTTTATGAAGAAGGGGCTAATGGCGTGAAAATATTGTCGAGAGCATTGATCGATTATTGCTCCACAATATCGATCATCTCCGAATCTTTGTATCAAAAATTGAAATTGAATTTACACCGTGTTCACATACCGATCTCGGGTGTTGGTGATAGTAATCCTAGTTTGAATTCCAGAGCGGTTGCTCAATTCACCATCAGCCCTAGGTATGAATCACCATTCTCTTGTAACGTTACAGCCGCGGTCTTGCCGAAAATCTCATCCTACAAACCCCCTAGATCGAAAGTCAAACTGAATCTTGAATACATTAAAGGGCTCCTGGGGTGGGATTATATTTCCCCTTTTCGTGATGGACGAAACTTTTTGTCGACGAAAAAAATTTTTCGTCAGCAAAAAATTTTTTTCGTTGACAAAACATTTTC
This sequence comes from Encarsia formosa, assembly GCA_038277355.1. Lineage (NCBI taxonomy): Eukaryota > Metazoa > Arthropoda > Insecta > Hymenoptera > Aphelinidae > Encarsia > Encarsia formosa. Next base: position 29,957,898 of record CM076185.1, on the reverse strand, counting down.
GACGTAAAAAACGTCTACGTGATGTAAAATACCTTCACAAAATAATTTTTGAATTTTGATGACTTGAAAAGCAGATTGAGGATCAATAATAAGTTAAATTAAAATAAATTAATTTATAAATATTATTATTCCACTAAAATTATTTTTAATATTATTTAAATACCAATCCTTACTTGATAAGCTAATAAAAAATCAATATTAAATTAATCTTTGTGAAGAAATTTTTTTACTAATTATAATATTATTAATCATTGCAATATAAATATTGATTGCCTGTGCGAAAAAAAACCTTAGATCAAAATCTGCCACGAAAAAAATAACGACAGGGCTACTTTTGACCAATAAAATGTCTCTCAAAGACTAATTTATTTATCATTCTAGCCGAGGAAAGAAATTTTAAAATAATATTTGTTATCAATTTGTTGATATATTATAATAAAAAAATATTTTCCAACCCACCAGCCGCGAATAAAATAACCTTTGTGATTTTTATTAGCTGAAAACTTAAGAGTCATTTTATTCGTGGGTAATATGTCGAGAAATTGTTTTTTATTGTAATGTATCAACGAATTGGTAGTAAAAGTGATTTAAAATTTTTTTTCCTCAGTTAAAATCTTTTAGAGACATGTTATTGGTTAAAAACACCTCCATTTTTACTTTCTTCACGGTAGATTTCGGGGTAAGGTTTTTCTTCGCACGGGCAATCGATATTTGAAACTTAAGTATAAGAATGAAATATTTTTTTATTTCATTCTTATATTTATTGCCACTGTTTTGTCAGTGAATATGAAAAACTAATTTAAAATAAAATTGAGTTGTTTGCTCAATTATAGAATTTGCTTGTTAAATTAATTCCAATGAGGGTAAAGGGAGATTATTAAAATATTTTGTTTTGGGCTGTTGTTGAAATAAAGAACTAAAATTGGTTTTTTTTTTTATTACATAGTTATACAATTTAATCAATTTGCTGTAGTGAACACTTGACCATGTGAACTATATTGCTTGGACTTAAATTGCACTAACAAATTTTTGAAATTGTATAACTATGCTATCATGAAAGAATTCATATATTTTGAACTTTTTTTAACATGTTAAGCAAAAAATTTTAATTATCTACGGCTATTTACCTGTTGTAAATAGAAAGCTTGTATCGAATTGTTCCAACAGGTAAATTAGCCGTACATAATTAAAATTTTTTTTGCTTAGCATCAACTGATATTTAAATAATATTAAAAAACAATTTTAGTGGAATAATAATATTTATAAATTAATTTATTTTAATTTAACTTATTATTACTGATCCTCAATCTGCTTTTCAAGTCATCAAAATTCAAAAATTATTTTGTGAAGGTATTTTACATCACGTAGACGTTTTTTACGTCAAAAATGTTTTGTCAACGAAAAAAATTTTTTGCTGACGAAAAATTTTTTTCGTCGACAAAAAGTTTCGTCCGTCACGAAAAGAGATATATAATCCCACCCCTGCTGGCTGACCCACATTATGATACAGATTCTCCTATAGATCTATTGCTAGGTGTTTCTGTCCACTCAGCAATAATAAATGAAGGCATTAGAAGAGGTCGGAGTGATGAACCTTTAGCTACATCCACAAAGTTAAGTTGGCTGCTTTCAGGCACCTGTGCACAAAACTCACAGACCACCTCACTACCTGCATCTATTCATCACATGATTATGGATGAAGAATACCTTGACAATACTTAACAGAATTTTTGGAGGTGGGAGGAAGTACCATGTCATGAAATTCTGTCTAGAAAGGATGAGTTATGCGAAAAACATTTTCTTGAAACTCACAGTAGAGATCCCACTGGCAGATATATTGTAAGACTCCCATTCAAAAATGTCGAAGCCTTCAAATTAGGCAAGTCTTACACCCCAGCAGTACGCATGCTGAATCATATTGAGTATAAGTTTAAAAGGAATGAAAGATTTAAATTCGCATACCATGATTATATGCGAGTTTACATTGACTCAGGTCACATGATTCTGATTGAAGATCCTTGTTTTGATCAGGATAAAAGTTTCTTTCTTCCGCATCATGGCGTGCTGAAAGAATCCAGCACAACGACAAAACTTGAAACTGTCGTCAACGGATCAGCTAAGACAGATCTAGGCATTTCCCTGAACGACGTTCTATACACTGGCGAAAACCTCTTGCTTAATTTGATTGATGTAATTTGTCGTTGGCGTGAATATGAATATGTCTTTGCAGCCGACGTCAAACAAATGTTCCGTCAGATTAAAATCGATCCCAAGGATTGGTCTTTGCAATACCTCCTTTGGCGGATGGACCCTGATTTACCAAGAAAAATTTATAGTATCTGCACTGCCGCCTTCGGTATTAGATCATCTTCTTTCTTAGCATCACGCGTAGTTAAGCAATTGGCTACTAATCATCAAAGTGACTTTCCATTAGGCGCCGAAGTGCTGACTGAAGAAATTCACAAGGAACACGTATTCTGGTGATAAAACCTAAGAGGGAGCAATAGCCAAAAAAAATGAAACAATTGAGTTGTGCAAAGTGGGCGGTTTTCCTCTTCATAAACGGATGTCGAACCATTCAGCTCTCTTAGAGGGGTCAGATCCTGAACTTCTCGAAGTTGATCCCAAGTCCTTTAACGAGGTAGGGCAGTTGGTGAATATTTTAGGCATCTCATGGCATGCCGTGGAAGACGCTTTTCATTTCAATGTCGAAACCCCCACCCCTACTAGGTTGATCACAAACAGATATATTTTATCTAATAATATCGCGAAACTATTCGATCCTATGGGATGGATAGGTCCAGTATTGATGACTGCCAAAATTTTGATGCAGTCACTTTGGCTGCTAAAAGTTGGTTGGGATAGTCCATTGTCAGATGACGTGGTAGACCTTTGGTTGAATTGGTAACGACAATTAAACCACCTAAGGGATCTCAAAATTCCGCGCTGGAATAAATTCTCTAGTCACACTGGATTTGTAGAATTTCATGGGTTTGCTGATGCTTCAAAATTTGCCTATGGTTCAATTGTTTATCTTAAAATCGTCGCAATGACAGGGCTTTCATCTCTCTCCAGCTGGCTAAGTCTAGGGTAGCTCCCTTGAAAATACTCTCTAGCATTCCTAGACTCGAACTTTTAGCTGCGGAATTGCTTTCAAAACTTGTCAATCACCTTAACTCTGTCTTGAGAATGAAAATTTATTCTACTCACTTATGGTCCGACTCAATGGACGTTTTATATTTGCTAAAAGATCAACCAGCTCGCTGGAAAACCTTCGTGGCTCATTAATGCTCTAACATCTTGACTTTGACGCCCGAGGCTGATAGGCACTATGTAAAATCCAAAGAAAACCCCGCAGATATTATATCTCGTGGTATTGATGCCTCTCAATACGCTAACTGTTCGTTGTGGTGGAACGGCCCTGAATGGCTCTCAACAAGTTTAGAACCCTGGTCGAATAACGATTCCAAGGTCAATATTCCTGATCGAGAAGAGTCCTTAAAATCATATTTGACAGTGCATGAGCCTGAGCCAGTCGTCAAAATTCCGAGACCATGGGAACTGATTGAGAGATACTCCTGTTTCTATAAACTTCTCCGAATAACAACTTTTTGTTTAATATTCACGGTCAAATTGATGAGCAAGGTTAGAGCCAGAAAATCTATCCGATTCAAATTAGTTTCGCTCGAATTCTTCAATTGCGATATATTTCTGCATCCGTTCATACTGCCTGGAAATTCCACATTGACTAGATTTATCATTATGAAAGGTCACGAGCGAACTTTGCACGGTGGCACTCAGCTGACTCTTGCTACTTTTCGTCGTAGATTTTGAATCACCAAAGCACGATCGGTGGTGAAGAATTTCATTTGCACATGCTTCACATGTAAGCGATTCTCGAACGATTTTAATAGTCAGCTAATGGGCGAGTTGCCAAAAGCTACGGTTGTCCCTACGCATCCATTTGAGAGTTCAGGGGTCGACTTCGCTGGACCCTACAACATCCGATTGTCAAAGACCCGAGGCAAAGGAACAATGAAGGGCTACATATGTTTATTCATCTGTATGAGTACTCGTGCAGTACATATTGAAGCTGTGAAAGATTACTCCACTCCTGCCTTTCTTGCCACCTTTTATCGATTTACGGCTCGCAGGGGTCATGTTTCTGAGATGTTCAGTCACAGCGGTAGAAATTTTGTTGGTGCAGATAACGAGCTGCGCCGAATGTTTAAGGAAACTTCCTACCAGTTCAAGCAAATTGCCTCAGCCTTGGCAAAAGAACTAACTGCGTGGAAATTCAATCCACTCGGTGCTCCGCACTGCGGTAGTCTTGGGAGGCTGCAGTGAGATCTTGCAAACATCATTTGAAACGGCTTCTGGGTGACCAAGTCCTTACCTTTGTAGAGTTTGCAACTTTGCTCGCTAAGATCGAGGCTTGTCTTAGTTCTAGACCGCTTTTACCTTTACCTGATGATCCCTTCGATCCCCCCTCTTTGTCACCTGCGCAGTTCCTTATACAGCGACAATCTTTTTTGATTTCAGAACCTGACGTAACGAGAGTCAATGTACCAATTACCAAAAGATGGCTCCACATTACTCAGCTAGCTCAAGAGGTTTTGTCAAGGTGGTCCTCAGAATACCTGACCAACCTTCACCCCAGAGGAAAATGGAAAACCAAGAAATTGTCGTTAAACGTTGGAGATTTGCTTGTATTGAAAGATGAGGTAAATTCACCTACCAAGTGGCGCGTGGGTAGAGTTACAACAGCAGAACCCTCCAAGGATGGCGTCGCGAGTTCGAGTGATAACCGTCAAGACTCCGCACTCGACATTTGAGCGCCATGTTACGAAGACTGTACTACTGTTTCATGCCTTGGCCAACCCAATGGACGAAAGTGGGCGGATTGTTGAGAACCCGAGCGCCAATATGAATACGGCCCTGGCGCGTTCACCGAGAGACCCGCGGAGCCCCGCACGCTGCTGCTGCTGCCGCCCCGCAAAAGGATCAGTCAGTGGCGTCTAGCTCGTTACGCTAGCTAGACGCATAGTCTCTCAGTTAAAGCAAAGACTTATTGCGGCGTTAAGATCTTTTTAAAATCAGTTACATTGCATAATTTCGAATCGCTAATTAAATTTTAAGAGTTCAAAATTAAAAGTTGTGCTTAACTAAACTATAATATAATACTAATTTTTCACCTAAAAAAACTGAATTTGTTTAACCTCATTCCAAACAATAGGCAATTGGATCTAAGTAAAAACTAGTAGTTTTTTAAACTTAAGTGGGTTATTTGGGATAAATTAAAGGATCTAAAGTAAAAAGCTACCGTGTGCGGTACACGGCGATGGTACCTAGACAAACCATTTTTAAACGTATTTGGAATAAATAAAAATATTTTACAAATTTGTGTTTAGATCATAAGTTGTTTTCTAACATTTTTTTTAGTGTTTAAAAAAAAATTTTCAGACGTTCACCTCATTTTGAGGAGGGGTTCTGGTATAAAACAGCTGTTTTTTCAAGGATTTTTTATTTGCAGTAAAATTTATTTTAAAATAATGCAGTTTGACACAAAGATTAATACATGTTTTGACTTCAAAAAATTTTTTTTTGTTTTTCATCCAAAATAACGGCGCAGCATCGATTCACGCGAGACGTCTTTTTTTTCGGCCCACACTTTCACGCATTTTCTGTTTGTCTGAAACAACAAAATAAAAAAGAAAATTGTTAGTAAAGGTTTTTTATTTAGACTGAACTTATTCTGGAAAAAAAATCTCGGGCTTCCCGGGTCGATTGAAGGCGGCGCTGATTCTTTTTGGTCTCGCGGCGCTTGTTGACGAATACAGCATATTTGTAGCTGCGCTCTCCAAATTCGATTCCTAAGACTTTCATAATCCTCAAAATAGATAAATACCCTTCATTGAAGATAGCTGCACCCAAATATGCGGCAATTTCAACGGTTTTCCAGTTGGAATGCAAGTGTTTTAGTGCAAACTTCCTAATAACTGAGTTGAGGCTCTCATTGGCATTTTGGGTATAGCCTCTTAAGCAGCGCTCAAGCAAATCGTCCCTTGTTAAATCTTCGTATACAGGTAGAATTTTTTATGCAACAACAGGATCAAGTAGTGGATCGTGTTCTAAATCTTCATTGTTCCTATTTTCAGCTTGTTTACGTGCCTGCCACCAGCACCAAGTTGGCGGGCCGTATTGAAGCTGCGGGTTATCATCAGTTGAAAATTTATGCTAGTATGTGGCTAAGGCTTCTTCCCTCATAGCTTTTACATCGTCTGGGTATCTTTTTATGGCTGAGCCATAATAAATAGTTAGCTCTTCATTCAAATTATCTGTAAATTTTCCTACGCCACCAAGATTTTCTTTTTTTTCAAAGCTCGGAGTTGAATGCCTATGCGCTTCTGCACATGACCTACACATTTACGTTTACAAACAACAAGGTCTTGATAAAGATTGAAATCAATAAAATTTTTAAAAGTGCTTGAGTCGCCATCACCAATATAAATATTACACCTAACACCATACTTTTTTTCTGACTCTTTAAAAAGATCACATCCTGCTGAAGGCTCCATGGCCCCTGTAGAACCCTCGTGATTTTGAGTGCAATCGCTTTCTTGTAAAAACCACCCCTCTGCTTCTTCATCTATAGTCATTTTTTTTTTAATCCTCGCACTCTTGACAAAAACTGCTTTTAATTTTCCATCCTACACATTTTTCAACAGAATCGGCGACGAGTGTAACTACACCAAGGGCCTCTTTTTTTCCACGTGCGGCGCGCGGAGGCTCAAATGGGATATCCATTTTCAAAAATTCGGATCGGTTTTTTCTTTGAGTTTAGGAAGCCGATTGTAGAATAATTACCTTCGTTGAATGTTTAACTTTCGATTTGTTTGCCGAACTTGATGAAATATTGAAATAAATTAATGAAATAATAAAAAAGAAAAAAAGTTAGTATAACCTTAAACAGTAAAGTTTGTTCGAATACGAACTTTTTGTTCGGAACGTGAAAAAATATTTATTATGATTAATTTCAAAGATTTCAAAGTACTTACACGTTTAATTATTATGAAAAAAAAAAAACTGAAAAAGTTATTTTTTACTATTGAACGTTAAATAATGAAAAAAAATAGTAAAAATTTCACTGTAAAAGTCGAATTCATCACAAAAAAAGTATTTTTATTATTGTTTTTAAAAAGAAAAGTTTTTGTTTTATCTCTTATAGGACTCTTAAAAAGTACAAAATATTCAATCGATTTCTAAAAATTGAAGTTAAAAATATTTGTGTACTTGACATTTACAAGTAGTTTCTTATTTTCACTGATATTGAAAAAACATTGAATGTCATTATATTTAAGACTTTTTTCGATAGAAGAATGAGTGTCATTAATGCAATAACATCAGTACATGTAACACTTTGTTCAAGTTATGGAAATCCTTTTTCATGTAAGTGATTGTTAATACGTCAAAATTTTTGATGAAAAAACTTCAAGCAATAACACCAAATCAGTTTTTAAACAAATTCATAGCTGCAAAAGTTATTTTCTAGAGTTTTGAGTTATTTAGGATTTTTTCAAAGTACTTTGTATTTCTCAGCATGTAATGCATGCTTGATACTATAAATAAGAATTCACTTTGTTCAAGAAGCTTTTGAAAGCGTATACTATGCAAAGTGACCTTTTCGCCTGGTCTGATGAGGGTATCAACTATGTAAGTATCAAATAAATCATTCAAAATCAACTTTTTACTTATTATTCTTCTAAATTAATCTTTATTTTGGTATCGATAAAAAATTGTTTCATAAAATTATAAGGCATTTAATATACTTGCGTTTTTGTTATTTAACAAAAAAAAAGGCGTGTGGATCTCGAGATCCCCGGAAGGAATGAAGTTCCAATCTAGTTTTTGTGTAGTACGTATCAAGTGCAAAAATATTATAATTTTGGTATCATTAGTTATTAAAAAAAAATTTTTTAAGTTAATAAAATGAGAAACAGTTTTTCAAATTGCATGAATGCGTGGAAATAATAAAGTATAAAAGCTAAATTTGGAATAATATTTAAAAAAAAGTAAGGAATAAATAATAATTAATAAGTTAAATAAGAGGAGACGTTTATGTTTTGTTAAATATTTAATTAAAATAATTTATAACATTTTACAATTGAGGATGTTAAAACCGCCTTAGTGGCCAAGACTCTCGTAAATCGGCTCAAGCAGGCCCAACCGCTTTTTCAAAAATGCGGTCATTTTTTTCTTACTTGAAATTTTGCTTTGAAACATTACAGAAAACTTTTTCAAAGCCTGATATAAAACTTCTCCGTTGGATGTTTTTACAAATATAAATTTTTATACTCTTTATTTTAAACCAAAGTTAGATTAGAAATTGCTAATTTTTGATTTTTAATAGCTTATCATACGGCTGTTAAACGTTTTAAAAACATCTATACCATTATATTAGCAGTGAAAAGAAATCAAATATATGATGCTAAAGTTTCATTATAAAATATTGAGTAGTTTCCGAGATCATGTGAGTTGAAAAAAAATGCATACATCGAGAAAATTTTAACTTTTTGTTCAACTCGCCGCATGATCTCGGAAATTACTTGATATTTTTTAATGAAACTTTAGCATCATATATTTGAACGCTTTTTGCTGCCAATAGCACAGTTTATATATTTTTAAAATCTTTTGGAAGCGTACAATGAATTATTAAAAGTAAAAAATTAACAGTTTCAACCCTGAAACTTTGGTTTAAAAAAAAGACTATAAAAATTTATAATTGAAAAAAAAAATCCAGCGGAGAAGTTTTTCATTAGGCTTTAAAAAGCTTTCTGCAAATTTTCAAAGCAGTATTTCAAATAGGAAAAAATTGACAGCATTTTTGAAAAAGCGGTTGGGCATGCTCCAGCCGATTTTCGGGTGTCCCGGACGCCCAAGTGGTTTTAACATCCAGGATCTCAATTATTATTATTATTAGTATTGTTATTATTATTAATAGAATAATCTAAGTAAGACTGTGCGTATTTTTCTGTCTCTCTCTCTCTCTCTCAGCCCCTTCAGTCTGCCAGGGATGGATATGTATTGTCATAACCGCAGGAATAAGACTGGTGGTGGTATCTGTCTTTACGCTCGCTCAGATTTCACCATGACCGAGCTGGGCCAATCAAATCCCTCCAACCACGATATCCCGCAATATATCATCTACCGCGTTCGCTCAACTTCATTTACCGTTATTTTTGCAATAGTTTATCGCCCCCCCCCCCCCTCCGCGCCCGGTACAGCTTTACCCATAGACTTTCTAAATAGTCTCGCCCAATTCATTCCACTTCATACGCACGTCATAGTTACCGGCGATTTCAATATAAATATGCTAGTTCAAAATGACAACTCCACCCTATTCCGCCGCCATCTCACCAATAATCTTCTTCATCTAATTGATTCACCCCCCACCCACCATACACTTTGGCGTGATTAAACGACGCATCACACCTGGCTGGATTTATTCCTGCTCAAGGATCCCGATAGACTCGTTGAGTATCGTAAATCGGCTTCCCCATTTACCGTTGGCCACGACCTCATCGAAATCGACTATTCACTCGCTACACCCCCTCCAGCCCCACAACACATAACCTCGCTTAATCTAAAACAGCTCGATCGAAATACGGTCTCAACTCGCCTTGACTCAGCTGTAACTGAGCTTATCACCCCCCCCCCCCCCACATGCTGATGCACTGCTACCACGCGCCCACCTTCGCACTGGCCTTCCGCCACCATTCGTCGATTTTTATGCCACGGCAATCTTGAACGCGATGAAGATCACTTTTGACGACGTTGCCCCTCCCCGCTCATTCACTAGCTCGCACAGGAAAAAACCCTGGGTTACTGCTGATGTTACGGGCAATCGGTGAACTTGGGCATTTCACGAATTGTCCAACTCATCTGGTCAATTCGTGAAATGTTTGAGCGGTCGGCCTATTTACGTACGCGTTCTCGAAGGCATGTTTTTTTGATTATAACATCATTGCGCATGTGCACAATGCAGCATTTTCAATTGCGCATGTGCACAATACAGCATAGTAAATGGCGCTATTTTTTGATTTTTTGATTGTCAGGTCAGTACATTCTTCAATGTAGATTATAAAATTATTTTTTTTTTAATAAAAATATAATTTAATTTTAAAAAAAAATTTTAATATTAAAAAATAATAAGTTTTAAAATTGAATATGATTTTAAAATTAATTTTAAATATATTTAAGTCAATTTTAAAAGAGAGATATGATTGCTTTAGTCATGGTGTCAAGTAAAAATTTTTTGTTGTGATCGGTGAAGTATAACAAAAGTTGTCAGAACCCTAAAAATCAATTACGAGCATTTTTTCTTAATTTTGATTTTATATCTCATGCGTACAAACTTTGAGTAATGGTTGAAAAAAATTGAAATACATCATCTGGTAAGTAATTCTAAGTACTTTTAGAAAAATTTCAAGTTTTGGTCCTAAACAACTAAATATTATTCTTTGGATATCATACAAAGTGATAAAAAGTTAAATAGCAAATTTTTGAGACATACGCCAACTTCAATTTTCAAGTTAAGGTGAAAATTGTTAGCTATTTACTCAAACTTTAATTTAAGACCAACCGCATAGTGAGACCAAGTAAAATTATTAATTTTAGAGGATTTGCATATTTTTCCCATGTAAAATTACATTCCAAATTCTTGTATGTCACATAAACTTACAAAACTTTAATTCTGAGCATGGTCCCACTATGCGGTTGGTCTTAAATTAAAGTTTGAGTAAATAGCTAACAATTTTCACCTTAACTTTAAAATTGAAGTTGGCGTATGTCTCAAAAATTTGCTATTTAACTTTTTATCACTTTGTGTGATATCCAAAGAATAAAATTTTGGTGTTTAGGACCAAAACTTGAAATTTTTCTAAAAGTACTTAGAATTACTTACCAGATGATGTATTTCAATTTTTTTCAACCATTACTCAAAGTTTGTACACATGAGATATAAAATCAAAATTAAGAAAAAATTCTCGTAATTGATTTTTAGGGTTCTGACAACTTTTGTTATACTTCACCGATCACAACAAAAAATTTTTACTTGACACCATGAGTAAAGCAATCATATCTCTCTTTTAAAATTGACTTAAATACATTCAAAATTAATTTTAAAATCATATTCAATTTTAAAACTTATTATTTTTTACTATTAAAATATTTTTTTTTTAATTAAATTATATTTTTATAAAAAAAAAAATAATTTTATAATCCGCAATGATGTTATAATCAAAAAAACATGCCTTCGAGAACGCGTACGTAAATAGGCCGACCGCTCAAACATTTCACGAATTGACCAGATGAGTTGGACAATTCGTGAAATGCCCAAGTTCACCGATTGCCCGTAACACTGACATACGACAGCTTATAACCCAACGCACCCGACTTTATCGCATTGCCCGTCGCCTACCATCCGCGCGAAATACTGCCGCTTTTCGTATCATACGTAACGAAGTTTGTAACCGCCTCGCCACGGCCAAAAATAATTTCATTGCTACCCGGATATCTAACGTGACCTCCGACTCAGGGAAGTGGCGCGAACTTCGCAAACTTAGCCTTGGTTCACAAACTTCGAATACACCCTTTAAGCATTTTACGCCAGACACGCTTAACACACATTTTGCATCTGTGTGTAACGTCTCATCTGCCTTAGCTGACTGCGACGTCGAAACAGTCATTAGTCACCCAATTCCGACTGACGTGCTGGCTTTTGACTTTCACCCCGTTACGCCGGAAGCTGTGAGCAAGGCCCTCGCAACCTGCACATCCACCAGCATTGGTGCTGATGGTATCTCAGCTGACATGCTGAGCAGGGTTGGGTGGTATCTTACTTTGGTAAGTTACCGTGTAAGATACTTGGTATATTAAGTATTTTATGGTATGTTATCGTATATTATGTGTACGGAAAAAAAAGTTGTGTCTTAGAATAAAAAAATAGATAAGAAAATAAAAAGCAGTGAAAAAGGATTAATTAAGAGGTGAGTACATAATAATAACGTAAAATTGTTGTTGATAAATATAAAAATTATGTGTAAATTTAAAAAATGCGGCTTAACCTCTTTGAGGTTAAGTAACATGTATGGAGATGAAGCCAAATGTTATAAATAAATAATTTATTGCAGTGTAATTGGACGCCGGCAACCAACTATCAAAGTCCTCATCAAAATTCAACAGTCGTCGTGGATTTTAACCATTTCAGCAAAGTAAGTTGAAAGATAAAAAAATGCTTGAGCTTCTCAGCTTGAGATATCATTGGTTGAATATTTATTTATAAATACTATAAGTTGTGTTTGAAAAGAATATCTAAATACGACTAAAATAAAATAAAGAATTTATTTATCTGAATGTAAACTTTTAGTAGGTGTTTAGAATATTCAGAAGAGCCTAGCAATAAATAAAAAGTAAAAAATGAGTGAATTCATTAAACTGTTTTAATATTTAGTTTATTTTTTCAAAAATTTAACAAGAAAAAAGTCATGGATGTCTAGTTGATGATTACAAGTGTATTGTTTTTGTCCACCTACATTGTTTTATAACATGTAAATCAATTGCTATAATGCAAGATTATTCCACTTGAGAATGCTTAATTAGTTTGTTTACTTTAACGCCAAAAAGAAGCATGGAGCCAAGGCTAGTGGCATTTTTTTGTTTTATTGCCTAAAGCCAGCAATTTCATTTATTCTTGTACAAGATATTAGTACAATTCTTATCATAAAATATATTAATAATTTTAATCATAGAAAGAGAGAGCAGGGGTTAATGCGATAACAAGTTTTTTTGTATTTGATATGTATAGAAGTAAGAAAAAGTACGGTTCATAAATAAGTACTGTCAACTTAAGCTGCAAGTAAACTTAAGAACATAGTAAAAAAAAATCTGATAAATAAATAAAGTATGAAGTATGTTGATATAGCTTATACAACCTACAATGTAGTCTTGTATATAGGTTGTTGCATTAATGTTTCCTCTCTTTCTTTTAACGGCTTAACATATACTTTGTTCTTTTCTCATAAGTCATAATTAATTATTTTGTCAATGTTAATGTTTTTTTTTTTTGCCAAGTGTTCAATGCTGACTACTTTATCAAGATAAAAGCTACTAAATTTTTTTTGTGTAAAACATGAATATTTTTGAATTAATAAATCATTTCTTAGTATCGGTGAACTATTGTTGATCTATTATTATTTAGAAGGTGACAGTTTTTTTGACACTCATTTGATCGCTCTGAATATTATGACTTGCCTATCTCTATGTTTTTAGAATGAAATCAATTCGTTAGGCTCTGGCGTATAAAAAGGTAATGAGAAAAAAAAAGTAAAAGATTAAATGATAAGATTATAATAATTATACACATGGATAAACAGCTTACATATGTATTCCTCAATAACCTACAGTAGTTGTCAACACTTATTTGTAATTGAAACAATAAAATGTTTTTAAATGGAATAAGAAATATATTTTTTTTTAAACTGATTTTGGTGATGAAAACAACAATTGGTTATCATTAAAATATTTTTTTTTCAGTGCCTACATGTGCTTGTAATACTAAAGTTTATGGAAAATGAAAATCATTTATTAAAATTTAGATATCTTTCCAATCTAGGTTTTATAGTAAGCATTAATAGGTTAACTAAATTATTTAAACATACTTAAAATGGCACAACTTAATATCGCTGAGCCCAACGGTTTTTATAAATAAACAAATAAAAAAATTTAGTTACAAAACATCCCAATTTCTAAACAAATGCTGATATTCCAGGTTTTTCAAATAATGAAAAAAAAAAAAAAATTTGAATGATGTTTGTTCATCCTAAAAATGTAGTTCAGTAAATAGTTCTAGAGTCTCACAGGTTTTTAGTTGTAGAAGATAAAGGATTATTTATGAAAGTACTTGTAAATTTTCAAATCAAACCTTAGACTCCGAGTACTTAATTTTTTTTCCCATTTTTGAAATACCTGAGAGATCAATGTTACTAAGTTTTTTAAGTTTGGGAAATTGTTTATGTAAACCTTTTATTTGATTTGTTAAAAACAAACACAGTTTCTCATTGTCGGTGGTTTCTACCTTGGGTTAGAGCTTTACATGTATTCATTCTTTTATTTGTGTTTCTTTATTTATTTATTTATTGAAAAAACCTGCATGGCCTTTTTATTAGGTTGTACAGTTAAACTAAAGGAAAATTAATAATTCAAATATTTATTCGAAAAAAAAAAATAAATTATGAAATTTATCCATTTTAAATCCGTGAAATCCTTGAAAATCTTCAGAAAATTTAGGTAGCACGTCAGTAGACAATCTGGATAGCGTAGGCAAACGATTTTTTTAAAAGCACTGCAAAAAATATTTTTACGCTTAGTTTACAACTCTTTATCAGCTTTGATAAGGTCATTTTCTCACGAATAAATGGTATGACATATTATGAACATAGCATTAAGTTTATTACGATTTTATTTTGTCTATCAAATTAAAATCACATAAGAATGTTGTTTTCATTATATTTTTGGAGCTGATGCCTTCATTTGTTTTATTCAATGAAGATCTCAATAATTGTTTATTTGTTTCTTCTTTCTTTTATGCTAATAACTATTTGATATTAAATTAGATATTAATTTTGCTATTATTGTTTATCGTTTAGAAATAAATTTTTAAACACCTTATTAGCCTTCACTTATAGCTTATATTTTATTTTATGTAGTTTACAGCAAACACTTTCTTCAGTTTTAAAGTATTAATTGTTGTTATATACTTTTTTCAGCGAATAAATGGATGACGTTGAGGATATCAACCTAGAAGATGTTCTGGGTAATCCAGATAACTTTGAAGACATGTTTCGATATGATCAAGCTGACAATGGTCAAGGCAGGATTGAAATAGAAATAAATAACCTTAATCAACACTCTGAGAGGGAAATAAAAAAATTTTTAGACAAAAAAATAGGAGAATTCTTTAGTAGTGCATCGATACCATTTAGAACAATTGAAAATCAACACTTTATAGATCTTGTTGAGAGTTTGAAGCAACTTGATCCTAACAAGGTAGACTACAAGCCTCCGGATCGTAAAACGCTTCCGGACACAGTGTTACCATCGTTACTCAAAGAGTTGGAAGAAGAGAAAAAAAGATTGTTTTCTAATACTTTTAGTATAATTTTACTTGATGGTTGGCAAAATAAAGTATCAAATAAAAAATTATTAGTCTTTACTATTAGGAACTATAAAGTTAATCAAGTTTTCCTAACGTATCACGATTACACTATTGAAACTGAAACTGGTGATTACGTGAAGAAACAAATACTTGCAGCGATAAAGCTTGCTCAAGAAAAGTACAGTACTGAAGTTTGCGGAGTAATCTCGGACAATGATAGTAAAATGAAAAGTGGCGCTCGATTGGCCAGTGAAGAGCTCATTAGATTACGCCTAAGAACAATTCCACTTTTTCAAGCAACCTGTAGTAGTCACTCGGCTAACTTGCTGATAAAAAAAATTATTGGTGAGGACTTTTTGAAGAATTTACGTGATATCATTAACGCCTTCAGCAGCTTAAGAAGAGCGGAATTAATTTATGCTCGGGGAGGGACAAAGTTAAAAAATTACCCGGATACCCGGTTTGGGTACGTAAGGCATACATTGGACAGTATATTAAAAAACTTGTTGATCCTTCGAGATCTTGTTGACGAAGAAGATGTTGAAGAGGAAGTCAAACAATTAATAAAAAGCGCCGACTTCGAACGACTTATGATGACGTGGATGCGAGCTTTGAATCCCATTTGCAAATTGATCAATTATTGCCAATGTCCAGACATTAACATTGCAGATTCAACACAACGCTGGTTACAATTAAAACTCCCAACAGATGAGTTCGACAACTACGTTCAAGAACGGATTGGTCTAGCCATAGCTGACGTGGGTTACGCTGCAAACTACGTACATCATGTATATAAAGGACTTAGCCTAGATGATGATCAGTCAGATAGAGCGATAACCTTCTTGAATGATCATTTGGATGGCAGAGGTCAAGAAGAATTAGAAACATTCATTAACAATGATCACCTTGATGATCCTATCGCATTGAATTGTTCTGATCCTTATGCTTATTGGAATGTTAAAAAACTTATGTATCCTCATCTAGCTGAATTGTGCATGAAAATTATGCTTATCCCTGCGTCAACCGCTATGCTAGAAGGATTTTTTTCAATGTGGACCCATGTTCATTCAAAGCCGAGGAATCGTCTTGGAAAAGACAGAAGCGCGATGCTTGCTGATATGTATCATATGCTAAAACATTTACATCGTGGGATTTGGACCAATGTTGTTACAGGTAAAAAACGAAGCTATAACCACATGGAGCTAGATGATTAATTAAAATGAAAAAGATTATGTTGTGACTAAAACTTATTTTAAATACTGAAACTGTAAATATTTATAAATATAATAATTTTTGCTTCAATGCGTTTAAAAAAAATGTTGTCCAATTATTTAATCTTCAACCCGTAAATAAAATTAAAAATGTTGTTAAATAAAGTAGCTATTAATTATTAAAATTGTTAAATTGCCAAGTTTGGGAAATTTTTAAAATAACTATTATTTTTACCCACATTAGACTACTACTGACTTCTCGGCATTCAGAAACTGGGGCGAATCCTATTCAAAACACTACTGATTTTGTCATTTTTGTTTATTTTAAAGCCTTTTACTCGCGATATGCTGATTTTTACAAATTAATTTTTTATCAAAATGATACATAGTTTTTTAGTTTTCGGAGTAACCCAGATCAACGTAAAAGTGATGATCCTTTCGAAAAAAATTCTTTTAAACAATTTTGCGATGATTTAAAACCTTTTTTAAAGAGCTCCATCTCGAAAGCTAAGAATCGTAGAGAGCTTAGTAAGGTAGAAAAATTTTTTCTCTTTATATGCAAAAAATTTAGCACATTTTTAACGTGTGAAAATTTTTTTTCGAGTTGGTGCTCCGTTCGTCCAAAGAAACCTAAAAATGAGTAAAAATAGCATTTTATTACAATAACGATTGTTATACAAAAATAAAAATATTAATGAAAAAAATTTTTTTTTCCAACAGTACTTGTTTCAAACAAAATTAACCAGCAAATCGGATGTCTGTATCTTATTTCAAATAAAAGTTATAATTTTTCAAACAATTGTTACAATTGCGTCAAAAACAGGCTTCTTCTTAAACTTTGAAACGACGCAGCTCAGAGGAGAGATTAGGTACAGATCTCCGGTTTGCGATTTAAGTCTTGTATTGAGTGGTCTTTTGACCCTTTTAAATTTCATGCAAATCGCTAAACCTCGAGCTGGCTGATTTGTTCAAAAATATTATTCTGACCCATACGGTAAATCTAAAAACCAGGTTTTCAGTACAATTTTAAGAATTTGAAACCACTTATTCATTACACCATATATTTAAAATGTATAATATCAGCGACCCCGGAAACCATCCTAAACGAAGGTAAAATATGAGAAAATAAAAACCAAGTAATTACTTTTTTTCCTACATCCAGTACGAAAGACCTTCAGCTCAAGTTTAACTAAAAAACTATCAGCGACGCTGAAAATTCCCCACATAAAATTTAAACCCCGAAAGAAAAAAATACCATAATCCGCAAGATGAACACTCCATGATCCATCCGCGAGATGCGAATTTTAACTGGACTCGTCTCGACTTAAACAAAAACTGATCCTAGTTTCGAGATCAACAAGCCCGGAAACTCTCGTTAAATAAATTTTAAAAATCTAAGACGAAAAACCAAAAACCGCGAAATTGTGGTCCCCACCCGCGATGCAAAACCGTGGATTGAGATGAAACTGAAAAAAGAACCGCGGATTTGTTTATCAGCGATCCTGAAAGCACCCAAAGCCAAAGATTTAAAGCCTGATTATAAAAAATACGCAATGAAGTACATACATGCACACGAAAAGAGTGCTGCTTCTTATAATATATATGTATTTTGAGAAATTATGTATTGTTTTACTCTATAAACTTTTATGAGTTTTTATCGAGAAAATTCGTTGACTACAAGTATAGCATTAATTTTTGAATAGTAGCTACCCTGGCAAATCTGTCACGGTTTTTGATAAGCACAAATCTATAATTTTTTGCTAATACAATTCTATCAGTTCCCCTATAACAAGTCCTTAATATTTCGTAACGTGACAATGATTTTCTTTAAATGACAATAGACTAGTGGTTTCGGAAACTTTAGCTTCAGGCATATAAATTAAGCCATTTATACTGGATTCATATTTAATTTTGCATTGTTTGACGCTCAACATACATGTTTTGAGTCATATATGATTTTTGAAAAGGAAAATTTTAAGGTAATAACGTACGGGCATTTTATATTTATGAAGGGAAAGGTCGCGATCTTATAATCACTGAAAAAATGATATTTTAAATGACATTTTCAGAAAACAGTAATAGATATTGCACAAATATTCGTTTTGTTTTTAATTTTAAGTTAATATGTTGTTAAAATATTAATTTTGTTGTACTTAGGATTTGTAAATTAATACAATAATTAATAATTAGGATCAGGTTTGAATAACGTATTATATAAACGATTACAATTATTTCAAAATTCAAATGAATTTTAGCTTGGAAAAATAATTTTTATTAATAAATATGTTAACGTCGACGTTTTAGTATTTATTAATGCAATTAATTTTTATTCAATGTTTTCAGAATTTTATTAAAAACAGTAAGATTCATAAGTTTTATATAAACTTTTACAAACATTAGAGTAACATCACAATACAGTAAAGCTTTTTAGATTCAGAACTTAACATTAGTATTACTACATAATATATTGCTTCAAATGCTATAAAAACAATATTCATGCACCTAGATAGAGAATTACTTTATTAAAATCATTAAAAATTATTAATGTGCTTTATTTATAAATAAAGCTCAAGATTTATTGTATCTACACATACAAATTTTAAGAAATTTGAAAATATGGATTAAAAGTATTATAAACTCAATGACAAAACATAAACAATTAAAGTTCTAAGATTAGTGTAAAGTTGTAAGATTGAATTTGTAATATTTTAATGTAACATTTAATATATAAGTTTTTAAAAAAATAAATCAATCTAAATGTTACCTTAGAATCGTTTTAAAAACATGTTCACCCTATACTCCAATTCAACCTTGTTTTCACCGTATTTATAAACTAAATTGAAAAGCGATTTCAGATTAACTTTAGTGGGCTGAGCTGGAAGCTTTGACATATCTAGAGCTAAGGTAGACAGTTTTGGAAATTTTCTCGACGCTACATCCCAATAAGTCGTAAGATCTGTGACTTTTTGTACAGTCAAATATTGGAACACATCTGTTTTACTTTCATAAAAGCTCCATTCAGTGGAGTGTCCACGGGCCGCAATACTTAAAAAGTTATGTAGATTGTATTGGGCCAATTTAAAGGGACCAAGATCAGACCTTTTAATAATTTCCGTTTCATATTGATTGTTCAAATTATGACTTCCATAATGAATAGGAGTTAAATGCATATCTAATATCTCTTCGTAACGACTGTTAAATTCTAGAGTTCCATCAACAACAGATTCAAAAATTAGGTGTACAGCATCGGCTAATGAATGTTCTGGAGTTGAAAAATGGTTTTTTAAGTAACGAAGCTTGTTACGATATCTGTCTAAAGTATTATCTTCTTCATCAAAGTCAACCACAGCGCCACACTTAGAAAGTTCTTTCCATAAATAAGAAACTGGTCGGCTAATAATACAATTTAGTTGATGTTTTGTATCAAAAAAGGATTCGTCCAGCAAGTTCCCTACGTCATATAAAATACTAATCACGCCTTTGTTATAAACTTTTTTTGTTTTTTTAATAGCCAGATCGATAAACTGATCTATCCTTTCAGTCATGTCGGCTTCATTAGTTGGAGAGAAAAATTTTACAAAATGATACTCATTTTCTCTACTCATTAAAAAAGACGCAAAAAAGATGGTATCATTTACTTTTTCTCCCTGAACAAATAAGACCGGTAAGAATTGTTGTGTTGCGTAAGTTGCAACCATTTCTTTATAAGCTTTCTTTATAAGATTTCTTTATAAGATTTCTTTATAAGGACAAGTGATTTTGTAACGTCGAGCCTGGTGGAAGTTGAAAATTAGGCTTTAAAGCAGCTAACAATTTTTTCCAGCGCTTACAGTTGATATCTTCGAGATCTAAATCATAACTGATGAATAAGTCAACTATCCGATTGTTTATTTGAGGCGTAGACTGTAAAAAAATTCAATTAAATATTATTAATATATTGAAACGCCGAAGTATGCGATACTTTTTTTAAATATTATAATTATCTTATTTGAAAATAGTAAAAAAAAAAAAAAAAATTCATCAATTTCATTATAAATGTATTCACTTCAAGATGAGAAATTAATTTTTAAAATAAATCGTAACTAACCTTAATAATACGATCTGGTGTGGTCGCTGTTGAATTTTTTGTTATTTTAGCAAGTGACACAGAATCAACAGGACTTATTGCTGGCCTTTTTGCTGGAGTCGAAACAGGGGAAATACTGTTGCTATGATCTAACGTCAAAGAATTGTCAAGCTCGCTCATTTCTGCCGATAATTGTAATTGAACTGATTCTTGATCCTGATTTTGTTGTGGTTCTTCTTCTGATTCTTCTTGTTGATGCTGCTGTTGTTGTCTTTGCTGAAGTCTTGTTTGTTGTGCTGCAACACATTGATTCCTACAAAAATTGTATATTTTAAAGCGTTCATCAAATATTATTTTAATGTTTGTTTTAAAAGTAAAATGATATAGAAAATTTTCTAGTTTTAATTTAAATCATTAATAATGATATATTTTTTTAAATTTTGCAATTTAGTAGTATTAACTTAATATAATCTGTTAACCATCTTTGCAAGTAGTAATTTACATGCCGAAATATTACTTTCCCCATTAGTTTACACTTATGCGAAGCGTACGAACACCAAGATGTACAGGATCATGCGTAAGCTGTCTGTCACAGTATTTCATTTTCTTTTGCAGATTTAATTTATTAATATAAGAAAAAGGTTAGTGCATAAAATATTTATGAAAATTGTTTCCAAACAAAAACCGTATTCAAAGATAAGAATCAATAAAAATTAATTACTCGACTCAAATTTTACACGATGGAACTGTAAGAGAAAATACTATCGAACACCATAGCCATTATTTTAACTGTAAAAAATGGGTCCACCATCAAACATTTGTTATTAAGTGTATCAGAGTTAGAAATGCAAAATCTTTTACAGAAAATATTATGAGTAATCGAGAAATTTTTTTATTCTTTCCAATTTAAAGTTAAATTTACATATTTTAATCGAAATGATGGAATTACATATGGTTTGAAAGCATAAGTATTAAAGAAATGAATAAAAAATATACAAACAGACAGGGTATTCATCTTGTGACTAATCCCGAGAGTTATAAAGAGAAACACGCTCGTACGAGGTTTCGAGCTTTTTTAATTAGTTGTAAGTTGAATACCCCTTGCAACTAACTTGCAGTAGATAAAAACTTATTATTTTCATTGTGTTTGGTTGTTGTACAATTACACATTTTATTTATAACCTCAGAAGTTATAATAGATGGATACCTAAAATTTGTTTTTGATTTCGTAAAAGTGAAAATATAATTTTTTTTCTGTTAAAATCTTTCATGACTGTAATTTATAAGACACAAAAAACGTCAAATTGACATTAGAGTACACGTAAAATATAAAATTACTCAATATAATTTTTCAGCACTCCGGCCGGGAAGCGCAACAGTCAGTAGCACTTCCCGAACCCGTCGTGCTGAAAAAATATATCACGCAACACTGGAAAAGAATTAGCAAACCCCTAGCAAACCCAAATTGACGCCCGAGCCGAAGGCGAGGGTTTGCTAGGGCTTGCTAATACTTTCCAGCGCTCGGCGTGAAATATACTATTTCTTAGTACATAGCTCAGTGACCAACATTTTATCGCAAGCGACATTTGTGCTACAGCAATTTTATTTTCAATTTTGCTCATAAAAAAGATAAATTAGAGACTTTCAAGTAAAATTGGGATGACAACCAACCTGTGCTTTATCATCGATACTTTCTCAGTCTTTTTTCTTCTCACTTTACAGGTGTTACAAATGGCGCCAATCGTCATTTCTAATCCAGTTTTCAAATTTTTTTCGATGATAGGAGTATAATTGAACCAAATCTCTGGATCACGTGTTTTACCCATTTTTACTGATAAAAATTTTGTGTGAAAACTGAAAAAAAAATCATATTTACATTACTTGTCTGAATGATTAATGAACAAAATTAATAGCGATGCAACAGAAAATTTCATAAATTTTTCCATGACATAAGAATATTTAAAAAAAGAGATAAAAAATAATAGCATATTTATATTTTGGTAATGTATACTAGTTACGGAAATAAATAAAAATTTTCAGACTTATAAATTTCATTTTATACATTCATTGATTAATTAAAAATACTTTTAATTTAATACATTCATTGATTCAGTAAAAAAAAAAAATGTAGCAACCTACGATATGATAAATACGAATTTTTTATACTTAATTTATATTTAAAAATGAAAGTTACTTAACAATATTTTTAAATAAACTTTAAATGTCACAATTAATATTAAGTACAAATAATATAAATTAATAAAAAAAATGCCAATGCATATTTTAAGATGCTCACTTGAGTTAAAATTTTTTAGTAGTTCAAAATTTTGAATAAAACACTTTAGCAATTGCTAAAATATTGCTATTAAGACTAAACAACTGATTTCATTCTAAAAACATAGAGATAGGCAAGTCATAATATTCAGAGCGATCAAATGAGTGTCAAAAAAACTGTCACCTTCTAAATAATAATAGATCAACAATAGTTCACCGATACTAAGAAATGATTTATTAATTCAAAAATATTCATGTTTTACACAAAAAAAATTTAGTAGCTTTTATCTTGATAAAGTAGTCAGCATTGAACACTTGGCAAAAAAAAAAACATTAACATTGACAAAATAATTAATTATGACTTATGAGAAAAGAACAAAGTATATGTTAAGCCGTTAAAAGAAAGAGAGGAAACATTAATGCAACAACCTATATACAAGACTACATTGTAGGTTGTATAAGCTATATCAACATACTTCATACTTTATTTATTTATCAGATTTTTTTTTACTATGTTCTTAAGTTTACTTGCAGCTTAAGTTGACAGTACTTATTTATGAACCGTACTTTTTCTTACTTCTATACATATCAAATACAAAAAAACTTGTTATCGCATTAACCCCTGCTCTCTCTTTCTATGATTAAAATTATTAATATATTTTATGATAAGAATTGTACTAATATCTTGTACAAGAATAAATGAAATTGCTGGCTTTAGGCAATAAAACAAAAAAATGCCACTAGCCTTGGCTCCATGCTTCTTTTTGGCGTTAAAGTAAACAAACTAATTAAGCATTCTCAAGTGGAATAATCTTGCATTATAGCAATTGATTTACATGTTATAAAACAATGTAGGTGGACAAAAACAATACACTTGTAATCATCAACTAGACATCCATGACTTTTTTCTTGTTAAATTTTTGAAAAAATAAACTAAATATTAAAACAGTTTAATGAATTCACTCATTTTTTACTTTTTATTTATTGCTAGGCTCTTCTGAATATTCTAAACACCTACTAAAAGTTTACATTTAGATAAATAAATTCTTTATTTTATTTTAGTCGTATTTAGATATTCTTTTCAAACACAACTTATAGTATTTATAAATAAATATTCAACCAATGATATCTCAAGCTAAGAAGCTCAAGCATTTTTTTATCTTTCAACTTACTTTGCTGAAATGGTTAAAATCCACGACGACTGTTGAATTTTGATGAGGACTTTGATAGTTGGTTGCTGGCGTCCAATTACACTGCAATAAATTATTTATTTATAACATTTGGCTTCATCTCCATACATGTTACTTAACCTCAAAGAGGTTAAGCCGCATTTTTTAAATTTACACATAATTTTTATACTTATCAACTAGTATATTATTCCCGCAGGCGAGATGGTTCGATTTGGCCTCCGAGAGGTTTGCGACCCGAGCCGAAGGCGAGGGTTGCAACGAGGAGGCTAAATCGAACCCTCGAGCCTAAGGGAAATATACTATTTTTCGTCCTTCTAACCGAAAACAAGGGACGAAGTTCCGATTTTGAGGTTAGAGGGACGAAAAACAATTTTACGTTATTATTATGTACTCACCTCTTAATTAATCCTTTTTCACTGCTTTTTATTTTCTTATCTATTTTTTTATTCTAAGACACAACTTTTTTTTCCGTACACATAATATACGATAACATACCATAAAATACTTAATATACCAAGTATCTTACACGGTAACTTACCTAAGTAAGATACCACCCAACCCTGATGCTGAGGCTGTCTTCACCCACTATCTTGCCCCACCTCACATCACTAATTAACAACTCGCTTGAGACCGGGGTCTTTCCCACTGAGTTGAAGAGGGCCCTCGTGGTGCCACTCCTAAAAACACCCCACCCCAAGTCCCCATCGGATACGAAGCCCATCGCGCTTTTATGCACTGCCTCCAAACTCATCGAACGAGTTGTACACGAACAGTTAATGCTTCACCTCACCGCCCACAATCTCCTGGATCCATGCCAGTCTGGTTTCCGCCCCGACTTCTCTACTCAGACCGACCTCCTGGGCATCCAGGAGGACGTCCGAGAGGGGATTGAGAAAAAGAGACTCACGGGACTACTTGCCTTCGATTTCTCCAAGGCCTTCGATACTCTGCCTCATTCGCGCCTCCTTGAGAAACTACGCCAGGTCGGTTGCTCGGACAAAGTGATCAAATGGTTTAGTAGCTACCTCAGTGGCAGGACTCAGGCTGTCAAGTTCGGAGATGGCCAACATTCGGACTGGCTGCCTCTCTTAACTGGGGTACCCCAGGGTAGCGTCTTGGGGCCCCTGCTTTTTTCCATCTTCGTGCTTGACCTGCCGCGAGTGCTCACACAGTCTGAGCACGCGATGTACGCCGACGATCTTCGGATCTACCGAAAGGCGCTCCCTACCACTGAGGGACTCGCTGTGCTTATCAGTAAGCTCTCCAGCGATGCCTCTGCCATCTTGAAATGGTCACTCGAAAATGGCCTGAAACCGAATTCGAGCAAGACGGCGGCCTTACTGCTAGGTAGCATTCAGTACGTGTCGAAACCTGAACTAGCCACACCACCCCCGGTACGCATTGGTGACACCACCGTCAACTTTTCTTCCTCACTTAAGAGCCTAGGCGTCACTTTAACATCATCGCTTAGCTTTGAAGAGCATATAAACGGCATATGCTCACGCGTATTTTCCTCACTTCACAGCCTCCGTTATTACAAACATGCCCTTACACGCACGCTCCGAAAGCACCTAGTTGAGGCACTTATATTCCCTCATTTTGATTACGCCTATGCTGTTTATGATGACCTGACTGTGAAGCAGAACCTTAAGCTACAACGCCTACAAAATGCATGTGTTCGCTTTGTTTACGGGAACATCCCATGGATGGCCCACGTCACCCCCTACCGACTTGCTATCGGATGGCCCTCAGTCACCCAACGTCGCGAATTCTTCATCGGAACCCTAGCGTTTAAAATTTCAAAAACCGCTTCACCGCCCTTCCTTTCCGAAAGGCTTATCCCTGCACACACTCGACCTGAAATTCGTCGCTCCACACGCTCGTATAGCGGCTACTTCCTACTACCCCAAGCCAAAAGGGAGGCCTTTGAGAACTCCTTTACCCACCATGCCATTCGACTCATAAATTCTATGGGTCACAATGACCTCAATGCGATATCTCCTGACGTTTTCCGCACACGTTTGTGGGAGCATCTATCCCATCTAGATAGACGGGATTGGGTAGAGCGAGCTTCACGCGGAAACCTCACGGCCGTACCAACCCAACTGAAGGACACCCTATCACTCCCCCAACTGCCTCGCGCCCACCTTTGATCTCAAAACCCCAGCTGGAGCATTGCACACTTGCTCAGTTACCCGATTTTCCGGCACAGACACCTGATGCAATGATATTGACTTGGCTGTGATAATCCGAGATCTGCTCGCACTTGAACAAGGCAGCAGTGAACTCACTCACCTACTTAATTAAGCTATTTGCGCTTTTACTATTAGCTATTATATTTTTGATTATATTTTATACCACATTATATTGTATTATTATAGTATATTTTATTATATTATTCAATGTAATTATAAGCTAATGTATATTGATGCGCCTTGTTATCACTCTGCGTGAGTAAACTGAGATGTAAATCTTGCAACTAGTTTATACGCTATTTATACTTGCACAATATTTAAGATATGTAATATGCCACTATGTACTTTCAAACGGAGCCACATAGGGTCATACCCTTGGTCGAAATAAAAATTTTATACAATCAATCAATCTCTCTTGTGACTCCATGCAGGCCCACACGGAAAAAAAAGTTACGGGATAAACACATGCAAACAACCGGAATTAAAGCATCCGATGAGGCACGGAACATCCGACAAAAGCGCACCGATTTATTCACTGTATGTACGCTTCCACTCCAGCGCCACGACGGAACGATCCCGTGCACTGAGGCGCGGTTCGATTCCCTACGATGTACAGGTTTATCCGCCTAACCGACGCAATTTGCACGCGCGTGACGTCAGCCATTCAGTTTTGATAAATATAAACTTTTTTTCCGTGTATACAAAATATATTTATTTAAATAAGTTCTATAAAAATTATCTTGTTTAAAATATAATTAAAATTTATTATACAGGGTGTATTTCAACTACCGCATGAGAGGTATACCACGGGAAAGAGCAGAAAAACTTGAACTAGGATTAACTAAAAATATTTGTCTGAGATAATTAATTAGCCAGTAATTAAAAAATTAAGTGAACCAATCAGAACAAATCAGAGGGAAATGAGGGCGGGTACTACTTCTTATGAACGTTCGATTCATAGTTATGGAGGTGGGGGCAGGGTTAGGTGAGAAAAAAAGTCCAAACATGTGTTAAACATGTGTTTTTGACCAAAACAAAAATTTTTCAAAACAAAAAACATCAGTAATCATTTAATTTTTATAATAAATTTTATTCTCCATGTCAGCACAATTCATGCAAACTTTGAATCGCAATTCTAGCATGAAAATTGACCAAGTTATGATATCAAACTGATCAAACTGATTCTTTTGATGCTACCTCTAACTCGGTCAATTTTTATGTTACGACTGCGCTTCAAATTTCTTTGGAATTGTAATATTGCGAGGAGTACGATTAGCTTAATGAAAGTTCAAGTTTCTTGAGAATAAAAAAATCAATTTTTTGTACTCAAAATTCTTAAAACAATGGGACCCCCCTTTGAGAACTTCACCTCGGCACAGGTAAAGCTTTAAGATCATAACTTGGTCAATTTTCATGATAGAGTTACGGTTCAAAGTTTGTATGAATTCTGGTGACATGACAAAATCAATCTACGATAAAAAATTTGAATTATTTATTTAACGCATAAAATTATTTTTTCGCTATTAGAGAAAGTCTTTAATCCTTGGACCCCCCCCCCCCCAGATCCCCTTCCCTCCTCCGCTGCAACAGTTTACTCAGCCGTAAAAGGGTCGGCTTTACCTGTGCCGAAGTAAAGTTCTCAAAGGGGGGTCCCATTGTTTTAAGAATTTTGAGTACAAAAAATTGATTTTTTTACTATCAAGAAACTTGAACTTTTATTAAGCTAATCGTACTCCTCGCAATATTACAATTCCAAAGAAATTTGAAGCGCATTCGTAACATAAAAATTGACTGAGTTAGAGGTAGCATTAATAGAATCAGTTTGATCAGTTTGATATCATAACTTGGTCAATTTTCATGCTAGAATTGCGATTCAAAGTTTGCATGAATTGAACTGACATGGAGAATAAAATTTATAATAAAAATTAAATGATTACTGATGTTTCGAAAAAATTTTGTTTTGGTCAAAAACACATGTTTAACACATGTTTGGACTTTTTTTCTCACCTAACCCTGCCCCCACCTCCATAACTATGAATCGTACGTTCATAAGAAGTAGTACCCGCCCTCATTTGCCTCTGATTTGTTCTGATTGGTTCACTTAATTTTTTAATTACTGGCTAATTAATTATCTCAGACAAATATTTTTAGTTAATCCTAGTTCAAGTTTTTCTGCTCTTTCTCGTGGTATCGGGAGGAAAAGTGCAGTCACAGAGAGGGAAGCAATATGGCTGCACATAACTATTTTCAATGCGATCAGCGCGCATGACGACGTAACCCTAAATTCAACATGGCTGCCCATAACTATTTAAATCCACTAGAACAGCGCGTGAACCATGTGACCTCATCCCCACCACGACTGCACTTTTCATCCCAATACCTCTCATGCGGTAGTTGAAATACACCCTGTATATGCATTTGTTAATAGTATTTTAATGATACTTTTTTAATAGAGAGAAAATTTATTTATTAATTGTTATAAATTTGAATTAATGCTTAGAATTTTGAATTAATTAATTTTAAATAATAGGTCAAGTAAATATTTTGACTTGAAAATTAACTAACATTTTTCAATTTTCATGTAAGTTACAAAAATTATGTAATAAATTTATTATTTTTATTTGATCAAAAATATTCTTTTAATTTGCACTTTTATTTGAAATATTTGAGTTG
This sequence comes from Encarsia formosa, assembly GCA_038277355.1. Classification (NCBI taxonomy): domain Eukaryota; kingdom Metazoa; phylum Arthropoda; class Insecta; order Hymenoptera; family Aphelinidae; genus Encarsia; species Encarsia formosa. Next base: position 29,929,075 of record CM076185.1, on the reverse strand, counting down.
TTAAATTATATTTACTGGGTATTGGAAATTTTTTTACTTGAAAAACTTTTGTATGATCGTTTTCAATGTTAAAGTATGAAAGAAACTCCATAATAATTTTTAACTTCCATTTATTAATTTATTTAATATATTTTTTGATACAAATGTTTTTAATTTGAAAGTTAATTCAAACAGTATTATATTTTTTTTAAGTTTCACTTATTCAATTTAAAAATTTATTGATTCAACAATATTAACTATCGCTCTTTTCTGTATTTGGTTACATGAACTTATATCTAGTGGAAATAAATTCCTCGTCAAATTTATTGACATATAAACAAGGAAGTAATTTTGGAATTAAATTAATATCAATGAGTATATCTTCTTCCAAACAAGAAACGACTCGGTAGAACCTGGTAATGCTTACTGAAGTAAAGAGTTTTAAATTCTTGTATTTGAAATAAGGTTCTATCACTTGTACTTAAGATATGTTTTATTTTACCAAAAACGATATTATCATCTGTAACAGCTAGCGCGTTGATTAAATTCGAATTCGGCGCTAACTGTTATGAAACGCAGATGCGGATCGGTAAGTCAGGTGATGACGAGATCTACCGATCAGCATTACTCTAATTTCGGCGCTTGGCGCGATCACACGTGTGTCAGAGAGCGAATATACTTATTTACTTTTTTTGTGTTGTTAGATAACTTTATTGAGGTTGTGTTAGATAAAGTTATCAGTGAGAAGTTGTGTAGATTTTCCTGTGATCCAGTTGTCATTGGATCGGAGCGGGGAAGGCAAACCTCTCACGGAAAGTCAGCGTGCGGCCTTGGAAGGCATTGTCGTCTTGTGTGAAGCCATTCGGGCTAATAGTAATTATTATTATTGTTTAATCAAGCGAAGGTGCACCTGCTAGAAAAGTAAGTCCGCGTAGCGGTTAATCATTGAGTATTTGTTCGTGTGATAGTTAGAGTCAGAGTGTGTGTGAAGTACAGGAAGTACTTAGATTTTTGTATCGGAGTTAGTCCAAGCCTTTGTTCTTTTGGCGCGCTGCAGCAAGCAGACGTGCGCGAGTGTGTGTGTGTGTGTGTCGGTGTGTTGATAGCGACCACAACACAGACGACAAACTTTATTTTTGTAGAATCAATTTTCGTCGATTTAAGATTTAGAGTCATTCGGGTTGGATTGTTTGTAAACAATCAGAACTAATTTGGAATATTATGTAAATTTTGATTCATTTATTTTTATTTAATTAAAATTATTAAAATTTACATTTTATCATTAATTTAATTAACCCGTGTTCCTGCGATCGGTCCACGTAAACTCACGCCACTACCGACGAAGGAGAGCAGCCGCGCCGCGTAATAAAAACATTAGTTCGCGTACGCGTCTTCCCCCCTCTTTTCAGGTATTGAAGAAAAATCGACGGATTGTCGTGTGCACAGAAAGTGCATTTTGTCATCAGGCCGGAGGAGTGCGGACGACGATCGCCGCGGGTTCTCGTGTTCAATCACGATCCTCCGAGGAATTAAATTCCTTAATTCGAGCCCTGTGACACATCAAATCTTGTTACGCGTACTGTCCCTGGAGAAAATGGTTTACCAATAATGTTTCCAAACTTTTACTGTGGCGTGTCATTTCCTGAGTAATTTTTTTTGAAAGGACCTAATTCTATTTCTTTATTAATTGAACTCTGAAAGTTTAATTTGTAACAATAACTTAATTGATGCCTAGTTGCCATTGTCAGTTCAAGTTCTACATTAGAAGATGTACCGATTACATAATCTTTCATGATATTATTCTGCTGCTCATACTTCAAACCAGAGTAATGAATAACTGGGCCGCAAGTTCTTATCATTCTTGCGAGCATTCTTGCATAGTGGGTTAGGAAATGCATTTTGGGTTTGAGTTTTCCGAAAAAATCATAATATAACGAATTGTGGTTTTCAACTAAGTACTCTGCTTCCTGAATTTCATCATCATCTAGATCTGGTTTGGATAATTGATGGCTTTAGAGAGCTTCGAAAAATGAGTTACCGCCACTACTTTCTGGATGTCATGCACTGAATTCCGGTGCTTTGCACCGATTTTTAGGTGCGAGATCAAAAAATTTTAAGGTTTGGCACTGTCGGTAAAGAAGTAACCCTTGTTGAGAAACCAAAAACTGCAGAAAAATTTCACACGTGCGCGAAGGCGTGGCTTCTTCTATCAGACAGATTTTGATTGGCTTAAAAACCATAGCGCTTTGCGATTTTACCACAGTAGTGTTCCATGGTCTTTTGCCACGGCTGAATGATTTTTTTTCACAGACCTTTCAGTTACAATTTCTAAAAAATCGCTTCCATGGTAAAAAGCCATATTTTTTCTCTCCGTGTAGTTAAGCACAGTAACTCCGAAGAGGATTGCTTGATTTTTACTTTAAGCTTTCCTTTTTTACTGGTTTCTCTAAGAATTGGCATCGGTTTTTGAGATTTTTCTAGATCATTAAAAGGAAAACTCTTGTTTCGGTTGTTTAAAGTTTCCAAATCTATGATACCTTGTTTGATTAACCAGTTTAAAATACGAGCTAAGGTGTAGGCACACGCACACACCCTCAAACAGATCATGCATAACGTCAACGATCAAATTGACGTATGCATGATACCATTTCCACTCGTGAAATATACACCTCTGTTTTAATCCGGTTTGATGGACATTTTTATCGTGAAGGTCATCTTCATAGTTTTCTTTTTTTCTTATTAAATCAGGTTTTTCTACGCCAACATTAATTCAAAATAAAAAAAAAACAGTTTTCACATCACCATTAATAAGTACTTGTATGCCTTTTTCGGATAGTATTTTTGCATCTTTGATGAACATATTAAAGGCATCTTCGTATTCAATGCCGTCTTTTGACAAATATTTAGAATGAAAAAGAGTGGACAGAAAAACATTTTCAGACTTCGAAACGAGGTGCGGAGGTAAGCACGGAAGTGAATAATAATCACCAGTGAGTTTTTGCTGTCCTGCATGACTGCTTAGCGGCCCTCTGCTCTCAAAAGCATCACTGAATCCTTCGAGTGGGAAACGTAAAGTTTTTCCCAGGTGAAAACTATATTTTTTTCTTCCTAACTCAAATTGAATAAAATTGCTGCGAGGGTTGTTTTCTTTACTTAACTTGAGTGCATGTTTCAACATTTCGTTTTTACAAATAATTTCGTTTTTGCAAAAGTAATCTGCAAAGTTTTAGGCATTGATATGTGTGCAGCGTACACTTTTTTTTCTACATCTTTCACACTATTTTCATCTTTTCTCCCCTTAAAATCAGCAACTTCACCTAATTCAAAAAGGCAAGGTGGTATGTAGGAGCAATTTGCCTCGTAATACTTAAATCGCTTATGTTCGGTATCGAAAACGTTAAATAAAAATTTGTTTTGCTCTAAAATAAAATTTACTTTATGCGAGGCATTTTCATGATTGGTGTTTTTCAAATTATTTTTTATTTCTAGTTGCAAATGCGGTATAATAGTGTTAGAAATTAATGAATTAACTCTACAAATAACAACGTCAAGAGCAGCATGAGATAAAATCTTTTGATCATACATCTCCAGCGTAAATTTTAGAATTTCCATTTCTATATTTTGTCTTGATTTAAAACAATCGTAGTTTTCTGACGAAGACTCCATTTTATTAATTTTTTTTGCAGTACAAAAAAAATTTAGTGCAATTATTTATTTTACGTATAGTAAAGCAAAGTATTTATGTAGTGTTCATTATAACTATAAGAATGTACATATTAACAATACACCTTATTATGCTTGATTTTTTGGATTAACTTTTTCTTCTTCCTTTTGACAAACTATATTTTCAATGTTGATTTCTGTTTCTTTTGAACTCAACTCTTTAAATCTTAATATTATTTCATAGACACTTGTGCAATCCAAAATCTTTTCTTCAAATTCTTCCTTGTAACTGTTTGATATTAAAATTCTTGACTGAATTGTTTTTCTTTTCCAAACTGCATCTTCATCTTGATAAGTTTGCTTTCTGACAGCTGGCTCTAAGCAATTTGCCAACTTCAATATTTCTAATATTTTTACTTTCCATTCTTCGAAATTTTGTCCATCAAATTTCTTCAATTCATCTAAAACATCTATAGCAGCAAATATCCCTGATAGATTTACGTACATCTTGTTTATTTTCACGTGCGCTCTCGTTGTACTTATTTCTTTACCCACATGGTGACCTTGAATCTTTTTGTATCTTTTCAATCTTTAACTTTTTCCCAAAAATATTTTTACCAATGCTTTGTGCAACTATTAATTTTTATTATTTTCACAATATTTTTGTCTTTAAATTTATTTTATTTCGTGTTTCTATCTATTTTTAACACCTCGTGCATCTATGAAATTTGATTTATTTTTTTTTTTTTTTATCGGAGCACGTATTTTTATTTTTCTTTTTACCGACCACGTTTAATTCACTAACCACTTGAATTTAATTTACCATAACCGCTTAATTTTTCTGTTTATCTTTATTGTTTGTTTCAACTTATTTTACGTGTGTTTTTTTTTTTTTTACATATCATGCTTTTGCATCGCGCGTGCGACAAGCCTTACAGATACCGACCACGTGTGAATTTTTCAGCGACGTGCATCTTTAATTAAATGACATTTTTCCATCACTTAACATAGCTGGATTTGCTGCAAATATTTTTTACCGTGTCCCCGTATTTTCCTTTTCTTAATTTACCGGACACTTTCACACCACGTTTCTTTTACTTTACCTAACCTCGAACACCACACTTTTTTCGTTTGACAACTACGCTTCTTCTACCATGTTAGATTTTACGGATTATTAGTGTGGGTTCAGGTTACGTAATGATTATAGTATGGGTTATGGTATAACAATTATTATTTATTAATATATGGGTCATTCCGAAAATAAAGGCAAATTTCATCTCAATAATTAAAAAAAAAAAATCATTGATATTGATAAATTGCAGATCACAAATTGATTTATTATCGAAAAAAGAAAATATAGGTTTAATATGAGTGCAAAAGGATACTTTTTACTCGTCTGAGAGACAATTTTTTTTTTTCTGATCCACGGAGTTTACATCTTTTCCATGGAGTTTACAGATTTCGTTTCGTATTGGTAAAATGACATAACTCGTATATTATAAGAAAGAATTTCATTTTTATTTGAAAAATAAGCATAAAAAGTACTTTTTATATTTTATTCATAACTATTAATAAAATAATAATAAATTTAATGAATTTTAAAATTTTGTAATCATTGATAAATTATAATAACTAAAAAACATCAAAAATATTTCCAGCGTTTTGTGATGAATAGTTGCACTAGTTCCAAAAAAATTAATCTATTTTTTTGTTTTTTTGCTTTTAGGTTCTGTTTGGTCGATTTCTGACTTCTTGGTCACCATTTTTCTTTTTCTGACGTTTTTTGTTGCTTTCAGCTTCTTAACGTTTTTTGTTACTTTCGGCTTCGGATTCTGAACTTTTTTTGTTGGTTTTGGAGTTTTTTTCACTTTTTTATTTTTTTTTAAAGTAGCTACGTAGTTGAAAAGTTTTTCTGAAAAGTGTGGTCAATTTTTTTTAAATAAGTTCGGATCTTTTCCATAGATGTTAGTATAATCTGTAACAATCTAAAACCATATTGTTCTTACATCTTTTTCATTTAATTTTTTCTTTAGTCATTGTTATTTATTTTTTTTTCAAAAATATAGCCCGATTTTTTTTTTTTTAATTAATTTACAATAAAAAGATGAAATTAGTTATAACTAACTAATTTTTGTCCTTCTGAAGGTAACAAATTTGGTAAGTCTTGAAATATTTTATCAATGGGATTTAAAAAAAAAATAAACCGTTCCTTTTTTGCGGTTGTTAACCAGAAATTAATATAATCGTTATCGATTTCTGAAACAGGCTTTTGTATCAATTGAAAACTTTCAGATGCTTTAGGATCCTCACACTTATCATCTAAAAAAAAAAAGAAATTAACAATATTAATTCTGATTACATTGACTCAAATAAATTTTTTATTTCAACTCATATTACCTTCAGGTTTTCTTTTAGGTCCGGACACCAATCTCATCCCATAAATCTTTTCCTTCATTGTATCGTAGCATTGTTGTAGTGGTCCTAGTGTGGCGTTTGTTTCCGAACGAACCTTATACAAAGAGTGTCTACCAGAATTTGTGGGAATACTTGATTTATTAGTTTGGCTAGTTCTAACAATCTCGTACAAGAAAAGCTGAAAAATATTTATTAAAATACTTATTCATGCAAATTCAAGCGAGTCTTATAGTCTACAATAAGGATAGTTTTAATTTTATTTAAAATTATGACTTTATTTAAATAACAAAATACTTTAAAATATTTATATGAGATTGATATCACCTGTACTGCTTAGTGATCCTAAACTCCTCCCACAGCAATATTCTGCAGACCTCTCGATAGTCAAAAAAATTTCTTTTTAATTCTTTGTACGTTTCTGGATTTAATTGATTATAATAATAATCGTAGACTTGCAGCATATAAATTCCTTGGCCATTATTCAGCAGTACATTATACACGTAATTAGATCTTAAGGAAGGGTCATTAAAAATTTCTGCAATAGACAAAAAAACAATAACTTTTTGAAAAACTTTGAATAAAATTATCTCTTGTTCCAAACTCAAATAAATAAAATTTTAAAATAATTCTGAAATCTTAGATAATGATAAATAAATATGAATTTTATATTATTTTAAAATTTATATTATTATAAAGATTAAAAATTAGAAAGTTTTAGAAAATCATTATTACATCAACAATAGATAGTAAGAAATCACAAACACTAAAAATAAAATTACTTGGAGTTGATGAAAAAAGTGGCACATCTGTTTTTCCTGATTCCCCAGCAGAAAGGAAACTGTGAGCAGAGTTAAAATTTGTGTTTTCCAAGCTGGCTGGAACGATGCTGGCAGTACCTAGAGCTAACAAATAGATACATAAAGCTTTGAAATAGTAGATAAAACTATAAAATATTAGTAATAGAATAATAAGAAACTCTAAACAGAATAAACATAATCACTTGGAATTGTTGGTAAAGCTGACGAATGATGTGGAGCAGGAGTTCTTAAAGAATTTTCAGATGGTTTTAAAAGAGATAGACTGCTCACCAAAGTGTGATCTAAGTTAGAAGTGAAATTATTTGGGAGGACTCGATTACTGCTTGAGGAAGCTAGAAAATAATTTTAATTTCATTACTATTCTCAGTATAATCCAAGCATTTATACTTATGAAATTACAAGATAAAAGTATATGATAAATAAACAAATATTATACAACATACAGTAAGTTTGAAATTGTCTCAGGTCTTCTCCAGTCTCTGCACTACTATTGGTGCAGAAATTAATATTAGCGGTGTTTGATATTTCTTTTGACTTTCTTTTTTCAATACTTTCATTGCATATGAGTTTTGAAACAGCAAAATTACCTGTTAAATTAAGTATATTTTCAGAAATACATTATAAATAATGCAGAAAGAATGAAAATTTTTAAATTAGTATGTAAAAAATTAATAAATACTTGTTAATATGTAATTTCAATTGTTAAAACTGAGTAAAATATGTGAAACCTATTGCGCATCTTGAAAAAAAAAAAAAATTACTTTGACTAAGAGGTATTGTGAGCTGCTCAAAGTTATTATTTTCTACTCCTCCGGATACTGTGAATTGATTTAAATAACTAAAATTTGGCCAATTTGATAATTGACTAAAATTATTGAGTCTATTAAGCAAATAACTGTTGATATCACTTGTTGGAGTTTGTCCTGCAAAATCCAATAATACATCAAACTTAATTTGAAACCTTTTTAGAACTTCATTAGGTTAAAAAAATTATATAGTAAGTGCACAAGAAAAATAAATTTTCCGCACTCCGGCCGGGAAGCGCTACTTCCCTGCCGCTGCCGCTACAGTCAGTAGCGCTTCCCGGTGCCGTCGTGCGGAAAAATAGCATACTCAACTAGGCACCTGAATGGGAAGGTCTCAGATCACATGTTTGTCACACTCGGCTACGCCTCGGACGACAATTTCATGCGATCTGAGACGTTTCCCATTCATACTGCCTAGTTAAGTAATATACTAAAAACAAAAACCTCAAGATTAAAAAACTTTTCACTACCATGATTTTTAAATTATTTCTATTTAATAAATAAATTAAAAATAAAGAAACTTACACTTGGAAAATTTTTTTACTCCACTTTTTAAAAATAATTTTTAACTCATAATCACAATACTTGCAAAGGTAAATTTAATTTAGTAACTGTGGTTCTAGACGTTATTGTACTTTTCAATTACAATATTTTTACTGATTAATTGTCTTCAATATAATATAAAAATGAAGATTTTATCCACCACCAGGAAAACTTTTCAAAAAAATTATAACAAACCATTCTGTGGACATGAGTTGGGAACTTCAGGTAGAGACAGGTTAGGATTCATTTTTTACTAATTGTATACGTATCTATAAAATATCTTAATCAAACTTTCACTCTATTCTCGTTTTCTCATTTTTCAACTTACTTTTTATTATTACAGATTAAACAGATAACACTACTATTGTTATTTTCTTACAAAACTTCAGCACATCATGCGAATGCGGCACTGTTGCAGAATTTTTGGCGCGACTGCGAAACTCATTGCAGCATGACGTCATACGCGCGTGCAAATTTTGTCGGTTAGGCACATGAACCCGTACATCGTAGGGAATCGAACCGCGCCTCAGTGCACGGGATCGTTCCGTCGTGGCGCTGGAGTGGAAGCGTACATACAGTGTCTAAATCGGTGTGCTTGTGTTGGATCTATTCCGTGCTACTTATGAGCGGAACGATCCCGTAACTTTATTTTCACGCTAGTAGCCCGAAAGTACAATTTTCGGGCCCGTACCGGAAGCGAATATTGTACTTTCCGACTACTAGCGTGAAAAATAGTATACAGCCCTTGGGAGCGCAAAAATGAGCTAACCTTTAGCAAACCTTTGATGACCTCGCCATCGGCTCGGACATCAATTTGGGTTTGCTAAAGGCTAACTCATTTTGGACTCCCTCGGGACTGTAATATACTATTTCTGTGCAGACGCGCGCGGCCGCATCAGGCTTCTGCGTGGAGAAAGAGAGAGAGAGAGAGCCGTGCTGGCTACGCGACGGTCGCCCCCCACATTCGCCTGGTGTCATTACTTACAATTTTTTTTTCGTAGCCCCCTCACTGGGAAAAATGTGATCCGTAATCGAGCCACCCGTAGCGCCGTAATGGAATCGACAAGGTGGATCGTTTCTTCTCCACGGTGCAACAAATATGGCGCACGGTGTTGAAAATTTGCACCACTACGTAGTACCAAATACCAAATCGCAGCCGATCGCAGCGCGTGCGTCAAATTCGGCTCACATATGAAGCAGTTACTGAGCGCGGCGTAGAGACATAACCTCTTCATTTTTGAGCTGTAACCCGAGCACATTTTTCCCAGTGCTGCGCCAGAACCTGCGATAAGGAACTTCGTTCCAAAAATAAATTTTAGAAATATTCTTGTTAAATAACAAAAACGCAAGTATATTAAATGCCTTATAATTTTATAAAACAATTTTTTATCGCTACCAAAATAAAGATTCATTTAGAAGAATAATAAGTAAAAAGTTGATTTTAAATTATTTATTTGATACTTACTGTTAAAATTATTCGAGAGTCTTCAAATATTCTGGTAAGCGCAGAGAGCGCAGTGATCGACAGGTCAGAGAGAAAACTACCGTAGTTACTGCACGGACGTGTGGTCCAGCAGTCTGCTTGCAGCCGCATTAAGAGTTAGACGTATAGTTTAGAGATTACAGTTTTGAATAAAGAGAGCATCGTCGTTTCACCGTAATTTATTGTGTTAAACTTATTTATATACCTTTCACCATACCTTATTTCTAATAGGTTATGGGCTAAAGTACGCTGAGAGTGAATTTTTAGTTTTTTTATTGTTTAAAGTGTTGGTGAAATTTTTTTTTTGAAATTCTCGGTGATTATAGAAGGCACGCAGACAAGAACAAAGAATCAAGTATCAGGTGACTGAAAAGATTTCTGGATTTGTAGCAAAGTAAGTAGAAGTGAAAAATAGAAGTAAGAGAAGTTTTTTTTAGAGAAAATTTATAGAGTTTGATTTAGAAAGGAAAGAAAGAAACTGCAGACATTTTGTTTAACAATGATTAATTTTTATAGTTGATTTTAGTTCAAAATCATGTTTATTTATTGATTATAGAGTTAAAAAATAAATGAATAAATAAAGAAAAATCGGAAAATTGAGTAAAGAAAAAGTGAGGTACCAAAGCTGCAGGTTTGAACAAGAATCGGGCCGGCAAGCAGAGGTGGTCGGCAGGGGGGAGCATCTGAGGTAGAAACGCAGTTCCCTGTCGTTTCGTTGATGCTGTGCAAGGCGCCGAGCGGGAATTTTGTTTTGACTTCATTTTTCATTATCAGAGCGCGGTACTGAGAATGAGACTATTCCTTTTTGAGTTTTTATTTCTTTGTAGTGTTCTATATCGTGCTTGGAGATTTTTGAACGAGAGCAGAGAGTAATTTTTTTTCCTTCTCGGATTAAATAACTATTAGATGACATTTTTTTAATTTTAAAATGTTTTTTAAGGCTTAAATTTTTTTATTGTTATGCATTGTCATTGAATTTTTGAGATTATAGAGATTTTTTCGTTCCTTCGGAAATCAAAATTTAAAGGTGAAATTGGTATTAATCAGGTGTAGAATAGAATAGAATAGAATAGAATTTTTATTGACATAGGACTCAGCGGTCCTGTTAGCCACAGCGACCAACATACATTAGTATAAATATTGACGCACTTCACATTAATGTACAAATCATAGATATTGAAAAAATTTTCACGAAAACAGATAGGTAAATAAATATAAAGTAAGTATGAATAAAAGCGGTATAAGTAACATAAGACAGCAACTGTAGGTTGTATCACAAAAATGAAAAAATAAAAATAAAAAAAATAAAATAAAATAAAAGGTATAAAAATAAAAATATAAAAGATATAAAAAAAATAAAAATAACAATAAAAGATAAAAATAACAATAAAAGCGCTCGCAGCTCAACAGTAAGTAAATGTAATCTGAGGTATGTATGTAAGCATGCAAGAGTAAGGTGTACTTAAAAATGATGTAAATAATCCAGGGAGGTTGAATGCAAAAGTTAAAAATATAGTGATGATGTCTCAATTTTTGATATAGATATTGTATAAATTTGTGAAATAAAAATGACATTATCACGCCGAGGTTTGGAATGACGCTGAGTACAGCATAATTCTGAATAATTCTGGTCAAAACTGAGAGGTTTTTTTTACGGGGTCGCACGTGCCATGGCCTATTCCTTGATCGTTGAATTGAGTGGCAACGCTAAACTTCACCATTGAGGAGTCGTACGTGTGATTACGGCACATATCTTGAAGTTTAAGATTTTGAGTTTACTAGTTTCGCTTTCAGTTGATAGTAACAATTGATCATTGAACTGGTATATAAAAAAAAGAGGAAGAAAAAAATATATATATTCGATGATTTATAATATAAGACGTTAAATAAAAATAAAAGAAAATAAAAGAAAAAAAAAAAAACTCAAAATCTGCATCAACCTTAAAGATTTATAATGTTTGGTATTTTATAGAGTGAAAAAAAATGAGTGAGTTTGACAAAGAACTTAACCGAATGGAGGATTTGGTATTAGGGCAAGAGAGGGAAATGCAGATGGACGAATCAACTAATGCGAATGAGAGTGCCACAAATGTCAGTTTTGACATGCCAGATGAGATGGCAAATTTGAAAGCCCATAGGCTGCTGCTCCAAAAGATGTATAGGCAATATGGTATCATAGATGCTACAAGTCAGAGATTTAGTGAAAAATTTCCTGAAACTGGAGGTAAAATTTTAAAATTTATATGTAAATAATAGAGTTGAGTAAAAAAATTGACAATAATTAATTCTGTAGAAAATTAGAGTATAGAGTAGATCTAATATATAGAGAAATCCAAACATTTAATAGACGTTTTTCTACAGAAGTTATTGATCAAGAAGTTGATTGGTGGTCCATACCAGAGGATCTTAGAGGTTTTCTGGTGAAGGATGCCAAAATAGCTGGGGTAACCCTGGTACCCTCACCACATCCTGATGGCCAAGCTCCGGCCCTGGTAGAGGTTAACAGAGTCGATGAGCAGCAGCAGCCTGAGTCAACTCAAACTGAGAGGAGTTAACAGCAAACTCTATTGCCACCGTTGCCTCCTTTGCATCCAATGGGTCAAACTCAGGCGGAAAAATTTTGTATGGAGATGGTCAAGGGTTTAGCTGAGGCCACAGAATTGATGACGGGAGCGTTGAGAAAAATGAATGAAGGCCAGGTAAATAGAGGAAACGTTTTAAACTCGACATTTTTACAAGCCTCAAATAGAAGTACTATAGATGTATTAGAGTTAAGTTCGAGAAACAGTTTGAACGCGACTTTGTCAGAAATGCATAAAAGCCTAGGGATGAATAATTTAAATAATAGTTCGGATAAAAGTAATGATAAATTAACTTCAAAAACGGATTTAACTGTATGGATGGATTTTTTTGAGATCGAAATTAAGAATTTTATATTAATTAGATGTTATTGATGACAATGTAAGACCGAGTAAAAATTATTCTGAAGAAATGCAAAGTAAAAGAATAAATAAAGTTAGAGACATTTTAATTAATAGAGTCGATGAAAATTATCATAAAAGAATTTTAAATATTGAGAGTCCGAAAGAAATTATTGAGAAATTGAAAAATTATAGACGCGCTGAAACTAATTTTACTCCAGTAGCAATTCGTGCTAGATTATATACTTTAAAAATGAAACCGAAAGAAAAAGTAAATGAATTTATTGAGAGATTTGAACAAATTGTTAGAGAAATAGAGTTTTGTGAAGGTAAAGTCATGTCTTCTGAAGATCAGAAAACAACTTTTTATAACGCTGTATCTGGAGCAATGACAGAATCAGTAACCGCTGAAATTTTACAAACAATTAATAATAAAGAGATGAGTGTAGAAAATATGAAACTATTCATTTTACAGCAAGAAGCATCAAAAAATGGAGGTGATGGAGCTCAAAATTCTAGAGAGGCTATTGCCTATCGTGTTTTTAAAAAAGATAGAATGAGAGGCATATGTTATAGATTTAATAAACCCGTCATATGTCGGAGAAGTGCTGGTTGAAGAGTACTGGTCAGTGGCATTGCTACACTTGTAAAAGCCTTCAGTACCATACAGCGTCGAACTGCCCTAACGCTGGGTTTTGTAAATAGAGGCAGAGGTCGCGGATCGGGAGAGAGATAGAGGATATTTTAATAATTTTCAAAGAGGTAGAGGTTTTATAAATCAAGGTAAAGGAAGGTCATTTAAGCCATATGCTAGACCATACACCCCTGGTCAACCGGGAGCTCAGGTGAGTCCTCAACGGGGCAAGTCAGGAAATCAGCTAACGAAAGCCAACAAGGCAACTACAGGTATGTTGGAGAAAAATGAATTGAGAAAGTGTGATGTAACTTTTACTTAAAATAAAAAACTTTTAAAAATGTAAGTTATCAACGGCGATTGGGTTTTTATCGAACAGTTTTTAGAATTATCAAAATATAAGACAATTTTTTAATTTATGTATTAATGAATAGTTTTTATAATTACCAAAAAATAAGATTAATATCAATAACAATATCATGATATTTTTTTTAATAATAGAAACTGAACCAAAGAAATGAAATCGAATGCAAAAAACTTCAAGTTTTGCGTGAAGTATTTCTTTGTTAGTATCGTTATTTTCCTTAAAAACTTTTTAATCAAATAAATTTATAAATGCAGGTTAATTTTAAAATTTATTTAATTGTCCTCCAATATCGATAAAACCATTCATCTCATCGGAGCCGTACATTCATATGTAAGAGCTTGATAAGTATTTTTAGGTGAACAATAAAGATGTATAAATGCAGTGTTAACAATTTTTTTAGATTTTAACACAATCGTGTTTAATTTTTAATTTTGTTATTATTTGAAGCTAGAAGATATAATTTTAAAAACATTAGACTGGCTCCGACGAGATGAATGGTTAATTTATCGATATTGGAAGACAATTAAAATAAATTTTAAAATTAACCTGCATTTATAAATTTATTCGATTAAAAAGTTTTTAAGGAAAATAATGATACTAACAGAGAAATACTTTACGCAAAACTTGAAGTTTTTTGCATTCGATTTCATTTCTTTCGTTCGGTTTCTATTATTAAAAAAAAATATCATGATATTGTTATTGATATTAATCTTATTTTTTGGTAATTATAAAAACTATTCATTAATACATAAATTAAAAAAATGTCTTATATTTTGATAATTCTAAAAACTATTCGATAAAAACCCAACTAGCCGTTGATAACTGACATTTTTAAGTGTTTTTTTTAAAGATTTTATTTCTTTCGCTAGGATTGAAACAACGAAATTTTATAAAGGTAATTTTCATAAAAAAATAAGTCGATAATAAACCTATTTAATGTTATGGTTGTACAAAAAAAAAAAAAAATTTAATTTCTAATTGTAAATTAAGATGCTAGAATGTTATTCAATTAAATAATTGACAAAAATTAAATAATAATCGAAAATTTATTCGCTAAACAAAACTTATAATTATTAGTTTTTCAATAAGAAATAGATTTTGAAAAAAAATTAAAAAAGTTTTTTTTCTTTCAAACTATGAGTGCTGCTGTGTAAAAGGAGTTTTTTTTTTTTTTTTTTTTTTTTTTTGAAAAGAACCAAATCACTATATCAGATAAATTTTTTGAGATTTTAATTTTATTATTAGATTGTCAAAAAAAATTTTCTCAAAAATCTAATTTTACTAGTTGAAAATTAAATTTTTTTATCATTTTATTTATCCTAAATCTCAATATTTTGAAAAATTTGTTAATGATTCATTTTATCTTTTTATCTAGGGTGTATTGGCTTTTTAAAGTCAATACCTGTGACAACTATAATTGAAATGTTTGTTTATCATTTCCAAAATTTGTCGGATACCAATACACTTTTAGTTGCAAATTTTATTACTCTAACAATTTTTGCAAGGTATATATAATTGTCTGACAATTTGAATAATTCTATTCAACAATAGTTTTCACTAACACATATAAATGCAGCAAATGTCAATGTGGAGTTCATATAACAGCAACAGACAAAATTAAACTTCATTGACAAGAAAGTTCATCATGGAAAAGCGTATAGAACAATTAACTTTATTCGGTTGAATGTATCGGCTCAGAGCTTATAAGTTTCAATGATGATTCAAAAAAAGTTGACCTAATGTTATCTACAGCAAAGTGGTTATTGATATTGTCTACTGAATTTATACTTTTTGCAGAACTATATAAATAACAGTTGTTATCTTGATAGCAAAAAGTTGGCGTTATTATGGTAATATTTTGTTTACTCAAAAAAGATTATTCACTCCCCATATCATTGAGTTGTATTTATTTTAATCTTCATGATATGATGATTTAAAATTAAATTTTGAAAAACTCTGCCAACTAGAAATTAAAATAGTTTTGTTTCATTGAAACATACAGTCTCTTATCCACTGTACAAATATTATTTCTTAACCGCTTTTTCAGTATAAACTTATCTAATAATCAAGTTGAATTTTATTTGCAGCTATTCTGACTCGCTAAACATTTAGTCATTGACATCTCCTCCATTGGGATGTGCTGGTGAATCAATACTTAATAAAATTATCTAATAAGTACATTAATCATTAAAAAAAATTTAATAAATATAGTACATTTTGTCACTAACAATGTATTGACTTCAATCCAACATAATTCACAAGTGCATCAGCCAGAATCATACACATCAAAGATGTTTCATGATTCCTAGATGATCACACCATCTCATAGTTCACAAGATGTGTTGTCGGGTGGTTTGAGTAAATAAGCACATCAAATTTAGTTTTGAAAAATTCACACTAACACTTCATGTTACAACTTCACATAATCACTCAGCCATATTTAAGAAAAACTTCAATTTGAGGATAAGATAAATTTCAACATACCCTCATATTTAAAGCCAAAACATAAAAATGAAATTAGAATAAATTGATAATGAACATGAGATAACGGTATTTTATTTTATACTTTTATTTGAAAAATAAAAACCCAACACTTTTCTATAATTAGTTAAGGTTATCTTTCACAATATTATTTATTATGAAAAAGCTACATTAAGTAGGATTAATAATTAAAAGATAAATATTCTTTAGATTACTTAAATATCTATAAATCGTGTTTAAATTACTATAAAAAGAATAGTTTTGTTGCGTAGAGCAACTCATATTTGTAGTGGATTAGGTAGTGCACTCTGCAGTTTTTTTTTTTTTGCTCTGCTGCTCGGCCCCGCTCAGCTGCTTGCTTCGCACACTGTGCACTCAGCATTGCAGAAAGCACTTGTGAGTAAATTGTGAGCGAGGCCCTTTCGTACTGCGCATGCCTCACCTGCCTGCACGTCTTTCTGGCTGCAAGAGTGAGACAGCGTAACGTAAGATCCGGTTTAGGCCACATGCAGAGAAACCGGATGTTTGGGGACTGGAAACGAAAAAATCTGAAGGAAATCAGCGCTTAAAATATTGAAACAATCATAACTTCTTAACGCAGAACTTTTTCAGGACGGTTTTTTTTTATTGACTACTCAGGGGATCATAGGCTATGCGTAGAATATATGGTTAAGGAAAAATAACCATCGTAATATTGTTTTTTTCGCGAACGACCTAACCTAAAACCGAAATTTAATGTATGTAACGCGTACGCTTTCACAGACGTTGTTTTTTATTTTTAAAAACCCACTCGCCGTTCAAGTGCTACCGCCCTTTAGGATTACTGATTCGGGCGCGACAGATCACATTGTTGGGAAAGGGATGATTCTTTCTAATTTTAGAAAAGCTAGAGGAGAAGTAATTTAGTGTGCTAATAAGAATAATACTGCTGATATTAAAATTGATGGTAGAGGAGATATGCTTTTATTTTCGAAATCGGATGACAACAAAATAATAAAATTATGTAATGTTATAACTACGAAAGATTTAGGTGATAATTTGATTTCCTTAAGACGTTTTGCAGAGTCTGGTTTTAGAGTTTATTTGGATGATAAAATTTTAAAAATTTTTGATAGAGTCACACGAAGTTTATTATCGGAAATTTATTCTAAGCCAAATTGGGTAATTTATTTGAGTGTCTATGATAGAGGGAGAGTATCAAAAGTAACTTGCGATGAATATACGTGTAAAGTAAGAATCGGTACGATAGAAGAGCTCCTGAGTCAATCTCAGATGGAAGATGGTTATGTGGACTCATTAAATTCGGAGGGAGAAAATGAGATGATGAATGAGATTGAAGCACATCCATCTGAGATTGGGAGGGAGATTGAAGAGCTTGCAACTGAAAGAGGGATGCGAAATTTAAATAGAGAAATTATTGATTTTGGTTTGAATGAAAATATCTTGGATAGAACAATTTTAGATGCAGAAAAAATTAGAGCTTTAGATGAAATAAGAGAGAAGTATGTTAATGAGCCACTTAATGCAGAGAATAATAAGTATAAAGTAGATGGTGGTATGTTATGGCATGTGTGATTGGGTCATGCTTCAATCGGTTATTTAAAATATTTGTAAAGAAGTATGGAAGAGTTGAAGGGAGTGAAATTTAACAATTATATTTTAGATCGTGAAGTTTGTATTTTTGCAAAAATGGGAAAGCTACCTTTTACTGAGACGCGTGCTAGAGCATAAAGGTCACTTCAGATTGTTCATACTGACACTATGGGAGCGATTAAACCAGCTTCGTTGCCTGGTGGCAATCGATTCATAGTAGTTATGGTGGATGACTTAAGTAGATTCGCGAAAATATATTGTTTGAAGTATAAGGATGACTCAGGTGATAGTCTCGAGGAGTTTTTAATAACCGCGAGAAATATGCTAGGTAGAAATGGAAAGCTTTGTTATGTAAGATCGGATAAAGGAACGGAGTTCACTGGAGGAAAATTTTTAAACGTTATGAAAAGAGAAGGAATAGAGTCGAATTTAGGTCCTCCATTTACGCCAGAGCATAATAGAGTAGCTGAGCGATTTAATGAGACGTTGCAAATTAAAATTCGTGCTTTAATGATCGATCCGGGTTTGCCAAAAACTATGTGGATGTTGGCTGCTGAAGCAGCTGTTCATGTTTACAATCGAACACCGCATAGTTCAATAAATTTTGAAGTCCCATTGAAGAAATTCTGCGGAATGAAAAATTTGCATTTGGATAAAATTAGAAGGTTTGAATGTTTATCGTATGTGAGAGATCCGGTTTCAGAGACTAAATTTTCTGAGAGAGCTGTCAGAACTGTATTAGTTGGGTATTCACCAACTGGTTATGTTCTGTGGCAGCCGCCGTCGGGAAAATTTTATAATTCAAGGCATGTTAAATTCAATGAGAGAGTAGTACATAAAAACGCGTATAAAAAGAGTGTTCTAGATGAAATCGAAGAGTTTGATGGAATTAATAATCGAGAAGATCTTGAAGATGAAAATTGGCTAACTGATTTAAATTTGAATGAACAGGTAGAGATAGAAAAACCGATAGAGAAAAAAAAGCTAAAGCGCGGTAGACCACAAAAACGTAAATCTGTTGAGAAAGAAGTAGAATCATATAATAAGAGAAAGAGAATGGAAATAAATTTGAGAAAAATGCCTATGAGAGCAGCTAAGAAAGATAGAGATGTTACAGTTTATGCACGTGAAATTAAAGAGTCAAGAAAATTAGAAGACAATAGTTTTGAATATTTCAAATCCAAAGCACTTGATTTGAAGAATATAATATTTAAATTATATAGCGAAAAGAGGGAAAATGTGAAAGAGAACGAAGCTCAAAGGTCGGAAGCTAACAAGTTAGAGGAAGATGAATTGAAATTCGCAATGTTTGCAAATTTAAATAGAGATCCGACTAGCTATAGAGAGACAATGAATTATAGAGAGAAATATGATTGGCAAAATGCAATGATGGAAGAGTTGAGTTCAATGAAAGAGAATGATGTATGGACGTTAGTAGATAGACCGGAAAATGTTAAAGTTATAGATGGGTTTATAAGAGAGAGCAAAATGAGAAGGGTGAAACGACGTATAAAGCAAGATTAGTAATTAGAGGATTTAAAGATCAAAATGAGTATGAGTTGAGAGAGACATATGCGCCAGTTTCGAGACTATCTGTAGTAGGAACGGCTTTAGCTATTATAAATAGAGAGAACTTGGAAGCTTGTCAAATGGATGTGAAAACGGCCTTTTTAGAGAATTAGAGGAAGAAATTTAAATGGAAATTCCAGAAGGTGTAGAGTGTGATGAAGGTATGAAGAGAAAGAAAGTTTGTAAATTATTAAAATCTTTGTATGGGTTGAAAGTGAGTCCGAAAAGGTGGAATGTTAAAGGGTATAGCCGGTTAAGGGGGAGTAATCGGCCCCCAGAGCAAACCCCTAAAATATATATATCATTCAAAAGGGCATGAAAAAAGAAAATTTTTGGCGCCTACCAGAATTTTGTATACCCACTACTGCGCATGCGTGGTCCAAAATAGTGATTTTTCAACTTTAATTCATATCTCAGAACCTATTAGGGCTAGAGACATGCGGTTTGCGGCAAAATTTTCTATAAAAAAAAACGTTCACCTATATTTTTTTATATTATTTTTGGCGCCAAATTTAAACCGTTTGAGCCATTTTTCGAATTTTTTTACCTTAAAAAGGTAAAAAACCTTTAAAAAAAAGGTGTGGGTCTATAAAAAATATATGTGACGTATTTTAACAAAAATTAACCGCTCTGATTTTTTCATATTTTCAAAAAGGGTGGGGAACTTTCCCGACCGATTTATCAAGACTTTTTACATAAAACGCCGCCTAGTGGGCGCATATTTAGTCAAAATTAAAAATTATACATACGGTTGAACTAAATTTTTTTTTAGAAAATTTAGCCACTAACCGCGTTTTTCTAGCTATTTTAGGTTATGAGATATTAATAAATGTTAAAAAATCACTATTTGGCTCCGCGCATGCGCAGTTGAGGGGAAAAAAATTTGCGGTTTGCGCCAAAAATTTTTTTTTTCACAGACCTTTCGATTGATATATATATCGTAGGGGTTTCTGCGAAAAAAATGTTGACTTCTTCATCTGGCTTAATTATTTATAAGGTTACATTAATTTTTAGGATTTTTAAGTTATAAATTGGCCCTGGGATGGTTCTTAAAAAACTTTTTCGCAGAAACCCCTACAATATATATATCAATCGAAAGCTCTTTGAAAAAGAAAATTTTTGGCGCAAACTGCAAATTTTTTTCCCTTAACTTCCAAATAGTGATTTTTTAACTTTTATTAATATCTCATAACCTAAAACCACTAGAAAAACGCGGTTTGTGGCAAAATTTTCTAAAAAAAAATGTAGTTCAACCGTGTATATAATTTTTAATTTTGACTAAATATGCGCCCACTAGGCGGCGTTTTATGTAAAAAGTCTTGATAAATCGGTCGGGAAAGTTCCCCACCCTTTTTAAAAATCTGAAAAAATCAGAGCGGTTAATTTTTGTTAAAATACGTCACATATATTTTTTATAGACCCACACCTTTTTTTTTTTTTATCGCAAATTTAAGGTGAAAAATTAGAAAAATGACTGAAACGGTTAAAATTTGGCGCCAAAAATAATATTAAAAAATATAGGTGAACTACATTTTTTTTTTAGAAAATTTTGCCGCAAACCGCATGTCTCTAGCCCTAATAGGTTCTGAGATATGAATTAAAGTTGAAAAATCATTATTTTGGACCACGCATGCGCAGTAGTGGGTATAAAAATTCTGGTTGGCGCCAAAAATTTTCTTTTTTCATGCCCTTTCGAATGATATATATATTGTAGGGGTTTGCTCTGGGGGCCGATTACCCCCCCCCCCCCCCCCAACCGGCTATACCCTTTACCACAGAAGTTAGAAAGTTGGGATTTGAGTCTGATCAAAACGAGCCTTGTTTATTTATGTGGGAACACGGAACTGATAAAACTTAAAGTGTATTGTGTGTAGATGATATGTTAATAGCCAGTAATTCTAATGAAAAATTAAGAGAGATTAAAACTAGTTTGAGTAGAATTTTGAAGGTGAAAGATTTGGGAGAACCAAAGATGTTTTTAGGGATGAAAATTACGAGAGATATAGAAAATAAAATTTTAACAATTACTCATAAAGACTATATAGAGAAAATTTTTAAAAGATTTAATTTTGAAAACTGTTACTTATTCAGTGAGAACACCAATGATGACGAAAGACGCGAGAATAAAGATGAGTCTGGAGTTCTAATTAATATTAGAGTATCTTATAGAGAAGCTATCGGGAGCGTGTTATATTTAGCAAATGTTTCGACCTGATATGATTTATTTTGTAAATTATTTGGCCAGAAGACAATTGGAAGCAACAGTGGAAGATTGGGAAGATGTAGAGGGATTATTTGGTTACGCAAAAAAGACGATAGATATGGGATTGACGTTTAGAGCGAAAGGTCAAGGCATGGAAGCTTTTACTGACGCGAGTTTTTGTGATGATTCGGGATAAATATCTACGTGTGGATATGTGGTTAAACTATTTGGTGATCCAGTTTCTTGGAGACGCCACAAGCAAGTTTTTCCTCATCCATCGACATGTGGAGCTGAGTATGTAACAATGAGCGAGACGTGTAGTGAGATAATATCATTGGACAAAGCACTGAGAGATATGATGGGTGTGACGATGTACCCTGCGATTGTTTGGTGTGATAATAGAGCCGCGGTAAATAATACTCAAATGGAAGGTTGTAATAAATTAAAATATTTTGATGATAGTATAGAAGTAATTAGAGCTAACTTAGAGGTCATAAAGAGGGAAGGTAGAAAAAGAAATATGGCTGAAACTCATGGAGACTTTGTTAAATCTTGTGCGTCTCAGGATTGGGTAGAGATTCGATGGATAAGTACACATGAAAACCCTGCTGATATATTTACAAAACCACTAGCTTTCGATAAACATGAAAAATTTAGAGCTATGCTGTTAAACTTGTAGTTAGAGCAAATTGATTTAATTTTTTATATTTCTTGCATCTTTTTCTATGTTTACAGACACTACCGAGATGGCTACTACTATCGCTGCCATAGAGTAAACCGACGAGAGCATCCAAATTATTATAGAAGATATTATTATTAAAATAGTTAGCTTTTTATTTACCAAAGTATATTTAGTTTTAAATTGTTTTAGACGTCAAAATAATTTTTATATTGATTTTATATTTTTATGATAAAACTCAAACATTTTAATTTAATTTAATTTTGACTAACTTTTCATTGAGCTTGAGCTCACCGATTGGGCGTTTAAAAATCCAGATACATTTAAATAAGATTTTATAGAGTTTTATATCTTATATTTTATCTTGAAAATACAATCTTTGTAATATTTTAGTAACATGTTATAGATGCATAATTTTTTAGTAATATCTTGTAAGATAGAAAGAATTTGATACTTGAAACCAGAGTGTTTGTGCCATTGTAGATGATATAGATGACTGAACCAAATAACTAAAAAAGAGTCTTTTCGGAAATTAAGTAATTTATTTAGAGGTTGATTTTATAGATATATTATTAAATTATAAACTAAGATAGAAAATTTGAAGTATTATAAAGTAAGATTTTACGTCTCTCGGAGGAGGGAGTGTTAAAAGTATTCGAGAGTCTTCAAATAATCTGGTAAGCACAGAGAGCGCAGTGATCGATAGGTCAGAGAGAAAACTACCGTAGTTACTGCGTGGACGTGTGGTCCAGCAGTCTGCGTGCAGCCGCATTAAGAGTTAGACGTGTAATTTAGAGATTACAGTTTTGAATAAAGAGAGCATCGTCGTTTCACCGTAATTTATTGTGTTGAACTTATTTATTTACCTTTCACCACACCTTATTTCTAACACTTACATAGTTGATGCTTTTCATCAGACCAGACAAAACGGTCACTTTGTATAGTATACGCTTTCAAAAGCTACTTGAACAAAGTGAATTCTTATTCATAGTATTAAGCATGCATTACATGCTGAGAAATACAAAGTACTTTGCAAAAAATCCTAAATTACTCAAAACTCTAGAAAATAACTTTTGCAGCTATGAATTTGTTTAAAAACTGATTTGGCGTTATTGCTTGAAGTTTTTTTATCAAAAATTTTGACTTATTAACAATCTTTTTTAAATCATTTACATGAAAAAGGATTTACATAACTTGAACAAAGTGTTACATGTATTGATGTTATTGCATTAATGACACTCGTTCTTCTATCGAAAAAAGTCTTAAATATAATTACATTCAATGTTTTTTCAATATCAGTGAAAATAAGAAACTACTTGTAAATGTCAAGTACACAAATATTTTTAACTTCAATTTTTAGAAATCGATTGAATATTTTGTACTTTTGAAGAGTCCTATAAGAGATAAAACAACAACTTTTCTTTTTAAAAACAATAATAAAAATACTTTTTTGTGATGAATTCAACTTTTACAGTGAAATTTTTACTATTTTTTTTCATTATTTAATGTTCAATAGTAAAAAATAACTTTTTCAGTTGTTTTTCATAATAATTTAACGTGTTAGTACTTTGAAATCTTTGAAATTAATCATATTAAAGATTTTTTCACATTCCGAACAAAAAGTTCGTATTCGAACAAACTTTACTGTTTCAGGTTATACTAACTTTTTTTCTTTTTTATTATTTCATTAATTTCTTTCAATATTTCATCAAATTCGGCGAACAAATCGAAAGTTAAGCATTCAACGAAGGTTATTATTCTACGATAGGCTTCCTAAACTCAAAGAAAAAACCGATCCGAATTTTTGAAAATGGATATCCCATTAAGCCTCTGCGCGCGGCACGTGGAAAAAAAGAGGCCCTTGGTGTACTTACACTCGTCGCCGATTCTGTTAAATAATGTGTAGGATAGAAAATTAAACACAATTTTTGTCAAGAGTGCGAAAAAAAAAAAAAAAAAAAAAGAATGACTGTAGATGAAGAAGCAGAGGGATGGTTTTTACACGAAAGCGATTGTACTAAAAATCACGAGGGTTCTACGGGCGTCATGGAAAAAAAGTATGGTGTTAGGTGTAATATTTATATTGGTGATGGCGACTCAAGCACTTTTAAAAATTTTATTGATTCAAATCTTTATGAAGACCTTGTTGTTTGTAAACGTAAATGTGTAGGTCATGTGAAGAAGCGCATAGGCATTCAACTCCGAGCTTTGGAAAAAAAGAAAATCTTGGTGGCATAGGAAAACTTACAGATAATTTGAATAAAGAGCTAACTATTTAATATGGCTCAGCCATAATAAACGATGTAAAAGCTATGAGGGAAGAAGCCTTAGCCACATACTAGCATAAATTTTCAACTGATGGTAACCCGCAGCTCCAATACGGCCCGCCAAGTTGGTGCTGGTGGCAGGCACGTAAACAAGCTGAAAAGTGGAACAATGAAGATTTAGAACACTATCCACCACTTGATCCTGTTGTTGCATATAAAATTCTACCTGTATACGTAGATTTAACAAGGGACGATTTGCTTGAGCGCTGTTTAAGAGGCTATACCCAAAATGCCAATGAGAGCCTCAACTCAGTTATTAGGAAGTTTGTACAAAAACACTTGCATTCCAACTAGAAAACCGTTGAAATTTATATACAATTGAAGAAGAAAATACATTAAGAATTACATTAAAGATTAAGACACATTAAAAGTTACATTAAAAAATAAAAACTAAAATACATTCAAAAAATTAAAAATTGTATAAAAATTAAAATTTAAAAAAAAACGGAAAATTCTACTTGAATCTGTTTTATATCAGTAGCTAATTTCTTTACTCTTATTGGAACATCCGATTACAAATAACGAAAAAAATTTAATTAAATAGTTACATCTACTTTCCGTTTTTCTGAATAATCTGAAAACTTCGTTACACGGATGTTTACTTAATAAAAATTGGAATAGGATTTTGGTCTACTAGAGTTTATGACTTACTATCATTGTTTACTTTGCATGAAAAAAAAAGAATGGTGAATGAACAGAAAAAATGTATCTCAATTGACTTTTTTATAATAACGTGGTATACAAAGTGTTCAAAACACCAAATACGCATGCTAATGATCTAAGCAATAAGACAATGATTGAACTCCAAAATTCACTATTTTTACGATTGTGTTTTATTCAGTCCATTTGATCATACAAGTGTTTCATTTGATCATTCAATGTTAAAAATGTAATCATGATTTCATAGTCGATTGCTTAAAGTGATGAAGCATGAAAATAGTTGTACACCATTTTTAATAGCGATTAAAAAAATGCCGAACAATTTCTGTGATTTTTTATTAGTAACAAGTGTTCGTAAGAATTTGATGGATACGTACTATCGAAATAAGAAAAATTTGATTTGCCTAAGTACTGTTTTGTTTAGTTATGATTCTGTTAACTGTTCATGGGTCATTTCTGCTTTACGCTGTAAATCTTGACGTTTTCATTTCAAAATCAGCATAGAAATAAATTTGATGCGATAATATTGTTTTGGTTTTAGATGCATAAAAATTCTTGGTATCCAAAATGTCAGCAGAGTATAATGTTAAAAATTAATTTTAGTAAAAGCATAGTATTTATTTGAGGATTTTTTGATGGTCTTTCTCGGCTGTCTTATTCTTCGCCATTTAAAAAAACAAAGATTTAATTAGAAAAATTCATTAATTCTGACTGCCATTTGTATGTAAGTTTATGGAAGTTTATTTTTTTTGTCTTTTGGTCGTTATCTACCAAAAGTATTCATAATAATAGATTTATATAATGATACAATCCGAGATAAGGCTTTGCAACATCTTACAACTAAAAATATCACATCTATGTTTAAGTTTTAGTTTTGAATGACTTCTCATTTCACCGAGAAATCCAAAGAGAAACTAAAGTTATACCTGCATTTTAGAAAAAAGAGACTCCACGCATGATTTAAGCTATAATTTTTTTTTCAATTGTCATTTTATTTTACCATTATGCTTTTCTTTCTGAGTAAACGTGTTCACGAATTAAAGTTATTAGTTTGGTAAGAAATAATAATATTAATTTTAAATAATAAAAAAAAAAAAAAAAAAAAAAATTTAAATTTAATATTGAAAATTAGTAGGTAATTAACTTATTATTATAATTAACCAATTATTAAACCAGTATTAAAAAAGTATTAACTCCTCAAACTGATCAAATCACTCATTCATAACTGAGATATCCCAAATTCTCAAAATATAGGTATAGCTTTTGAGGATATCCTCAAAAAACTGCAATGGTATCAATAGCTTTTGAAGATAATCCTCAAATGCTCGAAAAATCCTCAAAAACCCTATTTCATAACACGAAAAATCCTCAAAATGTTTACTGCATATACATATATTATATATATGGGTCAAAATAATACTTTTTTAAAAAACCGTCCGCACGAGGTTCACCGATTTTATTGCAATTTTTTTTGGCAAAAGTACTATTTAATAGAAGACTTTTGCCATAAACTAGAGGTCTCTATCTTATTTCTGCTTGGTGCTAGATTTTTTCAAAGATTGAAAAATGGCCTATTTTTAAGCTGTTTTAAGCAATTTTAAGGTATTTTTCGAAAAATTATAACTTTTGATCAAAATGAGATGGAAACTTCTAGTTTGCGGCAAAATTTTGTTCAAAATAAGTTCTTTTTTGTAAAAATATTTTGACAACATAGTTTGATTATTGTTATAATAATACAGTCCTACACAGATATTGCTATTTTTGCTCATTTGCAGGTATCTTCAAACGACCGTAGCTTTTTCTAGGCTAAATTTTTGTGCATATTAAAAAATTGTTAAATTTTTTTTATGAAAAAACAAAAATTTTGCGACCAACCGGAACGCTGTACGATCTTCCACTTCCAAGATACAGCTGTTTAAAGTTGTCAAAAAACACAAAAAACGCGTTTTTTACGATTTTCACACGCATTTTTAAACGGTTTCGACCTTTTTTTTTCTCTCAAAAATATGTGGAATCTTCTCTTCATATGTTTCCAAACAAGCTCCCATAGTAATTGTAGTGCGGATTTGGGGTTTTAGTTGATTCCAAAGTATACACTTTTGACACATTTTATGTGCTAAACTAGTGTTTTTTTAACAATATACACGCTACATTTAACTTTTTCGTTCATTATAGATGTTTTGAAATTATTTTTTGACTAAAAACTATTCAAATTCCAGCCTAAATTAGGTCACCTGCTTTGAAAAAATTGATACTCAACGAAATATTGATCTCAATATCAAAATGATTTATTACTTTTATTCAGTTATTTAGTTTTTTGATTCGATAAAAATCTATGTTCAAATATTGTAAATAATATACCACTTGTTTATTTATTTTTTTCGATTTTTGAATTACAAATAATTGATCATAGTTTATCAATTATTCTGATAAAATAATCATGGATTACTATTAATTACTCTGAAAAAAATGAGTCCAAATTAAAAATGTTATTTTTTGAATTCTATGAAGCATGCAACAATCTACCAATCTACATTCTACTTATAATTATGTCCACTTATGAAAAAGAGAATGAGAGATTCGATTAGAAAGTCGAGTCGATATATCGAATCGAAACTTGATCTTTGATTCTTGGAGCAAGAGCGCCGCCTTAAAGGCCTCTCAAAAGTGTGAACCAGCCAGACGCGCCAAATTTAAAATCTTCAGGCATGCTTGATTTGAATTTTTTTTTTTTTTTTTAATTAACAAAGTGAGTAACGAAATTTAAATTTTTAATAGACAAATAAGCGGACAAGCTTACAACCCCTTAACCCGAGGCGTAGTGAATAACAAATAATTAACTTGAGTAAAAATAATTAATTTTTTTTAATAAACAAATAAGCGAATAAGCTGCAACCCCATAATTTTGGGCATGGCTGAAAAAAATGTTATTATTTTTAATAAACAAATAAGCCGATTAGCTGCAACCCCATAACATTGGGCATGGCTCAAAATTTTTTTTTATCCATGTCCAAGGTTATGGGGTGGTAAACTTGTTTGCTTAGTTGTTTATTTAAATATTCACATATTTTATATTCGCTGCACCCAATGTTATAGGGTTGTAGCTCATCAGCTCATTTGTTTATTAAAAAAAATAATTATTTTTCAGCCACTACGCCCAATGTTATGGGGTTGTGGCTCATCGGCTTATTTGTTTATTAAAAAAATTAATTATTTTTCATTCGCTACGCCAACCGTCATGGGGTTGTAGCTTATCGCCTTGTTGGTTTATTAAAAATATTAACATTTTTTTCACCCATGCCCAAGGTTGTGGGGTTGTAGCTCATCGGCTTATTTGTTTAGGAAAAAAATTAAATATTTTTCATTCGCTGCGCCAACCGACATGGAGTTGTAGCTCATCGGCTTATTTGTTTAATAAAAAAATTAATTTTTTTTCATTTGCTACGCCGACCGATTTAGGGTTGTAGCTCATCAGCTTATTTGTTTAATAAAAAATTTAATTATTTTTCATTCACTCTGCCCAGTGTTATGGGATTGTAGCTCATCGCCTTATTTGTTTATTAAAAATATTAACATTTTTTTTAGCCATGCCCAAGGTTATGAGGTTGTAGCTCATCGCCTTATTTGTTTATTAAAAATATTAACATTTTCATTAGCCATGCCCAAAGTTATGGGGTTGTAGCTTATCGCCTTATTGGTTTATTAAAAATATTAACATTTTTTTCAGCCATGCCCAAGGTTATGGGGTTGTAGCTTATTGGCTTATTTGTTTATTAAAAAAAATTAATTATTTTTACTCAAGTTAATTATTTGTTATTCACTACGCCTCGGGTTAAGGGGTTGTAAGCTTGTCCGCTTATTTGTCTATTAAAAATTTAAATTTCGTTACTCACTTTGTTAATTAAAAAAAAAAAAAAAAATTCAAATCAAGCATGCCTGAAGATTTTAAATTTGGCGCGTCTGGCTGGTTCACACTTTTGAGAGGCCTTTAAGGCGGCGCTCTTGCTCCAAGAATCAAAGATCAAGTTTCGATTCGATATATCGACTCGACTTTCTAATCGAATCTCTCATTCTCTTTTTCATAAGTGGACATAATTATAAGTAGAATGTAGATTGGTAGATTGTTGCATGCTTCATAGAATTCAAAAAATAACATTTTTAATTTGGACTCATTTTTTTCAGAGTAATTAATAGTAATCCATGATTATTTTATCAGAATAATTGATAAACTATGATCAATTATTTGTAATTCAAAAATCGAAAAAAATAAATAAACAAGTGGTATATTATTTACAATATTTGAACATAGATTTTTATCGAATCAAAAAACTAAATAACTGAATAAAAGTAATAAATCATTTTGATATTGAGATCAATATTTCGTTGAGTATCAATTTTTTCAAAGCAGGTGACCTAATTTAGGCTGGAATTTGAATAGTTTTTAGTCAAAAAATAATTTCAAAACATCTATAATGAACGAAAAAGTTAAATGTAGCGTGTATATTGTTAAAAAAACACTAGTTTAGCACATAAAATGTGTCAAAAGTGTATACTTTGGAATCAACTAAAACCCCAAATCCGCACTACAATTACTATGGGAGCTTGTTTGGAAAAATATGAAGAGAAGATTCCACATATTTTTGAGAGAAAAAAAAGGTCGAAACCGTTCAAAAATGCGTGTGAAAATCGTAAAAAACGCGTTTTTTGTGTTTTTTGACAACTTTAAACAGCTGTATCTTGGAAGTGGAAGATCGTACAGCGTTCCGGTTGGTCGCAAAATTTTTGTTTTTTCATAAAAAAAATTTAACAATTTTTTAATATGCACAAAAATTTAGCCTAGAAAAAGCTACGGTCGTTTGAAGATACCTGCAAATGAGCAAAAATAGCAATATCTGTGTAGGACTGTATTATTATAAAAATAACCAAACTATGTTGTCAAAATATTTTTCCAAAAAAGAACTTATTTTGAACAAAATTTTGCCGCAAACTAGAAGTTTCTATCTCATTTTGATCAAAAGTTATAATTTTTCGAAAAATACCTTAAAATTGCTTAAAACAGCTTAAAAATAGGCCATTTTTCAATCTTTGAAAAAATCTAGCACCAAGCAGAAATAAGATAGAGACCTCTAGTTTATGGCAAAAGTCTTCTATTAAATAGTACTTTTGCCAAAAAAAATTGCAATAAAATCGGTGAACCTCGTGCGGACGGTTTTTTAAAAAAGTATTATTTTGACCCATATATAAGATATATATTTACAGTGAGTATTATTCTGTCATTTCATATATACACCCGGAACTATTCGGACATTTTGGTATTATCATGTCGGTCAGGATAGCGACGTGACTTTTAAAATAAAAAAACTCGAGTTCCAGGTAAAACCAAGGTCCAGGAAATGGGTGATGGGTTATTTGGGATGGGTTATTGAAAAAAGCATTAAAATTAGTGCGGGGGAAAACCTAAGAAAAGTATTTATTGATGGGTTACTTGAAAAAAAAAAGATGGGTTACTTTGATTTTTTTGAATACGTGGGTGGATTGCGCGTGTTATGCGCTTAAAGAGGGTGTATTATTGATTTAGTAATTTTTTACGTGGTGAGTACAGTGGGCATTATCCGGCCGAAGGCTACTGTACTTATAAATATATGCAGTGGGTATTATCCTGACATTTCATATATTTACCTGGAACTATTCGGACATTTTGGTATTATCATGACGGTCAGAATAGTGCCATGACATTTCAAAATCAAAAAACTCGAGTTCCAGGTAAAACCAAGATCCAGGAAATGGGTGATGGGTTATTTGGGATGGGTTATTGGAAAAAGCATTAAAATTAGTGCAGGGGAAAACCTAGGAAAAGTATTTATTGATGGGTTATTTGGAAAAAAAAAAACGATGGGTTATTTTGGTTTTTTTGAATACGTGGGTGGATTGCGCGTGATTTGCGCTTAAAGAGGGTGTATTATTGCTT
Source organism: Encarsia formosa (assembly GCA_038277355.1). Classification (NCBI taxonomy): domain Eukaryota; kingdom Metazoa; phylum Arthropoda; class Insecta; order Hymenoptera; family Aphelinidae; genus Encarsia; species Encarsia formosa. Next base: position 29,897,966 of record CM076185.1, on the reverse strand, counting down.
TAGTAATTTTTTATGTGGTGGGTGCACTAATCTCATGAATTTCCTGGCCAATGCTAACAATCTAAGCGTTGATAAAATTATTTTCAAATCCTGTTCTTCTAAATCAAAAGATTCTGCAAAAATGTGGAAATTAACCACGTATGGTACATCTGCATCATCCGGAACTTGAGTGCGCTCATTGTACCAAGCTCTAAGATCCGTGGCCAATACGGAAGGAGTACCTTTATCACTTCGGATTGTTCTAAGAAATGCAACAAGTTTTCCTTTTGCAGGTTCTATCATCTGATTTTTACGAATGAGATTTAGTAGTGCATTTGGCTTTGTAATACCATCTGCATATTTATCTTTTACAAAAGCCTTAAGTTCTGATGATAAGTCTCGTGTAGAATCAATATTTTTATGTTCGTGCTTCTCTTCTGTTTCGTACAAGGACACGCAAGTATCTGAAGAATGATATAGTAGGTACAAGCACGCTGGACACTCAGACACTCTATAAATTTCCTTTGCGCACCGATATTCAACTCGTTTTCCTTCTGCCACCATTTTGGTTGAAGATATTTTCTAAACTTCTTTTAATTTTACAGCACTTTCTGCCTCTGTTGCTGATGGGTATTTGTGACGTTAAAGCAACACTCGTGTTGGTCGCCTGCATATTTTTTTTAGTCTGCTGGATCACTTCAGATGAATTTTCTTCTTCAGATGAGTCCTCAGAAGTTTCAAAATACGTTCACTCACCAGCCATCTTTTGGCTCTTTGCTTTACTCGTCGACTGAGGCGACACTGTAAGTTGAACTGAGCTCAATAATAAAATGGGTGGAGAGATGCTTAGTGAAAGAGCACGTGGTCTTTTGTTTCTAGGCTTGATAGGTAAACACTCTTTTATTGATTCGATGAAAAAATCCACGAAGAAAGAATCCACGACGAAAAAATCCACGAAACATAAATCCACGAACGAATAAATCCACGGCGAAAAAATATACGATAAAGTATTTATTATTATTATTATTAAATCAGTTGCGTACGGGCGCTAAGCTTAGGGACACTTAGTTTTCACCATTGTATCCCTGTCCCCCTTGCTATACCTCTGGAGTGTTCGTGAGTCCTAACGCCCTTCAATATGCGAGTATGTTGTCCACACTCACTCCGTAAAAGCTCTGAGGATCCAGGATCCCGGTTCCCAACCATTTCAGGCGGTGGCCTATCAGGTTAGGGCATTTGCATAGGAAGTGGCACGGGGTCTCTTCCTCTGATTCACACCATCTACACAGGTTACTATGCCCCTGCGTTTTGTTTGTGTAGCACCAAAGGTTGCAGTGTCCGGTCATAATGCCCATGACCTCTCTTGCCCTTCGTTTGTCTAGCCTGGTGATCAGTTTGGCCCAACCAGTAATATAACCTCCCAGTAGTTCCTTGATCCACCTGTAGCTCTGGGACTCTTCCCAGAGTTCCCATCTTTGCCTCTTCGAGTACTTCTCCAGGATACTGTAGCCTTCCGAGAACGGTACACCCACTCCATGCTCCGGCCGTATATCTGTCGAGGCCTCTCTCCTCGCAAGCTCATCTGCCCTTTCGTTTCCCTTGAACCCGGAGTGTCCGGGTATCCAGGTAATAACTACTTCAATGGTCTTGGATCCATCGGTAAACTAGATGTCTCCGTGCCCAAGCACTTGGTTGTTGCTCCATTCCTCCCTGTTTGGTATCCTCGTTTTGAAACGTTGCCCAAACAGTAGAGTCTTATCCATTCTGTCTTGGGTCGAGTTAAAGACCTCGCCCTTCAACATTCTCCCTCGGATGGTTGCATGCCCATTACTATTTCCAACCCACTCCCCGCTGCACTTCAGTCTGTAGGCTGTTCTGGCCGCAACCAGTTTGATGTCCAGGTCTAGGCTTTGGACATCCAGCAACATCCTGATAGCGGGTGTGGGTGTGCTTCGTTTAAGCCCGTAAATACCCCTCAAGACGACAGCCTGAACATGGTCCAGTACACGCCTCGAGGTCTTATTTTCGGTCACAGTCCACCATACCACCGCGGTATAGGTAAGCTTCGGTTTCAGAATCGCCTCGTGTAACCACAAGGCGACCTGGGGTTCTAGCCCCCAGGAAGTTCCGATTGCTGACCTACACTGCATGAATATGTTTAGGACTTTGCTGCATTGAGTCTGCAGGTGTTGTCTCCACTTTAGTTTCTTATCTAGGTATACGCCCAGATATTTCACACCCTCCGCGTACGGTATTTGTTTCCCGTTGACGGAGACTTTCTTACTGACCTTACATTTGTATTTCCTCGTGAACGTGACTATCTCCGTCTTATCAGTATTGACAGCCAGAGATTTAGCCTCGCACCATTCGCAGATCCTCTCCAACGCCCTCCGAATAAGATCGGGTAGGACTTCTTCGAACTTGCCCCTGACAAGTATAGCGAAGTCGTCTGCATAAGCGATGGTGAAGAATCCAAGTTCGTCTAGCAAGCGCAGTAGTTCGTCCGCGACCAGGATCCACAGGAGTGGTGAAAGGACCCACCCTGCGGGCATCCCTCGCTGATGGTTCCCCTAATCGTCATGCCATTCCACTCACTAAAGATGCACCTATCACTAAGCATTCCCCTGATCCATCTTCTGATGGTATACACCATGATTAGTCAAGGCTTTGTCTATAGTTGCTCTGTTGGTGCTGTTAAAGGCACCCTCGATGTCAACGAAGGCCCCGATTACGGTTTCCTTCGCATCAAAAGCCTCCTCAATGTAATTGACCACTGAGTGCAGTGCACATTCCGTAGATTTTCCACAGGTATATGCATGCTGCGCTCGGTGAAGGGGACTGTTTGTCAGTATACTCTGCCTGATGTAGTTGTCCAGCAGTCTTTCCAAGGTCTTCATTAGGAAAGAGGTCAGACTGATAGGTCTGAAGTCCTTCACCGAGTTGTAGCTTCTCCTACCAGGTTTCGGTATAAATGAGACCCGCGTTTCCTTCCAGCAAGCTGGCACATGCCCTGTGGCGATGCTGCCCCTCAGAATACCTAACAGTAGCCTAAGGGTCTTGTCACCTCCTTCCTGTAGCATCTTAGGAAAGATGCCGTCAGGGCCCGCAGATTTATACGGTTCAAAGGAGTCAATCGCCCATTTAAGCTTTTCCATGGTCACGACTTTGGCAGCCGTGTCCCAATCTTTATTCTCTGTCCCCCTCCTTCCAGATATGGTGGGCGGGGTATCATTATCTACCGTGACGAAGTCGGGGTAGTTGCTGCTGAGGAGAAGTTCCAATGTGTCTTCCTCCGATTCAGTGTAGGTGCCCGATCTGTCTCTCAGACATTGGAGACGGGCGCTGTTATCTCTGTTCAGGATTCGAGCGAGCCTCGGCGATAAAGTATTACACGATGATAATTAATATACGATAATAATATTAAACTAGTTCATTATATTAAACAAAATCATTAAGTTTGATTGTCTACTAATAATAAACCAACTGTTTCTCACATCCCTTATAACAGAGAAAAAAAAAAAAATTTTATTCGAACTAGATCTTGGTTGGAACTAAATATTATGGCGCGCCTCTGCGGGTGCCCTTCGGGCCCCACGGCGCGCATTGTTTTAAAAAATAACCCGTTAGTGTTTTCTTAAAAATCAATTTTTTTTCTCACGTTTGTATTAATTCACTGTTCAAAATCAAAAGAAACTTCATTATAACTATTAACTAGATTTTGGTTGGAAGTAAATATTATGGCGCGCCTCTGCGGGGGCCCTTCGGGCCCCATGGCGCGCATTGTTTTAAAAAATAACCCGTGAGTGTTTTATTAAAAATCAATTTTTTTTTCACGTTTGTATTATTTCACTGTTCAAAATCAAAAGAAACTTTATAATAACTATTAAATGGAAATATCCTCTCATTTATTGACATACAAATGTAAACAAATCAATCATAATAACACAATTTTGAGTACAAAAATGTATTAACTACAAAAGACAATCAATCTACGAAGACAAACACAGTATGAATGAGTGAAATAAGATTTTCTCAATCGTTAAATCGTTGTATTAAACCTAAATGTAAACAAATAAAAACTTCTACGCAATCGAAATAATAACATAACTAAGACTTACATTTCGTAGATGATTTCGTCGTAGATTTTTGTTTCCGTGGATTTGTTCGTATTGGATTTTTTTCGTGGATTTTTTCGTGCTACCTCTTTAATTAAACCATGAAAAAGTATTTATTTTCCCGTGCAAATGTATTTATTTTTCCCTGCAAAAGTATTTATTTTCCTGTGCGACCCACATCCTGCGCAAATAATTTTATTTCCCGTGCATTTTAATACTTCCCATTAGAAAATTATAGGAAAAGTTAAAACACATAGAAATAAGCATATTTCGGTACACTTTTACGGTTCGTTAAGCACTTTTTTGGAGGGCACGGGGAGAGCGTGGGAAAAGAGTAGGGGAGGGTACCCCCCTGCTCGCTTCGCTCGCCCAACTCCTCCCCCCCACCCCCCAGATTTTTATGCTAGTGCTTACCATTGTGTCTACAATTGTGGCTACCTTCGTAGCTACTATTGTTTTGTGCTTTTGTAGTCATCCCTGTATTTACTCTTGTGCATATCTTTGTTTTTATGTTTGTTAAACTCGTGTACATACCCTCGTAACTCTATGACTACCACTGTACCTACTCACGTGCATACAATTACTCATATCCTTGTACTCAGCCAGTAGTACAAAACCCTTTTCGGCAGATTTTCAGCAGTTTTTTGCGAATTTCGTCAAGAAATTGGCGTTAAAACTAATGCACTGATTTTTATAAAACTTTGAATAAAAGAATGAGAGACCAGAGATGTATAAATTCTGGTGGTATAACTATTGTTCTTACACTTGTGCCTACCTTATACTTGTTCATACTGTTGAACCTTCTATAGATGCACTGGTATCTTTCCTTATAATTCCCTTTTTTCTACTTAATTTTCTACTGATTCATTTTTTATTGTTCTTATATTTTTTTGTACTACTGTGCTTACTTTGTTCTTAACTTTTTTTCTACTTAAAGTTCTAATCCTGAACCTACCAACGTGCTTAATTTTGTAACTACTCCTGCGCATACCCTTGTACCTACTCTCTTCCCCGCTCTTGTGTATATCCGTGTACCTAGCCTTTCTACTGCTGTGCCTATTCTTGTAAGTACTATCTGTACCTTTCTCATACCAAATCCATACCTACTCTTGTGTCCACTCCTGTGCTTATCCTCTTGCCTAAACCTGCATTAACCCGTGTGCGTATCCGTGTACTTACATTAGTGCATAACTTTGTACGTATCATTGTGCCTACTACAGGAGGGAATTATTGAATGCACTTTTTCAGTATTGTGCAATAATAGTGAATTTTAACATACTTGAAAAAATTATATAAATATTTTTTTTAAACTGTTTTATATATTTTGATTACTGATATTATTTTGTTATTTTTATTTTATTAAAAATAAGTTTTTTTTTTGCATTTCAATAGTTACTTTTCAAATTTCCATAGTTACATAAGTAATAACATATATCAAAAATAGGAGGTATAGGTCAGAGTTGGGCAAGTATCCGAAGTTGAAATTTCGGATACTTTTGGGCTTTCGAAAAGTATCCGAAAAAAGTATCTTCGGATACTTTACAATTTTTAAAAGTATCCGAAAAAAGTATCTTTGGATACTTTTCAACTTGAAAAGTATCCGAAAAAAGTATCTTCTGATACAAGATAAATTTCATGAAAGTATCTACAGATACAAGATACATTTCAAAAGTATCCGAAAAAAGTATCTTCGGATACTTTTCAATTTTTTGAAAAAGTATCTTTGGATACTTTTTTTTTTTGAAAAAGTATCTTCGGATACTTTTCAATTTTTTGAAAAAGTATCTTCGGATACTTTTTTTTGTTGAAAAAGTATCTTCGGATACTTTTTAAACTTAAAAAGTATCCGAAAAAAGTATCTTCGGATACTTTTTAAACTTAAAAAGTATCCGAAAAAAGTATCTTCGGATACTTTCATAATCTAAATATATCCGAACATACTTTTTGTGTCATAAAAATTTTATACAGTTAAAAAATTTAACTTTTTTTACTAACGAGTCCAATAACCAAAATCAAATAAAAAAATGTATAAAATTATTAAAAACGTGATCGGAAATTGTTGGGGACGCTCGAACGGATTCTAAAGATTATAAAAGGATTGAAAATACTTCATTGCATATATTTTTTTGCAAAACAAAAAAAAAATTACTATTTGAACCAACTCTTGAATACAATCACCGTGCTTCGTTTCAATAATTTAGTCGCGCAACTTGTTCACACGTTAATACAAGAGTTGTTAAGACAAATTTTTTGTTTAAACCGGTCTCAATTCAAAGTTTTTTATATCTTTATTTTATATTTGAATTTTATTATTTTAGAAATGATTTACAAATTTGTCTCGCAACAACTCTTGCATAAGTTTCGTGACTAAATAATGGAAACATATTTACGTATTTAACAGAAGCTGATTGTAGTGAAGCACGGTGATTGAATTCAAGAGTTGGTTCAAAAAGTAATTTTTTTTTTGTTTTGCAAAAAATTATATGCAATTAAGTATTTTAAATCCTTTTAAAATCCTTGGCATCTGTTCGAGCGTCCCCAACAATTTCGGATCACGTTTTTAATAATTTTATTTTTTTTATTATTTTTTTTATTATTTTTTTTTATTTGATTTTGGTTATTGGACTCATTAGTAAAAAAAGTTAAATTTTTTAACTGTATAAAATTTTTATGACACAAAAAGTATGTTCGGATATATTTTGATTATGAAACTATCCGAAGATACTTTTTTTGGATACTTTTCAAGTTTAAAAAGTATCCGAAGATACTTTTTCAAAAAATTGAAAAGTATCCGAAGATACTTTTTTCGGATACTTTTGAAATGCATCTTATATCTGAAGATACTTTCATGAAATTTATCTTGTATCCGAAGATAATTTTTTCGGATGCTTTTAAAAATTGATAAGTATCCGAAGATACTTTTTTCGGATACTTTTGAAATGTATCTTATATCTGAAGATACTTTCATGAAATTTATCTTGTATCCGAAGATACTTTTTTCGGATACTTTTAAAAATTGATAAGTATCCGAAGATACTTTTTTCGGATACTTTTGAAATGTATCTTATATCTGAAGATACTTTCATGAAATTTATTTTGTATCCGAAGATACTTTTTTCGGATACTTTTAAAAATTGATAAGTATCCGAAGATACTTTTTTCGGATACTTTTGAAATGTATCTTATATCTGAAGATACTTTCATGAAATTTATCTTGTATCCGAAGATACTTTTTTCGGATACTTTTAAAAATTGATAAGTATCCGAAGATACTTTTTTCGGATACTTTTCGAAAGCCCAAAAGTATCCGAAATTTCAACTTCGGATACTTGCCCAACTCTGGTATAGGTAAAAGCGATAACATATATCAAAAATGGAGGGCGGGGGTAAAAAAAGGGCGTGGGGGGGGGGGCGTGATTGGAAAAAATTATAGAAAAAATTAAAACACATAGAAATAAGCATATTTCGGTGCACTTTTACGGTTAGTTAAACATTTTTTTGAGGAGCTTGTGGGGGCATGGGGGGGGGGGTGAAATGTCCGAATAGTGCCGGTTGTATGTATGAAATGTTAGGATAAGGCCCTCCGTGAATATACATATAAAGTATAATTCGTTATGCAAAAAATAATGCGGCGCAATGATTTCATGCGAGTGCAGATTCCCGCAACGAGCCCGGTTCAACCGGTCTCTCTCTGGAAACTGTACCGTCCCGCAGCGCACGGATTCGTTCGAGTGGTGGTTCTGGACTCGAACCGCTTATACACGGAATACATCTACGCGCTGAAAGCAGATCTATTCCGTGGACATCGCATGTTTTTATCTCGCATATTTACACTGGTTGATCCCCTAACTTTTTTTTGCGTGTACTCTCTGAGTCCTGTGGAACAGCACCTTTGACGAGTTGGCCGAGGCAGCAGACAAAATGCACGCCGTGCCTCCAGGAGTCCAGGTGGTGAGTAACAGCAGGCAACGCAGCCCGTCCCCTCATCGTGGCGGTGCCCAAAGCGCCGGCTCTCACAGGTTCAGTCTGACGGATGAGCTCGCCGGCATACGAGTGGCTCTGGCAAAGCACAACCCGTATAACGACCTAATACTTAGCGCCGTCCGTAGTTTTTGACCAAGGCCAACTGACGGTGCCCATCAGCCGCGACCCCGAAGCAAGAGTAGGCCACGCTCATCTACTCCAGGTGGGTTCTGTTATTTTCACCACCAGTTTGGCGCCGACGCACGCAAATTCGAGAAACCCTGCAGCTTCAGACCATCAGGCAACCAGGGAAACTAACATCGCTGCCGCCAGTTGAGGCGGCTGCTGGCAGCAAAGATCAGTTCCGTGAAAATCGCCTCCTAATCATGGACCGGAACACTAGCCTACGCTTCCTGGTCGACTCCGGTTCGGTCGTGTCCTTACTGCCACTCTCGGTGGTGGAAGGAAACCTCCTGTCCAGGACCTACAACTGGCAGCAGCCAACAAAACCGTCATTAAGACGTACGGCCGACGAATGGTGACCCTCAACCTGGGGCTTTGTCGAGACTTCACTTGGCCCTTCATCATCGCCGACGTCCACAACCCCATTTTAGGCGCAGACTTCCTGGCTAGCACTGGCCTCCTGGTAGACCTCCAGCATCGTCGCTGTCCGATCCTACCACCACCGTTGTCGAAGCTACGCTCCACACTGCAGAAGTCTTTGGCGTTGGCATCCAGAGCTGCTCCACTGAGGACAAACACCGCATGGCCTACGATTAGCTATTGGTAGAGTTTGCTGACATCACCAAGCTCCGGCAGGGAAAGGCAAACCTCAGCGGCACTCCGGTTGTACATCACATTTTCACCAAGGGCCCTCTGGTCTTCGAGAGCCCACGGCTCCATGGCGGGCGCCTTCAGGCAGCTAAGCAGGAGATCGACGAACTCCTAAAGATGGGAAATAATCGGGGCCTTGTCCAGCCAGTGGGCGAGCCCAATACACATGGTGCCTAAAAAGTCTGGTGGATACAGGATGACAGGCGACTACCGCCGTGTGAACGCCTGCACGTGTCCGGACCTACCTGACTCCTGTCATTGAGGATATCCTGCATGACTGTCATCGCTGCATCGTCTTCACCACCCTGGATCTGAAGAAGGGATTCTACCAAATCCCCATGGCAGAGGAACACATCAGCAAGACAGCCGTCACAACACCGTAAGGGCTCTACGAGTTCTTGTACCTCTCCATGGGTTTGCGCAACGCCACGCAAACCTTTCAGCGCTTCATGGACGCGCTGTTCCGAGACAGGCCGTTCGTTAGGTCCCACATCGACGATGTGCGCATCAAGTCCCGAAACCACGAAGAGCAACTGGAACATCTTCGTGTCATCTTCCAGCGACTGCGAGAGGCAGGACTCACCATAAATCTCTAGAAGTGCCAGGTGGGTCAGTCTGAGGTCCAATTTCTGGGCTACACCATCTCGCCAGAGGGTTTCCGGCCACCAGCACGCAAGGTGGATGCCATCATGGAGATCCCCAAGCCTGAGATGACCACGCGGCTCCGCAGTTTCCTGGTGGTGCTAAACCACTACCAACGCTGTCTTCCTGGAGCGGCCAAACGACAGGCGTCGCTGAACGGCATGCTGTGCGGCCTTCCCAGAGGACACAAAGTCAAGGTCAGCTGGACCCCTGAAGCGGAGGCAGATTTTCAGAGATGCAAGGAGGTCTTGAAAAGAGCCACAACCAACACCTTCCTGTGGCCATCGACGCCACTGCGCCTGACGACAGATGCCTCCGACAAGGGCATCGGCGCCGCCCTAGAGCAGGAAATCGACAATGTCTGGCATCCGGTTGGTTTCTTCTCCAGCAAGCTCCAAACAGAAGTACAGCACCTAGAGCTGTACTTCTGTTTGGGACCGAGAGCCATTTTCGAGGCCATCAAGTTTTTCCAGAGGTACTTGGAGGGGCGAAGCTTCAAAGTGCTAACCAACCATAAGCCTTTAATTTTTGCGGCCCAGCAGCGGTCAGACAAGGCCTCTCCAAGACAGCAGCGACAACTGGACTACATCCTCCAATTCATTGCCACCCTGGAGCACGTGAAGGGTGAGGACAATGTAGCGGCTAATACTCTGTCCAGAGTCAATGCAATCGCCATGCCATCCGCTCTGATTGCTCGGGACATTGAGGCAGCGCAGCTCGAGGACGACGAGCTGGAACATTTGCTGGACAAAGGCATTTCGGACCTGCAGGTACTCCATGTCAATGGCTCTTCAATCGCCTGCTACATCGAGGATGGCGTCGTCAGTCCCTGCCTTCCAGCCAGCCTGCGCCGTCGTGCCTTCGACGTCCTGCATCCGCTGGCGCACCCCAGTCCACGCACGACTACAAGAATCGTTACCTCCAAGTTTGTCTGGCCTGGCATCAGGAAAGACGTTGACCATTGGGCTCGATCTTGTGAACCACGTACCTGGCGTACCTGGCCACCGCCGATTTGGAAACTCCTCATCTACCGGAACAGGCTGCAGAGCCGACGACTCCAACAACTCCGGCCTCAGGTGCATCGACGCCATCCTCTCCTCGGAGAACGAAGCGGGTATCGTTCCCTTCGCTTCTTCAACCTGCGAAGGTCTCTGGAGGGGGAGTGGCTGTAGAGATCGCTCCCCAGAACGTTCCGCGCGGACACAGGCGCAAGCGGCAACTTCAGCCACGACTGTGGACCGACGTGCCAGACCAGGGACGAACAACGGCATCGAGGGCGTAGGAAACGCCGCACTTACTGATCTTTTCGCCTTCCGCGAGCCTACACCACGTGCAACTGTGACTTATTTCAGAGACTTTGGAACCACGACCGGTGGCTTGGTAGCCTAGTTGACTAGTTTTTAATTCTTGTTATTACTCTTTTTATTTATTTTTTTTTTACTTACTATTTTCTTTTTTTTTTTTTTTTATTTATGCTTTTTTATATTGTATTATTTGCGCCAACTTTGTAAACCACCTCTGTATCTTAAGCAAAATAAGGCTCTTGTCAACCTCGTCACGAGCGACAGCTAACCTCGTTCCACACACAAGCTTAATCTCGGCCCTAGAGCCATTGTTAAAACTTATAAATTTAATTAAAAATATTTTTTTCGAATTGGACTGTCTTTTCTTTATTTAAACCCGCACCTTATACAGTCCATACTATTGTGATCAACTCTGGTGTTCCCCAGGGATCTCACCTTGGACTCTTTCTTTTTCTACTTTTTATTACTGATATTGGCGTTTCAATTTGCTTTGCCAAAATTCGAATCCTCGCTGATGATCTTAAACTATTTTATAAAATTGTAAATATCACTGATTGTATTAATTTACAATATGATCTCGATTGTATTATTAACTGGTCTATTTCTAATAATATTGATCTCAACATTAATAAATGTAAATTTATCTCTTTGTATAGTTCTAAGCTCAAAGTTAATTTTAATTACTCCATTAATGATATTATATTAGAAAGAGTTGAAACTATAAATGATCTAGGTATGACTTTTGATTGTAAAATGAAATTCGAAACTCATTTAAATTCTGTAGTATCTAAAGCTTCCAGAATGCTTAAGGGGAAGTCAGGCGAGTTTCCCACCGTGCTTAATCAAAATTGAAGAAAAAAAAAAAAAAATTGAGGAGGTAAATTAAAAAAAAGGCTCTGTAGCACCCTAGCGACACTCAAAATGTATCTTTAAAAAAAAAAAACCATCAAAATCGGTTGAAAATTGGCTGAGAAATCTGCCGAACGATAATTTTTATGGAGTATGCAACTTTTTTTTTTTTCAATTTTGATTATGTACGGTGGGAAACTCAAAATTGAGAAAAAAAATTGAGTAGATAAATTAAAAAAAGGGCTCTGTAGCACCCTAGCGACACTCGAAATGTATCTTTTAAAAAAAAAATTATCAAAATCGGTTGAAAATTGGCTGAGAAATCGGCCAAACGGTAATTTTTATGAAGTATGGAATATAATTTCTATGAAGAATGGAATATAATTACCGTTCAGCAGATTTCTCAGCCAATTCTCAACCAATTTTGATAATTTTTTTTTTAAAAGATACATTTCGAGTGTCGCTAGGGTGCTACAGAGCCCTTTTTTTAATTTACCTCCTCAATTTTTTTTTTTCAATTTTGATTAAGAACAGTGGGAAACTCGTCTGACTTCCCCTTAACTTTATAATTAGATCTTCCAGAGAATTTAAGAAACCAGAGACATTTTTATCACTGTATAGAGCTATTGTACTTCCTCATTTATTATACTGCTCCCAAATTTGGACTGCATACAGAGAATATCAAATAATTAAAATTGAACGTATTAATCACAAATTTTTGAGACATCTTTCTTTCAAGAGTGGAACATCTATGAGCTTTCTTGATCATAACTACAACAGAATAGCTCATTTGTTTAAAGTTCCTACTATTAAATCTCAACACTCTTATTATGAATTTTTTTGAACTTTTATGAGATTATACTTACGTTTGACTGCTTCTCGAGCTTTAACTTGTTCTTCTAGAACCTTTTTCTGTTTGATAAAGTCGCCCATGTTAACTGTTCGATGTCTCACAGTGCACTAACCATTTATTATTACCAAGCTATATTTATAGCAAAACAGTCGAGACCTTTACGATACCGACCTTCGTTTATACCCCTGTCTTTATCGATCACGATGAAACTATGTTTACCGTCTTTCCAACAATTCGAGTATAAGCTTTTGAATTTTTCATACTGCACGTCGGTATTATTGCCTAAACTAGCCGCTCGATTGACTCGAGGAGATCAGCCAGTAAATCTGTTTGACTCGGCGTGTAAACAACACGAAAGCATAGCCATAGCCTACTCGAAAAACAAAGAAAAAATTTCTGCTCGAAACTCAGCAGACAAAGTTCTAGCTGAAAAGGCGTAGCAAAGAGTTATTGCCAAAGACGCATCTTTAGAAGAAAAAGCCGCTGCTTACGGAGTGACTAACGTTATGAAATTAAAATCTAAAATGGGAATGGGTCTAAAAAGCAGATCTAAAAGAAGACCTAAGTAAAAATCGAGAAAAACAAGTTAAAAAAATGACCACCCTAAACCAAATAATCAGAGCATCTGCTAAACTAAGTGCTCCTGATAAATCACCAAAAAGTATTATCAACGAATAACTCAAAGCTGCTAGAAAAGCTGTCAAGCAAGCCGGTGGAAAAAGTAGAGTCAGAGTTCCTCGAATTTTATCTGATCATAACTCTTTTAGACATCGTAAACTCTCTACTGGTTTCAAACACGTTTCAAATTTTCCGGTTAACATTTTTAGTATAAACTCGTTGCGAGTCGAGTGTAATATAACTACAGGGGCGTACATAAATAACAAAAAAGTTCACACGATTCACGAGTTTTTCCCTGTTGAGGATCCTGGTTTCAAAATCATCGAAATTCCCTCGCATGTAATTTATTTACCGGTGTCCGTCAAGTGTATAGATAACATTCAGTTGCATGTTGTCGATAATGACGGAAAACTAGTTAATTTTCGAGAAGACGAAATAACTATTCGCCTGCTTATAAAATCATCATAATGGGAATCGTGTATAATGGAAAAGGATTTCTAACTACAGAATATAAAAGCACTGCATCATGCGGTTCTCGAATCAGTCGTCGACGAACAACCAAAGCGTTAACACGGCAGAATATCCAGTTTCTCAAAAGTCTAGGACTAAAAATAGTTCTTGGTGGAAAATAACTTGTATATTCTTTTGCTGTTGAAAAAATAGAAGACACTCTAAACATTCAGAGTCCGGTCGCGTTCGACGAAAGTATCTCTCACTACGAGATGCACGCACATCAACCGTATACCGCGACTAATTACAATAACAAGGATGAGATTCATAAAGCGATTCAACATCAAGATTTGTGTCTATTACTATATCGTAGCGTACTTCACATATGCGGTCGTCTTTTTGATCCCGCTATTAATAAAAAACCAGAAAAAACAGAATTCGTTAATAATTGTATCTGTTACTTATTCGATGATATTTGTTTAGAGTTGAACGTAATCGAGATTGATCGATGCAAAAATGTTGGTCTGTCCACTCTCATGAAAAACTAGCTCTCGTTCAATCCTAATCAGAGTTTACTCGCACAAAACGCCGGTTGGTTCGGTCTCATGGAAAAGCCTCAACTTGTAAACGACGATGGTTACTTTGACGTTTTCATTCCTCTCAGCATGATACTTGGCTTTGCCGAAGATTATCGTAAAATTGTAGTCAACATAAGGCTTGAATTAATTCTGATTAGATCCAGAGACGACTTGAACACTATTATTCAAATCAAGACCAACTCGAGCGGCAATGATACTTTTGAAACAGTCAGTATTCAACTGACAAAAATCGAGTGGCTAATGCCTTATGTTTTGTTCTTGGATACCCGCAGAGTAGGCTTGCTCAAATTTCTTGAAAAAGATTTTCCAATCACAATGAGCTTTGAATCAAAAGAATTTTTCGAGTACCCGTTACTTCCCACAACTTCCAACCACGTTTGGAGTGTAAAAACTTCAAATCAACTGGAAAAACCTCGAAATCATTAGCTTACAAACCAATCGAAAATCTCTCAACACGGCAAACGCCGGTCAATTTATACATGCTTTATTTTTATCAAACCAACGAGTTTAATTCCAAGCGCCTCGATCACTCCGAAATCATGAGATCACATGTCCGGTCTTTCATTGTCAGACCCTGATTTTTCAACCCCGATGAAGTCGATTATTGTAGCTGATTTGTGCGACCATTTATTTCTTGATGATGAACGAGTTGGTTCACTAGATGAACCTGTAGTCTGTCGAACACCTTTCGGATGGGTTCTGATGGATCCTGTCGATTTTGAAAACATGAACGTTCGTCGTTCGCACTTAGTCAATGTAATTCAGTCACCAAATAAGTTTTTTTTCGAGAAATATTGAAAAGAAAAACTTAAAAAATTCCTTTCAGTGCTTAAAGCAAATCAAAACTTGTCACGATAACGATTGCTTGTCGTTCGATCTTCAACGCCTTTAGGAGATGGGGAAAATTCCTTCTGAAAAATACTTGACAGAGGAGGAGGAAAACTGCGTTAAAATGTTTCAAGAAACTAGCACTCGTGATGAAACTGGTTGTTACACTGCGTCAAATCGAAGTTCAAAATTAATTATTCGTTACCATCCCAAACAATTGTACAGTTTGTTCTATAAGTTGTGCAATAGAAGAAGAACTGATTCTGCACGACGAAGCAACTTAGAAAATTTGCAAAGATCTCTATTATAAGAAATAATAATTAAAAAACAAAAACAACCTGCCACCTATTTACTAAGTAAGCTGCAATATTCAACATTAGAAAAAAAAAAAAAAAAAAAACTGGAAAAAAATTGATTTTGCTCAATCTAACTATACCAAAAAATCATACTTATGTGAATAAGACACTTGCTATGTTTATTTTATTTTATTTTTTGTAAAATATCATTCAATGTAACTTAACATCACCTCGTACTAAATTAAATTAATTTATTTTGCATTGTTACGCTTAATAAAATAGGAATATATTTATTAGCAGCGCATAAAACTATTTTGGCGTTGCAATGTATCATTTTCCAAAAGTTCCATTAATTTGGTTTTCTTTGCAGTGCAGCGTTTGTCATCCACTACACCAGCAAGGACAACCCTTGCACTATTTGGCTTGAATGACATTAATAGTCATGCACTGCCCCGCACAGTTTGCCAGGTTTGGGCATGTTCTGCATGGCATTTCATCATTTTTTCATATTATAAACTAAACATCGCGATGAAAGTTCACTGGTTCAGGAAGAACCGTAATAATGCACAGTATTACGAATTGGGGTGCACTGTTTTGGACTATTTCATCATTTACCGCACTGCAATGCACAGTATTCAGATTAAGGTGTACTATAGCACAAATTTGTCGTGTGCTTTGGTGTTTTGATTCGCTGTATACTGCGTGGCAAAGCAATGCATTGAGCTGATTAGCCGTGCACTGCACCGCAATGATCTGCACTGCACTAATTCGCTATGCACTGCACCGCAATGCAATGCACTGAACTGATGAACCGTGCAGTGCACCGCGATGGAATGAACTGAACTGACTAGCCATGCACTGCACTGTACTAATTCACCGTGCACTGTACCGCAATGCACTGCACTGCACTTATTCGCCGTGCACTGTATCACAATGCACTACACTAATTCGCCGTGCACTGTACCGCAATGCACTGCACTGATTCGCCGTGCACTGCACCGTAATGCACTTGTTTGTCGTGCAATGCACTGCACTGCACTGATTCGCCGTGCACTGCACCGCAATGCAGTGCACTCCACTGATTCGCCGTGTACTGCACCGCAATGCACTGCGCTGCACTGATTCGCCGTGCAATGCACCGCAATGTACTGGTTTGACATGCGCTACACCAAGACGCATAGGAATGGGATGTTTCAAAATATTTCAGCTTAACTTAAATGAATTTTATGGAATGTATGCACACATGATACATGCTTTTCTGATAAGTAAAATTGAAATTATCAATCATTCGGAATTCAATTATTAATTTTTTTAGCATTTTAATTTTTAAAAAAACGTTTTAAATTCTAGATATCTTGCTTTTTTTTATTCAAATCTCCTACGTCGTCTTTGGCTCGAGAAAAATGATCGATTGGTTATTCCAAGTTTATTGAACTCGGCGCCCAGGGTTTGTGGGGTTTCAGGCTTGAGGGGTAACTGACCGATTTTTTATCGAATTTGCGCGCCCAGAGTTTCGGAGGCTTAGAGCTCGGGGAATGTCCGATCAATCATTTATCAAACACGGCACCCAGGGCTTTGGGGGCTTAGAGCTTGGGGGATAGCTGATAAGTTTTTATGTTGAACTTGACGCCCAGGGTATTTAGAGGTTTACAGCTTGGGGGATAGCTGATCAGTTTTTTTATTGAACTCGGGTGCCCAGGGTATTTGGGGGTTTACAGCTTCGGGGACAGCTGATCAGTTTATTTAAGTAACTCGGCGCCCAGGGTTTGGGGGGTTTCAGGCTTGAGAGATAACTGATCAATGGTTGGTTGAACGCGCCTGGGTCTGGATTTCTAGACCCGGAATTTCCCCCCACTATGAGGGAAATAACGCCCCTGAAGAGACCTGTTGAGAAGGTGTCCAGGTCAAGAACGTCATCTAAAATTTGGTAAAGAATGCCTAACATCATTTTTTTTTAATTTGACCCAATTTCTCGAAGATTATCCCCAGGTATCCCTGTCATCGGCGACCTGGTTGTCCGGGTCAAAAACTGAACAAAAATTTGTATTGTCATCTAATCCTGAGGTCCTTACGAAATTTTAGACCTCTAGGTCAGATTTGAACCAAAAATGAACGACGAGAGTTAAGGAAAAGTTTGTAAAATTAAATAATAATAAATAATTAAATAAAATTGTTTGTGATTATTGATACAGGTACTTAATGAATGTTTTGAAAAAAAGAATAACCAGAGTCTGATTTTTTTTCTATTTTTGTGCAAAGCTGCATTCAAATCTGTGAGCTATAAATTAAGTAATTGCAAGATTATTAAATTTTTCATAAGAGCCAAGGTCAAGTTGTAAAAATTTAAAATGTTTCTAACTTTTTTCACAAGCTCCTCCTCACTTCAAAAATAGTTAATATTAAAATTTGTAAAGTTTTGGAACGTTTAAATATTGGTATTAATATATATATATATGTATATATATATATTTCTCGAGCCAAGGACGTCGTAGGAGATTTTAATAAACAATAGCAAGATATCTAGAATGTAAACGTTTTGTCGAAAACGTTTACATTCGGGATCAACCAGGTCGCCGATGACAGGGATACCTGGGGATAATCTTCGAGAAATTGGGTCAAATTAAAAAAAAATGATGTTAGGCATTCTTTACCAAATTTTAGATGACGTTCTTGACCTGGACACCTTCTCAACAGGTCTCTTCAGGGGCGTTATTTCCCTCATAGTGGGGGGAAATTCCGGGTCTAGAAATCCAGACCCAGGCGCGTTCAACCAACCATTGATCAGTTATCTCTCAAGCCTGAAACCCCCCAAACCCTGGGCGCCGAGTTACTTAAATAAACTGATCAGCTGTCCCCGAAGCTGTAAACCCCCAAATACCCTGGGCACCCGAGTTCAATAAAAAAACTGATCAGCTATCCCCCAAGCTGTAAACCTCTAAATACCCTGGGCGTCAAGTTCAACATAAAAACTTATCAGCTATCCCCCAAGCTCTAAGCCCCCAAAGCCCTGGGTGCCGTGTTTGATAAATGATTGATCGGACATTCCCCGAGCTCTAAGCCTCCGAAACTCTGGGCGCGCAAATTCGATAAAAAATCGGTCAGTTACCCCTCAAGCCTGAAACCCCACAAACCCTGGGCGCCGAGTTCAATAAACTTGGAATAACCAATCGATCATTTTTCTCGAGCCAAAGACGACGTAGGAGATTTGAATAAAAAAAAGCAAGATATCTAGAATTTAAAACGTTTTTTTAAAAATTAAAATGCTAAAAAAATTAATAATTGAATTCCGAATGATTGATAATTTCAATTTTACTTATCAGAAAAGCATGTATCATGTGTGCATACATTCCATAAAATTCATTTAAGTTAAGCTGAAATATTTTGAAACATCCCATTCCTATGCGTCTTGGTGTAGCGCATGTCAAACCAGTACATTGCGGTGCATTGCACGGCGAATCAGTGCAGCGCAGTGCATTGCGGTGCAGTACACGGCGAATCAGTGGAGTGCACTGCATTGCGGTGCAGTGCACGGCGAATCAGTG
Organism: Encarsia formosa; assembly: GCA_038277355.1. Classification (NCBI taxonomy): domain Eukaryota; kingdom Metazoa; phylum Arthropoda; class Insecta; order Hymenoptera; family Aphelinidae; genus Encarsia; species Encarsia formosa. The sequence goes on along the minus strand of CM076185.1, from coordinate 29,879,094 downwards.
CAGTGCAGTGCATTGCACGACAAACAAGTGCATTACGGTGCAGTGCACGGCGAATCAGTGCAGTGCATTGCGGTACAGTGCACGGCGAATTAGTGTAGTGCATTGTGATACAGTGCACGGCGAATAAGTGCAGTGCAGTGCATTGCGGTACAGTGCACGGTGAATTAGTACAGTGCAGTGCATGGCTAGTCAGTTCAGTTCATTCCATCGCGGTGCACTGCACGGTTCATCAGTTCAGTGCATTGCATTGCGGTGCAGTGCATAGCGAATTAGTGCAGTGCAGATCATTGCGGTGCAGTGCACGGCTAATCAGCTCAATGCATTGCTTTGCCGCGCAGTATACAGCGAATCAAAACACCAAAGCACACGACAAATTTGTGCTATAGTACACCTTAATCTGAATACTGTGCATTGCAGTGCGGTAAATGATGAAATAGTCCAAAACAGTGCACCCCAATTCGTAATACTGTGCATTATTACGGTTCTTCCTGAACCAGTGAACTTTCATCGCGATGTTTAGTTTATTATATGAAAAAATGATGAAATGCCATGCAGAACATGCCCAAACCTGGCAAACTGTGCGGGGCAGTGCATGACTATTAATGTCATTCAAGCCAAATAGTGCAAGGGTTGTCCTTGCTGGTGTAGTGGATGACAAACGCTGCACTGCAAAGAAAACCAAATTAATGGAACTTTTGGAAAATGATACATTGCAACGCCAAAATAGTTTTATGCGCTGCTAATAAATATATTCCTATTTTATTAAGCGTAACAATGCAAAATAAATTAATTTAATTTAGTACGAGGTGATGTTAAGTTACATTGAATGATATTTTACAAAAAATAAAATAAAATAAACATAGCAAGTGTCTTATTCACATAAGTATGATTTTTTGGTATAGTTAGATTGAGCAAAATCAATTTTTTTCCAGTTTTTTTTTTTTTTTTTTTTCTAATGTTGAATATTGCAGCTTACTTAGTAAATAGGTGGCAGGTTGTTTTTGTTTTTTAATTATTATTTCTTATAATAGAGATCTTTGCAAATTTTCTAAGTTGCTTCGTCGTGCAGAATCAGTTCTTCTTCTATTGCACAACTTATAGAACAAACTGTACAATTGTTTGGGATGGTAACGAATAATTAATTTTGAACTTCGATTTGACGCAGTGTAACAACCAGTTTCATCACGAGTGCTAGTTTCTTGAAACATTTTAACGCAGTTTTCCTCCTCCTCTGTCAAGTATTTTTCAGAAGGAATTTTCCCCATCTCCTAAAGGCGTTGAAGATCGAACGACAAGCAATCGTTATCGTGACAAGTTTTGATTTGCTTTAAGCACTGAAAGGAATTTTTTAAGTTTTTCTTTTCAATATTTCTCGAAAAAAAACTTATTTGGTGACTGAATTACATTGACTAAGTGCGAACGACGAACGTTCATGTTTTCAAAATCGACAGGATCCATCAGAACCCATCCGAAAGGTGTTCGACAGACTACAGGTTCATCTAGTGAACCAACTCGTTCATCATCAAGAAATAAATGGTCGCACAAATCAGCTACAATAATCGACTTCATCGGGGTTGAAAAATCAGGGTCTGACAATGAAAGACCGGACATGTGATCTCATGATTTCGGAGTGATCGAGGCGCTTGGAATTAAACTCGTTGGTTTGATAAAAATAAAGCATGTATAAATTGACCGGCGTTTGCCGTGTTGAGAGATTTTCGATTGGTTTGTAAGCTAATGATTTCGAGGTTTTTCCAGTTGATTTGAAGTTTTTACACTCCAAACGTGGTTGGAAGTTGTGGGAAGTAACGGGTACTCGAAAAATTCTTTTGATTCAAAGCTCATTGTGATTGGAAAATCTTTTTCAAGAAATTTGAGCAAGCCTACTCTGCGGGTATCCAAGAACAAAACATAAGGCATTAGCCACTCGATTTTTGTCAGTTGAATACTGACTGTTTCAAAAGTATCATTGCCGCTCGAGTTGGTCTTGATTTGAATAATAGTGTTCAAGTCGTCTCTGGATCTAATCAGAATTAATTCAAGCCTTATGTTGACTACAATTTTACGATAATCTTCGGCAAAGCCAAGTATCATGCTGAGAGGAATGAAAACGTCAAAGTAACCATCGTCGTTTACAAGTTGAGGCTTTTCCATGAGACCGAACCAACCGGCGTTTTGTGCGAGTAAACTCTGATTAGGATTGAACGAGAGCTAGTTTTTCATGAGAGTGGACAGACCAACATTTTTGCATCGATCAATCTCGATTACGTTCAACTCTAAACAAATATCATCGAATAAGTAACAGATACAATTATTAACGAATTCTGTTTTTTCTGGTTTTTTATTAATAGCGGGATCAAAAAGACGACCGCATATGTGAAGTACGCTACGATATAGTAATAGACACAAATCTTGATGTTGAATCGCTTTATGAATCTCATCCTTGTTATTGTAATTAGTCGCGGTATACGGTTGATGTGCGTGCATCTCGTAGTGAGAGATACTTTCGTCGAACGCGACCGGACTCTGAATGTTTAGAGTGTCTTCTATTTTTTCAACAGCAAAAGAATATACAAGTTATTTTCCACCAAGAACTATTTTTAGTCCTAGACTTTTGAGAAACTGGATATTCTGCCGTGTTAACGCTTTGGTTGTTCGTCGACGACTGATTCGAGAACCGCATGATGCAGTGCTTTTATATTCTGTAGTTAGAAATCCTTTTCCATTATACACGATTCCCATTATGATGATTTTATAAGCAGGCGAATAGTTATTTCGTCTTCTCGAAAATTAACTAGTTTTCCGTCATTATCGACAACATGCAACTGAATGTCGAAAAGATCATCAACAACCAGTTATTAAAATCTATAAGTTCATCATAAAAAAATGAACTCGATATCTCGAAGATGATTCCCAGGTATCCCATCATCGGCGACCTCGTTGTCCGGGTCAAAAACTGAACAAAAATTTGTATTGTCATCTAATCCTGAGGTCCTTACGAAATTTTAGACCTCTAGGTCAGATTTGAACCAAAAATGAACGACGAGAGTTAAGGAAAAGTTTGTAAAATTAAATAATAATAAATAATTAAATAAAATTGTTTGTGATTATTGATACAGGTACTTAATGAATGTTTTGAAAAAAAGAATAACCAGAGTCTGATTTTTTTTCTATTTTTGTGCAAAGCTGCATTCAAATCTGTGAGCTATAAATTAAGTAATTGCAAGATTATTAAATTTTTCATAAGAGCCAAGGTCAAGTTGTAAAAATTTAAAATGTTTCTAACTTTTTTCACAAGCTCCTCCTCACTTCAAAAATAGTTAATATTAAAATTTGTAAAGTTTTGGAACGTTTAAATATTGGTATTAATATATATATATATGTATATATATATATATTTCTCGAGCCAAGGACGTCGTAGGAGATTTTAATAAACAATAGCAAGATATCTAGAATGTAAACGTTTTTTGAAAAATTAAAATACTAAAAAAATTAATAATGGAATTCCGAACGATTGAAAATTTCAATTTTTCTTATCTGAGAAGCATATATCATGTGTGCACACATTCCATAAAATTCATTTAAGTTAGGCTGAAAAATTTTGAAATATCCCATTCCTATGCGTCTTGGTGCAGCGCACGTCAAACCAGTACATTGCGGTGCATTGCACGGCGAATCAGTGCAGTGCAGTGCATCGCGGTGCAGTGCACGGTGAATCAGTGCAGGGCAGTGCATTGCGGTGCAGTGCACGGCGAATCAGTACAGTGCAGTGCATTGCGGTGCAATGCATGGCGAATCAGTACAGTGCAGTGCACGATGAACCAGTGCATTACAGTGCAGTGCACGGTGAATCAGTGCAGTGCATTGCGGTACAGTGCATGGCAAATGAGTGTAGTTCATTGCGATACAGTGCACGGCGAATTAGTGCAGTGCAGTGCACGGCTAGTCAGTTCAGTTCATTTCTTTGCGGTGCACTGCACGGTTCATCAGTTCAGTGCATTGCATTGCGGTGCAGTGCATAGCAAATTAGTGCAGTGCAGATCATTGCGGTGCAGTGCACGACTAATCAGCTCAATGCATTGCATTGCCGCGCAGCACACAGCGAATCAAAACACCAAAGCACACGACAAATTTGTGCTATATAGTACACCTTAATCTGAATACTGTGCATTGCAGTGCGGTAAATGATGAAATAGTCCAAAACAGTGCACCCCAATTCGTAATACTGTGCATTATTACGGTTCTTCCTGAACCAGTGAACTTTCATCGCGATGTTTAGTTTATTATATGAAAAAATGATGAAATGCCATGCAGAACATGCCCAAACCTGGCAAACAGTGCGGGGCAGTGCATGACTATTAATGTCATTCAAGCAAAATAGTGCAAGGGTTGTCCTTGCTGGTGTAGTGGATGACAAACGCTGGACTGCAAAGAAAATAAAATTAATGGAACTTTTGGAAAATGATACATTGCAACGCCAAAACAGTTTTATGCGCTGCTAATAAATATATTCCTATTTTATAAAGCGTAACAATGCAAAATAAATTAATTTAATTTAGTACGAGGTGATGTTAAGTTACATTGAATGATATTTTACAAAAAATAAAATAAAATAAACATAGCAAGTGTCTTATTCACATAAGTATGATTTTTTGGTATAGTTAGATTGAGCGAAATCAATTTTTTTCCAGTTTTTTTTTTTTTTTTTTCTAATGTTGAATATTGCAGCTTACTTAGTAAATAGGTGGCAGGTTGTTTTTGTTTTTTAATTATTATTTCTTATAATAGAAATCTTTGCAAATTTTCTAAGTAGCTTTGTCGTATAGAAATAGTTCTTCTTCTATTGCACAACTTATAGAACAAACTGTACAATTGTTTGGGATGGTAACGAATAATTAATTTTGAACTTCGATATGTGATCGCAGAAAAATGCATAGTTTAATAAGTGCCTTCACAGCGGAGAGTATTAGCTATGTCACTATGGAAATGTAAAAAATTTCTAGAAAAAACAAAAAGTAATAACTACGAAGTCACTTGGCAAATAACATTTCCATCTAACTAGGTAGTCACATGGATAAAAATTTATTTAACTCTATGGTAGATCTACTAGTATGTAGTAGTTTTTTGCAATTTTTTGGATAGTAGTTTCGAAACTAAGGTAATAAGAGTGACGTTTCCCGATTGAATATTAAAAATGACGTCATTCAAGTGGTAGAAACAAGAGTAGGTTCAGGGTTAAAAACAAATGTAAAAACGAGGGTAGGTACGTGAGTGGAAACGTAGGTAGGAACTGTACTAGGTAGAATATCTGGTAGAAGCGGGTGTATGAGCAAATATAAGAACAAAAGTAGAAATCCAGGTAGAGTCAGATGTAGAAACGAGCATTGCTTCAGGGTTAGAAATCTGAGTAGAAAAATAGTAGTAACAAGGGTAGAAACTAGACTAGGTGTGGAAGCAAAATAGATGAAGTAATGAGAGTAGGTACATGGGTGGAAATCTAGGTAGACAAAGGGTTAGGTACAAGGATAGGAACGAGCCTAGTGAAAGGGGTGAACATGAGAGTAGGCACAAGCAGAGGAACAAAGGTAGGCACTGGGGTTGAGATAATAGTAGGTACAAAGGTACTATAGTAAGTTCAAAAGTAAGTAAAGGAATGGGAACGAGATGAGATACAAGAGTAAGCACCAGGATAGAAATGAGGGTAGGAAAAGAAGTAGCCCAGGGGTAGGTGTGAGGACAGGCATCATATGAGATACGAGGGTGGGCATAAGGACAGGCAAGATATAAAATACGAGGGTGAGCACAAAGATAGGAACAACGATAGCACAAGGATAGAAATAAGAGTAGGCACGAGGGAAGACACAGGAATAGGTACAAGGGTAGAAACAGAGGTAGGCACAGGAAAAGCTACGAAAATAGGTACAAGGGTGGGCACAGGGATAGGAACAGGCATAGAAACATGGGTAGGCACGAGGGTAGTTACAAGGGTAGGCACGAGGGTAGAAACAGGGGTAGGTACGAGGGTAGAAACAGGAGTAGGTACAAGAGTTGGGACGAGGGTAGAAACAGGGGTAGGTACGAGAGTAGGCGCGAGGGTAGAAACAGGGGTAGGTACGAGGGTAGGCACGAGGGTAGAAACAGGGGTAGACACGAGGGTAGGTACGAGGGCAGGTAGGTGGGTTTTTTTATGTTTTATGAGCTAACGTTTCAAGGCATAACATATTTTATTTGAATAGTTAAAATCAAAATTTCGAAAAACAAGAGTTAAATTTATTAAAATTGAGGGGTCGTTCAAAGTGAAATAAAATAATTTCTTTCATTAATGTTAAAATTAGTGGCTTAAAGAACATTTATTAATTTATATTTGTTACAGAATAATATAATTATAGAAACCGACATTCTGACGTCTCGATAGCGGTCTACCGAGTGGCGTACACGTTACAACTTAACGCCTGTATAAATACTCTTTCTTAAAGTACGACTAAGCATTTACACTCATATACATAGTTCAATGCTCGGAGGAATTTCTCCTGTCAGCATTTCATCATTCAATCGTACAAGCATAAATTTGCTCTTATTTCAACACACCTCCTCAAATTTATGATTTACAAATTTTTCTTTCCAATTATTCGTAATTCGTTCCGGAATTTTTCAAACTTATTGCGTCCGAGCGCTTTACTTAATACGTCAGCGATATTATTTTCTGACTCTACTTTTACAATTTTAATCACACCTTTCTCATAACATTCATTTACAAAGTGATAATGTATTTCTATGTATTTTGAATTTTTAGTTAAATTACCAAATTTTGCAATAGCTATCGCTCCAGAATTATCTTCATACACATTAATCGGTTTTTCGAACACAACACTAAAATCTTTCAATAGATTTTTCACCACTTTTATTTCACTCACTGCTTCTGATAAAGCCACATATTCAGCTACTGTCGAAGATTTAGTTACACTTCCTTGTTTTCTTGATTTCCAATAAATCAAATTTCCAAACAATCTTACAATATAATCAGTAGTAGATTTTCTATCTACCTTATCACCAGCCCAGTCAGCATCAACAAAGCAGTCTAACACGTCAGCATTTAAATTTCTTTCATACGTTAATTTAAGATTTCTTGTCAAATATAAGTACTTCAAAATTCTCAACGCGTATTTACAATGAGTTTCATCATAGCTATTTTGAAATCTACTCAAATAATTCACGGCATAACTTATATCAATTCTCGTACTCGTGCTAATAAATAATAATGCACCGATCAAGTTTCTATATTTTACGTTATTTGATGCTGGCTGTGCAGGTTCTACACTTAAATTTTGTTCCATAGGTGTATTATACAATTTCGCATTTACAATATTATATTTTCTGGCCAATGACTCTATATAGTCACTTTGGTCCAGTGTCATATTACATTTTTCATAATCATAATTAATGTTTATTCCCAAATAAGTGCTCACTTCACCCAAATCTTTCATAGAAAATTTATTTGATAATTTATTTTTAATTTGTTCAATCCTTCCCTTATTTTTTCCACAAATTAATAAGTCATCAACAAATAATATTAAATTAATTTTTTCATTCTTTTCACACTTTACATATAAACAATAGTCACTCTCGCTTCATTGAAATCCTAGTTCCTTCATAAAATCATCAAAACATTCATACCAAGCTCTCGGGCTCTCTCTCAACCCGTATAATGCTTTAATTAATTTGTAAACTCTATTTGAACCGTCTTGATAACCCATTGGTTGTTTTACAAATACTTCTGACTTTACGAAACCATTTAAAAAAGCTGTTTCTACATCCATCTGGATAATCAATAAATTATTTTGGCAACAAAAGGATAATAATAATTTCAATGTTTGAATTCTAGCTACTAGTGAATACAAATCTTCCCGTACTTCAGTTTGTTGGAAGCCTCTAACTACAAGTCTAGCTTTTTTTCGGTTATCAGATTTTTTTGTGAATACCCATTTTAAATCTAGAATCTTCTTATCTCTAGGTCTATCTACTAATTTCCACGTTTTATTTTTCATCAAACTATTCATTTCCCTATCCATAGCTTCTTTCCATAAATCATTTTCCTCGCACTCTACTGCCTCCTCATAGGTAGAAGGGCTATCTGCGCTAACTACATTTACATAAACGTAATTTGAATCTCTATTTATCCCATACCAATCTGGTTTTTTTCTTGCTCTTTGCGGCCTATCTAAACGATTTTCATTTAACTCAACATTATCATGGTTACTCTCTTCTTCAGCAGAATCTACCTTTTCCCTACCCTCGTTGGATTCAGAGTTTTGAATTTCATGACTTAAAGTTTCATCATCCTCGTAATCACTGTTATCATTGCCTCTAAAACCAATCAAATTTTCATCATTTTCAACTATATCAACATGTCTGGCTCTAACTATTTTACCGTTTAACAAAACTCTGTATCCAACGTGGTCGTAACCAAGTAAGATCCCTAAATCGGCCTTTCTATACCATTTGGTATTTCTTTTATTTTCGGGAACTCTCACAAAAACTTTACTCCCATATAAACGTAAATTTTTCAAATTAGGTTTCTTCCCGAGGAAAATTTCATAAGATGTCTTATTTTCAATCGTATTTGCAATAGTTCTATTTTTTAAATAAGCTGCGGTTTTAACTACCTCCGGCCAGTATCTACGATTCACGTTTGCTTCAAAAAATAAACATCTCGCGGAATCCATAATCGTCCTATTATATCTTTCCGCCGTCCCATTTAATTCATGCACGTTAGGAGGACACGGTTCAAGTAAAATCCCTTTTTCTTTCATTAAATTGTAAATATCGCGATTTAAATATTCTCTTCCATTATCAAATCTTAACTTTTTAATTCTTTTCCCGGTAAGATTTTCAACTTTATTAATATAATCCACGAAACAATTAAAAACATCCGACTTTAATTTTATTGTGTAAATCAATGCACATTTACTATAATCATCAATGAAAGTTAAAAAATATTTTGAATCATCATAACCCGTTGTATTATGCGGCCCATTTAGATCTGTATGTACCAACTCTAAAATCTCGGTGGCTCTACTTCTATTATTTTCGAAAGATAAATTATGCATTTTATTCTGTATGCACGTCCCACACTTCAAATTTACTGACTCTAATTTTTCTGGTAACCCATCGACCAATTTATTCTTACACATTTCCTCCAAATATTTAAAATTTACGTGACCGAAAATTCTATGAAACCTTTCTTTCTGTGTCATGTTTTTGTTAATTTTCTCCGACGAATAACACACTCTCACATCAAAATAACTACTTATTTTATACAACCCATTTTCTTTGCAAGCTACTGCAATTAAAGTATTATTACTATTATATATTTTCGACGTATTTCCGACAGACATTATTTTATTTTCATTCGTAATTTTCGCAAAACTCAACAAATTTTTATCCATCTCAGCTACATAAAATACATTGGATATTTTTGTTTTATGCTTAATCCCGTTCACTTCAAAATAAGTTAAAATTTTACCAACTTTCGTGCCTTTCAAAACTCTACCGTCACCAACCTTGACATTAATTGGCTTTTTCAAAACTATAGATTCACAAAAATAGGATTCATCATTAATAATGTGTTCTGAGCAACCACTATCTAATATCCAATCTATTTTATTTGTATCACAATTATATATACCAACAACATGATTATCGAATTTATCACCGTCAGTTAAAAGCGAAAAAAAAAGAGTTTTTCACCTGATCATCCATGTTGTCGTTTTCAGTGTTACTATACCTTGCGTTGTGCTGAGTCGCTCCATCGTTGCGGGGCTGCCAGTTCCTGCCTCCGCGATTTGAGTGTTGTCGACTACCTCTGCCACCGCGACCTTGAAACTGCTGAGATTGCGGCCGTTGTTGCTGTTTCTGCAGTGGTGCTTCTTGTGCAGCTCCTTGCCAAAATGTATTGTTGGTTTTGGTCCACTTGTTTCTACAATTTTTCTTCAAGTGTCCGGGCTTACCACACCCATAGCATGTGAATTTATTTGAACTTTCTGCTTGAAATGCACTACACTTTTTCTTGTTTGATTCACTCAAGTTTCGGGTTTCCCACATGCTTATTTTATTTTTTAAGAACTCACAATTTCTATCCTCTGTTGATAGAGCATCTACCAGATCTCCAATGTAGCTTAAGGATTCTGGCAAAGTTCTCAGCATGTAATTTAATTTTTCTGCCTCGGTGACTTTTCCTCCAGCATTTTTTAAGTCATTTATAGTCTTCTCAAAATCACAGAAAAATGTACTTGAATTATCATAATTTTTTAATTTCATCTGATCGAGTTTGTTTCTTACACAGATTTGCATTGCTGTAGATTCTTTTAGATACATTTTGTCAAACTTCTGCATTATTTTCCGAGCAGATTTTCTCTCTTCTTCGCTCAAAAATTCTAATTGATCGTTACTTATACTGCAATAAATGTAGTTTATTGCTTTCTCGTTCATGTCGGACCAATTTTCTTGTGAATCTGATGTCAAAGCCTCTCGAACTGCTGGTTCTGCACACTTTTTTGTTTTCAAGTATTGGAGTATCCTTATTTTCCAAATGCTATAATTCCTTCCATCAAAGATATGGAGTCTTGCGTCTTCGTTTTGCGACATAGTTAGCTCTTTAATTAGTTTATCTTTATGTTCCAAATTAGCACGATGACGGTTTGGAATTTCTTCAATTTGAATTTTTCCTACTTTTCTTAAATCACTTTCATGTACGTCAGCATACACTGCTTCTATTTGATATTTTTGCAGAATATCTATTATTTCACCCCTTGACTTTGTCGCTACAGTATTTTCTTCCTTTGTGCCTTTACAAAGTCTTTTTAGTTCATCTGTATTAAAATATTGCAAGATTTTTCTAGGTGGCAATTTACTTAAAGTTTTTATGTAATCTTCCTTTGGCACTAAATTTATACCTGCCAAGCTTAATTCATTCAAGCACTGATTTTCTTTTTCTAATAGGCTCATTTAAAATTCTTTCCAAACCTCTTCACGTTCGAAGTAACGTGGTATCTCAGTTTCACTTGAGAACACTTTAAAATAGTCACTTTTCCGTTTTCAAAAACTACGCGCTCTTGCTACCATGTTAAAATTAGTGGCTTAAAGAACATTTATTAATTTATATTTGTTACAGAATAATATAATTGTAGAAACCGCCATTCTGACGTCTCGATAGCGGTCTACCGAGTGGCGTACACGTTACAACTTAACGCCTGTATAAATACTCTTTCTTAAAGTACGACTAAGCATTTACACTCATATACATAGTTCAATGCTCGGAGGAATTTCTCCTGTCAGCATTTCATCATTCAATCGTACAAGCATAAATTTGCTCTTATTTCAACAATTAACTATTTGATAACTATGAAAGATTATTAAGTGTAATTTTTAAAAATATTATTTGACCCTTAAGTAGACAATTTAATAAAAACATTTCGTTGGTGTAAACATAATCAATAGTATATTTTTTTCATAAAAAATTATCTCATTTACATACAGTAAGATGATTATTACTTGAAAGGTATTAAAAACATTAAATTGGATGGCTATCTATTTTTTTTAACTTAAACAAAAATTAAATTACTAGATCACATCAAAATTTTACTAATCTAAATTTTAATTTACAATATGAAATAATGAGTTGCTACACCATGTGTTTTTTTTTTTTTTTTTTTCTAAATCATAGTTAACTTCTGCTAGTAACACACTGTCAGGAAAGATGTAAAAAAATCAATAACCTTGAGCAATTGATACATTGATTACTCGTACACATTCTTCGGGCCCTCAATATGTGTAAAACCGTTTACTACTGGAAATCATCTGTACATAAATATTTATTAACTTGAATCAAGTACTCCAGACACTGGACTTAATTGAAAATCATAAAATAAGCTTTAATTAAACTTTTTCAGCCTTTCTCGCCCATTTTACCATAAAAACTAAAAGCACTTGTTGACACAAGCCGTAGTATTGATAAAAATAAATTGAAAATTTTTTTCTGCATTCACACATTTAAAGTCATATATTCCATATGGACAAGTATACACTATTCAACTTGTAAACAAGGTTTGAAAAGTAAAAAAAAAATTTCACACTCACTTAGTAAATTTTTTTATTGATTTTTGAATGGAGATTTTCTTACTTTTAAAAAATTAAAATAAAATCCAATGTACAAAGCTTGAAAATTAAATTAATAGATCACATCAACATTATACTAATCTAAATTTACAATAATGAGTGGCTACACCAAGTGCATTTTTTTTCTATAACGATTTCTTAAATGTAAATTGACTTAAACAGATGATATTTTATAATTTTAGCAAGCTAAACTGCAGCGCAGTTACTGCTATTGCTTAAAGTCTGCAAATTAATCAGCAAACGAAAACCTGTAATTTATCGATTTGAAAACAATCTATTCTCGAATTATGAAATTGCTTTCTCGAATATATTTGAAATCATTTTTGTGAAATAAATTTATGAATACATAAATGATTTTCTGACGAAGAATTACAAAAAAAAAAAAAACTACTCCTTTGAATAGATTTTATGATAAAAAAAATATATATTTCTGTGGTGGAATAACATTATTCAAATAGCAAAATCATTCAAAAAAAATGGAGTTCTAATTTTATTTTATTTTATTTTTTTTTTATTTTAGTGGGATTTTTTTTTTTAATTCGGTTGTTATCAAATCATACAATTTTGAAATTTTATTCATACCAAAAATGACAGTTTATAATTCATGCATTTGTTTAATTTTTAAATACATATTTAAAATAAACAAGCTTGATCAGTTTTGGTTCATGATAAAACTTGTATTTATGAAAGTATTAAAATCGCCTGAACAATGGAAAAGGTAATACTATTACACGTGACATCTTTTATCTTTTTCAACATTAAATTTAATACAACCAACCATGTAAATTTTTTAACAATGATTTAACAATTTAAAAATATCTGAAAAAAACTACACTTTTTTTTTCAATTAAAATCTTAACACGAAAATAGCTTAGATTATTGCGTGCAAGCACATGACTGTTAATCAATAACACATGAATTAATTAATAAAAAAGCTATATGATTTTATTTATTTTGTTTCATTTTCAACTTTTCTGATCGAAAATTAAAACAAGGCGTAAAGAATTCAGCGAAAAAATTCATATTGTTTAAAAAACAATGATAAAGTTGTTTCCGAATTAATAATTATACTTGTTAATTTAAAACACACACACGCACGCACACATACACACACACACACACACCTGTACCTATCCTCGTATTACGGACGAACATCGAATCATTTCCCCTTTCAAAATTACCACTCGGAAAAATGTCTGTCTTCCTACAGGTTAGAAAGGTAGGTCAGCCATTTTTTTTAACACTAATTCAAAAAGAGGAAACGATTCGATGTCCGTTTGGTGTACCTACCCCTGTTTCTACCCTCGTGCCTACCCTCGTACCTACCCTCGTGCCTACCCTTGTACCTACCCTCGTACCTACCATTGTTTCTACCCTCGTGCCTGCCCTCGTGCCTACCCTCGTACCTACCCCTGTTTCTTCCCCTGTTTCTGCCTTCGTGCCTACCCTTGTACCTACCCTCGTACCTACCCTCGTACCTACCCTCGTGCCTACCCTCGTACCTACCCCTGTTTCTACCCTCGTGCCTACCTTTGTACCTACCCCTGTTTCTACCCTCGTGCCTACCCTCGTACCTACCCTCGTACCTGTCCCTGTTTCTACCCTCGTACCTACCCCTGTTTCTACCCTCGTGCCTACCCTTGTACCTACCCCTGTTTCTACCCTCGTGCCTACCCTTGTACCTACCCCTGTTTCCACCCTCATGCCTACCCTCGTACCTACCCCTGTTTCTACTCTCGCACCTACCCTCGTACCTACCCTCGTGCCTATCCCTGCTTCTACCCTTGTACCTACCCCTGTTTCCACCCTCATGCCTACCCTCGTACCTACCCCTGTTTCTACCCTCGCGCCTACCCTCGTACCTACCCTCGTGCCTATCCCTGCTTCTACCCTTGTACCTACTCCTGTTTCTACCCTTGTACCTACCCCTGTTTCATCTTTGTGCTCACCCTCGTATTTTATATCTTGCCTGTCCTTATGCCCACCCTCGTTTCTCACATGATGCCTGTCCTCACACCTACCCCTGGGCTACTTCTTTTCCTTACCTCATTTCTATCCTTGTGCTTACTCTTGTGTCTCATCTCGTTCCCATTCCTTTACTTACTTTTGAACTTACTATAGTACCTTTGTACCCTCTATTATCTCAACCCCAGTGCCTACCTTTGTTCCTCTGCTTGTGCCTACTCTCATGTTCACCCCTTTCACTAGGCTTGTTCCTATCCTTGTACCTAACCCTTTGTCTACCTAGATTTCCACCCATGTACCTACTCTCATTACTACACCTATTTTGCTTCCCCACCTAGTCTAGTTTCTACCTTTGTTACTACACTTTTTCTACTCAGATTTCTAACCCTGAAGCAATGCTCGTTTCTACATCTGACTCTACCTAGATTTCTACTTTTGTTCTTATATTTGCTCATACACCCGCTTCTACCAGATTTTCTCCCTAGTTTTCTATCCTTGAACCTAACCTCGTTCCTAGTACAGTGCCTACCTACGTTTCCAGTCACGTACCTACCCTCGTTTTTACATTTGTTTTTACCCCTGAACCTACTCTTGTTTCTACCGCTTGAATGACATCATTTTTAATATTTAATCGGGAAACGTCACTCTTGTCACCTTAGTTTCGATACTACTATCCAAATAATTGCAAAAAACTTCTACATACTAGTAGGTCTACCATAGAGTTAAATAAATTTTTATCCGTGTGACTACCTAGTTAGATGAAAATGTTATTTCTATAAAATGCCTAGTTAGTTTGTCAAATTAATTTTTTTTTCCAAGTGACTTCCTAGTTATTATTTTTTGTTTTTTCTAGAAATTTTTTACATTTTCATAGTTACATAGCTAATACCCTCCACTATGAAGGCACCTAATAAAAATAATTTTAGGAATTTTTTTAATTGCACGACTCTTCATAACGCGTTTGTCTGAAAAAATTCCTGGTAATTTAATTTGGAATAAATATAAATTATATTTTATAAAAGATTTCAAAGATAATGCAGAAGATGGAGGTTTAAATGAAATAAGTAAATTTCTATCTAGCGAAGATTCTAATTTAAGTTATAAATATTTTGGTTTACCTTTTGGTTTAGCTTAGAAAATATTTCTAATATTTCTGAAAATTATGACTGTAAAATAAACTGAAAAGAAGAGTTGTTTGAAAAATTTAATAATTATCAAAAAAATATATTTAATACAATAAAAAAAAGCAAAAATAATATGTACTTTATAGATGGACCAGGTGGTACAGGTAAAACAGTTTTTCCTTTTTGTCGTGTCGGCACCAGCTCCCCTTTTTTATATCAAAATTGTTTTCAGATAATTCTTAAATTATTTACAAATTATTTAGTTATTAGTTAAATAAGATAAATTAATAAGTATAAGTAGGAGAGAGAGAGAGAGAATAAAAAGAAGAAAAACAGAGAGGGAGGGAAAAAGCGAACAGGAGCTGGGAAAAGAAGAGAGGGAGAAGACAAGAGAAACGCGTCAGCACGGGACGCCTGGCTGAGGGAAGGAAAAGCCAGCAGTGGACCCAATCACCGGTCAGTGACATTGACCCAATGAGGCATCAAAGAAACGGGTCCCATAATAGTTTAGGCGGACCGTACTTGCAGGAGAGGGAATTCACACATGAGGAGTATTATAATAAATTAGGCCAAGCCCAAGCCCTCTTGGAAAAGGGGCCAAATCATTGGTTTTTCCCCCAGATTCGGACTTACATGGGAGGGTCCATGATCCCCTCTACGGGGGTGGGTCCTCATATGCCAGGGTATAAGTAGGGCCGCGAACACGGGCCCAGCAGCTTGGTTATTCAGTCGCGATCCAGAACTAGACCCACGCACATCGTTCCGCGAGGAAGATCTCCACGACTTGACTCACGGGAGTTAGAGATTTTCAAATACTTGATATTTTTTAAAATAGATCGAGATCAACCTGAGTGACTATTTATAGTCTCATTTTAAGGGCATTTCTGAGTTTACGAATCAGTGCACCTAATTCGCGAGTTTTCGAGTAAGTGCGAGGGTTAATAAAAAAATTAGAGTTCTAGCAGTGACTATTTGATTTTGAAAGACTTTTAAAGAAACAGCAGCCTTTGTGTCCGACTAGAGAAAAGAGCCTGGAATCTCCTTCAGGACTGTGTAAGAACCACCGAGTCACCACCTCAAGCAGCCCAGCGGGAATCTTCGGCTTTCAACACCGTGTGGGCTCCGCGCTGCGAGACCACGGTAGTGCGAGTGAGAGAGAGGCTTTCGAAATGGCCTGGAATTTCTACGTCGCGGACATCCCATACTCCATCCTTGGAGCCGACGTTCTTAGTCATTTCGATCTCCTCCCAAACTGGCACCCTAGTGCCAAAGTTTCCGTGAGGCTTATACGTAGGAGCTACATTTGGCCAGTCATGTCCCGTGATATTTCTTTCTGGGCCAAGGCGTGCATCCCTTGCCAGCAAGCTAAAGTGACCCGCCACAACCGGTTCTCGCCCCAGAAATTCCCGGTTCCCGACGGCCGTTTCGCTCATGTCTGTATCGACCTTGAAGGTCCCCTTGTCGACAGCCACGGCAACCTGTACGCCCTCGCCATTGTCAACCGGTATTCACGGTGGCCCGAGGCTGTACCTATACCCGACATGGAGGCCCCGACTGTAGCCCGGGCATTCTTCGACACGTGGGTTTTCCGTTACGGAGCCCGAGATCTTGACCTCTGACCAGGGTTCGCAGTTCGAGTCGCAGCTCTTCTCGGCCCTTTTACAGCTGATCGGCTGCGAACGAATTTGCACCACGGCCTATCGACCTCAGCCTAACGGTTTGGTCGAGCGATCCCACCGGGACTTGAAGGCGGCGATAATGTGCTACGGGGACAGCCCAGAATGGGCCCGGTTATTATCGTCCGTTCTTCTTGGCTTGCGTACCCGAGTGCGTTTAGACTTGGACACGAGCCCGGCTGAATTTGTCTTCGGTACCGTCTTGCGCATTCCAGGCGAATTTTGCATTCCTGACGACTACGAGCCCAACCGGAGATTTTTCCTCCAGGAATTCCGTGGCTTTATGAGAGAGGTGAAGCCCGTTCCCTCTGCACGGAAATATAACTACAAGCCGTTCGTCTTCAAGGACATGGCCACTTGCACATGAGGTCTAAGCCTGTCAAACGCTCCCTTGAAAGACCCTACAAGGTCATTCAACGTCTCTCGAACCTCAATTTTCTGATCGACGTGGGCGGCGAGCACGAAATCGTGAATGTCAAACGCCTCATTCCGGCTCACTTTATCCCGGAAGGTTTCGCGGACGAGATTCTCGGCACGGCAATCGATCCTATGCCAGTCAACCCTGTGGCTCATGCGGAGATCGAAAGCCCGCAGCCCATCGAGGACCCTGTCCCGAGCAAACTTCCTTCGGGACCTACCCCGTTTCCGCCTGGTAGTCCCGCTCTTTCCGTTAGTCGCGCTCCAGTTTGCGATCAAGGTAAGCGCGCGTCTCGCGGCAATTTCGTTTGTTCGGCTTTATTGCCTCCAACTACGCGCACCACCGAGTATCGTAGCCCACATACCATTCCGATAGGTCCATCTCCGGTGCCCCTCACCCGCGAGAAGGCTTACCCTCGTAAGCGAGTGCATTTTAAGCACCCCTATGTGAAGCCTCTCGATTCGATCTCGCGAGAACTTGGAGAAAAGCTCGCGCTTTTACTTCATTCGGGGGGGAGTACTGTGGGCTCCGCGCAGCGAGACCACGGTAGTGCGAGCGAGATAGAGAACGAGAGAGAGAGAGTGAACGAGTATGGCCGCCTGCAGCTCGCTGCGTCGAGCTTAGCCTGCCGGCCCACCATTGCGTGCCTAGCTACCGAACGGCACAGACCTAAGCTGCTCGCGCCTCGTGCGACAGCTTGTACTTAGAGTATAATCAATAAACGTAATTAATCCTACACCTTGTGTCAGTAATTTATACCTCAGTGAAACCTGCACCAGGAGAATAGGGCCTCCTGCCAAATAGTATCACCCAGATACCTTCAAACCCTACAACCGTCAACTCTCTCTCTCTCTCTCTCTCTCTCTCTCTCTCTCTTTGGTAAGTGCCACACGCTTCTATTTAGCTCCGTACTTCTGTCTTATACTCACTCTCGCCGCACCCGCCACGAGTGGACTTTTTGTTTCAGATTTTTCCGGACGACCTTCTGGCTCTTGCGAAAATAAAGAAACACGCCCTGGCTCTACTAAAAACGAGCTAGAGGTCTCGGAAAAATCTGGCTCCAAGTTTTGAGGTTAACTCCCAGCTTATAGTTTGACGAAACTTAGTTGGCAACACTTACCAGCGAGGAGATAATTACGCTCCAGTTGTCAGCCTGCCTACCTGCAAACCGCAACGTGCTTGTGCCGACCCCACTACGCTTGCGCGGTACCGCCTTCAAGCCTACTGCCTAACATCGCGCCACCGTCTGCTACAGACACCGTCACACGCTGCTCACCTCTGGCCAACACCTTTGCACACTATCACCTACCTATCGCACTGTGCGTCTGTGCGCCACTGCCACCACTGAGCTCCCTTGCAGGCCCGTTACACGCTATCCGCCGCTCACCGTCGCACGCTACAACAACACCTGCTTACTGTGCGCTTGCGAGCCCATGCGCCACTAAATACTGCTGCCCACCATCTACCACACTACACTACACCGCCTACTCTTTCCAGCGCCAGTAAACATGAATGTAGTCACCGCCACCAGTACCTATCCAGTCTACCACAAACAACTCAAACTCGGTGAGTCTTTTAAACAGTGCGGAAATTGTTTCTCCCTCTCCCACTCCGCTTGCATCCCCAGCCTCGCCGACAAATCCGTACCTTTCCTTTGTTCCAACTGCTACACCAAAACAAACCCATCAAAACAATCTTCTATGATTAAAAAACCTAACCTTACTCACTCAAAACAACAATTCAACCTTCCCCCAACTACCCCCTCCACCCCCCACCATCACCCCATCAATAGTACCCCCCTAGAGTCCACCCCCTCATTAACCATCCCTTCGCTCTTTTCCTTACAACACAACCAACCACCCCAACCCTCGCGGAAACGTCTTCCTGAAAATTCACCCAAACAACAACCGGACCGCCGCCGCCCCGCTTGTGACCTAACCCCTGTTGCTGAATTCTCAACAAACACGGGAATTTCCCCAGACGTCCAGGCCTTTCTGGACAACTCGGAGAACCCCCAGTATATAAAAGACCTTGCCTCTATTCTTGCCCCCCGTTTAGATAAACTCGATTCCATTACGGTAAACACCTCCATAGAAGTCGCCACCCTAAAAAATGAGGTCAACACCCTTAAACACCGCCTTCTCGAGCAAGATCCATGCGAAATACGCTTCTCAGGCATCCCTGCTAACCTCACCTCAAACCCCACGTCCACCCTCAAAACCTTACTTGATTTCCTACACCGCTCAACTGCAATAAATCACGTTCTAAATGTACGAATTTGGGAATACAAAACTTCAAACAACAACCGCAACCCCCAACGTAACCGTACCGATCAATCCCCCTCTATCGTGGCAAAATTCTCTTCCCCCGCTGTACGTGACTTTGTGATGGAACGCAAATCCAAACTCTACAACGTCACCGACACCCAACTCTTTACCGACGGCTCTAACCTACCCGTTTACATGAACTCCATCTGCTCACCCTCACTTTACGCCCTCACACAAGAAGCGCGCGCACTCACAAAAAAATTCAAACGCCCAGGTCCAATAATACGTGGCAACATGCTCCTATTACGCTTTTCCCCCCACGAAAATCCCGTCAAAATCTTCACCCCCCTCGACCTAACCCGCTTCGAACGCTCCATTACAAATCCACTCTCATCTTCCCTCATAGAGCTCGACATTCGCACTACAAATCACAACAACCCACTACCAAACCAATCCACCCTGCCCTCCCCTCCTACTCAAAACATCTCCTGAAAAAATAGCAATTCACAAGCACCCACCCAGAACTACCCCTCTGCTTATCTACCACTTACACAAAAACCACCTCCCACCCCCACACTTTCACTTCACATAGCCCATGTAAATATAAATCACTTATCTGCTCACTACTCTGAACTAAAATACAAAATCATCAGCGAGAACTACGACATAATCGCCCTAACTGAAACCTTTATCCCACATGATACACCCGTTCACATGTACACCATACCAGGCTACACACTTCTTCACCACGATCGCTTTGGAAGGCCTGGAGGAGGCGTAGCTATCTACCTCCGCTCTCACTTCAAAGTCGAACAAATAGCGAAATCACCCGTTACTACCCAAACTCACCCCGAATTCTTAGCACTATCCATAAAACTGAAAAATAAAAACCTTTTATTTGCAGTTGTCTACCGCCCCCCAAAATCACCCCTCCCCACCAACTTTTTCAACTCTATCACCCCCCACATACCTCTACACGACGAAGTAGTCATAACTGGCGACTTCAACATTGATATGACCAAAACTGACTTCTCCTCCACCTTTCTAAATAACCTAATCGAAGAAAACCGTCTTACTCTTGTTAGCAAAAAACCCACCCATCACCTTCTATGGCACGATGGATCCACTCATCACACCTGCCTCGATCTTTTTATCACCCGCTCAACAAACAACATTTCTTTCTCCCAATCCGACACCCCGTTTACACCAGGTCATGACCTCATTTCTTTAAAGTTAAATATGCAACCCCCCCCCCCGCCCCACGAAAACCTTAACCACGCGCAACCTCAAGAAAATTGATCTCCCCACCTTACAAAATATCTTACAAACAAAACTCACTGAAATCTTTCCCCCACCCCCACGCCTTGTGAATTGCATCATTACCTCACCCTGTCCTCCACCCTTAAACCTCGACTCAATAGTTAAATCCATTAAAAAACTCACACTGGAGTCATTTGACCTCCTTGCACCTAATACACCACTTAAAATAAAACCCCACGACAAACCTTGGATCACCCCTACAATACGCACTCAGATGGACAATCGTGACCGACTTTACCAGCGTACTGTGAGATCACACTCCAACAAACTCTTCTCTGAATACCGAGCACTGCGTAACAAAATCACAAATGACCTTAAGAACCTTGAAGACTCTCACATCTCCAACATCATCGAAAACTCACCTAATCACTACTCAGTATGGAAAGCAATACGTAGAACCAACATTCTTCCGCCTCCCCGACCCTCACCTCTCACAACCTTTGATAGTACCACTCTCAACTCACATTTCGCCTCCATCTCTCAAAACTCCCAACCGCTAACTGAATATCATCTCAGACAAATCCTATCTACATCTCCCCCACCACCCCCTCTCCCTCAACTTGACTTTACCCCCGTCGATGAAACCATAGTATGGCAAACCTTCGTGAATTCTAGCTCGAAAGGTATGGGCGCCGACTACCTCTCATCCACAATGCTCAAACTTGCCCTCCCCACCCTGCTACCCCAAATTACATACATCTTTAACTCATCCCTCTCCCTTGGGCTCTTTCCCACCGAATGGAAAAAAGCATCAATTATCCCCATTGCAAAAGTCCCCAACCCCACCTCACCCTCAGACACACGACCCATAGCCCTACTTCCAGAACTTTCCAAACTTCTAGAGAAAATAGTATCCACCCAAATTACAAACTTCATCACAACCCACAACCAAACCGACCCTTTTCAATATGCATACAAAAAGCACCACTCCGCCCAAACCGCAGTGCTCGGTATTCTCGAAGACACGCAAAGCCATAGACGACCGTAAAATTACCATCCTCATTTCATTTGACTTTTCCAAAGCCTTTGATTCCATCCCTCATCACATCCTACTCACCAAACTCCGCAAACTAGATTGTTCGGACCGTGTTATAAGCTGGTTCTACTCGTACCTCACTGGTAGAAGCCAGGCTGTACGCCTTGAGAATGGCCAACACGAAACATGGCTCCCAACCACCTCTGGAGTCCCCCAAGGCAGCGTACTTGGCCCCCTCCTCTTTGTCCTATTTATAAACGACCTCAGACTCTTCATACTCTTTTCCTATTATGCCATCTTTGCCGACGATCAACAGATTTACATTCATGCCCCCATCTCCCAATTTCATCACTTCATCTCCCTTCTCTTTCAAGATGCCCAATCGATTGCCTACTGGGAATCTCAAAATCAATTACAACTAAACCCCAGCAAAACCACCCTCATGCTCATAGCTAGTGAACAATACCTATCAAAAATTGACCCCAACACCCTCCCTCCCCTCATCATAAACGGCAAACACATCCCATACTCCTCCTCCATAAAATCACTAGGTATCCACATCACCTCATCCCTAAACTGGTCGAAACAAATTAAAGAGACCTCTAAACATGTTCACTTCACCCTTTACTCCCTGCGTCATTTCCGCAAATCACTATCACGACCCACCCGCACTCTCCTCACCAAATCGTTGCTACTGCCCCTCGTCGACTATGCCACACCCATCCTAACCAATCTAAACAAACAACAGTCTACAAAACTGCACACCCTACAAAATGCCTGCATCCGATTTGCTCACGGTTCCATCCCCCGCATGGCTAATGTCACCCCCTATCGACTCTCCATGAATTGGCTTTCGGCAGCGGCCCGGCGCGAATATCTCACCACATCTCTTGCCATCACAATCATCCAAACACAAAAACCCCCCCAGCTCTTCAGCAAATTTACTATTGACCCCGGAGAAGTCGCAGCAAGACGTTCAAACCGCCGTCCGCGACCCCCCCTCATTATCCCCAACTCTCGTACCTCATCCTACAAAAACTCATTCACAATTAAATCATCCCACACAATAAACAGATTTCCTTCCATCTTTTCCAACTTCACAACCATTCAAAACTACAAAAATTCCCTCAGATCCGCACTCTTCAAACTTGACTGTGAAGAGTGGATACATAGAGCCCACACCGAAAATCTAACACTCATCCCTCCCCCTTTACACTCCATACTTTCCCCCATCTTACATCCTCCTCCCGCCCGACTCTGATCCCCCAAGCTTCACCCTCATTTTACTCGCACACAGAAGACCGCCGCAACAATTTTCATTATAATTCTTTTTGTAGTTACAAAAAAAAAAAAAAAAAAAGCTAACACTATACACTTGTATACTGTGATTAGATTATCGTAAAATACACTCAATGTAACTGCATCTACGAGTATGGTAGGGTTCTCCCTATGCTCGAAATAAATAAATCAAATCAAAATCAAATCTCTCTCTCTCTCTCTGCAGTGTCCAGAACTTTAATAGAAGTAAGATTATTTTTAAGCGCATGACTGACTGCAGCAGCCACCAAGCATCGTCTGCGATCAAGGCTTGGCTACCAAGCACATGGTCGAGTGATAATACTACCGGTATAGTATTATCAGCGCGTCGGCTTTTGCGATTAAGCTTATTATTGTTGATTGTGAAAAAAAGTGCAGTGTATTGTAGTCTTAATTTTGAAGGTAAGTACCAAAGTATCAGTGTAAAGTGTCATCATTAGTGTCTTTTTTTTTTATCTAAAGAGTACATTGAGCATAGTTTGTTTATTTATTTATTTTTTTTTGGTATGTGTGAGAAAAGGATAGGATAGTTTTGTTTGCCAGGTACGAGGGGATAGCGTTGTGAAGGATGAGTGCTCGAGGACATGAGTCTGTTGAGTCTGTTTTTGTTTTGTATTAAGTTTTGAGTTGTTAGTGCGTATGCAGGGTGTGAATGCGGTTTGTTTATTGTTCGTGTGGATGGTGTACGAGAAAAGTACATACTAAGTACGTAGTAGGTATGTACTAGGTACGTACTCGATACATACTCGGTATGAGAAGGGTATGTACTCGATATGTAGGGAGTACGTACTACTCAGTATGTACACGATACATGCGGAGTATGAGGACGATTTGAACGTCTTTTTCATTGTTTACCCGGAGAAGACGTAGATCCAAGGGTACGGCTGCGCGTGCGCGCGCGCGCGCGTGTGTGTGTGTATGTATGTGTTTAAAGTTGTATGGTTGAAAATTTTTTAGAAATTACGATTAGAATTTATAGTGTGAACAGAGAAAGTTCCAGACTTTCTTTGTTTAAAAAATTGAAACAAACTTAGATTTTCATTTGTTTTACACTATAAATTCTAACTGTAACTTCTAAAATTTCTCACTCTGATTGCAGTCATTGAAGTCGCAGGTCGCAGTATCATCGCAGCAGCAGCAGCACGCCAGGAGTCCTCGGCATCGTCAGCGCAGTTCCAGCAGCAACAAAATCATCGCAGCAGTTCCAGCATCATCGCAGTAGTACCTGGGTAAGTTTTTGAAAAAAAAAAGTGTTCGAGAAGATGGTGTTCGTGTTGGTTCGTGTTGGTTCGAGTGTTAGTGCAAGAAGAAGATGTGTGTCGAGGGTGTGGGGCATGATCGGGTTTTTTCTTTTTTATTGTGAGTACGCGGGGCGGGTTTTGATCTGCTTTCTTTGTAGGTTCTCGGTGAAGATTTTCGTCATGGGTACGCGGGCGCGTTTTTTTTTTTTCTTTGTTTTTTTGTTCTTTTCTTTGTTTTTTTGTTCTTTTCTTTATTTTTTTTGTTTTTTTATATGTGAGTACGTGGGGATGATGTCCGTGGAGGGTACGTGGCTGGGGCTTTTTTTGTCGGTATGCAGGGATGACGTCCGTCTAGGGTACGTGAGGCATTTTTTTTTTTTTTTTTTTTTTTTTTTTTTTTTTTTTTTTTTTTTTTTTTTTATCGATACGCGGGGGTGACGCTTGTAGGGCTTTTTTCGTGTTGCTCGGGAGGTTTTGTTGCTAGTGTGCGGGGTGGATGCTCGAGGAAGATGTCAGTCCAGGTATCGTATGCGAGTGTTGTGTGTAGGGTTGGGTGTGTGTGTGTGTGTGTAAACAAAGCATGTGCGCGCGTCTGCTTTGATTTCAAAATTATTTTTGACTTTTAGTTTTTAACAAATAACTTTTGAATGTTAAAAAAATTTTTCAATTTGAAACTAATTTGATTTTTTTTAATTTTATAGTTAATATGGCTCGCTCTCGTAAATCATCAACGTCATCGTCTTCGAGTTCGTCCTCGTCCTCGGGGTCTGGATCGGGGTCTGAATCGGGGACATCTACGATCTCATCCAAGACGTGCCGCTGCGCTACCAGTACGTGACTGGCTCTCATTGAAAGCCTAAGCCACACGAAACCATAAACAAATCTTCAGTAAGTTCAATTTTTTTTTTTAATCAATATTTAAAAAAAAGTATATATAATTATTTTATTTTTTTTATTTTTTTTTAGTCGTCCGGGTGGGACAAAAAACTCTCATACCCGCCCCAAAACCTCGACAAACGCGTAGCCCAATTTCTACTACCGCGCCCTCGCGATCACACACGAGACCAACTTCCCTACAGAAAACCGTCAAAAGCAAGGTCCAGGCAACGATGCCTCCACCGAGCCAGCAGCTCCAGACGCGTCCGGTCCAGGCAACGATGCCTCCGCCGAGCCAGCAGCTCCAGGCGCGTCCGGTCCAGGCGACGATGCCTCCGCCGAGCCAGCAGCTCCAGGCGCGTCCGGTCCAGGCGACGACGCCACCGCAGCTGCAGCAGCAGCCCCTGAACCAGTATGCTTCCCAAGTAGCACATGTTATGCCGCAACCTCAACAACAGCAGCAACAACAACAACAACAACAAGTAAGTTTTAATTTTTAAAAAATTTTTAAATGTAATAAAACCCTAATAAAACCTTTTTTTTTTTAATTACAGTTCGACAATCAGGTGAATTTTTTGGAGTTGTTGTTTGGATCTGACGAGGATTTTGAGAATATCCAAATGCCTTCAGCGGTGCAGGATCAACCGACCCCGATGCCGTATGCTCACATGCAGCAGCCGCAGGTGACATACGCAGCTCCAGAACCCGTCCAGGTTGAGGTAGTCCAGGCTCATGCTACCGATACGTCGATTATCCAACTGCAGCAGCCGCCGAGCCAGCAGCTCCAGGCGCGTCCGGTCCAGGCTACGACGCCACTGCAGTTGACGATGTCATCCCAGCAACTATCCCAGGTCGAGTCGCAGTTACCGAACGAGGTTCAGCTGCAGCTTACCCAGGCCCCGGTAGCCCAAACTACTCCAGCACGGCCTGCCTCACTAATACCTCCACCGTTCATCCAGTTACCAACTCAAGTCACCGCTGGCTCCTAAACAGCTATAAAATCAGCAGCAGCGTGAAGCTCAAAAAGAAAAAAAGACGAAAAGACAAAGAGATGAGGAATATGATGAAAGAAAAAAAAAGAAAAAGAAGGATGAGGAAAAGGAGAGAAAAGACAAAAAAATTAAAGAAAAGCTCGAGAGAATCTAAAGAAAACAAAAAGAAATAAAATAACTAACGCTTTTTTTTATTAATTAGTTTAGGTTTTATAATCATCAGTTTCATTTTTTATTCTAATTTACTTTATTTATGAAAATGCTAATTTTTTTTGAAACTTTATACTGATGATTAAAACAGGTTAACTTTTTTACCTTGAATTTGTACTGAGATTTTTTTTCTTTAGTTAAATAAAGTGTAGCTTCGTTTTTATAATTTATAAAAACAATTTTTGATTAAGTATACTTATGTTTCATACTTATATTGAATTTGTAAAGTTAAATTTTTTACTAAAATTTTGAATAAATTCAAATTTATTTCTAAGAAAATGTTTGTATTTACTTTACCTATAAAAAGTTATTAAAAAAAACAATTGAAATTTTACTTTATGTAATGAATGTTTATTAACTTAAAAAAAAAAATTTTATTATAAAAAGGTTCATACTTTCACTTATAATGTAAAAATTAAATGATGAGTTTTTTTTTACAACTTAAAATAAATTAACATTAACAAAAATAGACATACATAATTTAAAAAAAAAATAAAAAATAAAAAATAAAAAATAAAGACTCTTAGGTTAATAACTTGTAATGAATTGAAATAATCAAAAATGTGTTCTAATGAATATTTCTATTTTACATTTTATAAATTCATGAATAAATTAAATTAATATTTAATACTTAAACAAGTTAAATAGAATCAATAAACTTATTTGATTTCTCATTAAAGTTTTAAACAAATTAAGACTAAATAAATTAATGAAAACAAATTTATTAAAATTTAATATTGAAAAATTTAATTATTTTATAGACTATGCTTTTAAAGAAAATTTTAAAAATTGATTGAGTTCAATACATTGAAAAAAATTAATCATTACTTTCAATGTATTGGAATTTAAAAAAAAAAAAAAAGTTGATTTAATTCATGCAAAATTATAAAATAAAGTATAGTTTATTTCTGGTAAGTATATTTGAATAAATTTAGTAAGAATTTCAGAAGTAAATGTTTTAAAAACAAAACTAATTTAATTTAATTTTGAAATACTTATTTTACTTACAGTAACTATTATTAAAATTCATAAGTTTCAAACATGATAAAAATAAAAAAAATAAAAAAAAAATAAAAAAAAATAGATTAATTTAATTATTTAAAATAAAGTTTTACAATCATTAAACAAAAGAGGGCTTGAAATTGAAAAAAAAATAGAGTAAAATTAGTTTATTATCAAATTAATTAAAATATGTACATTCTCATCTGTTCTAAAATTTATAAAAATGAAAATGGTCTGGAAAACGGGCTAGAAAAAACAAATGATCGATCACAGCCACAATCTCCTTGATCTTGGTCTTGTTGAAGATTTTCAGTTACCCACGACCTCAAGTTGATAACGTTTCTTGCAGCACAGGTCCAGCTCCGGTAGCTATCTATACTATGATTAGTACACAGCACCTCCTCCTCACATGAGAGTTTTTTCAGTCTTTGACAGCCAAGATTTTCCAAGTCAATGATAAACCTATAAACAAACAAAATCATGCAAATTAATAACGATAATAATAACAATAATAAACAATAATAATAAAATTATTATTATTGTTTATTATTATTATTATTGTTGTTTTAATACTAATAATAAACAATAATAATAATAAATACTTACGCGTTAGGCAACAGTCTTTGAAGAAAATTCTTTTTCTGCAGTCCCTTTACGTAGATTTTCTCAGCGTTTTTCAAGTACTTTTCCAAAATATTGACAAGCTGATCGAACGGAATTTTCCCGGAACTCCATGGGATGCCGTGAAAATTGTGTTCCAACCAACGTGTGGTACACTGCTCATCTACTGTCAAGTTTTACCACAGCGTAGGTGGCTTGAATGTGAACACCAATGGCATGAAAGTTTCTCCAACTCCCAAAATTGCTAGTTCCTTGGCTATGAAGTCGTTTTTTGACCTCAAAAAGCCTTGGATATCTACTATCAGCTCCATGATATATACTGCTCGTTGAACCAATCAAAAGTGATAACTTGATCGATCTGTACCTTAATTTATAGATTTAAATTTAAATTTAAATTTAGATTATAAATAAACAATACGAGGTAAGTATACTTTTTTTTACCCTTTCTTTTCTCAATGAGGCAGTCACAGTAAGATTGCAACTCCTGGACTTAAAACACTTTCCTTACCCATAATTCTCTTGCATATTCGTAAGTCGTTCTGCAGAAGTGATATCATCTCGGTACATCTCGTCTAGCTCGCGTGGCACAGTTCCTATTCGCAGCATTATAAAGACTTGATAAACTTCTTGATGACAATCCGAATCTTTGAATAAAGTGGCTGCAATGTCGTTGAACAACATGCATAGGGTTCGGTGAAAAAAAAAATGGAAATAGCTTAAATATTTTTTTATATACAACGTTTTCAAGATTGCTTGTAGTTTTGAAAACTAATTTTAGAATAATTAGTCAAAAAAATGAAATAATATTAAAAATAATAATACTAATTTTAGTCAAAAAAACTAATTTTAGATAAAACGGAAGACGGTCAACATAATCAAGTTTCAAACTTATTGGATGGTGTCCAGGAAGCCGCGGATGGTTTGTTCGCGTTGATTGGTAACGTTGAAGACGTTGAAAAGTTGGAGAACTGGATAGATCTGATCAGTGATGAGATTGATTTCTTGATTGAATCAATGCCCAAGCTTCCTAGAAACGAGAAAAAGAAATGCGAGACGTTCATAACAAAATTCATCTTTATCAAGCATAAGTTCGAGAATGCGTTGAAAGTAGGTGGTGATCTTCAGGCTTCGGAATTAAAAGATAAAGTCAAATACGATGATTTTGACTCTGCTTTTGACTGTAGAATCAAGTCAGGTAAAGATTGCTATTTAGTTATAATCTCAATTCACCATGCAGTTCTTTTATTTATAATTTTTATTTCAGGAGTCATTAGCAACCTTGAGCATAAGGATCTTGGCTCGTTTTTAAATGACTCATATGGACACTTTGAAAAGAAAATCAAAGAATCTCTGCGAGAGTTCAATTCAATCAAATCCAACGCGATGTTGTTGGCTGAGTTTATCCACCAGAAGAGTGATTCTTCAAATTTGGAGGTCAAGTACTTCTCGACTGAGAAAGACGTCATCTACGGCTTGACGAATCTGGAACGCTTCTTCGAAGACAAGATCTGTCAACCGCTGCTGCGAGAGCTAGAAAATTTTCAAGCCCGAGACTCTGGTTGGTCGCTTCTACAGATTCTCAGCCTGACAATTAACATAAACAAACACCAGCCGATGAGGGGGAGCTCGTAGATTGAGCTTCCCAAGTCAATACAAAACAAGCATGCTTGTATCAATGTTTAAAATATGGATGAAGAGTGCTTCAAATGGGCGGTACTGTCTGCTTTGTATCCAAAGACAAACAATCCATTCCGTGTTGCTCAATACAAAAGAGATGAAGCGAAGAGTGAGATATGTTTCGAAGGATTAACCTTTCCAACACCACTCAAACAAATTGAGGTTTTTGAAAAAAATAACGAGAATATCTCGATTAACCTCTATACCCTGAAAAAGAAAGATGGTAAATTTGATGTTTATCCTTGCTATCTTCTGTGAAGAAAGATAAGCATATTCATTTGCTTTACATTCATGAAGAATCATACTATGTAGATGAAGATGATAATCAGCTCATAGATGATGATGAGATAAACATTCCACCAAAATATCACTATGTGTGGATAAAGAATCTAAGCAGGCTCATTCGAAAACAGTATTCGAATAGACAAAATAAGATTTATATTTGTGATAACTGTTTACATTTTTTCTGGTCACAAGAAAAACTAGATAACCATGAAAAAATTTGTTTTGTAACAAATAAATGTAAGATAACATTGCCTACAGAAAGAAACAAGAAACTTTTTTTCAAGAATTTTCATCACAAACAACAAGTTCCTTTCATTATTTATGCAGACTTTGAATGTTTATTAAAGCCCTTGGATTCTAAAGCTCCTGAAGGTAAAACTCAAAGCTTTCAGCAACATGAAGCTTACAGCATAGGGTTTTACCTCAAAAACAGTTTTAGCGATGAGCTAACTGGTTATCGAAGCTATCGGCAAGAAAATGAAGATCAAGAGTCACCAGCTCAGTGGTTCGTCAGGCAGCTTGCAGAACTTACAACGGAAATTCAAAGAATCGTGTCCACCAACGAGGATATGAAGTTTACAGCCAAGGATAAATTGGCTTTTGAAAAAGTCAAAAATGTCATATCTGTCGAAAGTTCTTCAAACCTGGTGACATTAAAGTTCGCGATCATTGTCACTTTACTTCAGCGTAAGTAGTTTTTCAAGAAATTCAACTTTTTTAACTTTTTAAAACTTTTTTAAAAACTTTTTTATGCTTATTTTTATAGCTACCGCGGCGCCGCGCATCAAATTTGAAAACGTAAACTATAAAAACGCTAGATACGTTCCCGTGGCGTTTCACAACCTTTCAGGTTATGACTCTCATTTTATCATCAAGGAGATAGCGTCTGCTAAGAACCTTAAGGGCAGGGTTCGTCTGATCGCGCAAAACAACGAAAGATACATCTCCTTCACCAAGTACGTCGAAGGCACAAACATAAGCTTTAGATTTATTGACTCATTCAAGTTCATGAGCTCATCCTTGGACAAGTTGGCATCATACCTGGAGAACTTCGAGATCGTTGACTCAGAATTGGCCAAGGACGGATATGAGGACATCTCTCTTCTGAAGCAGAAGGGAGTCTTCCCATATGATTATGTCTCAGGTCTCGAAAAGTTGAAAGTTGAACAATTGCCAACGCGGGATGAGTTTTTCAGCAAGTTGACTGACAGTGGAATCGATGATTCGGCCTACGCCCACGCCCAGAAAGTTTGGAGTACTTTCAATAGTGGTGGAACTCTCGGAACATACTCTGATCTCTATCTGAAAACAGATGTACTACTTTTGGCGGAGGTCTTTGAGAATTTCAGATCAACGTGGAGAAATGCATATGGGCTAGACTCCGCTCATTATTACACAACGCCAGGGCTGATGTGGGATGCGATGCTAAAAACCACTGAGGTTGAATTGGAGCTTCTCACCGACATCGACAGCACATCGACGACATCGACATCGGAAAAGGGTAAGTCAAGGTTACTTTTTATTAAAAAATAAAACTTACGAGTTGATTTCATTACAGGGATACGCGGAGGAGTCAGTCAGTGTTCCAATAGATATGCCAAGGCCAATAACGAATACATGGGTGATGGTTATGACCCAGAGGAAGATGACAAGTACCTCGTGTACCTGGACATAAATAATCTTTACGGTAGTTTTAGCTCGATATTTACCACGATTAACATTTTTACTAACGATTACAACACCTTGAAGAGAATGCAAGCTACCAACGAGTTCGAGAAGAACTACTTCAAGCTCATGATTAACAGCGTCTATGGAAAAACGATTGAAAACCAGCGGAATAGGTCTGATATACGATTGGTAAATCATTGAGATGGACGCTATGGAG
This sequence comes from Encarsia formosa, assembly GCA_038277355.1. Taxonomy (NCBI): domain Eukaryota; kingdom Metazoa; phylum Arthropoda; class Insecta; order Hymenoptera; family Aphelinidae; genus Encarsia; species Encarsia formosa. Next base: position 29,847,068 of record CM076185.1, on the reverse strand, counting down.
CTGAAGCCCTGATCGCCAGTCCATACTTCAAAAATTGTATCATTTTAGACGAGGACTTGGTGGCAATACAAATGAAACCCCTCGAAGTCAGCATTATGAAACCTATATACATTGGCCTTGCAGTTCTAGATCTCTCCAAAACCAAGGTCTATGATTTCCATTACGGATTCATGAAAAAAACAGTCGGGGAGATATCTAATCTTCTGTATACAGATACCGACAGTCTGATCTATGAAATCACGAACGTCGACATCTACAAAGTCATCAAAAACAACTTATCCGAATTTGATACTTCCGACTATGCCCAGGAAAATCCATTTGACATACCCCAGGTAAACAAAAAAGTTCTTGGGGTCATGAAAGACGAATGCTCTGGAAAGGTCATGCTTGAGTTCATTGGGATTAGGAGTAAGCTCTATAACATCGAAATACAAGGGCAACAAAAGCCCATCATGAAAGCTAAAGGTGTAAAGGGTTGCGTTCTCAAGACCATCATTACACCTGAGGACTTAAGAAAATGCCTATTTGAAGCATTCTCTCTATTCGTAACGTACGCTAGGAGCAGTTTGTAGCATACGCTATAAAATACAATATAGCGTACGCTGTGAGAGGTTTATAGCGTACGCTATAGCGCATGATATAAAACTAATACAGGGGCCTTATCCAGTAACTTTACCGATCGAAATTTCAAATGAACGTAACGTTTTCGATAATCGTTAGCTCATTTGAAATGTATATATAGATATACAGGGTGTGTGTTTATACTACAAGCAAACGCTTAGCGGTTTGTTTACGAGTTCTATAAATAGATGGACAACCAGGTCGCCGATGACGGGTATACCCGGGAATCATCTCCAAAAATTTGACTTAAGTTCTCTTCGTGGTGACTCTGGTCAACAACATCATTCTTTACCTAAAAAACTCGATTGCTCGAAGATGATGCCCGAGTATACCCGTCATCGGCGACCTGGTTGCTTAGGTCAAAATTCATGCCTGGGAGCTTTCAGACGAGCACCAAAGTCACCTCGAGGAAATCTAGAAATAAGTTCTCGGAGATGATCTCCGGGTATACCCGTCATCGGTGACCTGGTTGTCCAGGTCTGAATTCATGCCCCCACACGATCATTAAAGTCACCTTTAAGTAAATTAAAATCAAGCTCTCAGGGATGATCCTCGAGATGATCTCCAATTTTTTTTTTTTTTTTTTGAAAACTCAAAAATATTTCAAATATTATTATTGTAAAAAAAAAATAATATAAATTTTAATGATAACAAAATTTTAAACGATAACTAGATTGACAGTTTGATACAAAAATACTCTTATCATTTTCCGATTAACTTATATAAACTAAAAAAAAGTAGGCTAAGACTAAAAAGAAAAAAAGAAAAAACTAGTGAAAAAATATTTTTTTAAAAACTATTTTTTAATCATTTTAGTATAATTTTTTAATTTCATCAATGATAAAAAGTATTTATTAAATTTTCTCTTTCAACGAGTCCGGCGGTGTAATCATGATCATCGTTTTCCAAATATTCATCCGCATCATTATGCAATAATTCATCTCGATAATTTTGCTCATCCACACACAAAAACAATAAGTATTGAAAAATTATGGAAACTCTTTAAAATAATATTTTATTAATTTTCAACATTGAAAAAATTTTTTCTTATTAAATTTGGAGAGTTTATAATTTCTTGAATTCAAATTACCGTTCAATTTTGGCTGAAAAAACTGTCCATGTAGTCGCAGCCTACCCCGACTGTTGATAAAATGGGATTTTTGTCAGGTTACGTAAAAACAAGACCTATTCATAAAGAAAAGGCTTTTTTTATCTTAATTATAATTGTCATTTTTTACTAAGTCAAAGCTTTAAGTCTTTACTACTTTTTAACCTTTTTTTTTGGTTAAAAATAAGCTTGGACTTAATAAAATTCTTAGAATAAGACAATGCGATGCTGACGTTTTTCTGATTGTGTTTAATAATTTACAACGTCAACTTTATAAATTTATACATACATACATACATACATACATACATACATACATACATACATGATACACACACACACACACAGACACACACACACACACACACACACACACACACACACACACACACATATATATATATATATGATAGCTTACTCAAATAGCTGAATTAAGATGTAATTTACGATATTTTTCATTACGATATAAATCGTTAACATATCGTTAGTCATCGCATCGTAATATAAATGAAAAATTTCTGTTTTTACGCTAATCGTGCGCTAAAAGTGGTGATTTGCACATATTTCTCAGAAATTTGAATGTAACGATATCGATTTTCGTTAAAAAAAATAAAATTGGTTCACTGCGCATGTGCAGTACGCTATTTTGATGAGTTTAGCGAACGATTATTTTACTGGATAAGGCCCCAGCGTACGCTATGTATAGCGCACGATATAAACCTAATACAACGTAGGCTATAGCGCATGATATAAAACCAATAAAGCGTACGCTATAGCGCATACTATGAGTTTGCAACGGTTGATATAACATATTGAGTGTGTCTCAGCGAAAAAAAAACCTCAGGCCAAAAGCTGCCAGGTAAGGAGCTAGAAGAAGGACTTACCACGATTAAAAAAATCCGGGACCCCTACTTTACCCAAAATTTTCATGCGGCGATAAGAATTTTAACTGATTACCCGCCACCCAAGAAAAGAGCAACAATACCCCCCGCAGCCACGAATAAAAAATTCCTTAAATTACAAAACTCAAAAATGCTTTCCCACCACGTTAAAAGTACGTGGACAGTTTCATGCCACGTTAAGAATGCGAGCTTCTTGCGTGCTCAATCACCACGATAATAAACAATTAAATTATCGACCTCCTGCCAAGTTAAAAACGCGACAAGTCGTTCCCGCTATTTTTGATTTATCCCTTGCTAAGAAATATGTAGCTTGTTATGTCGAATCCCTGCCACGAAGAGAATTAAAGCTAACATTAAAAACTTTGGGACCATCGAATATTTTTATTGCATATAAATACTTTTTATTTCATAAAGTTTAGCTTAGTGGATTGGAGTTTTCGCCCTTACGGGCGTTTAAAGTTTTTGCATCTCCGATTTGGAGAGTGCAGTTATCATACAGCTTAGGCCTTATAGGAAGATCGAGTACTAGTATCGAACGTTACCGTTCGTACTCCTGAAGCGACCTCTTTCTTGATGAATGTTTGATTAAGTATTCATAGAAGTCTGATTATAGGTAAAAAATATGTATTGTGGCTCAACGTGTCTACGTCTACATACTAGTAAAAAAAAGGTACCACGAGAAATATACCAAGCATAAAAAATATTTATTAAATAACAGCGTATTCTTAACCTTCGTTAAATAAACTCGAAAAAAATTAATTTTAATGTTTACTATGAATAATATGTACCTGTCAATTATGTATCCTCTGGGAACAATCCAAGATCAAAGATATATAATCAGAAGCGCTTGAGAGATAACCTGCACCGATTTAGAGTGATTTTATTTATTGCTTTGAAAGAAAATTATAAATATTTTGGTTGGACAGGTTGGATAGTTAATACCTTTGTTTCTAAGAAAATAGAATGTTAATAATTTAATGCAATAATTTAATTTTTTCTCTCCTTTCTAGAAAAAAGTCTGTAAAATTAAAATTTCTGGTTTTATGAGGTCGATAAAAACTCGCGGGGCGAACCTTTCAATAAAAAATTGATTATGAAGCAAAGGGTTTCAAAGCAAGTTCAGATTTCCTAGCGTAACAATCTAATTGAATTTTGTAATGACAGCTTGATGCCGGAGATGTAAGTTAGAAAAAATTTAATAGTATACCAGTATTGTATCTGTATATTCTTTATGGATAATCCAAGAGCAAAGGAATATGGTGAGAACCACTTGGGGCCCGAGGTGGGCTGTTCGAGACGAGACGATACGAGATTTTTATCCGGTCTTGGTCTCGATCTCGAAAAATTTTACCGGTCTCGGTCTCGGTTTCAAAGTCTCGGTAACTGTCGTGATAATTTTATTAATCTGAAAGCTAAATTAAAAATTTTTGAAAATAAATAAATAACTGTTTTTATGAAACTAGTCTCAATCGGCACGCAACTTTGAATTTTTTATAAGCGCCATCAAATTTTTAATCTTGAAAGTAAACAAACGATATATTTTTATTTTAAGTTAAAAAAAAAAGGAAGTTGAACGAGAAAATTCTCAGGAAATTTTAATTGCAATCAACCTGTAAATAATAACAACACTTAATTCATCGCATATCTTTTGCAACCTGCAACTAAGTTCTGTTCGATTTTTTTTTGTTAGAATTCTCATTTTATTTTATAGAATTCTACTAAGAAATTTTTTTCATTTATTGTAACAAAGTATTCAGTTATTTATAAAAGATTGCAAAAATATTCTTAGTAACTAAGTATTCAACATTTCAAGTTATTCAAATTTTGAACATTTTAGACCAATCACATTAATAATAAATCGAGGATATTCGATCATCGTTCATCATGTATAAAGGATTTTCAGTAAATAATGACAAATGAGTTATTTTCATAATTGTTCGATAATTTTTTAAAATAAAATTATTACATATAACTTATTTGAATTATCATATTTAACTGATTTGCAAAAAAAATGTTAAATATGTAGGGTTCATGGGTAAGGGTGTAAATAAAAAGGCTTAAGCTCTAAGTTTTAAAATCTTTATGCATCATTCCGAATTACGGGTATACCTAAAATGACCTACTGCGGCTGTTCACCGAAGTTATCTCTCGCCGAAAAAATCTAGTGAAAAGAACTAGACGGTGAAGCGGACACTGCAGTGGGGTCCACAACAGTGAGTTGTTTAATCAGCGCGCCGCACGGAATATTTAAATTAAAAAAAAAAAAAAAGCTTTTGCTGAAATTGAATTTTTATTCCAATTTTTTTTTTGTTAAAATATATTCAAAAAAATCTAATTTTCTAGAATTTTTTTTTAATCAGCTTTTTCGGAAAAATATCCATTTTTCATGAAAAAATGAGAGAAAATTTCGCAATGAGTTGAGTTGATGGCATTTTAATTAATCAATCTGATGAAAAAACACAAGTTAAAATATTCAAGTGGTGAATATGATTGAACTTAAAAATCTATATAAAACTTGGTATGAATTATAATTGATGAAACTCAAAAAAGTGCTACTTTTTTGTAAGTGTGTACAGACTTGAAAAATTTATTTTGGTTTCCGGCTACATCTGATTGTCTCTGATTTGAAACAATTAATTAATTAATAATTATGATATAATTTCTTATACAGTATGGTTTACACATTATAGATAAAGATTTTTAAATAAACTGCATTTATTGTACACAGCCATTGGATAACGTAAGTTTCCTTTTAGAAAGTTAGTTTAAACTATAAATATTGCATGCAGTAACATATTTCTAAAATATATTTGTTCGAATAATTAATAAACATTTACTTTAAATATTCCTACTAGAATATTTCTATCATTTTTTTTAAATTTAATACACAATGAATATAAATAACAAACTTAATCCTCTTATAAATACTTTACAGTGAAAAAAATTTACATTATTTATAACCTTTTAAAATAATTTAATCTTTCGCTACTGTTTTTATTTCTTTATTTCAGTTAAAAATTAGAAAAATAAGTTTTTTCAGTACCTCAAACCAAAAATTTTATGAACAAAAAAGTATATTTAGTTTACTTTTAGTAAAAATAATAGACTCCATCGAAACCAAGATTCAACTTTAAAATATGAAGTTTGTCATGAATTATTTAAACAATGAAACTTTCAAATTATTCAGTCCAGTGGTACACTACAGCTTCATAATATTCATTTTCTTTTTTTTTAACTGTTTGATTAAATACAACTTTTTAAAAGTCTGAAATAATAAGAATTAACTTGGTCGAAATATTTAAGTTTAGAAAACCACGAAGAATACTAAACTGCTACTGAGTACGAAAAACCTGAGTAAAAATTATAAATATAAAAATACGTGTCCGCGAACTCAAACCACTAAGTATATATCATCCTGAAAGCATTGAAGTAATGAATCCAATTTTTTCATCAGTAGTTTATTGATGAGTATTAGGTAATACTTCTTTCAGCAAAAGGTCTTCTTCCTGACTTTTTTCTGAACAAAAATTAATTAATTTAATCAAAAATTATTTTATTGTAAACATTTTTTGTCATTTTTTTGTTAATTACTTTAGAACTTATTGTTTCTCTTACTTTTTTATCAGACTTTCATAAACAAAATCTGGATTTTGAATGGCTTTTAAACCTCGTTTTTTTCTTTTGCGAAGCATCTATAATGTATAAACCATACTGTATAAGGTTTAAGATGTAATGAGTTTTTTGTTAATTTGATATGAAATATTAGGGTAAGAAGATATGCGTTAGAGTAATTCATTATTATCTATGTTTTTGCTGCTGTAAATTAATTCATGTATTTTTCTTTAATACATTGTTCGTGTAAATATATGTGTATGAATATTATTCTTTATGGCTTTTTTCCCACATTATAATTTAAATTTTGAAAATAAAATTTTACCAACACATGATTTAAAATAAAACAATTTGCACTTACGAAATTATAACATAATTTTTAATTAATTAATTGTTCCAAATCAGAGACAATCAGATGTAGCCGGAAACCAAAATAAATTTTTCAAGTCTGTACACACTTACAAAAAAGTAGCACTTTTTTGAGTTTCATCAATTATAATTCATACCAAGTTTTATATAGATTTTTAAGTTCAATCATATTCACCACTTGAATATTTTAACTTGTGTTTTTTCATCAGATTGATTAATTAAAATGCCATCAACTCAACTCATTGCGAAATTTTCTCTCATTTTTTCATGAAAAATGGATATTTTTCCGAAAAAGCTGATTAAAAAAAAATTCTAGAAAATTAGATTTTTTTGAATATATTTTAACAAAAAAAAAATTGGAATAAAAATTCAATTTCAGCAAAAGCTTTTTTTTTTTTTTTAATTTAAATATTCCGTGCGGCGCGCTGATTAAACAACTCACTGTTGTGGACCCCACTGCAGTGTCCGCTTCACCGTCTAGTTCTTTTCACTAGATTTTTTCGGCGAGAGATAACTTCGGTGAACAGCCGCAGTAGGTCATTTTAGGTATACCCGTAATTCGGAATGATGCATAAAGATTTTAAAACTTAGAGCTTAAGCCTTTTTATTTACACCCTTACCCATGAACCCTACATATTTAACATTTTTTTTGCAAATCAGTTAAATATGATAATTCAAATAAGTTATATGTAATAATTTTATTTTAAAAAATTATCGAACAATTATGAAAATAACTCATTTGTCATTATTTACTGAAAATCCTTTATACATGATGAACGATGATCGAATATCCTCGATTTATTATTAATGTGATTGGTCTAAAATGTTCAAAATTTGAATAACTTGAAATGTTGAATACTTAGTTACTAAGAATATTTTTGCAATCTTTTATAAATAACTGAATACTTTGTTACAATAAATGAAAAAAATTTCTTAGTAGAATTCTATAAAATAAAATGAGAATTCTAACAAAAAAAAATCGAACAGAACTTAGTTGCAGGTTGCAAAAGATATGCGATGAATTAAGTGTTGTTATTATTTACAGGTTGATTGCAATTAAAATTTCCTGAGAATTTTCTCGTTCAACTTCCTTTTTTTTTTAACTTAAAATAAAAATATATCGTTTGTTTACTTTCAAGATTAAAAATTTGATGGCGCTTATAAAAAATTCAAAGTTGCGTGCCGATTGAGACTAGTTTCATAAAAACAGTTATTTATTTATTTTCAAAAATTTTTAATTTAGCTTTCAGATTAATAAAATTATCACGACAGTTACCGAGACTTTGAAACCGAGACCGAGACCGGTAAAATTTTTCGAGATCGAGACCAAGACCGGATAAAAATCTCGTATCGTCTCGTCTCGAACAGCCCACCTCGGGCCCCAAGTGGTTCTCACCATATTCCTTTGCTCTTGGATTATCCATAAAGAATATACAGATACAATACTGGTATACTATTAAATTTTTTCTAACTTACATCTCCGGCATCAAGCTGTCATTACAAAATTCAATTAGATTGTTACGCTAGGAAATCTGAACTTGCTTTGAAACCCTTTGCTTCATAATCAATTTTTTATTGAAAGGTTCGCCCCGCGAGTTTTTATCGACCTCATAAAACCAGAAATTTTAATTTTACAGACTTTTTTCTAGAAAGGAGAGAAAAAATTAAATTATTGCATTAAATTATTAACATTCTATTTTCTTAGAAACAAAGGTATTAACTATCCAACCTGTCCAACCAAAATATTTATAATTTTCTTTCAAAGCAATAAATAAAATCACTCTAAATCGGTGCAGGTTATCTCTCAAGCGCTTCTGATTATATATCTTTGATCTTGGATTGTTCCCAGAGGATACATAATTGACAGGTACATATTATTCATAGTAAACATTAAAATTAATTTTTTTCGAGTTTATTTAACGAAGGTTAAGAATACGCTGTTATTTAATAAATATTTTTTATGCTTGGTATATTTCTCGTGGTACCTTTTTTTTACTAGTATGTAGACGTAGACACGTTGAGCCACAATACATATTTTTTACCTATAATCAGACTTCTATGAATACTTAATCAAACATTCATCAAGAAAGAGGTCGCTTCAGGAGTACGAACGGTAACGTTCGATACTAGTACTCGATCTTCCTATAAGGCCTAAGCTGTATGATAACTGCACTCTCCAAATCGGAGATGCAAAAACTTTAAACGCCCGTAAGGGCGAAAACTCCAATCCACTAAGCTAAACTTTATGAAATAAAAAGTATTTATATGCAATAAAAATATTCGATGGTCCCAAAGTTTTTAATGTTAGCTTTAATTCTCTTCGTGGCAGGGATTCGACATAACAAGCTACATATTTCTTAGCAAGGGATAAATCAAAAATAGCGGGAACGACTTGTCGCGTTTTTAACTTGGCAGGAGGTCGATAATTTAATTGTTTATTATCGTGGTGATTGAGCACGCAAGAAGCTCGCATTCTTAACGTGGCATGAAACTGTCCACGTACTTTTAACGTGGTGGGAAAGCATTTTTGAGTTTTGTAATTTAAGGAATTTTTTATTCGTGGCTGCGGGGGGTATTGTTGCTCTTTTCTTGGGTGGCGGGTAATCAGTTAAAATTCTTATCGCCGCATGAAAATTTTGGGTAAAGTAGGGGTCCCGGATTTTTTTAATCGTGGTAAGTCCTTCTTCTAGCTCCTTACCTGGCAGCTTTTGGCCTGAGGTTTTTTTTTCGCTGAGACACACTCAATATGTTATATCAACCGTTGCAAACTCATAGTATGCGCTATAGCGTACGCTTTATTGGTTTTATATCATGCGCTATAGCCTACGTTGTATTAGGTTTCTATCGTGCGCTATACATAGCGTACGCTGGGGCCTTATCCAGTAAAATAATCGTTCGCTAAACTCATCAAAATAGCGTACTGCACATGCGCAGTGAACCAATTTTATTTTTTTTAACGAAAATCGATATCGTTACATTCAAATTTCTGAGAAATATGTGCAAATCACCACTTTTAGCGCACGATTAGCGTAAAAACAGAAATTTTTCATTTATATTACGATGCGATGACTAACGATATGTTAACGATTTATATCGTAATGAAAAATATCGTAAATTACATCTTAATTCAGCTATTTGAGTAAGCTATCATATATATATATATGTGTGTGTGTGTGTGTGTGTGTGTGTGTGTGTGTATCATGTATGTATGTATGTATGTATGTATGTATGTATGTATGTATGTATGTATAAATTTATAAAGTTGACGTTGTAAATTATTAAACACAATCAGAAAAACGTCAGCATCGCATTGTCTTATTCTAAGAATTTTATTAAGTCCAAGCTTATTTTTAACCAAAAAAAAAGGTTAAAAAGTAGTAAAGACTTAAAGCTTTGACTTAGTAAAAAATGACAATTATAATTAAGATAAAAAAAGCCTTTTCTTTATGAATAGGTCTTGTTTTTACGTAACCTGACAAAAATCCCATTTTATCAACAGTCGGGGTAGGCTGCGACTACATGGACAGTTTTTTCAGCCAAAATTGAACGGTAATTTGAATTCAAGAAATTATAAACTCTCCAAATTTAATAAGAAAAAATTTTTTCAATGTTGAAAATTAATAAAATATTATTTTAAAGAGTTTCCATAATTTTTCAATACTTATTGTTTTTGTGTGTGGATGAGCAAAATTATCGAGATGAATTATTGCATAATGATGCGGATGAATATTTGGAAAACGATGATCATGATTACACCGCCGGACTCGTTGAAAGAGAAAATTTAATAAATACTTTTTATCATTGATGAAATTAAAAAATTATACTAAAATGATTAAAAAATAGTTTTTAAAAAAATATTTTTTCACTAGTTTTTTCTTTTTTTCTTTTTAGTCTTAGCCTACTTTTTTTTAGTTTATATAAGTTAATCGGAAAATGATAAGAGTATTTTTGTATCAAACTGTCAATCTAGTTATCGTTTAAAATTTTGTTATCATTAAAATTTATATTATTTTTTTTTTACAATAATAATATTTGAAATATTTTTGAGTTTTCAAAAAAAAAAAAAAAAAATTGGAGATCATCTCGAGGATCATCCCTGAGAGCTTGATTTTAATTTACTTAAAGGTGACTTTAATGATCGTGTGGGGGCATGAATTCAGACCTGGACAACCAGGTCACCGATGACGGGTATACCCGGAGATCATCTCCGAGAACTTATTTCTAGATTTCCTCGAGGTGACTTTGGTGCTCGTCTGAAAGCTCCCAGGCATGAATTTTGACCTAAGCAACCAGGTCGCCGATGACGGGTATACTCGGGCATCATCTTCGAGCAATCGAGTTTTTTAGGTAAAGAATGATGTTGTTGACCAGAGTCACCACGAAGAGAACTTAAGTCAAATTTTTGGAGATGATTCCCGGGTATACCCGTCATCGGCGACCTGGTTGTCCATCTATTTATAGAACTCGTAAACAAACCGCTAAGCGTTTGCTTGTAGTATAAACACACACCCTGTATATCTATATATACATTTCAAATGAGCTAACGATTATCGAAAACGTTACGTTCATTTGAAATTTCGATCGGTAAAGTTACTGGATAAGGCCCCTGTATTAGTTTTATATCATGCGCTATAGCGTACGCTATAAACCTCTCACAGCGTACGCTATATTGTATTTTATAGCGTATGCTACAAACTGCTCCTAGCGTACGTTACGAATAGAGAGAATGCTTCAAATAGGCATTTTCTTAAGTCCTCAGGTGTAATGATGGTCTTGAGAACGCAACCCTTTACACCTTTAGCTTTCATGATGGGCTTTTGTTGCCCTTGTATTTCGATGTTATAGAGCTTACTCCTAATCCCAATGAACTCAAGCATGACCTTTCCAGAGCATTCGTCTTTCATGACCCCAAGAACTTTTTTGTTTACCTGGGGTATGTCAAATGGATTTTCCTGGGCATAGTCGGAAGTATCAAATTCGGATAAGTTGTTTTTGATGACTTTGTAGATGTCGACGTTCGTGATTTCATAGATCAGACTGTCGGTATCTGTATACAGAAGATTAGATATCTCCCCGACTGTTTTTTTCATGAATCCGTAATGGAAATCATAGACCTTGGTTTTGGAGAGATCTAGAACTGCAAGGCCAATGTATATAGGTTTCATAATGCTGACTTCGAGGGGTTTCATTTGTATTGCCACCAAGTCCTCGTCTAAAATGATACAATTTTTGAAGTATGGACTGGCGATCAGGGCTTCAGCTCCATAGCGTCCATCTCAATGATTTACCAATCGTATATCAGACCTATTCCGCTGGTTTTCAATCGTTTTTCCATAGACGCTGTTAATCATGAGCTTGAAGTAGTTCTTCTCGAACTCGTTGGTAGCTTGCATCCTCTTCAAGGTGTTGTAATCGTTAGTAAAAATGTTAATCGTGGTAAATATCGAGCTAAAACTACCGTAAAGATTATTTATGTCCAGGTACACGAGGTACTTGTCATCTTCCTCTGGGTCATAACCATCACCCATGTATTCGTTATTGGCCTTGGCATATCTATTGGAACACTGACTGACTCCTCCGCGTATCCCTGTAATGAAATCAACTCGTAAGTTTTATTTTTTAATAAAAAGTAACCTTGACTTACCCTTTTCCGATGTCGATGTCGTCGATGTGCTGTCGATGTCGGTGAGAAGCTCCAATTCAACCTCAGTGGTTTTTAGCATCGCATCCCACATCAGCCCTGGCGTTGTGTAATAATGAGCGGAGTCTAGCCCATATGCATTTCTCCACGTTGATCTGAAATTCTCAAAGACCTCCGCCAAAAGTAGTACATCTGTTTTCAGATAGAGATCAGAGTATGTTCCGAGAGTTCCACCACTATTGAAAGTACTCCAAACTTTCTGGGCGTGGGCGTAGGCCGAATCATCGATTCCACTGTCAGTCAACTTGCTGAAAAACTCATCCCGCGTTGGCAATTGTTCAACTTTCAACTTTTCGAGACCTGAGACATAATCATATGGGAAGACTCCCTTCTGCTTCAGAAGAGAGATGTCCTCATATCCGTCCTTGGCCAATTCTGAGTCAACGATCTCGAAGTTCTCCAGGTATGATGCCAACTTGTCCAAGGATGAGCTCATGAACTTGAATGAGTCAATAAATCTAAAGCTTATGTTTGTGCCTTCGACGTACTTGGTGAAGGAGATGTATCTTTCGTTGTTTTGCGCGATCAGACGAACCCTGCCCTTAAGGTTCTTAGCAGACGCTATCTCCTTGATGATAAAATGAGAGTCATAACCTGAAAGGTTGTGAAACGCCACGGGAACGTATCTAGCGTTTTTATAGTTTACGTTTTCAAATTTGATGCGCGGCGCCGCGGTAGCTATAAAAATAAGCATAAAAAAGTTTTTAAAAAAGTTTTAAAAAGTTAAAAAAGTTGAATTTCTTGAAAAACTACTTACGCTGAAGTAAAGTGACAATGATCGCGAACTTTAATGTCACCAGGTTTGAAGAACTTTCGACAGATATGACATTTTTGACTTTTTCAAAAGCCAATTTATCCTTGGCTGTAAACTTCATATCCTCGTTGGTGGACACGATTCTTTGAATTTCCGTTGTAAGTTCTGCAAGCTGCCTGACGAACCACTGAGCTGGTGACTCTTGATCTTCATTTTCTTGCCGATAGCTTCGATAACCAGTTAGCTCATCGCTAAAACTGTTTTTGAGGTAAAACCCTATGCTGTAAGCTTCATGTTGCTGAAAGCTTTGAGTTTTACCTTCAGGAGCTTTAGAATCCAAGGGCTTTAATAAACATTCAAAGTCTGCATAAATAATGAAAGGAACTTGTTGTTTGTGATGAAAATTCTTGAAAAAAAGTTTCTTGTTTCTTTCTGTAGGCAATGTTATCTTACATTTATTTGTTACAAAACAAATTTTTTCATGGTTATCTAGTTTTTCTTGTGACCAGAAAAAATGTAAACAGTTATCACAAATATAAATCTTATTTTGTCTATTCGAATACTGTTTTCGAATGAGCCTGCTTAGATTCTTTATCCACACATAGTGATATTTTGGTGGAATGTTTATCTCATCATCATCTATGAGCTGATTATCATCTTCATCTACATAGTATGATTCTTCATGAATGTAAAGCAAATGAATATGCTTATCTTTCTTCACAGAAGATAGCAAGGATAAACATCAAATTTACCATCTTTCTTTTTCAGGGTATAGAGGTTAATCGAGATATTCTCGTTATTTTTTTCAAAAACCTCAATTTGTTTGAGTGGTGTTGGAAAGGTTAATCCTTCGAAACATATCTCACTCTTCGCTTCATCTCTTTTGTATTGAGCAACACGGAATGGATTGTTTGTCTTTGGATACAAAGCAGACAGTACCGCCCATTTGAAGCACTCTTCATCCATATTTTAAACATTGATACAAGCATGCTTGTTTTGTATTGACTTGGGAAGCTCAATCTACGAGCTCCCCCTCATCGGCTGGTGTTTGTTTATGTTAATTGTCAGGCTGAGAATCTGTAGAAGCGACCAACCAGAGTCTCGGGCTTGAAAATTTTCTAGCTCTCGCAGCAGCGGTTGACAGATCTTGTCTTCGAAGAAGCGTTCCAGATTCGTCAAGCCGTAGATGACGTCTTTCTCAGTCGAGAAGTACTTGACCTCCAAATTTGAAGAATCACTCTTCTGGTGGATAAACTCAGCCAACAACATCGCGTTGGATTTGATTGAATTGAACTCTCGCAGAGATTCTTTGATTTTCTTTTCAAAGTGTCCATATGAGTCATTTAAAAACGAGCCAAGATCCTTATGCTCAAGGTTGCTAATGACTCCTGAAATAAAAATTATAAATAAAAGAACTGCATGGTGAATTGAGATTATAACTAAATAGCAATCTTTACCTGACTTGATTCTACAGTCAAAAGCAGAGTCAAAATCATCGTATTTGACTTTATCTTTTAATTCCGAAGCCTGAAGATCACCACCTACTTTCAACGCATTGTATTTTATAGCGTATGCTACAAACTGCTCCTAGCGTACGTTACGAACCTCTCCTAGCGTATGCAACAAACCGCTCCTAGCGTATGTTACAATTTAACGTGCTATATTAACCTTTCAAGGCGTACTCTACGAAGATCTCACAGCGAAAGCTATATCTCATAGCATACGCTATAGTGCACGCTGTAAACATCTCAAAACGTGCGCTATATTTTATAGCACACGCTATAGCGTACGCTATATTTCATAGCATACGCTATAGCGTACGCTGGAAACATCTACGAAGATCTTATAGCGTACGCTACGAAGATCTTATAGCATACGCTATATTTCATAGCGTACGCTAAAGCGCACGCTGTAAACATCTCATAGCGTACGCTATAGCGTACGCTCGTGCGCTATAGCGTACGCTTGAGATGCCTTCTAGACATACTCTTTTCGTATATTTCCTTGTAGATTATTTCATCTTCTTTTTTTTACAGAATTTGATGGACGCTTAAGAATGAGTAACTCGGTTAATCCAATTGTTCTTGGATATTTTTTATTACCAATAGTGATCTCAGCTTGCGAAATAATAGGTAAATTACCGATTTCAAATTCATTATCTTTTTTTCTTCGTACTCCATAAATTTGATCTACTGTTGTGTCTTTGTTCTTGATGAGTTAAATATACTCGTAATCACTGCTAGTTACAGGAGTATATTTTGATTCAACAGGATGTTCAAAAATAGTTTGATCAAAGTCTGATTTGGAAAAATTCATTGATTCTCTGTCACCAAACTTTGGCAAACTCTTTGCGGGAGTACTATGATGAAACGAAGGAAGCTTCACTTGCTATAGACCAGGGTTAAATTTAGGTGTACTAAAATTCAATATTCGGTATTCAGATACATTTTGCGATTGATTGAATTGAGGAGTCTGAATTTCAGTTTTAAGTAAAAGACTTTGACCGGCATCACTTTCATTCGATCGCTTTTTAACCATATCAGTAGCAATTTTTTGAAGGGGTTCAACTATTGGTTGAAACGTTTCTTTTAAAGCTTGTTCTGTACTAGCTTTATTATATTTAATCAGTTTATACTTCCGTTTGATTGAGTCTCTCGCTTGAACGAGTTTATGAAGAATATCTTTCTGTTTTTGAAAATCCATCATGTTGGCACTTCAATGATGAAAAGATAAATGAATAAACATACTAGCAATTCGTTGTATTTATAGCAAAACAATCAAATCCCTTTCTATATCTGCCATTATCAATTGGATCATCTTTAATTATAACCAAGAATCCATGTTTGTTATCATTCCAACATGCTGAGCATAAATCTTTAAACTGATCATAGGTCATGTCAGTGTTTACATGATCGTCATAAATATGTTTCAAATTTACTTCATCTTGCCGAACCACAACCAGTAGGTTAACATTATCTCGAACTAGATGTTTGGGAATCCGAGCATATGATTGACACAAGTAAAAACAATCTACATTTTTGTGTCTGCCCATGCAGAAGAAAGCTCTGACGTTATCTTGCTTTTCTGTGGCAATATCATCGAAGAGCATCATTGAATTTGGTAGCGTATCGTTCGGAGCAGTGACTTCCTCATGTTCACTGAAAGAAAAAAATTGTATCCCATCCAGAGGGCGCAACAGCTCTTTCAAATACAAGTACTTTGGTTGGTTGAGAGATTTTGAATAGAGATAAAAATTTTCAAAGCGAACGCCATTTGGTTCAGTGATGAGAGAAAGTAAAGCGTTTGTTTTTCCGCAATTTGAAGGTCCGCAGAAAACAGCGCGTATACTATCTGGAAGTAAATTACCATGTCGTTTGACTCTCTTTCTTGTTCCATCACAGAATCAAAGTTGTCTACAGGCAACTTGATATTCTGCTCCTTGAAATTCATGTTGACTTGACAAAATTTGATTAACAAATGAAGAGCCAAGTATAAATAGAACGCTTTTATACCTTTAGGTTCATTCAAACACAGACTTTTAAAGAGTGATGATCACTTATGGGAGTGGATTGCTAAATAATTTAATCAATAAACTACCATTCGAAGCTCATTTACATGGATATCAGTATTGCGGTCCTGGTACAAAATTAGAAAAACGTCTCGCTAGAGAGGAT
The DNA here is from genome assembly GCA_038277355.1 of Encarsia formosa. NCBI lineage: Eukaryota > Metazoa > Arthropoda > Insecta > Hymenoptera > Aphelinidae > Encarsia > Encarsia formosa. The sequence goes on along the minus strand of CM076185.1, from coordinate 29,830,327 downwards.
AAAGGTATAAATCCTTTAGACGCTGCTTGTAAAGAACACGATATATCTTATTCACAAAATCGTAATAACATCGAACTTCGAAACACAGCCGATCGCGTACTTGCTGATAAAGCTTGGCAACGAGTTTTAGCTAAAGACGTTAGTATTGGTGAAAAATCAGCTGCTTACGCTGTAACTAACATCATGAAGCTAAAAAATAAACTAGGTATGGGAATTTCTTTCCAAAAAATAGTAAAAGCTGCTTCCATTTCAAAGCTTAAAAATAAAAAAGCTGCAGCTGCGATTCGTACAGCTTTAAATGGGAGGATTTCTCGTACCATTATTTGCCGGTTTGAGTGCTACTGGTGCGCTTGCAGGTGGAACAGCTGGTATAGCAAAAGCTGTTAATGATTACCATACTGCTAAAAAAGTTGGATGAATCGCAAAGACATAACAAAACAATGGAAGCTATTGCTATTGGAAAAGGATTGTATTTGAAAAATTATAAAAAAGGTTATGGTTTATATCTTAAACATCAATTACCAGGTTATGGTTTGAATAAAAAAAGATGTTTGAAAAAAAAGAGACCTTCGGGTAAAGGATTAAAACATAAAAATTAAAAAAAAAAAAAATCTTCAAAATGCCACAGAGGGCGTTAACAAACGTCAATATTATTAAGTATGCTAAAAAACTTAAAATTCCGAATTTTAGAGGAGTATTCATGAGAGATAAATTACCAAAATCGGGACCATGGATTAATGAATCTGCCGTAATAAATCTTGATAATGCAAGTGGCTATGGAACTCACTGGGTAGCCTATAAAAAACAAGTTGATGAGGTTGAATATTTTGATAGCTTTGGAGACTTACAACCTCCGATAGATCTTTTATTATACCTTGGAACATCAATCGTTAGGTATAATTACGATAGATTTCAAGATTTCGGTTCCAACAATTGCGGACATTTATGTTTAAAGTTTCTTTCAGAAACTATATAAAAAATCAATGAGAGTAATTTATCTCATTCCTATTTTAACTGTCATGGATGAAACACTATCATTACTATTGAGCGGTAACTCTTCAGTTCTTGCATCTCGTTATTTTCCGCCTATCGAATTATCTCCGAAAAAAAATTACGTTCTTGGATTAGTTGAATTCTTAACGTATCATTCTATTTCAAATATTGATTCGGATAAAAACAAATTTTATGTAGGTGATACATTAGTTAGTATACCCACAGGTGCTTACGATATCACTGACATAGAAACACTTTTGTTAAAAGAACTTACTCCAAAAGGTATAACCTTAAGTTTAAAACCAAATGATAATACGTTACGAAGTATTATTAAGTCAAGTGAACCGAGTGATTTCACAAAAAGTGACTCTATTGGTACTTGGTTAGGATTCTCATCGAAAATTCTTGATAAAAATATTGAACACGAATCTGACTTACCTGTTAGTGTACTCAAAGTTCAATCTGTTAGAATTGAGTGTAACATAGTTGCTGGTTCATATCTAAACGATAAAAGAGTTCATACTATTCATCAATTTTTCCCGAGAGTAAACCCTGGCTTTAAAATTATTGAAGTGCCAGCAAACGTTATATACCTTCCTATTGCTGTACAAAGCATAGATTTTTTAGAGCTTCGAATAATTGATCAAGACGGAGATCTGATCAATTTTCAAGGTGAAGAAATAATGGTTAGAATTCATATTAAAACTTTATAATGGGTATCATTTATAACTCGAGAAAGTATATTGTTACGGAGTGGACCACTATTCGCTCGTAAATATTTCGGCTCATTCGCTCAACTTTAAATTGATAGACTGCATGGCTCCATCTATGAGTCTAGGTGGGGACTTTAGTCCCAATTCTCACTCCCGCGCGCCATAGTGCTGGGCAGTACCGCTGTCGCCGTTGCTGCTGCCACAGGCCTCGCGTGCTGGCTTCTGGTTTTGGTGCTCAAGTGTGTGTGTGTGCAGCAGAGAGTTCTCCCGGCTTTTTCACGGTTCGTCTCAACGGCTCTTCTCATCGCCTTTTTCACCAGGTAGTCCCGGAACCTGCCTTTTCACCGTGCACCAGCTCATCCGGACGATCACAGACAGTAATTCTGTGATCATCAACAACCTCGGAGCCGCGCCATTACCACGTGTATCAGCTACTCTTCACCGGTGGTCTACGGAGAATTTGTCTAGTTCAAGGACAATCCTCACTCATCGAACATCTCCAGGTATTCAGGTGCAAGGAACAGTCATTTCCTTGCCCCCTCTCACTTTTCATTTTCTCTAGCACAGAATTTACGACTCTGTGCTGATTTCGTCTATCTCAATGTGCACAAGCACGTAGCCATTTCGGCCATTTTCTCTCTCTCTTTCTCTCTCTATCGGGCTATCTCTCTCTATTTTCAAGGCCACTCTCTGCTGCTACTCGATCAACGCTCACACCTTTTTTGTAAATAATAATATATTCTTAGAGAATAAAATTCAAATAAACTTAATTAATGGTCTACTCAATCTATTTGACAACCCTCCCCTACCAGCTTTTAATCCGGCAAATAAAAAATAAAATTAATGAAGCAGTAAATCCGCAACATTTGGTCCTTCGAGCCGGATTGCTGGTAGGTGGCTGGGTTTTTCTTGTCTTCTCTGCTCTTCTTTGCTCTTCTCTGTTTTTTCTCTTGGTCAGCTCTGGATGAAAGGAGTCACTTTGCTTATTTATTCGGGGCATCTTCAGGTACTCTCAACTTTCCTGCTAATTTGGTGCTCGCTGGTGGTTCAACATGGATGAAAAGCAGAGTGCAGACACCAAGAAATCCTCCAGGAGCAACTCACCAAGTCTCAGCAAGGAACCAGGTGATGCTGGCACTACTCCACAGGTCAAGTTCTGCAGCCTTAATCATTGTACAGCTCGTCAGTTCTTCACATCTCCAGTTACTCTCAACATCTACGGCTGAATTTGTCATGGACCGCTCACTGCAGGATAGCATGGAGGACGCTGGCTCTATGCCGGCTTACAGGCGTACCGCAACGTCAAATCTCACTCAGAAGCGGTTGGTGAACCCTCTGGTGAGAGATGATACCCCGGACAATTCAACTGGCGCTGCAGAACACACTCACTCCTCTAGGCATACAGTCCAGGTTAATGGACTTGAGTACACTCAGGACAACTCTACAAGCTTAGGCAGTGACTCTCAACCCGTACCTTGTTTCCTGGTAACGGGCCCTGCGAACAACTCTGGCCAACTAAACTCAACGTCGTCGGTGATAATACACGACGAATACGGTCAACCTCTGGTGGACAACCTCAATGCTCAACTCAATTCATGGTCAAGGCTGCAACGGCACATGTTGGTTCTACTGGAACCTACTCTGCCGCCGTGACCAGACAAACTCAACCTACAAGAATAGCTTATTACCCTCGCTCCTTTGTGACGGCGTATAACACATTGCCTTCTGCCTTGGACTTGGTACCTCTCATCAGTAACACACAGGCGCTTGTTGTGGAGTAAGCGCTCTGTTTCAGTTCATTGGGAAATTACTCAGCTAGAAATCGCCAGTTCCAAACACTGTGTAAGGTAAGCTCACTACACCATAATTCACTTTGAGACAGAAGTCGATCCTGGGACTCCTGTTCAAAACAATGTCAACTCAAACTCTTAATGGAAGACAAGTTTAAACAGCTGGTATGTTTCATCAAATGCTCGGCTCACTTCTAGCTACTGCTGTAGCATTTCTCATCACCATGTTCGCATCTCACTTGGTGCGAATTCTCATCATTCAAAGCATGGAATTGCCATTTTTCTCATCTGTCATCGGAGAAACATTCCAGTTTCTCACTCACTCATCGTCATCCAGTATTGGTACTGGTGGATTACAGTCTGCTCACGAAGGTCGTCGTTACACTTCACTTTATCCATCGCATCGCTCAACATGCAACTTGCTGCGGATTCAAGTTGGTAAACGCTCAATTTGGTTAAACACATAATTATCAGGCAACGCATTCTCAAATAGAAAAAAAGGCTACTATCTTTGGCTCTTTTCACTTTGGTTGGTTACTCTTTACAATCACGAAGTCGTGTTAGCACATCTCATCTGCTTGACTGCATTCAATAACAATGCAGAAACTCAACTGATTTCTCGACTTCACTCAACTTGTCCATACACCGCTGGAGTGCTATTGACTGCGTCGGCGTCAAAGTGGCTAAATCTTCTCACCTGCAAATCACTAATCAAGACAAACTCACCTGGCAGAAGCTCACGACGACTTTTCTCTTCAAGAAATCCGATAAGGTTTGAAGTTCAGAAGAAACTTTAACCTTTTTAAATCTCACTTGGGCCTCCATCAGCTAGGCACTCTCAAAAATAATCATCTGGAAGGTTTGTGCACGGCGGGCGGTTTGTCATTGGTCATATCAATCATCCGGATTTCTCTAAATTGCCTGCATAGACCGCAAGTTGATGGTAAAATTTCAGGTAATCACTTCAGCGTAGATTGTTTGGGTCAGCTTGGATGTCAATCAATCAGCTGGTGACTCTCACGCCAAACACACCACTCACGGATCTCACTTTGGTTGGTCTCATCGGGACACACTCCACGGTGTCATTCAACTCAATCTTGCTGAAAGTAGACAAGAATCAGGATTCTCGGTGGTCGAGCTCTTGTCAAGTCTCACATTGTGATCAGATGTGGTTAGGGCTTGACAACGGGGTACTCGGGCTCGCCTACTCACGGGATAACTACCTATAGCTAGAGTAACTCCCACTCGTCCTTGGTCTTCTCACAAGCTCAAAACTCAATGGTGGTGGTCCACGCCACAACAACTTCTGGAAAGGACGAGCTTTACAACTCATAAAGGTTAGGATGTGTGTTTTGGCAATTCATTCATTGACTGTTCACTTAGGAACAGTCAGTCTCAACTAAACTGGTGGTCTCAGCTCAGCGCGCTGGCTTCTTACAACTTGGCGTGGACTCTTTTATACTCAGGTATAGGTACAAAATTTAACATGGTCTTTCGAGCTCATGGGCGCTCGAAAAGCTCTGGTCATAAACTCGAAAGAACAGCTCAACCCTGGTGTCGTTACTGGCAAACGACAAAGCTCCTTTGCAATTTAACTCACCCGTTACACCACACTCGGGTGGTGTACGGTGCGAACAAATGGTGATTTCCTCGTGACTGCTGAAACGTCATCCTGGAGTCATTGGATTCACCCTCGTGGTGATGCTCATCCTGGTTACCTCAACACTCTAAGGGACGAATTAGTGGTCCTCTCGATCTACTCAACTCAACTTTAATCAACACTTCGGTCACTTCGGACACTTCGGTTGATGGTGGGCGGAATTTTACGGAGTGGACCACTATTCGCTCGTAAATATTTCGGCTCATTCGCTCAACTTTAAATTGATAGACTACATGGCTCCATCTATGAGTCTAGGCGGGGACTTTAGTCCCAATTCTCACTCCCACGCGCCGTAGTGCTGGGCAGTACCGCTGTCGCCGTTGCTGCTGCCACAGGCCTCGCGTGCTGGCTTCTGATTTTGGTGCTCAAGTGTGTGTGTGCAGCAGAGAGTTCTCCCGGCTTTTTCACGGTTCGTCTCAACGGCTCTTCTCATCGCCTTTTTCACCAGGTAGTCCCGGAACCTGCCTTTTCACCGTGCACCAGCTCATCCGGACGATCACAGACAGTAATTCTGTGATCATCAACAACCTCGGAGCCGCGCCATTACCACGTGTATCAGCTACTCTTCACCGGAGAATTTGTCTGGTTCAAGGACAATCCTCACTCATCGAACATCTCCAGGTATTCAGGTGCAAGGAACAGTCATTTCCTTGCCCCTTCTCACTTTTCATTTTCTCTAGCACAGAATTTACGACTCTGTGCTGATTTCGTCTATCTCAATGTGCACAAGCACGTAGCCATTTCGGCCATTTTCTCTCTCTCTTTCTCTCTCTATCGGGCTATCTCTCTCTATTTTCAAGGCCACTCTCTGCTGCTACTCGACCAACGCTCACACCTTTTAATGTAAATAAGAAAACTCTCATAATTTAAGTTCAAATCGATATCGGTGTTTACATTTACTTATGACGTGACTGTTACGCTCGGGTCTCTCTCTCTCTCTTCAAGACAACGCTCGTGAATAGACGGTGTCACTCGCCATTTCGTGAAACTTCACGGGTTTCTCTTGGTTCTTTCTCATGACTCTTTCTCATCATCCTCAACGTAGCCATCTCATCAGTACAGTCAACTCGACGAATCATCTACTTAGTGTTGGCTCAACTCGGGAGACATTTGATCTTCAATTAACTCAAACGGCTCGGCTCAATTCAATTCTTGGGTTAATTGCTCAGCAAGGAGAGCTTTCACGGCGTGGCATCTTTATGTATTTCACTCAGAACCGGTAACAATAATTTACCGGTGCTTTTACATTGTCCTTCTCACAGCCAGAAAATCAATAAAATTACTGTGCATTCTCTTGCTCTCTCTCTCTTTTCTTTGTGCTGTCTTACACGCAGCCATTTTCTTTTCTACTCTTTTCAAGGCCATTCTCTGTTGCTTTGTTTACCTCAACTGTACTCAAGCAAAACTCTTATTTATGGTTTAAATTAATATAATCAAATTCGTCAAGAGTTTTGACTAGGCGGTTTCCCAAATTAGTTAAGTTTCTTTACACGGAAATTAATGCTGGCAATTCTCAATTCAACATGTTCTCATATCTCAGTTTCTCTCTTTAATCAGTTATTATTCCCTCTCTCTCAAGCTCATTCTCAGCTCATTTGCATTAATTCATTAAATTCAACTTAACCTTCTGGATAGTTCTCTTAAGTATACTACACTGATTTATTTTATCTCATTTTACATTTCAACTGGACCTGGCTCAATAGTGATTCTCCATAATTTATAATTAAATTATTTTATACTTTGATGATTTGTCTTATTCTATTTTATAGTAATGAGCTCATGTTATCAACATCAAACTTATTAATCTGTCAATACACATTAACTACTTAAATTTCTCACTTGTTGATTAATTATTAAGAGATTTAATAAAAGTTATTAAACTTGAACCCTTTTTTTTGTAAATAATAATATATTCTTAGAGAATAAAATTCAAATAAACTTAATTAATGGTCTACTCAATCTATTTGACAACCCTCCCCTACCAGCTTTTAATCCGGCAAATAAAAAATAAAATTAATGAAGCAGTAAATCCGCAACATATATAAACGAACCAATATGGAGACCTCCCATCAGTCGTCAACGAACAGCCAATGCGTTAACGCAACGAAACATTCAGTTTCTCAAAAAAATAGGTCTAAAAGTCGTCCGTGGTGGTGCTGCTTAATTTTCTGCTGCAATGGCCGGAATTCTAAATATTCAATCTCCGATCGTCTTCGACGATTCCATAAAAAATTATGAAATCCATTCTCATCAACCATACACAATCTCTAAATATAAAAATACTGATGAAATTCGTATTTCTATTCAACATCAAGACTTGTGTGTTTTACCATCGCGAAGTTCATTGCATATTAATGGTAAAATTACTAAATTAAATGGTACTGCATTAGCGCATACAGAATTCGTAAATAGTGCCATCTGCCATTTATTTGAAGAGTTTCGTTATGAAATGAATGGTGTAGAAATTGATAAATGTGAAAATCCAGGTATAACTTCTACTATGAAAGGATGGTTACCGTTCACTCATGGGCAATATAACACATTATTAAATACAGGTTGGCTAGTATCAGTAAATGAATCGCTTACCGATGATGCTGGTAACTTCGATGTTTCCATTCCTCTGAATATGATCTTTGGATTCGCTGAAGATTATGATAAAATTGTTGTCAACATGAAACATGAACTCGTTCTCATTCGATCAAGAAACGATATGAATGCTGTTTTACAAACAAATACAGCAGCTCAAGGAGCAGCAGCTGCATATGAAGATTTTAAAATAGTAATAAATAGGATAGAGTGGTTAATGCCATACGTTACAGTGTCCGATAAATTTAAAATTAATCTTTTAAATTTCATTGGTATAGGTCGATCAATCGATATGAGTTTTCGAGCTTGGGAACTGTATGAGTACCCACAACTTCCAACTACTAATCGTCATGTGTGGACGGTTAAAACATCCAATCAGTTAGAAAAACCTCGATTTATCATTTTAAGCTTTCAAACGAATCGTAAAGATAATGAAAGTGTAAATGCAAGTCTTTTTGATCATTGTGATATTCGTAATGTTAAACTTTATCTTAAGTCACAATATTATCCATATGGTAATTTGAATCTTGATATAAATCAAAATCAATATGCTATATTGTATGCTATGTATGTGAAGTTTCAAAATTCTTATTATAACAAAAATTCTGACCCTTTGATGACAAAAGAAGGATTTAAAATATACATGCCCCTTATTGTTATAGATTGTTCTAAACAAGATGAATCTTTAAAAAATGCCCCAGTTGATATTAGATTAGAATTTGAAACAAAAACAAATTTTCCTGCTAATACTGCGGCCTATTGTCTTATTCTCCACGATCGCATAGTTCAATACAACCCAATTTCGGGTGATGTTCGTAAACTTATTTAAAAACGTATATATACGTTAACGACTTTCATTAAGAATTCATTTCATTATCATGGATCCTAATGAAAAGACGTCACTACTCTCCGGTGATTCTAAAAAATATTCTAAAAAATATGATTGTCAAACTCAATCTAAGAAAAAAGATGAACCCTCAAAAAAGTATGAATACAAATATGAAAAAATGAAATATGATGGATTTTCAGCAAGTGACGGTTATGTATCGAAAACATACATAAGTAAATTTAAAGATTTGTAAATAGAGAATAAATTATTGGGGAGGTAAACAAAAGCGGAAGTATCTCACAGGGAAGAGCGTTGGTTGGAGCTCTTTCCAGTTTCTCTATCCAACATCAAATAAAAAATTATATCTTTTTATTTATGTTTTTGTTTTTATTTTTGTTTGTTCCAAGGGGAAGGGGGTTGTTCCAGATTCTATTATTATTATTATTATTATCATTATTATTATTATTTTAGTTTTTATTATTGTTTTGGGGGGGGGGGGGTATTTTTGTTTTTGTTTATTATTATTGTTTTAGAGGGGTGTTCCAGGGGGGGGGGGGGCAAAACCAACTTTGCTTACCTACTAAGTAGGTTTGTATTTAAAAACAGAATTTTTTTCTCATGGACAATTATACGTTTCATTATCAACATCTAAAAATTCTGATCTCTCTATATTATATTTCCGTTTTTTATTCTGATCCCATAAATTGGATTCTCCAAGTTGGATCTTCGAAAATCTGAAATTCTTAAAAACACGGTCAAAACACAGTTAAATATCGCACTTTTTTGATCCCCCAAATTGGATCTTCGTCAAAAATATTGGATCCCCTTTTTTTAAAAATTTTTTACTGAAATTTAGTATCTTTTATCATCAAAAAAATAAATAATTAATTTTAGTAATTTATAAATAATGATGATTTCATTTGAAAATTTTTTATTTCAATTTGAAACAAACTTTTTTAAATCTAAACCTAACCTTTATACCAATGTTTACTTTTTGATATAAAACATTTACTTAGAAATTAAAATTTGTGCCGTACGAGAAATTTTTCCGGGTAATCAAGGGACACTTTAGTGGGCAGATTTGCGCAATCTCAAGCGAGCTGGTTAGATAAGCGAAATACGTTAGTTTAGTGAGAGCTAATCATTTCAGTCGGTTCCGGTTGGTAAGGTAGATGAGGTTGGTTAGGCGGAGGTTATGGGGGAGGAGCGTGGAAGGGGAGATGAGGTGGGAAGGGTTTGTTATTGCACTCAAAAATATTAATAGAGCTTTCTCAATATTTAAAGTTAGTGACTGAGTTGATGAATAAGGTGAGTAAGATTTGTTCGTAGATTTGGTGAAATAAGTTTGGAGGATAAAATACGGTATTTTAAGTTAATTAAATTAGTGAGGTCAGTAGAAGATTGAATTAGGTCAGGTAGTTGAAGATAAAAAAGTAAGTATAGTTAGTAGCGTTCTTAATATGGGTGAGAATAGTAAATCGTGTTAGATAAGGCGAGTGTGTGCGGACGGTAGAGTGTAGGTCAGGTGGTTGTGGGCTGGTAGATCAGATATTAAAATTATAACTTTGGCTCTTATTTGAATTTTCATATAAAATCATATATCATCAAAAGGTCTTGGGCTCAGCTTTCTAATGATGTCATTTTATGTCATTTAAATTTTTATTAAATACTTTTTATTGTCATGAGAGGGTGCTGAACAAAGCCGTTTATCATTTTGAATCCAACTCTACCCCTACTAAATCATAAATCGGCTTAAACGCAATTTTGCAAGCTGTTACTATGCAGGAAGTAAGTTCATCTCATGAAGAATCTGTAAAAAAATTTTGTGGATTATTTTCCTGAGCTGAATTCCAACCAATAGGAACGCTGCATTTGACATTTGGCGGAAGGGTGTGGCTAAAATTATTTCGATAATTTGTCGGTTATTTCCAATTCGAACGTTTTGAGTCGTACAGCAACTTGAATTGTTAGACTTACTTGAATCAGCTTTTGGGTTAGACCCGAGTCTCTGCGGTGTATACCTATGTATGAGTATTCATAGGCATATTCATAGTAAACAAAGAGTAATAGAACTATTACCGCAAAAATGTAAAATACAGCATTTCTATGAGTTGAAATTCAGCTGGGGAAAATAATCCAGCCAAATACCCCTCGTGTTTCAAAATTTTAAATAATTTTCCTCCAGTTTTTTTGCACAGCAACTTGCGGGGCAAGTTTGACAAAAAATCACATGTGTAACAAAACACAGTCGGAAAATTATCGAAAATTTTGAAGCACTAGGGGTATTACGACTGAAAATCGAGTCTTGCTTATACGAGATTGCGAAATTTGAAAATAATCGTGATTTTTTTTACTATTTCGCTAATCACTAGAGTAGTTTTCAGGGTGGGCAGTTTAAGCTAGAGATCCAAGATGAGGAAGGTCCAGAATGAATGAGGTGAGTAGGGTTTGTTGGGAGAGTGAGTAAGAGATGAGTTGGGGATTAAGTGCGGTATTTGAAGTAAGTGAAATTAGTAAGGTCTGTAATGTGGCTAAGATTGAAATATGTTATATTTCTAAAGATGAAAAATTAAGTAGGGTTAGTAAGGTTATGAATCAAATTATGATGAGTAAGTAAAGAAACTGAACTCTCGTGTCTAACTTTTATTGATTTTGAGCACTTAAGTCTTTTAATTATTTTACCAAACAGAGCTTACGTATTGTTTCGATTAATTTTTATAGTCATCAATTATAATTAGGGGGTTGGCGAGCGGAGCGAGCAGGGGAGTACCCTCCTAGTATATATATATATGTATATGTTTACAGAGGAAAAACTATTAGAAAACACGAAAAACTGAAAAATTGATGTTTTAAAATGGCATTTTTCATCAAAATTATGTTTTCTGTTAAATTTTTTTTATTGTTTATTATTATTTGAAGCATGTGCATCAAATAGTGATATAAACAATAATATTTATTAATGAAAATTGTAAAATGCATTTTTTATCAAAATTATTGTTTTTGTTATAAATGTTTTATTGTTTATTATTATTTACGGTTGAAGTTAATGTTATATGTTTTTTATTATTTGCAAGCATTTGAAATCGGAAAAAAATTAGTAGATTCAATGGTCGGTGAAAAGTTTGGCTCTGTTAAGTTACCTCGAAAAAATAAGGTGGTGACACTAAAAACGGCTGCTTCGTCAGTAAAGATAAACAATGAAAATGTGGCTATCGATCCTTTGCTGTTGTTTCAGAGACTTACAACAAATATTAAAAACAAAAATGACATGAAAAGATACCTACAGTATGAACTGGCCCCCTTTCCAGTATCAATTTTTACTGAAAGTGGGTTCAGGAAGAACAAGAAATCAGATTTTTATAGTGAATTTGATAGCATTGATTCAGTACCTCCAGCTGATGAAACAGTGCATGTGGTGGACGACGGATTTTTATTACATAAAGTACCTTGGCAAAAAGATGACACTGTTGAGACAATTACAAATAGATTTGTTCATTATGTAAGCCACACCTATAATCCTGGTAGCTACATTGTTTTTGATGGCTACCCAAATACTGAAGAGACCTCTCCATCTGGCCCATCGACTTCTGGCAGTACAAAAAAAGCTGAACGTTTGAGAAGAAATAATTATTCATGTGTTCCCGATATGGAGTTTGAGTATCACACTAAAATAGCATTCATACCTGATAAATTTTTAACTAACGAACGCAATAAAAATAAATTGATTCAACTTCTCATGCAAAAACTGATTGCTTCTGGATTTCATTGTCAACAAGCAGAAGAAGATGCTGACAGATTAATTGTCGTAACAGCTAAAGCAGCAGCATTGAAAGCAAAATTGTTATCACCATTAAAAACAACGAATGTGGTTATTATAGGACATTGATCTTTTGGTTCTTTTATGTCAATTGGTTCAAGAAGACTCAAATTTTTTTTTAATAAAGTTGGCAGTAAATTAGATAAAGGATCTCTTTTTGCATCAAATAATTTCAAGCATGATCCTAAAATAGTTGCAGTCTTACATTGTTTAGTTTCGGGGTGGACGAAACCCAGGGCCTGCCAGTATGGCACCGTCCACTATTTCGTGCACCCAGATCAACTTGCACCATTGCAAAAGCGCTTCGGCTGTCTTAGTCAAACGCATGGCAGAGGTGCATACAGGCATATCCTTTATTCAGGAACCCTGGATAAGGGTGGGTAAAATTACAGGTCTAAACGGTTGCGGCAACCGTTTCAGTTGGAACGGAGACTCAGCCAGGGCGGCCCTGATAATTAAAGGGCTTGCTGCTGAAGCCTGGGGATCCTTCTGTGACAGAGACATTGCGACAGCGACCGTGAAATACAAAAATGAGAAAGTCACTGAAAGGTAACTCGTAGTTGCCTCGGCCTACTTTCCATACGATGAGGAGGATCCACCCCCACAAAGGGTTAGGGATCTTGTCAGGACCTGCGAACTGAAAGGCTTGGACCTCTTACTTGCGTGCGACGCCAACTCACATCACACGGTGTGGGGCAGCTCGGATTGCAATAACAGAGGGGACGCACTTTTGAGCTTCCTGGTGGGTACCAATTTGGAGATCCTGAATAAAGGTGGCAAGCCCACCTTTCGGGATATAAGGCGTGAGGAGGTCATCGATATCACTCTGGCCACGATCGATCTGGCGGCGTCCGTGGAGGACTGGAGAGTCTCGGGCGAGCCCTCCATGTCAGACCACGAACACATCACCTTTTCGTTGGTGGGTAGAACTACCGATAGGCCTTACTGGAGAAATCCCAGAAACACAAACTGGGAAGGTTACAGGGCCGATCTTGCCAGGAGAATTTCCAATTTTCCTGGGAGATACGGCACCCCAGTGGAGATCGAACACTGCGCAGAGTCCCTGCAGGAGACTCTGGTGATGGCTTTCGAGAACAACTGCCGGGTTAGTAAGAAAGGTAAGAGTCAGGGATGTCCGTGGTGGACACCCGAACTTACAGCCTTGAGGAAGGAAGTAAGGAGACTCTACAACAGGTCGTACAAGACTAAAAAGAGGGAGGACGAAGACGCCTATCGACAGGCGCAACGACTATACAAGAAGGAGCTGGAGAGGGCGCCCACTCTGGGCTGGCAGAACTACTGCACAGAGCAAAAGGATGTCGCAGCGACATCCAGGCTCAGTCGCATTCTGCGCAGTGGCCCAAACCAGACGCCAGGTGTAATGAAGCTGAACTCGGGGCAATGGGCCGAAAATGGTGCGGACTGCCTCAACGCACTACTGGAGACCCACTTCCCCGACTTCAGGGAAGGCGAAGTACACCAAGGCACGCAAGAAGCGACAGCCGGCAGACAGGACTGGGAACTGGCCAGGGCCATAACGACACCGGAGAGAGTCAGGTGGGCAATCGGCACCTTTGACCCGTTCAAAGCTGCCGGACCGGACGATATCTTCCCGGCCCTCATACAAAAAGGGCTGGAGGTACTGTTAAGCCCTCTGGTCAAACTCTTTAGGGCGTGCTTGGCCCTGGGATATGTCCCGACCTGCTGGAGGACGGCGAAAGTGGTATTTATACCGAAGCCAGGCAGAGTGGTTACCAGCGCGAAGGACCACAGACCTATATGTCTGTCGTCCTTCGTACTGAAAACACTTGAAAGGCTCGTAGATAGGTATCTCAAGAAGACGTCTTTGGTCGACAGACCGCTGCACTGCAGACAGCATGCCTACCAGGCAGGGAAGTCTGTAGATACAGCTCTTATAGAGGTGGAATCCTGGATCAGAAATGGGATGAAGAATAAAGCTTATGTACTAGCAGCCCTGCTTGACATAGAAGGCGCATTCAATCACACCCGGGTGGATAGCATCCGCAAGGGTGCAGAGAATCATGCTATTCCGCCCACCCTGGTGAGATGGATGTGCCACATGTTAAGCACCAGGAGCCTGCTGGCCACATGGGGCGACCGTATCCGCAAGGGTAGGATCGGTAAGGGATGCCCACAGAGGGGAGTTTTGTCTCCCACTATGTGGTGCCTGGTAGTCGATACCCTACTGAGATTGTTGGATGAAGCCGGCATTTTTGCCTTGGCATATGCTGACGACGTCTTCATTCTCGTTAGGGCCGACGATCTGGATGTGGCGGCGGGCCTAATGCAACTAGCACTGGGAATCGTCGAAAAATGGTGTAAGGGGGTCTACTTGACGGTGAACCCGAGCAAAGTTGGAGTCACGTGCTTTACGACCAGATACAAGGTAGGCCCTGTCAAGGGCCTACATCTCATGGGAAGGGCACTAGACCTGACCAATGAGATTAAGTATCTGGGAGTCACATTCGATTCCAAACTCAGTTGGAAAAGGCATCTCGATATCACCTCCGCAAAGGTGATTCAGTCCTTCTGGGCATGCAGAAGGGCTTTTGGCAGGACATGGGGACTGGAGCCCGAAAAGATACACTGGCTATACACAGCGGTGTTGAAACCCAAGCTACTACACGGGGCAGTCATATGGGCTTCCCGGGTGGCGACGGTAAAGGGCGCCAAGTTAATTTTGGATCGCGTACAGGCCCTTGTCTTGAGAGGCCTTACGGGATGTATGAGCACCACACCACTGGTTGCGATGGAACGTCTGACGGGAACCCTTCCGCTCGACCTCGTGGTTAGAAGTGCGGCCTTCAAGGCCGTGTGTCGCTACGATGGCAAAGCGAAGGTTGACCACCTGGCAGACCGGCAGATAACCAGAGAACTAAATCTGGAGAAGCTGCCCAAGCTCGATCATCCGGCGAGGAACATCAGTTTCAACAAGCCGTTTAGAGTCGAAACGGGCAGCCGGGCCGACTGGCAAGGAGGACGGCACAAGTATACAGGTCAGGGAGTTGTCTGGTTCACAGATGGCTCGAAAAGAAAGGAAGGCGTGGGCGCCGGAGCCTGGAGACAGAGCTGTTCCAGGGAGATAGCGCTACACCTTGACGACTTTGCCACAGTCTTTCAGGCTGAGGTAAGGGCGATCACGGAGTGTGCACGGGCCACGCTGAGAGAGGTTAACAGGAGATGCCCAGTCACGATTTGCTCCGACAGCAAAGCAGCGCTTTTGGGGCTCAAGGGCTGGGCCACAAGCTCGAGGGAAAGGGCTCTCTGCAAAGAGGCACTGACCAACATGGCGTTGAACCACTGTGTCACCCTATTATGGGTGCCAGGACACTCGATGATCCTGGGCAACGAAAAGGCAGACAGGCTGGCGAACCGGGGCGCCTTGAGCATCAGGGCGGACCAATGCAACGTTGGAATGCCCGATCGCTCAATGCAAGAAGCCATGGAACGCTGGATGACAGGTGTAGCTGACCGAAGATGGAATGATCACCAAGGGCTGAGGCAGGCAAAGAGCCTCATCGGTGACAAGCCGCCTGAAGCATGGCTGCGAGACCTGAGAAGGACTAGCAGAACAAAACTCAGGATGATCATCGGCTGGCTTACGGGCCACTGGATGGTGAGACATCGCCTATCAAGGATAGGACTCAGCGATGTCTCAAACTGCAGGTGGTGCGGAGAATCGGCCGAAACGACGGGACATCTTCTTTGTGAATGTCCCGCTTGGGCCACACTCCGGACCAGAAGGCTTGGCGGACCCATTATAGATCCATTGGATCTAAAGGAGGCAAGCACGACGGCAATAGGCCACATCGAAGTGGCCTTGAACAGGGATTGAGTAAGGCAGGGAAATCAGCACAATGGGTGTATACCTGAGTGCTGGGGTCGCATGTTCCCGGGGAGGGACCGCGTACCCCTCCCACAAATACCATACCATACCATACCATACCATACATTGTTTTACTGGATGCGACATCACATCTAGATTTTCTGGCAAAGGAAAGAAAATTGCAACGAAGTCGTTACTTTCTAATCCGAATTTAGTTAATTTAGCAGAACTGTTTTACGACTCCACTGAAAATCTTAATGAGAATCAGGATCTAGTTGAAGCTGAAAAAGATAAAGTAAAACTTGAATTTCGGGAAATGATTGGTAAAAATGGATGTGAGCTCATAGCTTCAATGTACTCTAAAACCAAAAAAAAAGTCAACCACTTAATGACGTAAGATATTTGAATTACACCTCAAAAACTTTTAAATCTGCATTTAAACTCGAGAAACTACCACCAACTGAAGGTGCTGCTATTGAGCACAGCAATAGAGTTTATTTTCAGATTCAACAGTGGTTAGGGGTTCAAAAATCTGCGATAGAATGGGACTGGAAGCACGATGCAGAAAACAATTTAATTCCCAAATTCACAGCAGATAAGTTAATTCCAGATGACTTACTTAAAAAAATTTGCTGCAGTAGTAAGACTGGGTGTGAAAAACAAAGCTGTGGTTGTCGCAAGCATAGTCTGAAATGTACTTGTCTATGTACTAAGTGTGATCCTGAAACTTGCAAAAATTTTGAAGAAGAAACAGAAGTTATTCCTGATTTTGACGATGATTTTGACATTCACAGTCCATATGATGCTGTCAGTTGCGTTTATGAAGAAGGAGAAGAAGAAGAAGAAGAAGAAGAAGAAGAAGAAGAAGAAGGTGAAGATGATAGCGACGATGTTGAAGATTCAGAAAGCAACGACCAAGAAGAAGAAAAAGAAAGACCAGGAAGAAGAAGAAATCGCGTGCCCATCTGCGCCAAAGAGAAGAAGGAAGTGATTGACTATATTTTTACACTCTTTATTCTGAAAGTATTATGTAAATATGTAATTTTTATTAAAAAATAGTCGATCAATAATCTGATAAGTAACTTGTATTTTTTTTTTCAATACCAATTGTAATTTATAAATAACCTCTTTAAATTAATATTACTGACAGGACAGTTGTAGACTAAAGAAATTCTTAAAATGATTATTTTCTAAAGTTTTTATAAAAAAAATTTAACGTAAACTTATCAAAGAAACAAGTATTTTTTTTAATACAAATCCTCCTCACTAATACACATATTTTTATAAATTTCAATTTTCCAACTTTCAATGATTTCATAGTTATTTTATTCACTTACCATCGCTGTGTTTATTTTATAGTAATGTAATTTTTTTTTTTAAATTATAGTCAACATTTGATACCAAATTCAACCGTAAATAATGATGAACAATAAAAAATTTATAACAAAAACAGTAATTTTGATGAAAAATGCAATTTTAAAACATCAATTTTTCAGTTTTTCGTGTTTTCTAATAGTTTTTCATCTGTGTACACACACACACACACACACACACACACACACACACACACACACACATATGCAGTGGGTATTATCCTGACATTTCATATATTTACTCGGAACCATTCGGACATTTTGGTATTATCATGACGGTCAGAATAGTGCCATGACATTTCAAAATCAAAAAACTCGAGTTCCAGGTAAAACCAAGATCGAGGAAATGGGTGATGGGTTATTTCGGATGGGTTATTGGAAAAAGCATTAAAATTAGTGCAGGGGAAAACCTAGGAAAAGTATTTATTGATGGGTTATTTGGAAAAAAAAAAGATCGGTTATTTTGGTTTTTTTGAATACGTGGGTGGATTGCGCGTGATTTGCGCTTAAAGAGGGTGTATTATTGCTTTAGTAATTTCTTACGTGGTGGGTACAGTATTGTTTATTTGGATTAGCGTGCGATACCTGCAGAAGCTCAACCCGCACGGGCCGCCTGGCCACGGGGTCTCGGACTACGTCCTCCTGCGCGGCTTAACCTCATCGGAAGACCCGAAGGCCTTCAGTTCGGCTCGCCTACAAATTTCCGATCTTGAGCGAGTGAGCATCTCAAGATCAGGCCCTTTGTGAGGGCATTCGCATGTCACACCATTCGAGTGCTCTTTCATCCTGGCTAAGACGGGCCAGGAACCCGGTTGACCTGGTCGACGACGAGTCTGACACCAGGCTAGACGCAACCTGAACGCGCAATTTCATCCAGAACCATGAACGTCGAGCCGTAGCCCACTGTTGACGCCACTCGCTGGACACCCTTGCTTGCTGTCATACGACAGAGTACCACTGCCACCAAGAGTCCAGACCCATTCGACCGATCAGGAAGAACAAGCCCAATGAGGCGGAATGAGAGAAGCATAATTCGGCCGAAGCCGCTCCCACGCTACTACCACCTCTATGAGCTCGTTAATCCCGGCTTGGAAATCGGTACGCCCTTGGTAGATTTTATCCTCTCTTGCGAGCACCACTAGAGTCTCTCACCAGACTTTGGTTGTGGCCACCGTCGATTCAAATCAGGAGTTTTTGGAACATGAGACAAAGTCTAGGTATAAGAATTCACCCAGTCACAAGGACTCATCCCCACAGCAATCCCCACAGGCCCCGACCTCCCGCAGGAGTTGAAAAACGTCACTAAGATAACGAGTCATTTTGCTACCATTTGCGTCACTAAAATAACGAGTCATTTTGCTACCTCGCGTTCGAATAGCATACGACGAGAGATGAGTTGTCTCAAGGCGAGATGCTATGTCAGAGTTGGACTTAGGCGAGTAAATTACTCCCCAGTCCCTAGAGTATTTGCTACCACCTCCCGCCCAACAGGGCTTATTGGGAAAAATAGGATTTAGCGCGAACAAGACTACACTCATTGAGTGTCTTTCAAGCTTGAGCGCAGCTGCATCCTTAGGGGTTCCCAGTTTCGATGACCACGATCGGGCGTGCTTTGTCCTGGCTCGACCACAGTTCGTATCTGTCCCTGAGAGCAGATACCTTGATGTCCACCCTCGTTGCTGGGATCAAGGGCAGTATCATTTTCATCATGACCTGTCGTGGCCACAGACCAGGCAGGATCGGTAGAAACCGCCTGCCTAGGTCTGTTCTTAAAAATGAAATTGGCAAATTTGCATAATCTCTCATATGTTTGTTTGCTCTGAAGGGCACCGCTCACATCCCATCCATGTTCAGGGTCTGGATACCTCACAATCCCCATGCTCTCAAGGTTTCTCTCACTCGAATAGAGTTCGCAGTCACAGAGCACATGGATCCAGTCTTCACGAATGAACCCACATGAGCAAGCAAAGGTATCAGAAAACTTACGTTCGAACCGAAAAGCATTTAAGCTTCCGTGTCCAGTCAGTAGGCAACTTAATTCAAGGTTCAACTTGAATCCCGTTCTAAAAGGGGAGGATCTTACTCCTTTCAACCACTCATAAGTTACTCTACCTTTGGACGAGGAATCCCACCTTTGTTGCCATCTGAGATCTGCTCTGTCATCAATCAACCTTTTTTGAGCACTGGAGGTGAGACCAGAAATTTCGGCCGTTGTGACCAGATCTGCGTGTCTTATACAATCAAGATCCCAAGGGAGACTTCCCCCGAGAACTTGCAGAGCTTCTGTAGAGACGGTTCTGCAGGTGTTAAGGTTCGCTAAAAGCATCTTCCTTTGATACCGTTGCATCGTCGCAGCTAGCTTCTTATTGACGCACAATCTTCTATACCAGGTGCTCGCCCCGTACATTACTGCAGGTAGCAGAGTCCCCCTAAAGATGAACATGGAAGTTTTGGTATCCAAACCCCAATCCTTCTTCAGGACCCTCCTAAACTTACCGATTGAGGCGAGGACTTTGCTCTCCAATTTCTTGATATGAGAGTCTAAGCCCAAGCCAGCAGTGAAGTTTATGCCAAGATACTTTACTTCGCTCTTAAAGCCGACCCTAGCCACAGTATCACCATTCTCGTTCTTGACCTCGACCGCTTTTGTCTTGGTGAGATTTCTATCTCCCACGAGATCCATGGCCACTGTCTTGGTTTCGGAAATCTCCACACCGGATTTCTGCCCCCAGTCGTAGACTTGGCGCATAATCTCCGCCATGGCTGCAATAAGAGCTGCCCTGGTACAGGCTTCAATTATGAGAACCAGATCGTCCGCGTAGGCAATGAACCTTATACCAAGCCTGGTTAGTAGGTTCAGCAGCTCATCCATGCAGAGCCTCCAGATGGTAGGCCCACTGATGGATCCTTGGACACCCGCGCTTGGCTTTCCTTTCTACCTTCTCAGTAGCGCTTTTCATATATACCGTTCTGTCGCTAAAATAGCTTCGCCACAGTTTTAGATCAGCTTCGGAACAGCCAACTTCTTTCAATCGGGCTAGAGCGTAGTCCCATAATAGATTGTCAAAGGCTCCTTTGAAATCTACGAAGATTCCAACTACATAATTTCCAGTGGCTTCTTTGGTGATACGAGACAACTCAGCCAGTGCATCTTCGCATGATTTTCCCTCAACGAAGCCGAACTGAAACTTATTCCATCTGTTGTACATCACAACCTCGAGCCTAAGGACCATAATTCGCTCCAAAAGCTTTCCCAGGCCATCGAGTAAGCAAATAGGTCGGTATGATCGTGGATTGGTTAGGTCTTTATCAAGTCCCTTCTTCAACACGACCACCCTGGCCTTTTCCCATTTCAGTGGGAAACATCCAGAGCGTATACAGGAGTTGTAAACGCTCCGCATGAACTCAGGGATAACCACCCAGACCTTTTTCAAGACTTCATTCGAGATTCCGTCCGGGCCTGGGGCTTTTCCCACTGACATTCGGTTGATGGAATAGATCATCTCGTCTATCGTAAGATCAACCAGGGCTTCATTGTTGTCAACATTATCGCCTTCGAAAGGCTCGCTGTTACCCGGAGGAAAGAATTCCTTCAACAGAGTTTCAGCACTTTCTGCCCACATTCGAGTCTGGCCATTTGCAGTTTTAAGGCTAGCCAAAGTATCTTTCTGGGACTTGCCGTTGCAGACCTTATATACTGGTCCCCAAGGGTCTTTGTTTCCCCTCCCACACACAAAATCCTGCCAATTTCGAAGTTTGGCTGACTTGATCGTGGAAGCGTATTCCTCAGCAGATCTCCTCCCTTCTCTCGGACCACGCCCATCTTTGTCACCCGATCTTTTCCTCTCCATCTGGTATTCCCTTCTTACTCTTCGGGTCAGGGCTCTAAGCTTGGATAACTTAGAGTTCCACCATTTGAGTCTCTGTGACGTGGTGGGTACAGTGGGCATTATCCAGCCGAAGGCCGTACAACTGTACATACCAATATCTTACTATATTATATAGTTGTTTTTCCTCTCTCACGCCCCCCCCCCCCCACGTCCCCAGCCCGCCCCCACAGACCTCTCAAAAAAGTGCTTAACTAACCGTAAAAGTGTACCGAAATATGCTTATTTCTACGAGTTTTGAATTATCCTATGATTTTCCAATTACGCCCCCCGCCCGCCCTTCCCACGCCCTTTTTTTTCCCCTCCCCCCATTTTTAATGTTTTGTTACAAGTTTTGTATATTTTCTTAATTTAATAATTCTTTTTTATTGGTATAATTAAACTATATAAAATTTTAAAATTTGAATTCATTAATTTTAAAAAATTTCATTATAAGATTAATTAGAAAAATCCAAGTTTTTAATTTAAAAAAAAATGAAAAAAAGATTTTATTTTCAGAAAAATTAAATTTATAATGAAGTAATTTTTTCTTTTTAATAAATTGTAAAATTTTATTTAAAAAATTCTTGTTAAACTTTAAATCCTTATTTATTTATTTTTTATTTTTTTATTCTGTAATTATCATCCAAATATATTCATGTATGTACGCGTGCGCGTACGCGGAGGAGTCTCCACGTAGGCGCAAACTTACCCTTTCAAACAAAAATTTGCGCGTACGCGCAACTTAGGTGTTCCGCGTACGCGCAAACTAAATTATCCCGCATGCGCGCGAACTTAGGTACTCCGCGTGTGCGCAAAAACTTTAGATCTCCGCCTGCGCGCAAAAACTTTGATTACGTTGCGATAAATGCATCAATTATTGTCCTTCTAAACATTAAAGTTGTGATTAATAAAACTTCCTAACTCTATAAAATTTATTTTTCACACATGGTGCAAAAAGTTCAAACTTTCTGATTTTCCCCAAACAGGAAGTTTGAACTCCTTGCTTTGAGTTGAGCAAAACATTACACTCGACGCTGGAAAAGTATGAGCTAACCCTTAGCAAACCCTTGACACTCTCGCCTTTGGCTCAGGTTTTGAACACAAATTGTTTGAAAATTAGCTAAAAACCCAAAGAAGTGACCCAAATGTCTAGTCCTAGCGGGTCCTCCTCTCAGGGTTGGATAAGTTTTTTTGATCATCGATTGCAGAAACTTTGAAAATCGCTTTCCGGTACCGAATGATGAGCAAAATCATCAATAATTTTTCTAAATGGTCCTTTTTTTCGATTATCCACACAAAATGTTTGAATTATTTTTGTTTTTTAAATAATTTTCAAACAATTTGTGTTCAAAGCCCATTGCACTCCTAGACATGTGTATCCTCGCATGTTTTTGTCTCTTTATGAACTTTAAGAGAAAAATATTTTCAAATCTTAGCTCAAAAAGTGTAAATCTGAACAATTTATATTTCAAACCTCGGAAAATGCTAAAAAGTACTTCTAGTAACAAATTATTCCTGTTCAAATTTTTCGAGTTAAGACTTGAATTTAAATTGGTTGAGATCTTCTTTATATTGAATATTGAATCAATTGGGATGTGTCTTGACCGAACAAATTATAGTATAGATTTGTAAAAGTATCTTTGATGGATTTTTGGAAAAACCTCGGCCAAGATTATTTTGGTCAATATCCTCATTACAGGCATCACGATTACTGTTACTGCTTCAATAAGGTATGTTCAACAACGAATATTAATGCACAACGATTTCCATATTTTCCTCATTGATCTAAATGTAGTACACAGTAAATTTTGTTTAAAATTTTTATCTTATTTTTTTTCAATAATCCACTTTGTTATAAGGTAGGGTCCCTGTACCTAATATGGGCTCCCCTGTTATTTTGAATATACTCAAGGTAAATTCACAATAAAATACCTCAAGTGATTCTGAATTTAGTCGTTTCGTAGACACTATTGTGTCAGCTTGAAAGTTAACAAAATTAACTTTTGAGCGTTTTTTAAATAAATTTTTTCAAAATACATATCATAAAATTAGCCAAAAATTACCTTTGCAGTACGTTAAACCTCATATTTTTTTAATTTTTCGTAAGTTTTAGCTACAATAAACTTCAAATTTCATGAATTTTAAATAAATATAAATGCCGATGAAAAGCATAATAAAAGTGGGGGTCTACATTGTATGGTCAAATGAGAAAAAAAATTGTGCTTTTTAAGGAAATGGTTAAATTTTAAATATTTGCGTGAATCAAGCGATTAAAAAACAAAAATTTACGCACACTAATAATAAAAACCAATCACCGACCGACGCAGATAATTATAAAGTACTTTTCAATTTTTATAAATTTAAAAATGGCGTAAAACTCAAGTTTGTATTTAAATTTAATTTTTTAATCTAATATTGATAATTTTAATTGACTGTTTGGCAAAGCTTCCTGAATGGTGTACTGAAATTCAGTTCACCATGTTAAAAGTAATTATTTTGGATGATCTTTTTTGTCTGCTGAATAAAGCATTATAAAAAAAAATAGTTTGACTCAGTAATTCCGTACGTTCTTTTACCTTTAGCAAATCAGTTTCATTAGTATATACGAAAAATAAGCAAGGTAGATGTACATTGTAGAGTTATTGCATTCACTTGGTGAAAATCCATTGTCAATTCGAGAATAATAAAAAACAAAATGTTTTCGATTTTCATAATTTATTTATTAACATTAGTTAATACATTAGCCTCATGACAGCCGTTTCGACATACAATGTCATCTTCAGATGAGTATAGACAATACCAAACTTAATTACAAACATTTATTCACTTTAAGAGTTATCCTTATTTACAAAGTATACAAATTTAAAAGTGGGGAGTTATTTATGTCTACCTGATCGTTTAGTAATCTATTCGTGTTTCTATATCGGTTAATCTCTAGAGATTCTAACAAATTTAATTTTCCTGACTAATTCATAAAGTGTAAAATTTCAAAATTCTTATCAAATTTATGGTTTTCTTCTATTAAATGTTTAGCGTAATTAGATTTTTCTACATTTTTATTATTGTAATGGTTAATGTGCTCTTTGATTCTTTTATCAAAAGTTCTTCCTGTCTGTCCAACATAGACTTTATTACAATCTAAACAATTTAATTTGTAAACTCCTGACTTGAGTACTTTATTTGTTTTACTTTTATTATTTTTGATATTTTTTGCTACCGTATTATTGGTTTTATATGCAAATTTTATTTTACAATTAAAATTATCATTCAAAATATTAAAATTATCTAAAACTTTTCTGCTTTGTTCACCGTTATATGTAAATGTAAAATAATTATTATTTGTTTTCTTTATACTTGGATATATTTGATTCATTAATTTCACTTTTAACTTTTTATTCAATATTTTATCGATCAATCCAACATTAAAATTATTATTAAATTTGTTAGAATCTCTAGAGATTAACCGATATAGAAACACGAATAGATTACTAAACGATCAGGTAGACATAAATAACTCCCCGCTTTTAAATTTGTATACTTTGTAAATAAGGATAACTCTTTAAGTGAATAGATGTTTGTAATTAAGTTTAGTATTGTATATACTCATCTGAAGATGACATTGTATGTCGAAACGGCTGTCATGAGGCTAATGTATTAACTAATGTTAATAAATAAATTGTGAAAATCGAAAACATTTTGTTTTTTATTATTCTCGAATGGAAGGTAGATGTACCTAATATGGCTCCCTAAGCAAGAATCGACGTTGTGGCGAATCAAATCAATATTTTTTGACGTGTAAGGTTAATTCAAGGTCTTTAAAATGAGACCTTACGCGTTCGATTTTGATCAATGAGCTTGAAATGCCAGAGGATTTACCAAAACACGTTTTTTTTAAACACCAAAAATTTGTGTACCTATTATGGCCCCTTTGAAGTAATCTATTAATTGCGAATAAATTGTGTATACTTTAGCAGCTTCTTTTAAAATTTTACACACTAAATTAAAACGATATTCCAAATACTACTTTAAAAAATTTTTATACCACGCAAAATGAAAGCAAATCTATGAAATATCGGTATTTCTACTAATTCGTGGGGGGCCATATTAGGTACACTGCAGAATAAAAAGTTATTTAAGAATAAAAGCCGTTAGAAAACGAGTTGAACAAAAACTAAAATCACGTTTTAAAGCTGAAACAACGAATCGAAGCTACTTATGAAAATTTCGGTCAGGTGAGTCTAAATCTTTTGGCAGACCATTTAATTACAACTTAAAATAATAACGAAGGTATACGAAACTAGTTTTAGCTATAAGGCTTGCGCAAAAATAATTTTCAAATGTTCAAAACAACTCAAAACTTCATAAATCAGTGTTTTTGACTTCTTCCTACCTAATTGTAGAAATGCCGTGTATCGGCATTTCTACAATAACAGGGGGGGGGGGGGGCATATTAGGTACAGTGACCCTCCCTAATAACAAAGTGGATTGTTGAAAAAAAATAAGTTAAAATTTTAAACGAAATTTACTGTGTACTACATTTAGATCAATGAGATAAATATTGACTACGTTGTGCATTAATATTCGTTGTTGAACATGCCTTATTGAAGCAGTAAGTAGTAACAGTATCGTGATGCCTGTAAAAAGAACATTGACCAAAATAATCGTGGCCGAGGTTTTTCCAAAAATACTTTTAAAAAGCTATAATATAATTTGTTCGGTCGAAAATATCTTTACTAGTCGACAGGTTAGATCAATAAGGTATATCCGTATATTATTGCACAGCATAGACGAGATTTATCTTATTGATCTAACCTGTCGACTTATCGTTTCTTCAAAAGTTCTTTGTTAAAATAAAAAAAATAAATAAAACTCAAGACATATCCCAATTGATTCAATATTCAATATAAAGAAGATCTCAACCAACTTAAATTCAAATCCAAACTCAAAAAATTGAACAGGAATAATTTGTTACTAGAAGTACTTTTTAGCATTTTCTGAGGTTTGAAATATAAATTGTTCAGATTTATACTTTTTGAGTAAAGATTTGAAAATATTTTTCTCTTAAAGTTCATAAAGAGACAAAAACATGCGAGGATACACATGTCTAGGAGTGCAATGGGCTTTGAACAAAAATTGTTTGAAAATTATTTAAAAAACAAAAATAATTCAAACATTTTGTGTGGATACTCGAAAAAAGGACCATTTAAAAAAATTATTGATGATTTTGCTCATCATTCGGTGCCAGCAAGCAATTTCCAAAGTTTCTGCAATCGATGATCCAAAAAAACTTATCCAACCCTGACTGACTGACTGTATAAGGTTTTTATTTCGGCCTTGGGGTATAACCCTATTTGGTCGCTTGACAAGTACATCGAGTGATACAAATATATGGTAACACGTTCGCATAAATAGATAATTAAATTCACTCAAAATTAGATTACAACGAAGTAAATAACAAAGATATAATATATAATAGCAAGTTCTCGTAGGTAGAATAATAAATGCACTTAATAGTAAATTAACTTACAACAAAGTGACTTATAGGTTAGGAAACAAAATTTATTAACTGGGTAAGTATGGCAGGTGCAATAGTAAATCGAATCGAATCGTGGGATAATCCATTCACTGGAAAATATATGACATTTTCCCGTGCGAGATCAATTCTATTGCCGTTTAATACATTTTTTCCCGCGCAATGTTAATTCTACTCCCATTCAATATATTTTTTTTCCCGTTTAACACATTTAACTTCCGCTCAAGTATTTTTTTCCGGTGCATTTATTTTTATTTTGTTTAATCACTTATTTTTCCGTGCAAATGTCTTTTTTCCCGTGCATTTTACCTAAAATTTCCCGTGCGTTTGCTTTTTTTTCCCGTGCTAATAAATTAGACCATTTTCTAATCACCCCCCCCCCATGCCCTTTTTTTTACTTACGCCCCCTATTTTTGATATATGTTCTCAGTTTCTACCCACATCGCCAATTTTTTGATACAAGTTATCAGCTATGTATCTATAGAAGAAATTTAAAAAGTAACTACGAAGCATTAAAAAAATTAACTAATATCCAAAGATACAAGAGAGAACCCAAAAAGAATGTCAGCATTTTATTCGTGATGTGATTAGTTGAAGAACAAAATTTAAAATTTGAATTTTTATTTTTTATTTTTATATTAAAATTCAATTAAAACATCTAGAGAATAGATTTGATGAAAAAATAATTATGTAATCAAGTGTTCGAAATTATCCGATTATAATCATGAAAATAATAATTATTAGTATACAAACTGAAACAAAACCAATGAATCTATAACCACAAAAGTTTAAATGAATATGAACTCTGAACGTAGCGCAAAGGTAAAGGGTATATATAACTTATTGTCGATTAATTTAGATGAAGCTTCGACAAAACTTGTTTTAGATAGTATAATACAATTGTGCGTACGCTTCGCTTGGAGAGCTTCAAGGTTTGGCCAGAGGGTAGGTACATCGGTAGATTCAAAAGTGTGTAAGTGTTTACCTACAAAGGTTTGTACAGGATCGAAAACAATAGTATAAAAGATGTTAGTTTCAGGGTTAGATGTTGAGAAAAAAAAAAAAAAAAAGTACAACATACGTTCAAAGTTACAAATTGAAGTATGAAAATAATAACAAAGTGAAAGAGGCTACACATGGCTGGAAACTGGTGTCGTAAGATAAATTTCGATATTAATCAAGATAGGTTGATTGGGACAGACCTACGAAGAAAAAGCGTTGATAACAAGTGTAAAAGGATGTAGGAAATATTTGTCAAAAAAGTTAAAGAGCTGTGTGGGCAAAATTGTATGAAGATGATTAGTTTCAGGATTGCAATTACAAAAAAATTTGAGAAGAGCAATATAAAAGATAGTTTTCACAAAGATGAGAACAAAGATTCAAAGTTAAAGACCAAAGCATGAAAAAAAGAAAAAACAACAGCAAACACCAAAATTTAAGCAAGTAGATTCATGTGAAAAAGATAGAAACAATATTAAGCAAAAATGTACTTATAAGCGTAGGTTCAAAGTTACAAACGTAATGACAAGTCCAGGTACGGCAGTAGGTACAATGAAGTTACCACAGTAGTTATCAAGTTTGAAACAATGTTATGAACAAGGTTTGTTATAGGGTTATTTAGAATAGTAAGTACAAGAGGATAAAAAAGATTATGCACAATGCTAGATTCAGTGTAGAAAATTGAAAAAAAAAAAAATAAAGAACTAGAGTTAGCATGGGAGTAGAAACAGATGTAGAAACAAATGCATGTGTAGAAGTTTCAGCGTTAGAAGCTTGAGTAAAAAATAGGTAGTAAGCACAAGATTATTAACATATGTAGGAAGTAAAAAAAATCAACAGACGTAGTAAAGAGAGTCGGAAAAAAATACTCAACAGACGTGGATAGTAGCAAGCTTATAAAGCAGGGAAGGTTAATAAATAAAAAGACGAAAATAAGTCGGTAAAAGCATAGAAACAGATATTTAACAAAGGATTGAAATGAAAGTATGATCAAAGATTAGAACAAAGTAGTCTTAGAATTAGAAATAAAAGCATGAAAAAAATTCAAACTACAGTTATCACCATGATAGAAATATATATATAAACATGAGCATATTCCTGGGTAAGAGCTTAGTTATAAAAAGCAGTAAGTGCAACGGTAAGAACAAGGGTAGTTACAAGGGTTTGGCGTAAGATGAAAGGTGAGAACAAAGGTAGGCACGAAATAAGGTGCAGGTGTAGTCACAAGCTATAAAAGTAGAAACAATGGTATGTATCAGAGTAGGTACAGAGGTAGACACAAGAGTATGTGTATAAGCGTAGGTACAAGTGTAGATTCAAGCATAAAATTCTGGGGGGTTGGCGAGCGAAGCGAGCAGGGGGGTACCCCCTAGTATATATATATATTTATTAATATAAATAGATTAAGCGGTCACTATCGTGACAAAAAATCCAAATAGTGGTCACTATCCTGACTTTGTGTTACTATCATGACATGTCATGAAAGGAACACGTGTTTTAATTCCAAGAATTCGAGTTCCAGGCAAAACTAAGTTCCAGGAATCGGGTGATGGGTTATTTGGGATGGGTTATTTTGGTTGAACCGCGCAAACCTAGAAAATTTTTTTATTGATGGGTTATTTTGGAAAAAAAAATTAAAAGAAGATGGGTTATTTTGGATTTTTTGAATACGTGGGTGGATTGCGCGTGATTTGCGCTTGAGGAGGGATATTTTTGTTTTAGGTATTTTTATAAAAATCATTGTGTAAACAGTCATTGAAAATGTCTGTCATGATAGTATACGGCTCATTTTTGATATATATATATATATATATATATATATATCTTCCTATATTCCAGGAGGAGCTCTTTTTTTTTGGCTCCTCCGGGAGGAGCTCTGAAAATTACGGCTCCTCCGGGAGGAGCCCCTTAAAACATGTTAAATATAAGGGTTTTTGAAGGTTTTGAGGTGCTCCTCCGGGAGGAGCTCTTAAATTTAAAAGCTCCTCCCGGAGGAGCCAATTTTAGTAGCTCCTCCTGGAGGAGCACCTTAAAACGTCAAAAACCCTTATATTTAACATATTTTAAGGGGCTCCTCCGGGAGGAGCCAAAAAAAAAAGAGCTCCTCCCGGAGGAGCACCTCAAAACCTTCAAAAAACCTTATCAAAAAACCTTATATTTATTATGTTTGAAGTGGGCTCCTCCCGGAGGAGCCGTAGTTTAAAGAGCTCCTCCCGGAGGAGCCCCTTAAAACGTCAAAAAACCTTATATTTATTATGTTTGAAGTGGGCTCCTCCCGCAGGAGCCGTAGTTTAAAGAGCTCCTCCCGGAGGAGCACCTCAAAACCTTAAAAAAACCTTATATTTAACATGTTTTAAGGGGCTCCTCCCGGAGGAGCCGTAATTTCCAGAGCTCCTCCCGGAGGAGCACCTCAAAACGTCAATATATATATACTAGGGGGGGTACCCTCCTGCTCGCTCCGCTCGCCAACCCCCTAATTATAATTGATGTATATAAAAATTAATCGAAACAATACGTTAGCTCTATGTTTGGTAAAATAATCAAAAGACTAAAGCGCTCAAAATCAATAAAAATTAGACACGAGAGTTCAGTTTGAACTTTACTTACTCATCATAACTTGATTCATAAAATCAGACTTATAGAGAAAAGTTTTTAATTATTTAGGCAAAATCATGAGGTATAGAATTTTATTTCTTTTTTTAATAATTTTTAGTCAAAATCTATCCAGGGCTAAAATAGATCTAAAATTGACAAATGAAGATATAAATCAATTTTAAAATAGTTAGAGTGTTCATGTAAGGTACATACATAAATTTTTGATGACTCATAAGGAATATTTTAGTAAGCTCATTGGTATTTTGAACCATTTCATTAGATCTTACACACACAAAAATATTTTTTAGAGCTTCTTTTGCTTATGGCGGGCATATTAAATAGATTCATTTCAGATGAATATTACAAACTTTATTATATTTGCCGGCCCACAAGTGTCACTCACCTAATCACATTAACCATCTAACCTACTTCCCTATCTCACCCATTTGGAGAACCCTACTAACCTTACTTAATCTTTCATCTTTAACCACCTGACCTATTTTAATCTTAGCCGCATTACTGACTTCACTAATTTTACTTACTTCAAATACCGTAAATAATTCCCAACTCATCTCTCACTCACTCTACCAACAAACCCTACTCACCCTATTCATTCTTGATCTGACTCATCTTAGATCTCTAGCTCATACTCCCCATCCTGAAAACTACTCTAGTAATTTGCCGAATGATAAAAAAAATCAAGATTTTTTTCAAATTTCGCAAACTCGTACAAACGAACCTTGATTTTCTTCAAAATTATTTTACAGATTCTTCATGAGATGAACGTATTTTCTTTATAGTAAGAGCTTGCTAAGTTGCGTTTGAACCGACTAATTGATAAACGGCTTTGTTCAGCACCCTCTCATGAGAGTCATGACAGCAAAAAGTATTTTCTGCACTCCTGCCGGGAAGTAGCAAAGACTGGCGCGCTCAGAGGCCAGAAAATGCGTCGAGCAGAAAAATAGTAGTACTTATACCACACGTGGCCACGAAAATAAGAAATGTCTCAGATCACATGTAATTTTCGGCCGAGGCGCAGCCAATTGTAGTAATCTACTAATTAATAAAAATTTGAATGACATAATTAGAAAGCTGAGCTCAAGACCTTTTTTATCATACATAATTTTATATAAAAATTTTCATTGGAGCCAAAGTTATAATTTTAATATGTCCATACCAGCCCACAACCACACAACCATCACTCACCCCATCTAAGTCTCTTTACTATTCTCACCCGTATTAAGGCGAAGTCATAAGGGTCATTTTAACAAAAAATTGAAGATTCAGTAAAATTAAAAATGAAAATGAAAAAAGGGCTCTGTAGCGCTGGAGCTACTATCTTAATGTATCTTTTAAGCCCAACCCCATCAAAATCGGATCAAAATTAACGTCAGAATATGGGAAACAGTTTTGTAAATTTTTGTATGTTAATAGCATTTGCTATACATCTATAAATATTGAATCTTTAGGAAGTTTTTTTATTTTCGTTTTCGTTTAATTTTAAATGATTTTTATCGCAAATTCTGCAACTCCCCTTAAGACTTCGAATTTTTTTATCTTCAACTACATGACCTAGTTTAATCTTAGCCACATTACTGACCTCACTAATTTAATTTACTTCAAATACCGTATTTTATCCCTACCCCTAAAATCCAGCTGGATTTCCAGCAGGATTTCCAGCTGGCTATCCAGCTGGATTTCGGTTTCAATATGACGGCTGGATTTCCAGCTGGATTTCAAAAAAGAAATTTTTTGGTGAAAATCAATATTGCTTGAAATCAAGTTATTATTCATTTTTCAATGATTTTGAAAAAATTTATCTTAGTTTTTTTTTTTTTTTTTAATATTCTAGCCGGATCTGTCCAGCTAGAAATCCAGCTGGACAAATTGAAAAATTAACCATAACTTGATTTTAAGCGATATTAACCAAAAATTTTTTTTTTGAAGTCCAGCTGGATTTAAGGGGTAGGGATCTCCCAAACTTATTTCACCCAATCTACCAACGAATCCTACTCACCGTATTCATCAACTCAGTCACTAACTTTAAAGTTTTGTTGAAGTACTTTAAATTTTGAAAAAGCTCTATTAATAGTTTTAAGTAAAATAACAAACCCTTCCTCACCTCATCTCCCCTTCCACCCTCCTCCCGCATAACCTCCGCCTAACCAACCTTATCTACCTTACTAACCTGAATTGACTTAAATTATTAGCTCTCACTAAACTAACGTATCTCGCTTATCTAACCAGCTGGCTTGGGATTGCGTAAATCTGCCCACTTAAGTGTCCCTTGATTACCCGTAAAAATTTCTAGTACCGCACAAATTTTTATTCCTAAGTAAATGTTTTTTATCAAAAAGTAAACATTGGTATTAAGTTAGGTATGGGTTATATAAATTAATATAAATAATATAAATTAAAATCCAATCGTTCGTTGATCTTAAAACGGTATATAAATATATATAAATAATTATTTGATTTTAAATTATATTATACTTTCAACGAAGAATTAAAAGGGATCTTTGAAAAGGGAATTTTTGAAAAAAAGGGGATCCAACTGAGGGGATCCAATACTTTCGACGAAGATCAAATTTAGGGGATCCAATTTAGGGGATCAGAAAAGTGCGATATTTAACTGTGTTTTGACCGTGTTTTTAAGAATTTCAGATTTTTGAAGATCCAATTTAGGGGATCCAATTTAGGGGATCAGAGTCAAAAACGGAAATATAATATAGGGAGATATATTCAATGCCCTCTGTACATATCAATATATCTATATATATGGGTCAAAATAATACTTTTTTTTTAAACCGTCCGCACGAGGTTCACCGATTTTATTGCAATTTTTTTTGGCAAAAGTACTATTCAATTGAAGACTTTTGATGCAAACTAGAGGTCTCTATCTTATTTCTGCTTTGTGCTAGATTTTTTCAAAGATTGAAAAGTGGCCTATTTTTAAGCTGTTTTAAGCAATTTAAAGGTATTTTTCGAAAAATTCTAACTTTTGATCAAAATGAGATAGAAACCTCTAGTTTACGGCAAAATTTTGTTCAAAATATGTTCTTTTTTGTAAAAATACCTTGACAACATAGTTTGGTTATTTTTATGATAATGCAGTCCTACACAGATATTGCTATTTTTGCTCATTTGTAGGTATCTTCAAACGACCGTAGCTTTTTCTAGGCTAAATTTTTGTGGATATTAAAAAATTGTTAAATTTTTTTTATGAAAAAAAAAAAATTTTGCGACCAACCGGAACCCTGTACGATCTTCCGCTTCCAAGATACAGCTGTTTAAAGTTGTCAAAAAACACAAAAAACGCGTTTTTTACGATTTTCACACGCATTTTTGAACGGTTTCGACCCTTTTTTTTCTCTCAATAATATGTGGAGTCTTCATATGTTTCCAAACAAGCTCCCATAGTAATTGTAGTGCGAATTTGGGGTTTTAGTTGATTCCAAAGCATACACTTATGACACATTTAATGTGCTAAACTAGTGTTTTTTTAAGAATATACACGCTACATTTAACTTTTTCGTTCATTATAGATGTTTTGAAATTATTTTTTGACTAAAAACTACTCAAATTCCAGCCAAAATAAGGTCACCTGCTATGAAAAAATTGATACTCAACGAAATATTGATCTCAATATCAAAATGATATACTACTTTTATTCAGTTTTTTTGTTTTTTGATTCGTTAAAAATCTATGTTCAAATATTGTAAATAATATACCACTTGTTTATTTATTTTTTTCTATTTTTGAAATTACAAATAATTGATCATAGTTTATCAATTATTCTGATAAAACAATCATGGATTACTATTGCTTACTCTGAAAGAAATGAGTCCAAATTAAAAATGTTATTTTTTGAATGCTATGAAGCATGCAACAATCTACCAATTATCTACATTCTACTTATATCCACTTATGAAAAAGAGAATAAGAGATTCGATTAGAAAGTCGAGTCGATATATCGAATCGAAATTTAAACTTGGATTCTTGGAGCAAGAGCGCCGCCTTAAGAGTGCTGCCTACCGCGCGGAGAGCGCCGCCTAATGTTGTATTACGGGCGCGTGGAAAAAGTTCCTGACGAAATACGCTTTCAATAACGATTTAATCATTACCAAAAAAATCTCAAAAAATAGTTAAAATCATTCTACACTTGCCCAACTATCTGGTTTTCCCGAAAAGTTTTTCTAAATCCTTGAAAACAATGATTGAAAATCTCGATAAAATCGGCGTCTGCTGCGCATGTTAATGCCGATGACAAAGAATTACTTACTGCGAATTATTCCTTCACTTGATGAAAAAATCAGATAGTAAGGGACTTGTAGGCTGAAATAACAAATTTTTTGGTATTTTTTTCGTAACAATTGGTGGATTCTAGCGGCCACAGTTAGTCAGGAACTATTTCAGCCGGCTGGTTGTTGTGATTTTAGTCTTTCGGGATAAAACAGAGCGGATATCTAGTTCGCCGCCCAACCGTAGATGGCGTTGATGCAAAAATTCAAGGGCGTACATATTTTTGTGAGTTGCTGGGGCCCCGGGGCTTAGCGACAGCTGTTACGGTGTGAGTTCAGACTGCATGGCAGAATGTTTGGCAAACGCTCGCTCCGCAGCGATTCACCGACTCAGCTGTTAGGCACTCCCCAGTCCCCTGCACTCGGGCTTATTTTCTCAGTCGAAGATCGTCGATGTACCTTTATGTATGTACATTATACATGCCTAAAAATCACTAAACCATGATTTTTTTAACCAACTAATGCACCGCAAAAAAATCGTGAATTGATAAAAAAAACAGTTTATAAAATAATTTTTTTTTTTTAGCTCCAATCTTTTGTTGATTTCATACAACAATTTTTGTATGTCAAAGGCCATGAAAATTACGAATTCAAAACCAAAAATAATTGTATATTTTGTAATCAGTAAGAAACCGATATTTACGCTCATTTAGTACCTTGAAACGTTTAGGATTTATAAAACCGATACAACTCATACATCTTTCTAAAGGTATTGAAAAGAGGAATTTTTTTGCAACTACCGAAACCCTGCATCTACAAAAATGCTCTAGCACAGTTAGAAAAACCAATGAAATGAACATCGCTCTTTTTAGCTGACTTAAAATTTTTTTATTTGTTTAAACTATACGAATCATAGATCGTTAGAAAGTTAATGAAAAAAGGAAGGATTCTGCGTGAACCACAACTCGATATTTCAAAATAGCCTTCGCGAGGTTCGAATAACCGACTAAAAAATCAGTTTCCAATCCGTAAAAACTAGCTTTTTTGTGGAACGGAGATGGTTTCAATTGATTATACTTGGACAAATCATATATTTTCCGAAAGGTATTAAAAAAAGGAAGTTTTCTGCGTGAACTACACCTCGGTAACTTCAAAATTGCCTTTACGCGATTCAAAAAACCGACTAAATATCAGTTTCCAATCCATGAATATTAGCTTTTTTGCGGCAATTTTTAAGTTATCCAGGTGCGGTTTGAGCAAAAAATTTCTTTTTTTCAATACCTTTTAGAAAGCAAATAATTCGTCCAGGTTTAATCGGTTAAAACCATCTCCGTTCCGCGAAAAGCTAATTTTCACGGATTGGAAACTGATTTTTTAGTTGGTTTTTTGAATCGCGTAAAGGTAATTTTGAAGATATCGAGGTGTGGTTCACGCAGAAAATTCCTTTTTCCAATATCTTTTCGACAATATATGATTTGTCTAGGTTTAATCAATTAAAACCATCTCCGTTCCACAAAAAAGCTAATTTTCACGGATTGGAAACTGATTTTTTAGTTGGTTTTTTGAATCGCGTAAAGGCAATTTTTAAGTTACTAGTACCACTCAGCGCGCTGCAAGCGCGCAAAGAAAAAAAAAAATAATTGTAACCTCAAAAGGCACTTTTCGAATATTTTATAAACTTGTCTACCAATCAGCTCACGAATAAAATCTTACATTGAAAATCTCACCAAAATGGCGATAGCTCTCTATTATAAAGGGATAGAGGTGCGGTACACGCAGAAAACTTCCTTTCTTGATACCTTTCAGAAAACATTTGATTTGTCCAGGTTTAATCGAGTGAAACCATCTCCGTTCCACAAAAAAGCTAATTTTCACGGATTGGAAACTGTTTTTTTAGTTGGTTTTTTTAATCGCGTAAAGGCAATTTTGAAGTTGTTGAGGTGCGGTTCACGTAGAATTCTTCCTTATCGCAATACCTTTTAGAAAACATATAATTCGTCCAGGTTTAATCGATTAAAACCATCTCCGTTCCGCGAAAAGCTAATTTTCACGGATTGGAAACTGATTTTTTAGTTGGTTTTTTGAATCGCGTAAAGGTAATTTTGAAGATATCGAGGTGTGGTTCACGCAGAAAATTCCTTTTTCCAATATCTTTTCGACAATATATGATTTGTCTAGGTTTAATCAATTAAAACCATCTCCGTTCCGCGAAAAGCTAATTTTCACGGATTGGAAACTGATTTTTCAGTTGGTTTTTTGAATCGCGTAAAGGTAATTTTGAAGTTATCAAGTTGTGGTTCACGCAGAAAATTTTTCTTTTTTCGATACCTTTTGGAAAACATATGATATGTCTAGGTTTTATCAATTGAAACCATCTCCGTTCCGCAAAAAAGCTAGTTTTCACGGATTGGAAATTGATTTTTTAGTTGGTTTTGAATCGCGTAAAGGCAGTTTTGAAGTTATCAAGGCGCGGTTTGAGCAAAAAACTTCTTTTTTTCAATACTTTTCAGAAAACATATAATTTGTCCAGGTTTCATCGGTTAAAACCATCTCCGTTCCACAAAAAAGCTAATTTTCACGGATTGGAAACTGATTTTTTAGTTGGTTTTTTGAATCGCGTAAAGGCAATTTTTAAGTTACTAATACCACTCAGCGCGCTGCAAGCGCGCAAAGAAAAAAAAAAAAAATTGTAACCTCAAAAGGCACTTTTCGAATATTTTATAAACTTGTCTACCAATCAGCTCACGAATAAAATCTTACATTGAAAATCCCACCAAAATGGCGATAGCTCTCTATTATAAAGGGATAGAGGTGCGGTTCACGCAGAAAACTTCCTTTCTTGATACCTTTCGAAAAACATATGATTTGTCTAGGTATATTCGATTGAAACTGTCTCTGTTCCGCAAAAAAGCTAGTTTTCACGGATTGGAAATTGATTTTTTAGTTGGTTTTGAATCGCGTAAAGGCAGTTTTGAAGTTATCAAGGCGCGGTTTGAGCAAAAAACTTCTTTTTTTCAATACTTTTCAGAAAACATATAATTTGTCCAGGTTTCATCGATTAAAACCATCTCCGTTCCGCGAAAAGCTATTTTTCACGGATTGGAAACTG
Organism: Encarsia formosa; assembly: GCA_038277355.1. Classification (NCBI taxonomy): domain Eukaryota; kingdom Metazoa; phylum Arthropoda; class Insecta; order Hymenoptera; family Aphelinidae; genus Encarsia; species Encarsia formosa. The sequence continues at coordinate 29,792,373 of CM076185.1, read as the reverse complement.
ATTTTTTAGTTGGTTTTTTGAATCGCGTAAAGACAATTTTTAAGTTACTCGTACCACTCAGCGCGCTGCAAGCGCGCAAAGAAAAAAAACAATAATTGTAACCTCAAAAGGCACTTTTCGAATATTTTATAAACTTGTCCACCAATCAGCTCACGAATAAAATCTTACATTGAAAATCTCACCAAAATGGCGATAGCTCTCTTTTATAAAGGGATAGAGGTGCGGTTCACGCAGAAATCTTCCTTTCTTGATACCTTTCGAAAAACATATGATTTGTCCAGGTATATTCGATTGAAACTGTCTCCGTTCCGCAAAAAAGCTAGTTTTCACGGATTGGAAATTGATTTTTTTGTTGGTTTTGAATCGCGTTAAGGCAGCTTTGAAGTTATCAAGTTGTGGTTCACGCAGAAAATTTTTCTTTTTTCGATACCTTTTGGAAAACATATGATATGTCTAGGTTTTATCAATTGAAACCATCTCCGTTCCGCAAAAAAGCTAGTTTTCACGGATTGGAAATTGATTTTTTAGTTGGTTTTGAATCGCGTAAAGGCAGTTTTGAAGTTATCAAGGCGCGGTGTGAGCAAAAAACTTCTTTTTTTCAATACTTTTCAGAAAACATATAATTTGTCCAGGTTTAATCGATTAAAACTATCTCCGTTCCGCGAAAAGCTATTTTTCACGGATTGGAAACAGATTTTTTAGTTGGTTTTTTGAATCGCGTAAAGGCAATTTTGAAGTTATCGAGATGTGGTTCACGCATAAAATTCCTTTTTTCAATATCTTTCCGACAATATATGATTTGTCTAGGTTTAATCAATCAAAACCATCTCCGTTTCACAAAAAAGCTAACTTTCACGGATTGGAATCTGATTTTTTAGTTGGTTTTTTGAATCGCGTAAAGTCAATTTTTAAGTTACTAGTACCACTAAGCGCGCTGCAAGCCCGCAAAGAAAAAAAACAATAATTGTAACCTCAAAAGGTACTTTTCGAATATTTTATAAACTTGTCCACCAGTCAGCTCACGAATAAAATCTTACATTGAAAATCTCACCAAAATGGCGATAGCTCTCTTTTGTAAAGGGATCGAGGTGCGGTTCACGCAGAAAACTTCCTTTCTTCGATACCTTTCGAAAAACATATGATTTGTCCAGGTATATTCGATTGAAACTATCTCCGTTCCGCAAAAAAGCTAGTTTTCACGGATTGGAAATTGATTTTTTAGTTGGTTTTTTGAATCGCGTAAAGGCAGTTTTGAAGTTATCAAGGTGTGGTTCACGCAGAAAATTTACTTTTTTCGATACCTTTTGGAAAACATATGATATGTCTAGGTTTAATCAATTGAAACCATCTCCGTTCCACTAAAAAGCTAATACATACTCCTGGATTGGAAACTGATTTTTTAGTTGGTTTTTCGAATCGCGTAAAGGGAATTTTGAAGTTATCAAGGTGTGGTTCACGCAGAAAATTTTCTTTTTTACATACCTTTCAGAAAACATATGATTCGTCCAAGTATTATCAATTGAAACCATCTCCGTTCCACAAAAAAGATAATACATACTCCTGGATTGGAAACTGATTTTTTAGTTGGTTTTTTGAATCGCGTAAAGGCAATTTTAAAGTTATCGAGGTGTTGTTCATACAGAAATCTTCCTTTTTTTGATACCTTTCGGAAAACATATGATTTGTCTAGGTTTATTCAATTGAATTCATCTTCGTTCCGCCAAAAAGCTAGTTTTCACGGATTGGAAATTGATTTTTTAGTTGGTTTTTTGAATCGCGTAAAGTCAATTCTTAAGTTACCAGTACCACTAAGCGCGCTGCAAGCCCGCAAAGAAAAAAAACAATAATTGTAACCTCAAAAGGCACTTTTTGAATATTTTATAAACTTGTCCACCAGTCAGCTCACGAATAAAATCTTACATTGAAAATCTCACCAAAATGGCGATAGCTCTCTTTTGTAAAGGGATCGAGGTGCGGTTCACGCAGCAAACTTCCTTTCTTCGATACCTTTCGAAAAACATATGATTTGTCCAGGTATATTCGATTGAAACTATCTCCGTTCCGCAAAAAAGCTAGTTTTCACGGATTGGAAATTGATTTTTTAGTTGGTTTTGAATCGCGTAAAGGCAGTTTTGAAGTTATCAAGGTGTGGTTCACGCAGAAAATTTACTTTTTTCGATACCTTTTGGAAAACATATGATATGTCTAGGTTCAATCAATTGAAACCATCTCCGTTCCACTAAAAAGCTAATACATACTCCTGGATTGGAAACTGATTTTTTAGTTGGTTTTTCGAATCGCGTAAAGGGAATTTTGAAGTTATCAAGGTGTGGTTCACGCAGAAAATTTTCTTTTTTACATACCTTTCAGAAAACATATGATTCGTCCAAGTATTATCAATTGAAACCATCTCCGTTCCACAAAAAAGATAATACATACTCCTGGATTGGAAACTGATTTTTTAGTTGGTTTTTTGAATCGCGTAAAGGCAATTTTAAAGTTATCGAGGTGTTGTTCATACAGAAATCTTCCTTTTTTTGATACCTTTCGGAAAACATATGATTTGTCTAGGTTTATTCAATTGAATTCATCTTCGTTCCGCCAAAAAGCTAGTTTTCACGGATTGGAAATTGATTTTTTAGTTGGTTTTTTGAATCGCGTAAAGTCAATTTTTAAGTTACTAGTACCACTCAGCACGCTGCAAGCGCGCAAAGAAAAAAAACAATAATTGTAACCTCAAAAGGCACTTTTCGAATATTTTATAAACTTGTCCACCAATCAGCTCACGAATAAAATCTTACATTGAAAATCTCACCAAAATGGCGATAGCTCTCTTTTATAAAGGGATCGAGGTGCGGTTCACGCAGAAAACTTCCTTTCTTCGATACCTTTCGAAAAACATATGATTTGTCCAGGTATATTCGATTGAAACTATCTCCGTTCCGCAAAAAAGCTTGTTTTCACGGATTGGAAATTGATTTTTTAGTTGGTTTTGAATCGCGTAAAGGCAGTTTTGAAGTTATCAAGGTTTGGTTCACGCAGAAAATTTTATTTTTTATATACCTTTCAGAAAACATATGATTCGTCCAAGTATTATCAATTGAAACCATCTCCGTTCCACAAAAAAGATAATACATACTCCTGGATTAGAAACTGATTTTTTAGTTGGTTTTTTGAATCGCGTAAAGGCAATTTTGAAGTTATCGAGGTTTGGTTCATACAGAAAACTTCCTTTTTTTGATACCTTTCGGAAAACATATGATTTGTCTAGGTTTATTCAATTGAAACCATCTCCGTTCCGCCAAAAAGCTAGTTTTCACGGATTTGAAATTGATTTTTTAGTTGGTTTTGAATCGCGTAAAGGCAGTTTTGAATTTATCGAAGTGCGGTTCATGCAGAAAACTTCCTTTTTTCAATATCTTTCCGAAAAGATATGATTCGTCAAGGTTTAATCAATTAAAAACATCTCCGTTCCTTGAAAAAGCGATTTTTCACGAAATGGAAACTGACTTTTTAGTGGTTTTTGAATTGCATGAAGGCTTTTTTGCAGTTATCGAGGTGTGGTTCACGCAGCATTCTTCTTTTTTTGATACCTTTCGGAAAACATATGATTTCGGTAGGTTAAATCAATTAAAATCATCTCCGTCTTGCAAAAAATCTAGTTTTCACGGATTGGAAACTGATTTTTTTGTTTTTTTTTTTTTTGCCCGGAAAGGCAATTTTGAAGTAATCGAGGTTCAGAGGAAACTTTCTTTTTTCAATGTCTTTCCGAAAATATATGATTTGTCGAGGTTAAATCAATTGAAACCATCTCCGTTCCGCAAAAATGCGATTTCTCACGGATTGGAAACTGATTTTTTAGTTGGTTTTTTGAACCACGCGATGGAAATTTGAAAGTTATCGACTCGGGGTTCACGCAGAAAACTTCCTTTTTTAATGCCTTTTTAATGATATATGATTTGTGCATGTTCATTTTATTAAAAATATTTTCGGTCACCAAAATATAGTTCATAAATTTTATTGCTTCTGACATAAAAAAATTATTGTATGAAAAGCTTTCACAAATGTATAATAGATTGGAGCTAAAAAAATAAAAGTATCGAGTAAATGTAGAATAGAAAAAAAAAAATCTTGCTATAAGTAAAAAAAATCGGAGCACGTTTGGTTTGTCGTGATCGGAGCAGCTTGCGCGACACCAAGGCCCAGTTCGTGACAAGAACACGGAGACAGTCGAAGCTGCCCGATCTCGAGTCTAAAAATAGCTGTGTGTCGTTTGGCCCAACGTCATAAGCTAATACGGAATATAACCGGTAAATTGCCGATTGTAGATCGTGCCGGTTTAGTAGATCGATTAATTTTTTTTTCGGCCGTTTGTTTAGTTGATGGCGCCACGGTCAATTCGGAAGTCTCTCCGAGGTAGGCAGCACTCTTAAGAGGATTCCGGAGTCTCCGAGGAGCAAAAGTGGATTTTTTTTTTCAATTATTTATTAACAAAAAATGATACATAAATTCAAAAAAAGAAGAGAAGAGGCAATTAAGTTAGAGTTTGAAGTTATTTTTGAAATTTTTTAAATCGAGAAAAACCTTTCATTAAAAAAGATTAATGGGAACAAAGTTTGGAAAAATTCTGTTGAAATCGAGTATGTCCAAGTTATTCCCAAAAATCTTTTTTATTACTGCTTGTATCGTCATGAAAAAATTTTTTAAATGTTTACCCAAAATTAATGCAGCCCCCTCTTCTCTTCATTTTTCATGAATATTTATTGTTTTTTTACAATAATTATTCAAACAATATTGCTATCAATTTCGAGGTTTGAGTCCGAGCTATGCAAGGTTATGTTTATTTTTCGGGCCATCGGCCGGCGTCGGCCATGCAATATGCATCTCACTCTCTTGGGTCCTATGGTTCATGTTGAAAAATGTTTGATTTTTTATATGTATCATTTCAAAAATGTCTGAAAAAGTTCTTTTAAAAATAAAAATTACTGATTTTTTCGTTAATTTTCATATGATACTAAGATGGGTTTTAGATCTTTGATCATTTTGAGATAAATTTTAGATATTTTTAATTACGTAACCTTTTCTCTTAAAGATATTAATAATAGTTTTTAGAAATGATAATCAGGCAAGTGATAATAATTGCAAGATTAATTTTGTGTATTTAAGATTTTTTTAAAGATCATTTTGTGATGAACTTTCGATATTATTTATGCGCGTTTTTTTAAAGATATATATTAATATATTTTTAAAGATAGCAAGATTCTTTAAAATAAATTTTGTACGATTTAAAAAAAATTTTCAACCAGCATTTTAAATATTTCAAGACCTTTTTTTGAAACTAATTAAATTTCATTATTTTTTCAAATTAAAGAGTTTACCGTGAATTACTTTCGTAGAGCACTGAGGACTCGGGTACAATCTGTGCATGTTCGCGGCTAACCTTTATTTTGCTTTAATCGAGTTTCTGAAAAAGAAAAAAAAATTGTCACAAAGTATCATTCAAACATTAAACACCAAATTTAAATCACTGCTTAATATTTAAGACTTATCTGATCGGATGTTCTCCGGTAGAAGTTCAAACGGCTGACCAACTTTTATTCGCTCTCTTGACTTCTTTCGCTAATTTGTATCATTTTACTGTCGATTCTGTATTTTTTCTAGTTGTTAAACACATTTTTATTTTTATTTTATATAATTTAATTAAAAAAATATATCTTGAATACTCAAAAAATATATTGGTGATATTTTACCGTCTTTGTATGCGGTTAGAAAAAATACGAAAATAAACAAAATGAATTTGGCTGCTAAGACGATCGATCGAATCGAACCTATTCATAACATCGACCTGTGCGCACGTCATTGTTGGTGATAATGTTGGTTAAACTTCAGCATACCGAGATGACAAAGTTTAACCAATATTACTAAGTTTTCAAGATATATTTTTTTAATGTAAATTATATAAAATAAAAATAAAAATGTGTTCAACACCTAGAAAAAATACAGAATCGACAGACAAATGATATAAAGTAGCGAAAGAAGTCAAGAGAGGGAATAAAAGTTGGTTATCCGTTTTAACTTCTACCGGAGAATTTACGATCAGATAAGTCTTAAATATTAAGCAGTAATTTAAATTTGGTGTTTAATGTTTGAATGATACTTTGTGGTAATTTTTTTTTCCTTTTTCAGGAACGCGATTGAAAAAAAATAAAGGTGAGCCGCGATCATGCACAGACTGTCCCCGAGTCCTCAGGGCTCTATGAAATTAATTCACGGTAAACTGTTTATGTTATGTGACATGTTTGTATTGTCACATAATAGACATAAGTTAAATTATTAGTTAAGTGAATTGTTTTAGAAACACGCGCTGATAGCCTCACCCGCCCAACGCCTTGGTGAGAAAAAGTCGTGCTGGCGGGGGAAGCTACCGGCCGGCCGGCGAGAGAGCTGCAGCGCGTGCAGCAGTTCGATATAAGTTATAATTGCGCGCGGACGAATTTTCGCGATTAGTTACTAAGTATTCTTGTGTGTAATATTCGTTATTAGTTTTGTATTAAAATAATTATAAATAGCTCGTGTAGTTAGGTGCTTTAAAATAAAGGACCCAGTGACCAAGATTGTGCTTCTCATTTACCTCACCTGTAGCTGACGTACCAGACACGCCGTTCTCCAGAGTTAAGGTAAAGTGAAGAATTTTAGTTATATTAAATTAAGACCCTGTTTTTCCTCCCGTCGACACACGTGCGGGGACCGCGAGCCCCGGTCCGTACTCCCTTCCCGGGCTGCTAAATTAGGGAGTTGTTAAGTGACTTCGTTGGCACTTAACAAACTGGTAGCAGATAGCGTAGTTAGGTCCCCCGGGGGAAAACATTAAGTTTAGGTAAAATAGAAAATTTTGCCAAGACTATTAATCGGCTGAATAGTCTTGTAGTATAGTAAGAACTGTAGAATATTTAAATTAGAATTTAGATTTAAATTTCGTAAGTAAATTTTAAATAAGATTAAAAAAAAAAAAATTTATAATTTGAAATAGAATTATTAGTTAATTTTAGATTATAATTATAATTTAGTAAAAGTATCGGGTTACATCCGGTGCCGGGTTCTTGCTGACAAAGTTGCACGTGCAACATTGTCAGCGATAAACGGTGAGAATTGAGTTGGAAATTGTAGACTCAATTGCTGCTGTTTCAAAATTCATAATTATTAATAATTTATTATTAAAAATAATATTTTTCTCGCGTGTTTTAAAATTTAAGTTAAATTTTATACTATTGACTTTTCGGAGATATTTAGGATTATTTTCGAAGTTAGAATTTAATTTTCAAATTTTATTTGTTTTTATTTATCAGGGGCATAAGTGAGATAGCGTAGATTAAGACTAGGATAGGAAAAGTAGGGACCAACGAGCACTGGTACAACAGTAGCGCGTGCGAGAGTAGCATTAAGCGCTGTTCTTCTTTGTGCCGTTGTCCGCTTATCGCCGTTTCACTTCATTCTCTATCCGTCCGCCGTGTCGATCGGGTGGGAGAGTGTGGAGTGAATATATAGCATTAAGCGCTGTTCTTCTTTGTGCCGTTGTCCGCTTATCGCCGTTTCACTTCATTCTCTATCCGTCCGCCGTGTCGATCGGGTGGGAGAGTGTGGAGCGAATATATAGCATTAAGCGCTGTTCTTCTTTGTGCCGTTGTCCGCTTATCGCCGTTTCACTTCATTCTCTATCCGTCCGCTGTGCCGGTCGGCCGGCGTGTAAAGCGCGTGCAACGGAGGACTAATTTAGTTTTGTATTGAATAATTTTATTTAAGGCAGGATATAGACCCCTGAATGAATAAATAATTAAATCGATTAATTTTAAAATATTAATTGTAATCAAAAAAAAAAAAAAAAAAAAAGAAGAAAAGTGAGAATCAGCATCGATTAATCGGTTTAGTGAGGGCGAGGAGAAATATTAGCAGCCCGGAGGAGTTGTAGGACCGAATCTCTTGCTTTGTTTTAATTTGTAATTTTAATTGAGTTATAAATTCAACCCCTTATTAGACTTTAAGCTTGAATACCCATATATATATAGATATCAGAATACATATAAATATTGACCTAAAACCCAAGTTGAATTGGACCCAATTGTCTTGACCTAGCCTTTTGACCAATCCGACCTAAGACCGAAACACCCTATCCTTGAGAGTGTGTGTGAGTCGGGCTCAAAAGCCACGAAATGACGGGTAAAACCAACGCCCAGTTTACAGAACCAACCAATGGCGGTGGAATTACTGCCCCCGAAGTGGAAGCGGCCACGATGTCAGCAGCCATGGGTAGTACTTTGCTCAGCCTCGCTAGTAATCTCAGCCTACAGAATTCTATCGCAGGTTTAAGCACGTATGATGGGAGCAATATCCCCCTCAAAGATTTTCTTCAAGACGTCAAGAATGGCGAGGCCAGCGTTGGGGAGGATCAGAAGAAAAACTACTTGAGGGCTGTTTTAGGCCGATTGAGAGGACAGGCGAAGGATTGTACCTATGGGAAGGCCTTTACCTCCATTAAAGATCTTTGCACCCACCTCAAGCAAAGGTTCGCCCCAGGCAAGGGGTTTGCTTACTATAATTCTCGCTTACACTCACTGAGGATGAGGCAGGGTGACACTATCGGCAGTTTTCAAGACCAAATTAATATCCTGTTGAATTGCGCTCGATCAGCCCTTCAGGAGGAAAAAGGACCGCAGTTTGAAGAAGCCATGAAGACGCCTCTGACCGAAGCCGCGGTAGACGTTTTTATCAGGGGGTTACCCGGTGATTTAGGGAGGTCAGTTGACGCTACACAGCCTGCGACCCTGGAGGCAGCCTATAAAGAGGCTGTGCGAATTGTGTCTCGTATAGAGGCCAACATCATACCCGATGGACGGGTTCGAGGTGGCAGCTATCGACAAGATCCTCGCACCGGCCAGGCCGAAAGACTCACGTACATCGGCTGGGTCCAGGAAGGACCTATCATGGAGGAGTGGACAGAGGAAAATGAAAATCAGGAAGAATGGCCAACTTATGAGGAGAAGTTCGAACCTGAGACTCCCGAAGTACAGGCCTGCGAAGTCTATTACCAATATCCTACCAATGGATACGGTGCTCCTCAACAAACACACAATTGGGCAAGAGCTCAACCATCGCAGGCGGCATACGGGGCACCCCCATTCGTTAACCCTTACAATCCCCGAATGTCGAACCCAAATGGCCAGATTCCGGCCGGGAATAATTTTTATAATTATGGGACCCCCCGACCAAGCCAACGGTCGGGACCGGCACCCAGGACCCGTACCTTCGACCCGGACCGTATTCCCCCAGTTCGAGGGGCCGCACCCAATTATAATTGGCCAAAATTCATGAGGCCTCCGCAGATGCCTCAACAAACCTGGCCTCGATACTCAGGACCACCTGTGGGACCTAATCAAGGTTGGGCACAACCTCCTGGCTCGACACCGGGACCACGACCCAACGGTCCCCCCATGCAGTCCCGCATGCCGGGACCATTGCCAATGTTGCCAGCGCAGTGCCATGCAGTCACCATGGAGGAGCACGAGTTACGCCCGACCCCACCATATCAACAGCCTTTAAACTACCAGATGGCTCGCCCCAATCAGGTGGCGAGCCAGCAGCAGGGAACGCCAAACTTAATGATGCATCAGGGGACTGCCCCTCCAGCAGCACAAACCATGAAGATCCAAGTTGGGTCCCTTCGGCCATCCACCTTGCGGACAGTCAGGGACTTACTAAACTCGGAATAGACCCAGATCCGGGAACGCATGTGAGGATATACCTCCCAAACGAGCAGCGGCATGTGGTGCTGATGCTCGACACAGGGTCTGCCGTGAATTTGATCAAACTGTCAGCCCTAGACCTAGATGCGGAGATTGAAACGGCAGCCGCCATACCATTGATAGGAATAGCTGCGCAGGAAGTCTCGACCCTTGGAATAACCTGGATGGATATAGTTAACCAAAAAGTGCTATTCCACGTAGTGTCCGAAAATTTTCCTATCCGTTATGACGGAATTTTGGGACGTTCGTTTCTGAAAGAAAATGAGGCCGTGATCTCGTACTACAAAAACAAGGTTATGCTTAGCCAAGATGTTATGAACCCAATATCCTTTATTGATGAAGAAGGATACGCAGAATTGGACCAACAAAGAGGACTGGCACCTCGTCATCAAAACAGTGAAGAGATATACCAAACTAATTCGGGCGGAGTATGCCCCAATCCGGTGGAACCAAAATGTGACCGAGGAGCGGATAGGCCGGTGATAAAACAACCTTCTACAAGTGCCCCGGCAAAGCTGACATCGGACGCGAAGACGGACGTAAGTCCTGACCTAAACAAAAAGGCGAGTGACCCGGAAGTAAAACCCGGGCCATCAGATAGACCAACATCAGGAGATGCTGCAGTGAAAGCATCACCTGTTGAATGGATTATAAAAAAGCGAAACCGCCAAGTGATCAGTGTGAATCTGATTAACAGTGCCGTACGTACGGGTTATCTTCCGGCGTTGAGTGATACCCCAGGGGTATTCATTGGGAATGCCTTGGTCACCAACGAGGGAGGTAGCTGTAAGGTTTTTGCCGTTAACACCACTGAGGAAGATATTACCATTACAGTGAATCCTAGTGAACTTATACCTTGTGAGTACCAGGCAAATGGGTTCGACACCGAATCGAGTTCGAGTGAAGAATGCGAGCCAGTGGTCAACCCCGAACAGCGAGTAAAAGAAGTAATGGAGCTCTTGGATACGAGCTTACTGAGTGACGAAGAGCGAGACCAAGTGCAATTGATTGCTGAAAAATATCATGATGTCTTTTTGCTGCCTGGAGATAAGCTTTCCTGTACGGACAAGGTGGAGCACGAGATTATAACCGAGGACAACATCCCTGTACATGTGAAACAATATCGCCACCCTCCCGTACATCGAGAGGTGATGCGAGAGGACATAGAGAAAAAGCTGAAAGATGATATTATCGAGCCTTCCACGTCTCCCTATCAGTCTCCCGTCTGGATTTTACCAAAAAAGAGAGACAGTCAAGGCCGTCCAAGATGGCGGATGGTCGTAGACTTCAGAGAAGTCAATAAGAAGACAATCGGAGACTCCTATCCACTACCCAACATAGCAGACATTCTGGACCAATTAGGAGATGCTACCTACTTCTCCACGTTTGACCTAGCCTCCGGGTTTCACCAGATACCGTTGAAAAGGAAAGATAGACCTAAAACAGCGTTTTCAACGCTAAATGGGCATTGGCAATTCAAGAAAATGCCCATGGGGCTCAAAAATGCGCCCGCCACGTTTCAGAGGATGATGGATTTGATCCTCATGGGACTGCAAAATGTCGAAATGTTGGTCTATTTGGACGACATCATCATATACGCAAAAAATCTGATGGACCATCTGCGTAAAGTGCAGTTACTTTTTGACCGACTCAGAGAAGCGAAGCTTGTGCTCCAACCAGATAAAGTACAATTCCTCAGAAGGGAAGTTCCGTTCTTGGGGCACATTGTGTCAGAAAGAGGATGTGAACCGAATCCAGATAAGATAGAGGCAATCAGGAATTTTCGAAGACCTCGCACAGTTACCCACATCCGATCCTTTACTGCACTTGTGGGATACTACCGAAGATTTATAAAAGACTTCAGCAAGATAGCTAAACCCTTATTCGATTTGACCCGGAAAGACGTCAAGTTTGAGTGGGGCCCTGCTCAGGAGGAGAGTTTTGAAGCGCTGAAACAGAAGCTCTGTGAGGCTCCTATCCTCCAGTTCCCGGATTTCAACAAGAAATTCACCCTGACTACCGACGCTAGTGAATATGCAATAGGTGCAGTGCTGAGTCAGGAAAAAGATGGGTTCGACCATCCAATAGCCTACTTGTCACAAAGCTTGAGAAAAAACGAACTAAACTATAGCACGACGGAGAAAGAATGTGTCGCGGTGTTGCACGCGCTGCGGAAGTTCCGTACCTACCTTCTGGGACGAAGATTTACCTTAATCAGCGATCATGAGCCTCTCAGTTGGATGCATAACCAACGAGACCCTGGGAAGAAAATGCTCAGGTGGATGCTGAGATTTATTGATTTTGAATATGATTTTAAATATAAACCCGGAAGACTAAACATCAATGCGGATGTTTTGTCTCGGAACCCGACAGATCAACCTATCCCCGAGGAGGAAATTAACCTCACCCTACCCATGATCAAGGTGCTCGTCTTAGAAAAGAGCCAGCACGAACGGAACAAAATTCCTTCTCAGAAGAAAGGAAAAAAGCAATCTTCAAATCCAGGAACATCTAAGACTACACCTAAAGTGTCAGAACAGGGACAACCGAAAGCATCAACGAGTGGGGAAACCTCCGCCCCGAAGCGTCGAGGTCAACCGGAAAAGGAAGAAAATCCTCCCCGGCGGGGAAGGCCACCGGGATCCAAAACTAATAAGCAACCACCTGAATTAGATCACAGTGTAATAGCCCAACGCACTAGGGCTAAGAAAACCCTACCAACAACCTCACGTCCCGGCTTACTAACTATACCTCCCCATCTACGAGAATTGGTCAGTCCCCATAAAAAGAAACTGATCGATGACACGAAGTCGGACAATAGCACGACTTCAAAACCGACACCGGAAACCGAATCTTCAGAAAACCCATCTGAAAATAGCGGCTCAGATGAGACAAGCGACCTAGAAAGAGGGGTACCTATCCCTGACGCTAAGGGAAGTGGGTTGCGAGATGAGACCACGGTGGACGAGTCTCTTAGTGAAGAAGAAATCAGCGGCCATTACGACTCGATGATCGCTTCGTCCGAAGTTGAAGTTAGTGCCGTTACCCCTACTGAAACAAAAACAGTCAATGAGGACGATGATCAAGAAGAAATTTCTCAAATGGAATCACTGAAGCAGACCTTGCAAGAAGGAAAAGATAAGCTAAATCAAAGCTTACAGGAGCATTTCGATCGCACCCATGAATGGTGCGGCTTACCGGAAGTAGACCCGGGCGAGGCCCCTTCTCACTTTTCAGATGGTGATGCAAAATATGTCTCAAAGGAAACGGAAGACCGAGGGCTCTATTCTGAAGGCGAGGAAGTCGATCCAGAAATCAGGGAAATGCTGCAAGAGGCAGACCCCTATGATGGAGAAAATCAGGACGACAGTATTATGACTCAACGGATCCAAGAATTAGTAAGAAGGGCCAACGTCAGTACGGAGCAGGAGATAGATCGTCGCTCTTCCGAACAGGCAGAAACTGATGATGAAAGAAACGAGGAAGCGGACAATGAACAGGAGTGCAAGGTATCTGCCTTGCAGGACCTAAATTTCAAAGTTATACAGGAGCAGTGAGCCGGGCGATGAAGGTAAAAGACCCCTTTTGACAAATTTCAAATTCATCCGCGTGCGCAAGAGTCTTAACAACGCGTCGCGCCGCCCGTGGGTCAAGATGATGTGAAATGAGTGGCATCCTCGCAACCCTCGCATACGCGCACACCGAATGGTTTGGCCGGACAAAAGGTGTCCGTAGCTCGCGGCCCCCCCACTCCCGAAATTCGGCAGGTCAGATTCGCCGGCAACATCGCACGTCCGAGGCATCGAGAAACCTCGCGCAGGCCCGAAGCGACACTAATTTTTGAACCATCTCAGATCACGCATTGAACTTACATTTTCCTTGTTGTGATCAGAGATTAGGTTCAGTTTCGATTTGCTACAGTGTCATTAAACTCTCTTCGTTTTACTAAATTTTCAGTCACCATTAAATAAAATTCAATCGGTCGACTTTAATAGTGCTTACGTATTCAGTAAAAATCGAAGGAAAATTTCCGTAAGTGTCGCGAGGTACGAGTCGCGCGTTTTTTTTCGCGAGGAGTACGGACGGCGACGTTCAACGATATCCTGGGTAGCAGCTTGCCGTGGAAGCAGCCCGAGGTTTAACCGAGAGACGTCGACAGAACGTAAGTCCTTTTATGTTGGCCGAAATATTTTTTTATTAACCGTTGAATGATTATTACTCTCTTAAGAGCAGGAGACAGTAAAGGTCTCGAAGCTTAAGGAGAGGAATATCATCCCGCCTAAGTGCTGTCACGATCTCGGGGTCTTCTTTGTTCGAATCACCTTTAGACGCGATCTTCGGACTGGGTTCGAACACCCATTCTCGCGGCTCACTGCACGGTTAAATAAACTCGCGAATCATTATTGTCGCGAGTTAAACACAAAACTTTGTAGCCGCAAGCGGCATGAGGTAATATTTTAAATAAATTGTTAATGTGTAACCCTGGTTTAATTATTTATTTTTTTTTTTGCTTAAATTTGTTTTAAATATAAATTTTTCGTTAGTAATCCAGCTAAATTGCAGAGAGGGTAAGTTTTTCGGGTTAAATTGATTTAAACCCGAGCCAGAAAACTTCCAATGGTACACCTCGGGTAGGGACGAGTAACGCGGCGAGATTTGAAAAATCGCGTTGCAGAACGTTTTCCTGGTAAAGGAACGGGCAAAAAAATACGAGAGCATCCGAAATTTAAAAACCATGGTAGTTAAAATCCCGCGTTAGAAATTTCGAGATAAAGAAAGAGAGGGAAGGAAGACAAATTCGGTTACGAGCACCAGTAAACAAGGTTGGCGAAGGTCGCAAGGTTGATGAACTGTCAGGCTGCGAGAAAATATCAATCGCGCGCATGGGAGTAACCGGGGTATGTGGATTCGAAGTCCCACCAAGAAGCAGATCACACAGTGATACTCTGTAATTATCTAATTTCTTTGTTTTATTCCGTTGTAATCAACGGTGGTACCCTTGATCGGTTTTATTTTTTATTTTTTTTACACATTGAGAGGCATCTAGGAAACGCGAATTTTGGGACGAGAGCATGCAGTGAGCCATAACGGCCCGACTACGAGTCAAGGGAGGGGGCTTATTAGCAGCGACGCTTTTAATATCCACAAGCGATTTCCAATTTCCTTAGTTAGGAAGATTTTTTTTTTTGTTTTTTTTCCACGCGCGAGATTTAAAAACTCCACAAGTCGCAGTGCAGCGCGAAGCCGCGCGACGCGAATGAGAAGTGGGAGAGAGGCGGAGAATTACGTCACAAAGGTGAGCGACCGCACGCACCGAGTGAGGCGGTGCGCTGGTTCTAGATTGAAGTTTAGTTGTTTGATATTTTTTTTCTTATTATTATTGTCTCTTTAATTTTACATTCGATTGATATACTTTATTTTGGATAATTTCTTTTTTTCTGGATTTTAAATAGTTCTCGGGAAAGTTTAAAGGACTGATTCATCATATTCATGTTTACATGGGTTTGTTTATATTGTAGGCATTTAAATTTCTAGGAAATCTCTGCTCGAAATATTTAAAGGCCGGGCATTTAAACCCAGAGCAGAGGAGATAGGCTTAATTTTCTTTTCTTGATTTTGTTTGATGTTAGGAGTTGAGCTTTTCGGAAACAGGTAGGTTCGGGATTGGTGCGATTTTCTTTGGCTGTTTGATCTGAGCGCTGGGGATTTATTCGGCTGACTGTTTTGATATGGCGGGTAAGAAAGACCTACGCTCAAGTTCGAAAAAAATCGCGGATGGCGGTCCAGACAGGGTTCCAGATTTAGGGCTCACAGAGGGGCAAGACGGACAGCGTCCTAATGGTCCTCGAATGGTGACACGCTCATGTAGTGTGCCCGAGAACACTAATCCCGGGGGAGAGAGGCGTGAGAATGTAAACATCACACAGGGAGGTCGTGGGTCGGACATTTTTGAATTTCCGAGGCCACAGAGCATCATTCACTCGACACTTAATGATGGCGATAGGCCTATTATCGGTAGTCCGGGGTTAGGAGTGGAAGGTCGCATATTCCCTATGAATCTCGACGACATGCGTCGGGAACTGATGGATATTCGGGCGGAGATGACGCGTACGCGTATTCGTAACGAGCAAAGACTCGATCAGACAGACGCGCGTATCGCCGAAAATACTGGCAACGTAAAGCGACTTTTGCGTTGGGAAGCTTCAACGAGGGAAGAGATTACTCGGGCGGCCCAGCACGCGGCGGACATTGATGCGCAGTTGACGGTTCACGAGAATGGACACCGAGTAATCGGGGAGGAGGTTCGCGATCTTCGCGAGTGTCTTGCTAGTCAGGGAAGCCAGATAGACCGTCTTTTGAATATACAGGGTAGTTTGATCGACCTGGAGGAAAGAATGTATACGCGAAGGGCCGCAGACTCTCCGATGGATCTGACGGACTCAGCTAATTGCGGGTTTCCCATGACGCGAAATCCAGTCCCACCTCTACGGCGGGAGAACCCCAATATCATTCAGGGTGTATCTCAGGATGTAAGGGTTGACCAAGGTGCGACGGGATGCACAGGGCCGGCTAACCCGACCTGTTTTCGAGCGGACAATCGGTCCAACTCGACAAACCTGCAAGCACAGACACCGATGCCGAGCAACTTTTGCGGTAACTTTGGGAATTTTAACACATTCAAGCTTGAGTTGCCCACGTTCAAGGGGTTGCCACGTGAAAAACCCGCGCGTTATTTGAAATTGCTTTCCGCGTATTTGGAAGGCATGAATATTCCTGAATCGCGAGTTAGCAACGTGATCGAGCAGTCGCTCAAGGGGCTGGCGCTTGAATGGTTTTTGTATGCTTGCGATGACTTTAAAAGTTATCAGGATTTTTCGGACGCATTCTCACGGAGATTCTGGAACGAAGATATCCAGCTTGGCGTGCGTCGCAGGTTAGAGCTCGGGCATTATACGGCGGAAGGTAATTTAAGCAAGTCCGAGTACGTCATCAAGTTGCTTAATGATGTGAAGGGGAAGGAATACGTCGTTCAATGTTTATCGCGGCACTTCGACGAGCAGGTGCAGGCCGCCACTATTACTCGTGGTATCACGAGCATTGACGCTTTTCTAGCTCTGCTTGATAAGCTTGAGAGTGCGAATACACTTAATAATTCGGCCGAGAGCTTGCGGCGAGAAAGCTTCGCGAATGTTACATATGAGCGTCGGCAACCAACGCGAGTACTGCAAAATCAGTCACCGGGAACGCGGAATAATCAATTGTTTCATGCGTCGACACCGATTAAACCCAGCAATGGTTATGTAAACACTCCACCCACTGGTAGGCAGGGAGGGGGAGCGAGTCAGCATGCTAATGCACCACGGTTTAAACCTCAGACTGAACGCGTGAACGAGATTGTGATCGAGGAAGTAGCTGACTCTGAGGTGGAGAGCGAGGCCGTCAGCCAGCTGGGAAACTCGCCGCAGTTGTAGTGGGGCGATCGGACGTGGCTGCAGAGCTTTCCTGTACACCCACGCCCACTACAACTAGTCGGATGAAAGAAAGCATATGTGACTCGAGGCCGGTACCTAGTTTTGATGCGAGTCAGCCAGTTAGAGAAAACGACGCGAGTGTAGTTTCGATTTTCGACTGTCCTCGCGAATTTTTGCTGAACGAGGAGGACGAGGAGCTCAACCTCAGGAAGGCTGATGTAGAGCCCGTCGTCCTAATCACTATAAATGGCGTCGAGATCAGTGCATTTATAGACTCGGGTAGCAGTATTTCATGCGTGTCTGAATATCTCTACTGCGAGAATAGGGAGGCCTGGAAGGATTTACCCACACTTCCGGTCATTGGTTTGCAAGCCACAGGCTTTACCGGCGAGAAATCGGTTAGATTAAAAAAACAATTTTTCGCACCGATAATGATTGGGTCCTCAGAGTGCGAAGGTACTTTCATGATTGTGTCAAAGCTCATCAGGCCATGTATAATTGGTCGTGATGTAATAAAACTGTTGGACTTTGATATAGACATAACGCATGATTGCTTGAAATTCAGGGTGGGTACTGTTAGATTGAATTTCTTGAAGGGTGAGGCAGACCCTGAGAAATTTGTGGGCTTGATCGAAGAGTCGAAGGACGGTCCATGGGTTAAACCCGTGCACAATCACCCCACCGATGATGAGATACGGGATAAAGTAAACCGGATAGATAAGATAAATGACGAGGAGAAAGCACGTTTATTTGATTTGTTGTGCGAGTATAGAGGCGTTTTCAGTGATGTTCCGGGTAAATTTAAAAACTATCGGTACAAATTTAGAATTCGCGACAACACGCCGTACATAAAAAGATCATATCTCATCCCTCTGCACCAGCGGGAATTGGTACAGAAGGAGATCGACAGGATGTTGAGCTTCGGGTTGATTGAGTACTGTAAAAGCCCGTTCGTGAACCCCTTGGTGGCCGTGATTTAGAAAGATAAAACAATTAGGTTGTGCGAGGACGCAAGGTGGCTTAATGAGCGTATAGAGCCTGATTATAACAATCCTGAGGGGGTGGAAATCGTAATTAGCAAGTGTGCAGGTATGTCGATCATGTCGAGTTTAGACTTGAGCGCGGCGTTCTGGCAGATCGAACTCGACCCAGAGTCGCGCGACATCACCGCGTTTATGCATAACGGTCGCGTCCTTCGTTATACGGTAGCCCCGTTCGGAACGAGATGTTCGATGGCCGCGTTATTTGAGGTGGTGCGGCGGATGCTGTGGGGACTCGAGAGGAATATTCTCGATTTCGTCGATGATTTGCTCGTGATTTCGAGGACTGTCAGCGAGCATTTTCATTATTTGGAAAAGCTGCTGCAGAGAATACGCGAAGCCGGCGTGACGGTCAAGTTCTCGAAAGTCGAACTTTTTCGTGATGAGATGAAGTTTCTCGGTCACGTACTAACACCAGATGGGGTTAAGATCGACCCGGTGAAGGTGCAAGGGATCCGCGACTTTATTCCACCTCGGAACTTGACACAATTGCGAGGGTTTTTGGGCCTGATCAATTTCACCGCAAAGTATACGGACCAAATCGCGTATGAAGCTCAGCCGCTCTACGAGCTTCTAAAGGCGGGAAAAAAATGGCAGTGGCAAGCCGAGCAGCAGACTGCGTTCGAGAAAGTGAAAGCACTCTTTTGCGAAGATGCTTGTTTATATTATCCGGTAAAGGATCGGGAATTTGTGCTTTTCACAGACGCGTCGGATTTTTGTATGGGGTCACTTCTCTGCCAGTCCGATGAAAACGGGAAGCTCCGGATCGTAGCTTGCGCGAGTAAGTCTTTCAACTTGGCCGAACAGGCCTATTTTGCAACTGAAAAGGAACTTAACGCGATTAAGTGGGCATTGATTAAGTACCACACTTATATCCTGGGTGGGAAAGTGGTAGTTAAATGCGATCACAAGAGTTTGCAATTCCTTTTTAGTTGCTAACACTTGACCGGTCGTCTGTATAGGTGGGCACTGGCCATAAATGATTTTTCCCCACGTATAGAGTATATAAAGGGCAAGGATAATATTGTCGCGGATGCCCTGAGCCGCATGGGCCACCCCGAGACAGACAGGGGCTTGAAAGCTCTTATAGCTGCGGCTGTACTAAGAGAGCCGAATTCGACTATGAGTAAACTCATGCGGAATTTTCAGAAAGCTCAACTGGAGGACGGGAGTCTGGGTGGGATCATTGGTCGGCTGAATTCCGGGGAGGGAGTCCCAGGGTATGAGGTCATCGGGGATTTGTTATGCAAAAGCTTTAAAAAGCTTGACCCCAAGGTGATTGTCCCACCAGTGTTAATTTCGGATCTGGTTCGCTGTACACATGAGGTTGATTGCCATGTGGGAACAAAAAATATGGTCAGGCTTTTAAGTTCAGATTTTTTTTACCCGGGTTTGAAGAAATATATTGCAAGCTTCGTAAAGTCTTGCGACTCGTGTCAAAGGAACAAAATACATACGCAGAGCACCGCGGCAAAATCACGTCCGATCTTACCACATTCAATAAACGAGCTTGCGAGTATAGATTTTATGGGCGCGCTGCCCACATCGGTCGGCGGGGTCAAACATCTTCTCGCGATTCATGACACTTTCTCGAAAGTAGTCAAGCTATACCCTATTAAGAAAGCAACTACCCAGATAGTTATCCAGAAGCTTTTTGGGAATTACATCCCCACTCATGGGAAGATGTCAAAAGTCTCGACAGACCATGGGTCCCAGTTCACCTCGCCAGTTTGGATTAATAGGCTTGCGAGTGAGGGTATAAGGGC
This sequence comes from Encarsia formosa, assembly GCA_038277355.1. Lineage (NCBI taxonomy): Eukaryota > Metazoa > Arthropoda > Insecta > Hymenoptera > Aphelinidae > Encarsia > Encarsia formosa. The sequence continues at coordinate 29,772,298 of CM076185.1, read as the reverse complement.
GGTATTTTGTAGTGTCAGGCATCCCCAGGGAAACATGGTGGAACGTGTAAATAAGGAGATCGGCCGTTGCTTTCGCACCCTCACCTCAGATAGACACAAAAACTGGGCAGCATGGGTTGGTTTGATCGAGTATACGCTCAATGAGCTGCCTCACGAAACCACGGGTTTCACTCCGAATGAACTCCATTTTAATCGGGAACCCGTGCGACCCTGGAACAAGTTAGTCCTTGATAAAAGCCGTGCGAGTTTCTCCTATGAGGAAAAATTGGAAATCGCGCGAGACAGAATGTCTCGTCGTGGGCAAGTACGCGCTAGTAAGTACAACTCCGAGCACCGGCTGGTGGAGTACGCACCTAACGACCAAGTTTTACTGAGAGCGAACAATATCTCGAGCGCGATCGATTCGACCATCGCGAAGTTCTTACCCTTATATGATGGCCCATACAAGGTTTTATCGCGATATCGTGACAGTACTTATATTTTGGCCAACTTATCAGGACAGCCCATGAAAGGTTACTTTCATGGGTCATCTCTACGTCCATATTATGCTAGGGATGGAGAACACCAAGCAGCTGACCGGCAAAAAGGCCTGCTGGAGGCGGTGGAAGGCTAAAAAAAGGCTGCAGCGACGACTTGATCTTCTACAAGTAAGGGTCGACCTTCTTGCAGCAAAAGTCCAGGAAAAGTCGAAGGAAAAACCAATGAAAAATTCGAACGAGCAGCGAAGAATACGTAACCATCGAAAGGAAATGAAAAGGTTGCAAAGCTCGTTCCACGGTGATATCACTACTCACTTTCAAGTACACGAGTACAGAGAGTGCCAGACCCGGTTAAACCCAAGCATTCAGATTCGTGAGCACGAGAAGCCTAGCCAGAAGCCACGGCACCAAAGGGACCAAGGACTGGAAAAACGGCCGAAAACTGTCAAGCGCCAGACGGACTGTCCAGCGGTAAAGGATCAAGAAAACTTCGAGGAAGAATACGACGGGGAGGAGTATCTGGAGATCCACGCACCACCGTTCGAGTTGTGCTAGTGCAGTGAAAGTGCTAAAGTATTATTTGATTAAAAACTAGCAGTGTTAGAGTGCGATGGACTTTCCCGCACAACAAATAAAAAAAATGCATATATATATATATAATTTTATTGTGAATCTATAAATGTCATTTATTTTGCAGAAGGGGGCTTTGCAAGGTATCTGCCTTGCAGGACCTAAATTTCAAAGTTATACAGGAGCAGTGAGTCGGGCGATGAAGGTAAAAGACCCCTTTTGACAAATTTCAAATTCATCCGCGTGCGCAAGAGTCTTAACAACGCGTCGCGCCGCCCGTGGGTCAAGATGATGTGAAATGAGTGGCATCCTCGCAACCCTCGCATACGCGCACACCGAATGGTTTGGCCGGACAAAAGGTGTCCGTAGCTCGCGGCCCCCCCACTCCCGAAATTCGGCAGGTCAGATTCGCCGGCAACATCGCACGTCCGAGGCATCGAGAAACCTCGCGCAGGCCCGAAGCGACACTAATTTTTGAACCATCTCAGATCACGCATTGAACTTACATTTTCCTTGTTGTGATCAGAGATTAGGTTCAGTTTCGATTTGCTACAGTGTCATTAAACTCTCTTCGTTTTACTAAATTTTCAGTCACCATTAAATAAAATTCAATCGGTCGACTTTAATAGTGCTTACGTATTCGGTAAAAATCGAAGGAAAATTTCCGTAAGTGTCGCGAGATACGAGTCGCGCGTTTTTTTTCGCGAGGAATACGGACGGCGACGTTCAACGATATCCTGGGTAGCAGCTTGCCGTGGAAGCAGCCCGAGGTTTAACCGAGAGACGTCGACAGAACGTAAGTCCTTTTATGTTGGCCGAAATATTTTTTTATTAACCGTTGAATGATTATTACTCTCTTAAGAGCAGGAGACAGTAAAGGTCTCGAAGCTCAAGAAGAGGAATATCATCCCCCCTAAGTGCTGTCACGATCTCGGGGTCTTCTTTGTTCGAATCACCTTTAGACGCGATCTTCGGACTGGGTTCGAACACCCATTCTCGCGGCTCACTGCACGGTTAAATAAACTCGCGAATCATTATTGTCGCGAGTTAAACACAAAATTTTGTAGCCGCAAGCGGCATGAGGTAATATTTTAAATAAATTGTTAATGTGTAACCCTGGTTTAATTATTTATTTTTTTTTTTGCTTAAATTTGTTTTAAATATAAATTTTTCGTTAGTAATCCAGCTAAATTGCAGAGAGGGTAAGTTTTTCGGGTTAAATTGATTTAAACCCGAGCCAGAAAACTTCCAGGAGCCCGAACAATCCGTTGTCAGTTGGCCAAAACGAACGGAAATTTCAATAGATCCCCGAGTGACATTGGAAAAGAATTTGGCAAGTAGCACTCCAGACATTCGAACCAACCGGCAGAGGCTATCCAAACCACCTGACCTGGAGACGATTGATGAGAGTAAAATCAACGCACCAGTTGTGTTGGAATTTAGTCAGCCTGCCCAAGAGGACTTACCCTTCTTCTTACCAGAAATCACTTGGCAACAAAATGATCCCCCGGACTATAGTCAATGTTGGGATCCTAACAGACAAAGCGCCTCAAGCCAAGAGGAGACACCCAAAGCTGAAGAAGCACGGGTAAAGGGTAAAATCTTGCGAAGCCGGAATTGCCTGACCTATAAACGAGACAACCTTGTACACTTTATGGCACGAGATTGTATACCCGATGGTTCCATAAGCCGATTGTTGGCAGATCTGAACGCCATTGACCCAGCTGGATTGAAGCGAAAACTCCCTCAAAAGGGACAAATTCTGATCACACCTTACAAAAATCATAATGTACTCTCCTTAATAATAAAGGACCATTGTTATGACTCCATTGACCCAGCAGTGGTGCGCAAGACGATGCAAAGCCTCAAACATCTCCTGGGGCGACGAAATCTTAAAGGTTTTCGAATAGCCCGAAAAGGGGACATGTCAAGCCAACTGGAACCCGGTCTTCTCGAAAAACTCCTTCGAGATGTTTTTGACAAAACTCCTTATCAAATCACGATATGCTTCGGCACTGCTGTGCTGCCTGAGGAATCGGAAAGACCAAAAATCATAGAGTTGCTGCACAACAGTTTGGCTGGTGGACACAAAGGAATCAATCAAACTTATCAGAAAATCCGTGAGAGATATTATTGGAAAGGCATGAGAAACGATGTCCTGGACTACGTTCGGCGTTGTACGAGCTGTAGGGAAAAGAAAATCAACCGTTGCAAGACGAGACAAGAGTTGATTCTCACGGACACACCGATCGAAGCGTTCGACAAAATTTCCGTTGACACAGTCGGGAAACTGCGCACTACGCCGTCGGGGAACCAACATGTGCTGACCATGCAATGCAACTTGACAAAATATTTGATAGCCGTGCCAATCCCGGATATACGAGCCAGCACCATTACAGATGCATTGGTAAGACATTTGATATGTCAATTCGGAGCGCCGAAAGCTTTATTGTCAGACCGCGGAAAAAGTTTTCTAGCGGAACTCATAGACGAGTTATTAAGGCTGTTTAAGGTCCATAGATTGAGTACCTCTGGATACAGGCCTCAGACTAATGGATCGCTTGAGCGGAGCCATGCTCCGTTAATGGACTTCGTCCGAGTATACTCCGAGAAGTACAATGATTGGGACCAGCTAATCCCTTTTGCAACATTTACCTATAATACCAGCGTACATGCAGCAACAAATTTCACACCGTTCGAATTGGTTTATGGAAAAGTAGCCAGATTTCCAATCAAAATTCCTACGGAGGAGAAATTGAGGACCTATAATTTGTATCTACAAGACCCAATACGCCGCCTGGACGAGATGCAAGTACAGGCGGGCGAGAGGGAGATTGCAACGAAAATCAAGACCAAAATCCGATATGACCAAAAGACCAGACAATTCTGTGGGAAGCCTGGCGGGTACGCATGGGTTCTGTCAGAGCCCCGTATTTCGAAATTTGATAGTTATTATAAGAAACCGCTGAAAATCGTCGAAATACTGGGACAGAATAATGTTGTCTTAGAACTGCCTAACGGCAAGAAGATAAGAAAACATGCCGACAAGCTCATGAGTGTCCCGTCAGACCACGAAAGAACCCATGAGACTAACTAATATTTGATATTATGATTATAGGAAATGTGGAAACTACTACTGCTACTATCAAGCTTCACAAGGGTTTTGGGGGAAAAGACCTACAACCTCACCTCCCTCCAAACCAACCCAGGCCTATACTATGAAAAAGTGGGGGTGGTACATCTCCGGCGTGCTGATTGGAAAATAATCATATCAGTGGAAGTGGAAAAGTTGTTGCACAACCATGAAGTACAGGACCACATAGACGCCCTCATCCATAGATGCCAGCAACTAGGAGGAGAACCCCCTTGTGGAGGCGTGGTGGATGAGAGCAGTCTAGATGCAACCTATCAAGCCTTAAGAAACTTAAGGAAAGAAATACTAGACCGAATGAACGACCTAGAATTTGACCGACCTAATGTGACCGAAATAAGTACATCAAAACGCAATAAACGAATGGCACCGTTTGGAATAATAGGCACCTTAGGCCAAAGCCTGTTCGGACTCGCTACGGTAGAGGGTGTAGAGTTGGCGCGACAACAAATTGACCAAGTGCAACATGACCAAAACCAATTGATCAAATTGCAAAAACAACAAGCACACATTGTTATTGGAACACTAGCTAAACTTCGAAATGACACGTTAGAAGAGAAACAAAAAATCGAGGAAATGCAACAAATGGTACTAAGAACGCACGAAACTCGATTGGAATGGGTTTTACACTTACAAGCCCAACGGATCATGCGCCATTTGAACAAACTCACCGAAATGCATCAGAAGTTGCTAACCATCATGATGCTAGGACAAAAGGGAGAACTTGCCCCTGGGTTGATACCGCCAGAATTTTTGAGCCAAATGCGAAACGAAATTCAGCAAACTACTAAAAATCTCGAATTACCCATAGACGAAAACCACTGGCGTCTAGATGAAATCTCTCGACTTTCACGAGTAGAGCTAGTGAAGGATCAACAACGTCTATTAGTAGCACTATACGTGCCACTGACGGATCATCTAACGTATAATCTGCATAGGGTACATCCATTGGCAGCACCGCAAGCAATCAGTCCGACTTTTAATGGCTCCGCCTATGTACAGCCCAGTCATCAATATTTAGGAACCAGCGAAGACCTGCTGCAATACTTTCAATTCGACCAATGCAATTTTGACAGCTGTCAAAAGTTACAACAAGGATATTTGTGTAATTCGGATATGGGGATTTGGGAAACCTCCCAGGCTCCCAGTTGCGAGGCAACACTGTATGTCCGACCTACTGCAGAAGCTCTTAAATTGTGTGATGTGAGATTTTACCCTTATGTGCAAAACCAATGGAGTTACTTGGCATCGGAAGGATCTTGGTTATTTTCATTAACCAAAGAAGAATCTATACGTCTGCTTTGTCCACAAGGGGCCTTCACTATCGGACTGAGAGGATTGGGAATCCTTCAAATGGCATCTCAATGCGTGGGGAAAGCCGAGGGAATTACACTACCAAATCCAGAACATTATGCACGAAAGGAACAATATTTTTATAGACCTAAAATCAACCTTACTCTTACTAAGTTATACCCAAAGTTGGCTGATCACGCCACGAAAATGGAACAATTACCTTGGGCTAAGAAACCTGTACCGGTGGGTGATTGGCAATCCCTTCCCGGACAACCTTTACGAGAAATCATTACACAATTAGACGCATTAGAGGAGCACCAGAAGACGATTCACTGGCATACCGGACTTGAACTAAGCAGCCTTGCTCTGACCGCATTGGTAACTATTGTGATCGGGCTGGCATTATATATACGTACCACCCGTTCAAGAAAACCTGGTTCCCCAGACCAATCAGAAAATCAAGAAAACATTCCCCTTGAAGCATGTAAGAAAAGACAGAGCCAGCTAAAGGAAGGAGAGTCAAGTACCCATCAGTTGAAGGAAACTAGAAGCGCCAAAAACCCTTACCAACATCCTGAAGTTGATAATTAACCCCTATAAGACCAAAAAAAAAAAAAAAAAAAAAAAAGTATTTTTTTGAACTATATATATGACCAATGAAAATAAACTGTTTCAGAACACCAGACCAAAGCAACAACATGAATCCAAGAGAAGTACTAGAACCAGTTAAAGAAATCCTAGATGAAGTACCTGGGCAGGATCAGAGAATAGTGCGGGTAACTTTCTAATAACGTACGACTGTGGGAAGTTCTGCGGGGTTTCGAAAGATTTGGGCCTATCCAAGCGGGCAGAGTGGAATCAATAGGATCAACAGACAGTGTGTCCTTGGTTGCATTCTCTCGTCTGGTGGATGCCGATAAAGTTCGAGACTGCCAGGTGCGAACTAAGACAAAAGGAAACCCTAAAAGAGACGTCGCAACTAACACAGAGTCTCCTGAGTTGAAAAAACTTAAATCCCCGATGAGAAAGACTCCTAATTTAAAAAGACCAATGCAAACGCCGTATGAGCTGCGAACTCCACGAGCAACAAGAGAATTAAACAGTAAAATCGGAATTAACGCATGCTTGATTTTAGACAATGGAGAAGAAATACAACCAACGCAGGAAAGCGCTAAACTGAACGACGTAAGGCCACGTCAAACCGTATGGACCAACAGTAAAATGAAAACAGGCACGTCAACAACCAATGGAGATCGAGATCAGCATCGACTATTTTGCTTGCTACCCAAAAGCATCCCCACGGAATATCGAGACGAACTATTTTTTAAAGAATTCGCGAAATTTGGTCGTTTAGAATATTACCACACCCTGGTGGACCGTCACGGGCAATTAAGATGGGGATATGTGCGGTACATTAATCACGAGGATGCAGCAAAAGCATTGAAATATAGTAACCCGGAATATAGACCACAATATGCCGCGTTCCACAAAAAGTCACGGAGCTGTGAAGAAACCAAGAGACGTGTGTGCGGTTCTTTAATTAACATCAAGACATTCCGGTATCATGACCAAATCTGCGCAAGGCAACTCCAGTATCTAAACCAAGAAAATATTGTGTTCATAGAAAAAGGCAACACAAGCGAGGAAGTCAATCTACTTGACTTAGATTTCGAAGAAAATTTGGACAGACCAAAACCAAAACCGCCAGCGTCAGTAGAATTAAAACATCAACCGACGACAGTAAACGCAGGTATCGATAAACCGAATCAACAGGATCTCTCCTTGGAAGCCAACGGACCAAATTCATCTCCCACCCAATTGAAAGTCATACAAAAGATAAAGAAAATACAAGAAATCTGGGTATGAAATATATCTATGAAAAATATATATAATAATAATATATAGTTTGACCTAAACCGTTACCAAAGGAGAAGGCAAGAACAGCAGCGGACGAAATTGATAAACATTGATAGAGACCTTAAGACAATGTACATGTACAACCTAAAAGTGTGTGTGAAAAGAATGAATGAGAGAATATGATAATAATAATAATAATAATAATAAAAAGTGTCCTGAGTAGTGAAAAGAGTGAAAATCATCGAAAAGTTTAAATCAATTTATATAATATACGGTGTGAACGAATGTCAGAGTGTAATCTTAAGCGATAACTAAAGAGGAAAATCAGAGTGATTGTGAGAGAGACTGTAAACTTTAAGCCGAATGCATGTAGGTGTGCTTGGTTTTGTGTTTTATTCTATAAGAAGACCATTAAAAAAAAAAAAAAAAAAAAAAAAAAAAAAAAAGAGAAATGTAAAATGATGCGTTAATTAATTTCTCTATGCAACCATTACTCGCGAGGCCAGAGAATAAAGGTATCTAGATGAAAAGTGTTCACCAACCCTGGTTCCTAGCCAGATCCTACCTAAAGATAACTTGCTAAATATTTTACTTCCTTCTATTGTCCTACTAATCAACCACAATATTACGACTAAAAAAAAAAAAAAAAAAAAAAAAAAAAAAAAAAAAAAAAAAAAAAAAAAAAAAAAAAAAAAAAAAAAAGAGAGATCCAAGAGTAAACCAGTTGAACTATCATTTTGAAACTCGATCTGTTTTGGTAGTAGAGCTTACCCTCATTGGGACAGTTCAGTCAAAATGCACTCAAGACCGTGACTTGCGATTCATCGTAGCCCTAATCATTGGACCAAGTTGTCCGGCGGTTAAGGTGCGAGTGAGTTAGCATGGGACCTTGCAGTAGCCTTACTCATTAGTCCGAAATTAAATGGGTAAAGCGTAGCGCCCGATCTGACGGAAAGAAAGTAGCTCTACCTCCGGTACATTGGTCGAGATAACAAACGTTCTCTGCTAGATACAAAAAGGGTCAGTATACGATGAATAATATTGGTGTTAAAAGCATATCTTGCACTAAATGACCTAATAATGCTTGAGACTAAACCTAACTATAACTTTACTATACACATGTACGAACACCTGAAACCAACCCGATTTTAATGAAGCCTACACCTAAGACATTAAACAAGCAACTTCTAACCAATTAATAATGACCCTAATACTAACTTAAACCTAACTAATAATGACTTTAACCTAAAAAAAAAAAAAAAAAAAAAAAAAAAAACCCACCATCTCTCTCCCAAATACTTTGAACCTACCATATACCTAAGTTCACCGAGGACGGTGAACACTTTGGGAAGGGGATGCTGTTATGTGACATATTTGTATTGTCACATAATAGACATAAGTTAAATTATTAGTTAAGTGAATTGTTTTAGAAACACGCGTTGATAGCCTCACCCGCCCAACGCCTTGGTGAGAAAAAGTCGTGCTGGCGGGGGAAGCTACCGGCCGGCCGGCGAGAGAGCTGCAGCGCGTGCAGCAGTTCGATATAAGTTATAATTGCGCGCGGACGAATTTTCGCGATTAGTTACTAAGTATTCTTGTGTGTAATATTCGTTATTAGTTTTGTATTAAAATAATTATAAATAGCTCGTGTAGTTAGGTGCTTTAAAATAAAGGACCCAGTGACCAAGATTGTGCTTCTCATTTACCTCACCTGTAGCTGACGTACCAGACACGCCGTTCTCCAGAGTTAAGGTAAAGTGAAGAATTTTAGTTATATTAAATTAAGACCCTGTTTTTCCTCCCGTCGACACACGTGCGGGGACCGCGAGCCCCGGTCCGTACTCCCTTCCCTGGCTGCTAAATTAGGGAGTTGTTAAGTGACTTCGTTGGCACTTAACAGTTTAATTTGAAAAAATAATGAAATTTAATTTGTTTTTAAAAAAGGTCTTAAAATATTTAAAATGCTGGTTGAAAATTTTTTTAAGATCGTATAAAATTTATTTTAAAGAATCTTGCTATCTTTAAAAATATATTAATATATATCCTTAAAAAAACGCGCATAAATAATATCGAAAGTTCATCACAAAATGATCTTTAAAATAATCTTAAATACACAAAGTTAATCTTGCAATTATTATCACTTGCCTTATTATCATTCCTGAAAACAATTATAAATATCTTTAAGAGAAAAGGTTACGGTTAGGTAAAAAAATTTATCTCAAATTTATCTAAAATTTATCTCAAAATGATCAAAGATCTAAAAATCATCTTCGTATCATACATATAAGAATTAACGAAAAAATAAGTAATTTTTACCTTCAAAAGAACTTTTTCAGACATTTTTGAAATGATACATATCAAAATTAAAACATCTCAAAAATAGCCCATAGTTAAGATATGTCTTCAAAAGATTTTTTTAAGATCTTAATTTTTTTTACACGGTTTGAAAAATTTCAAAGTCTAAAAACAAAATAAATTTCTATGTTTCACAGGCTTAACTCACTTTAAAAGTGTCTGCGGTTTAAAAAATTTCCAAGTCCGAAAACAAAATAAATTTTTAAGTCCCAGAAACTGAAAAAATTCTAATTGTTCACGGTTCGAAAAATATCTAAGTTCCAGAGATTGAAAAAATTCTAAGTGTCTGCGGTTCAAAAAATTTCTCAGTCTGCACATTCAAAATCTGCTAAGTATCACAGACTGAACAACTTTTAAGTCCGGAAGAACCAAAAAAATTTCTCATAGACAAGATAAATTTTTAATTCCCACAGACCGAAAAATTTCTAAGTCAACAACAATATTATAAGCCTATGAAAATTCCAAGTTCCTAAAAAATCCTAAATGCTGGAAATTTCCAAAAAAAGTTCGAAACTCATAATTTTATCAAGTCGCGAAGAATTTATAAGTGTCAAAATTTTTAATTTCCTAAATGTGTAGAAAAAAATCAAAGTACTTAATTCTACTTGGAATATTTCATTTAACTGAAAAAACTTTTTTGTTAGTAAAAAAATTAAATAAGTTATAAAATGTTTACATGCGGAGCTTAGTTTTTTTTTTAATTTGGTCAAGTGGATTTATAGATTGGATGAATCACGTGGATACTCACGTGAAATTACATATGAACTTTTTTAATAGGGTTGAGCTACTTCTTGCTATTTAGCAATTAAATGAATTGAATTATTGATTGTGTTCACCTGTGCCATGATAATCATCTAGATTTTATTTGTGTGTATCCTGGGTGTTGAGTTGAGGTAAGATTGTTTGAGGTGAATTAAACCTCATAGTTTAAAAAAAGGAGAACTTTGTAAATATAAAAAAAAAGTTTTGTTGTGTAAGTGTATTTGCCTTTATAAAAAGTTTTGTGTTGTGTAAGTGCATTTGCAGGGAGTTTAGATAAATATTAGCCGACTTGACAAACAAAAAGTTGAAACTACTACAGTCTATTTAAGTTATTACTCAGCCAGCAAAAAAATCTTGGGAAATTTATTATTAATTGTATGCACTGGTCTAGAGTCAATATTTTGAAATTTTTATTACAACTAATGATGGTAGTAGTTTTGACTGTTTGTTGAGAGCCTTTGAACCGATACAGTTACACTACTAAAGTTCATTGAATAATAAATTTTATCGAAGCAAGTGTGTAGTTTAGAGACTAAAAATTTCAACAATGATGCAAATGAAACTATATTGTCAAGTGCAGCATGCCTGTTGACATTGGCATCATCTCCTACTTTTATACTTGTTATGGGGGTGAGATGATTACAGCTGATTTGATAATGAAAGTTGTTAGTACAGCTCTACTTAAATTATAATTTAAAAAAAAAAATACACTTACTAAGTACTTAGTGATTTATGACGTACAACCATAGTGATTAAACTTGGTTGTCACAACTTTTTCAATATACACTTGTTTGCATATTATTACTCACCCTTACTTCCTAGTTCCAGCATGTAAAAATGTAAGTACAAATACTGGAGATGATGTCAATGTCCGCACGCATGCTGCATTTAAAATTATAATTTCATTTGAATCATTGTTGAAATTTTTAGCTTCTGAGCCAATACACTTTTACTGATAAAGCTTATTACTATTATCACTTTTCCAAGATGAATTTGACCAAGCGGACTAACTACATTATTTTTTTGTTTTTTTATTTTATTCCAGTGTATCTAATTGCAAAGACTGTCAAAGATGATCTTGGAAAAGTGGTGGGTAAAATGAACTTGATTAGTACAACTCTATTGTATCAGAGGCCACATCTCAACAATAATGAAAAATATAGAGACAGTCAAAGACCAAACATTATTGAAGAACAAGTTTATTTTGGAAATACAAAATAAAATGCGTTTTGAAAAATTAATGCCATTTGATGGATGCATGAAAATTTATTTATTTAAATAATAAAAAATTCCAAAGCTGTGTGCTTTGAAAATTTTTCATGTTTGAAAAAACATGTAAAAATTTTATTTTGAAAAATCATTTATTTTTCAATAAAAACAAAGTGGAATAAATCCTTTACTTTGAAAATATAATGCCATGTGATATAACACATGAAAATTTATTTATTTAAATAATAAAAAATTCCAAAGCTGTGTGCTTTGAAAATTTTTCATGTTTGAAAAAACATGTAAATTTTTTTTTTCAAAAATCATTTATTTTTCAATGAATACAAAGTAGAATGCACTTTGAAAATTTTAAGCCCTGTGATGGACGCATGAAAATTTTTTATTTAATAATAGAAAATTACAAAACTGTGACTTAAAAATTTTTTATATCAAAAGATACGCGCATAATTTTGAAATTTTAAATTTTGCGCGTCCAACCGTTGCGCCATCTATCATTCAAAAAGGGCGAGTGTGTGGCTGCTCTATATTTTTTATAACCCTAGACCATCGGTAAAGCAGTGAGCACATAAGTAAGCTCTCCAGACTCCGGAATCCCCTTAAAGGCCTCTCAAAAGAGTGAACTAGCTGGACGCGCCAAATTTGAAATCTTCAGGCATGCCTGATATGAATTTTTTTTTTTTTTTTTTTTAATTAATAAAGTGAGTAACGAAATTTAAATTTTTAAGAGCCAAATTTGCGGACAAGCTTACAACCCCATAACTCTAGGCGTAGTGAATAACAAATAATTAACTTTTGTAATAAACAAATAAGCCGATAAGCTACAACTCCAAAACACTGGGCGTACTTAGTAAAAATAATTAATTTTTTTTAATAAACAAATAAGCCAATAAGCTACAACCCCATAACCTTGGGCATGGCTGAAAAAATGTTAATATTTTTAATAAACTAATAAGGCGATAAGCTACAACCCCATAACTTTGGGCATGGCTAAAAAAAATGTTCATATATTTAATAAACAAATAAGGCAATGAGCTACAACCTCATAACCTTGGGCATGGCTAAAAAAAATGTTAATATTTTTAATAAACAAATAAGGCGATGAGCTACAATCCTATAACACTGGGCAGAGTGAATGAAAAATAATTAAATTTTCTAATAAACAAATAAGCCGATAAGCTACAACTCCATGACGGTTTGCGTAGCGAATGAAAAATAATTAATTTTTTTATTAAACAAATAAGCCGATGAGCTATACTCCAAAACACTGGGCGTACTTAGAAAAAAAAATTAATTTTTTTAATAAACAAATAAGCCAATAAGCTACAACCCCATAACCTAGGGTATTGCTAAAAAAAATTTTAATTGAACTTTTTTTTAGACACGCCCAAGGTTATGGGGTTGTAGCTTATCACCTTATTTGTTTATTAAAAATATTAACATTTTTTTCAGCCATGCCCAAGGTTATGGTGTTGTAGCTTATCGGCTTATTTGTTTATTAAAAAAAATTAATTATTTTTACTAAGTACGCCCAGTGTTTTGGAGTTGTAGCTTATCAGCTTATTTGTTTATTACAAAAGTTATTTATTTGTTATTCACTACGCCTAGGGTTATGGGGTTGTAAGCTTATCCGCTTATTTGTCGATTAAAAATTTAAATTTCGCTACTCACTTTATTAATTAAAAAAAAAACAAAAAAACAAAAAGTTCAAATCAAGCATGCCTGAAGATTTTAAATTTGGCGAGTCTGGCTGGTTCACACTTTTGAGAGGCCTGAAAGGGGGCGCTCTTGCTCCAAGAATCAAAGATCAAGTTTCGATTCGATATATCGACTCGACTTTCTAATCGAATCTCTCATTCTCTTTTTCATAAGTGGATATAATTATAAATAGAATGTAGATTGGTAGATTGTTGCATGCTTCATAGCATTCAAAAAATAACATTTTTAATTTGGACTCATTTTTTTCAGAGTAATCAATAGTAATCCATGATTGTTTTATCAGAATAATTGATAAACTATGATCAATTATTTGTAATTTCAAAAATAGAAAAAAATAAATAAACAAGTGGTATATTATTTACAATATTTGAACATGGATTTTTAACGAATCAAAAAACTAAAAAACTGAATAAAATTAGTATATCATTTTGATATTGAGATCAATATTTCGTTGAGTATCAATTTTTTCATAGCAGGTGACCTAATTTTGGCTGGAATTTGAATAATTTTTAGTCAAAAAATAATTTCAAACATCTATAATGAATGAAAAAGTTAAATGTAGCGTGTATATTGTTAAAATAACCCTAGTTTAGCACATTGCAAAAATAGCAATATCTGTGTAGGACTGTATTATCATAAAAATAACCAAACTATGTTGCCAAAGTATTTTTACAAAAAAGAACTTATTTGGAACAAAATTTTGCCGCAAACTAGAGGTTTCTATCTCATTTTGATCAAAAGTTAGAATTTTTCGAAAAATACCTTTAAATTGGTTGAAAAAGCTTAAAAATAGGCCATTTTTCAATCTTTGAAAAAATCTAGCACCAAGCAGAAGTAAGATAGAGACCTCTAGTTTGCGGCAAAAGTCTTCTATTGAATAGTTCTTTTGCCAAAAAAAATTGCAATAAAATCGGTGAACCTCGTGCGGACGGTTTTTTAAAAAAGCATTATTTTGACCCATATATATATATAAAGTTACAGATTAGAGAGAAAAAATGAGCCCAACCAAAATTTTTTTCAACAACTTTGCTGGGTTAGAAAGGCAGATGAAAAAAAAAATTTTTTGATGTTTTTTGTGAATTTCTCAGAAACTACTCAATATTTTTTTACCAAAAAAAACGACTTATTTTGCATACAAAATGCTAAAATTTAGCCAAATTTTATTAAATTTAACCAATTTTTGTGGTCACGAAAAATAAAAAACGAAAAAAAACGTTTTTTGCATTTTTCTCGGAAATTTTTAGGTTATGTAAAAAAATTGTTGGAACAAAATTTGTAGATTTTTTAATTATCTACAACTTTTACATTCAAATTGTTTTGATAAAATCAATAGTTTTTTCAAAAAATGAGAAAAACGATTTTCCACCCCTAAAAACCCACCCCATTTTTTCATTAACTACTGAAATCACCTTAAATTATTTTTTTAGTAATCAATACCATTTATACTACAGACCTGCACAGTCAGTTACTTGATTATATTTTTTTCCACTAAAAATATTAACGGTACTGGACTAATTATTTTAGAATTAATTGTAGTTTCTGTAAAGTTTTTAATTTTAATTCATAGTGTGAAACATTTTGCAAAAGTTTTAATGCATAACTTTTACTTAACCATACAGCCTTGGCGAGTTATAGACGAGATGACTTAAACAAAGCTATAGTTAGTGGCAATACAGCAGCTTGCAGCCAAAAGAAAAAACTCAGATTTTTTGAAGTTATTGCTGGATGCTGGTGTGAAGTTTGAAGATAAAAAATGAAGATAGAAGATTGAAGATAAAAATCAAGATTGAAGATGAAGAATGAAGAATTGAAGAGTGTAGATCAAGAAACAAATTGGAAATTTAAAATTAAAAGTAAAAATTAAAGAGAAAAGCTGAGTTCTTAATTGTTTTTTTTTTTTTGTGAATATCAATCAAGGTATACCTTTGAAGCGTGATGAAGTGAGGTATAGTTTTGAAGTGATCAATCAAGATTTTAATTAAAGTGTGTACCTAGTTAAGATGCACAGATTTTTGTGTTATCGGTTCACTGTTTATCAACATGTGTTAAAAAAGGAAAAGATTTTAAAGTTAAAATTAATATGAAGATCCACACAACACAATCTACTTACTGACTTGTTTTAAATTAAAAAATTTTTTTTTTTTTAATTACTCATTTGTCATGGACATAAACGTTAAAGAGCAAGTATCAAAATCAAGAATGAAGATTGAAGATAAATAATCAAGAATGAAGACAGAAGAGTAAAGATCAAGAAATCGCTGCATATGCCTTTTCCATCAGCTCCAGTGAGAAGTTTTCACAATACTGCATAGGGTATGCGCTTTTACCCCTGCATTATACTAGAGCTAATAGTTTATTATTGTAAAATAACTTGAGATGAGTCTAAGAAAAATAGATTAGAATTAAAAGTCTGTTTGGAGCAATATGATTAATTTTATTGGACACCTCTTTTTTTTGAGAAAATTTATTTCAAATAATTTGTGGAAAAATTAATTTAAAAAAAAAGTTTTCAAGAAAATTCAACTCTGGAACTCATTAGTGACAATGGAAAAATTTTTTTATGTCATCATTCGGACTGCTCGATACCTTTAGTTTATACCTCAAATAATCAATTTAGTATGGCTTAATTAGAAGAAGAAGTTCATCATCTTTTCAGAAAAAATCTGTCCAGGCCCTTGAGGCTAATTGTTACTGTAAGTGTTTATTAATTAATATATAGATTAGATTTATGTGAAATTTTTTTAATATATAATATAATTTTAGTTAATATCTAAAAGTTTTATATAAATAAAAATTGTTGATGTTGAAGCAACTCAAATCATTAATAAATAAAAAACAAATTATTATGATACTTTTACAGGATTTGTATGGATTCAAAAAGCAAGAGTTGGAGACTATGATTATTTTGGATGAGGACAGTTGTGGAGATCATGAGCTTTCAAAACTACTACTTTGGCTGATTGAAAAAAATCTTCGAAGAAAATAGTATGAAGTCATTCATCGAATACAGGAGGAATCATGAAAATCTGCAAGACTTTTATTATTTCATAATTAATACTAAGATTTTAATTATTTTAAGCTGAAAATCATTTTTTTTAATATTTTTTTTTAACCTTCAATTTTTACAGCGTAATTTCAAAAATTAATTAATAAAATTAATTGTTACAGTGTTTTCACAGGATTTATACCAACTCATATCAATATTATTATTATGGGTGAAGACAGTTCTGGAGATCATAATCATTCAAAACTACTACATTGGCTGATTGGAAAATATCTTCGAAGATAATGGTATGAAGTCATTCATCGAGTACATAAGGCATCATGAAGATTTTTTAGCTTTATTATTGTTATCATTTTTTTCCTAATTAACATTAAGGTTTTAATTATTGTAAACTGAAAATCATTTTTGAAATATTCTTTTATTTTTAAATTTAACGAATAAATTTCAAAAATAATTTGTGTAATACAAATTGAAATTGAACAACTGCTCTTGATGCAAATCAAGAATGATTTTCATAACTAAAAACAAGTATTTAAATTTTCAAACTGGCTAAATTTCAACGAAGTTTATAAAATCATTACGTTTAAACTGTACACTTTTCATTGAGAATTATTTTCAATAATTTTTATTTATTGGACAAATTTGTAAGGTCTAATTTTCGTGGTTAAAAAACTGATTTTTAATTACATAGAAGTTTCTAAATTTGTTCGGCCAATTTCGAGAAAACCTTTGACAATTTTGTAGTTGCGATAAAATTAGCGTTTAACGTATATTGTAAAACGTTTTTGTATGCGTTATTCGTTCCAGTGTGATCCGATCATGCTGGAATTGGGACCAGAGTTATAGGACGTGAAAACAAACCTTTTCCCGTCCACCCGGTGAAAATCAATTCGACCAATTTCGAGAAAACCTTTGAACAATTTTGTAGTTGCGTTAAAATGAATATTGTAAATCGTTTTTGTTTGCGTTATTCGTTCCAGTGTGATCCGATCATGCTGGAATTAGGACCATCATTATGAGACGCGAAAACGAACCTTTTCCCGTTCACCCGGTGAAAATCGGTTCGACCAATTTCGAGAAAACCTTTGTACAATTTTGTACTTTTTCGTAAATGCGTAAAATACCGAAAGTGGGACATGCAAAATAACACCCAAAACGGCCTCAAAACACATTAAAAACCATTTTTTCGTAATCTAGGTTCGATTTTAAGAAGGTAACACTTTTTGCTCTCCCGAACTTATAAGGCGCTCCCGACCCCTTCGGGGCCGGTCGTGCCTAAAAAGGGCTACTTCAAACTCTGTTTTTAAGTCAGAATAAAAAAATTTTATGTCCACTTACCTCGAGATGAAGTATATAAAACAAATTTCATCAGAGTCAAACGAAGGTATTTTTTTGCCTCATTACGGTATTTATCACGTATTACCATCTCCTAAGTTTCGCGTTGTATTCAATGCATCGTTCAAAACTCCATCAGGAAAGTCGCTCATTGATTGCTTTATGGTAGGACTTAAATTACAAACTGAACTCTGGGTAGTCACTCGATCGAGACGATTCCGCTTTGCTTTTACAGCTGACATCGTTAAGATGGTCAGGGAAATAAATGTCCATCCTAATGATATTATCTGGCAAAAAATATTGTACTGTTTTGAAGCATGGGAAACATTGTTACATTATGCACTGACTACCGTTACTTATGGTACAAATTGTGCTTCTTGTCTAGCTTTGCAAACGCTTTTATAACTGGCGGTAGACGAGGGTCATAAATCCCCTTTGGGTGCTCGATCTATCGCGTTGATGATTTTTTTGAAGGCACTGATACCCTAAAGCTTGCTATTGAGATTAAAAATCAACTTATCAGTATTCTTAAAGCGGGTGGTTTCGAATTGAGCAAATGGGCTTCAAACGCCCCTGAACTTTGTCCAAATTCAGAAAATGATGTTAAACAGTACAAGTTTGATCCGTACGGATTCATTTTCTTTGAAAGTAAAAATAGACGATTTTAGGAAGGCCAAACCTACTAAGCGATCTCTTTTGTCAGATATATCTCGACTTTTGGACCCACTTGGCTGGTATAGTCCAGCTTTGGTAACTAATAAAATTCTTATTCAATACATGTGGTTACTTGTTCTTGATTGGGATCAGCAATTTACTTCACAACTTTCAGAACTTTGGGTAAATTTTAAAACAAAATTACCTCTGCTCGAAACAATCTCCATACCACGTTGGTTGAGTACTGATAATTCTTCAGATATGGAAATTCACTTATTTACCGATGCGTCTGAACGTGCTTATTCGGGTACAGTTTATTTGCGAACAAAAAGCAAGCAGTTAGTTTTGCAAGATTACTCCTATTTCCTCCGATGCAGGGAGACGGCCCAAAACGCCGCCCTCTCCCCAACCAAGCATGAAGCCTTCGATGCTGCGTCCATCGCCTCATCTCTACCTGATCCCGTTATCCTTTAACGAAGTCAAGCACAACCCTCGACGATCCGGGGTCGTCCTGGTTGATTGGCTCACCTTTTATTCAGGTTCGTTGCCGTAGCCTTCGGTTCAACTCAATTATCTTCCCTCCACCTGACCGCGTTACCTTTCAAACACGGTCAAGTGTAGCCCGATGATCCTGGATCATTTTGCTGTCGGGCTTATATTTAAAAATCAGGCCCTGGCATCCAAATATATGCAAATGAGAGCTGGGTACCTTTAAGAGGTTTGGAGTGAACGGTGGATTCCAGCCTTCGTCAAATCATCTCAGGGCAATCAATATGCGAACGGTCTCGAAAGGCCTCCTTCTCAATAGTTCACCGACTACTGAAAACAGCCGGTCTCTGGTTATACCTGACATCGATGTGCGCCTGTCACTTAATCTCTATTTACCTCATACAAACCCAACAATCATCTACCGTGAGCCATAGCAAACCCACCATTCTCACTCATCCTTTACGCAACAATAAAATTACATATACATATATTTAAATAAATAAATATATAATATACATAAATAAATACATAAATACATATAAAGCCTATATCTATAAGTGACGCAGTGATCGCAAAGGAGTGATGCTCGCTTTCAGGAACGACAACAAAAATTAATAAAAAGAGAGAGCAGGCCAGAGCGTCGGCTAGCTCATGCCCCTCCCCCCCCGTGAACGCAACTCAGTGCGCGCGCCATGGGGGTCGGGGACGCGGCGCTTCAGCTACACCATTGCGTCGCCCGACGCGGTGTTTTTCCATCCCTCGTTGCACATTTGGCGTGCACGTGTGGGGACCAGCCATTTCCCCTTTTTTTCCCATGATAATCTTGTGCGCACGTGCGCCCTTCGACCTCGCGCTACACCGGATGCAGCCATAAAACCCCGTCCGAGATTACGGCTTTGACCTTCATGCATCCACCGAAACTTCAGGAAAAGGCGCAGCCTTGCATTCCTCGACGCGCTTCTGGAAAAAATAATAAATCACCCGCTCATTCTTGCCATAGAGCAAGTGAAATCTTCATCCGGAACTTTCGGGGAAAACCATTAAAAATTTCTGTTAGCCCGAAAAATTCTAGCACAGAAGAATCGAGTAAAACGGTTATTACAGCTATTGACATGCAAAATATTCAAGCAAAGTACGGCCTTTCTCAAAACGTTACAATTGGTATGGCATCAGATATGCAAACAGACTAAAAATTATTTGAACGAAAACTAGAAGAAAATTTTTCAGTTAACATTCACTCGCTGGATGATTTTTTTTAAACAAAAGTTTATGCATTCAAAAAATCCGTAGAAAACGAAAAAAAATGACGAAATAACCAAAACTGAAGAAGCTTCTAAAGATGTCAAAAAGTCCACTAATTAAGAACGTTCAAAAGTTAAGAAAGAGGCCTACCGCGCGGAGAGCGCCACCTAACGATGCATTACGGGCGCGTGGAAAAAGTTCCTGACAAAATACGCTTTCAATAATAATTTAATCATTCCCAAAAAAATCTCAAAAAATAGTTAAAATTATTCTACACTTGCCTTACTATCTGGTTTTCCCGAAAAATTTTTTTAAATGCTTGAAAACAATGATTGAAAATCTCGGTAAAATCGGCGTCTGCTGCGCATGTTAATGCCGATGACAAAGAATAACTTACTGCGAATTATTCCTTCACTTGATAAAAACCAGATAGTAAGGGACTTGTAGGCTGAAATAACGAATTTTTTGGTATTTTTTTCGTAACAATTAGTGGATTCTAGCGGCCACATTTTGTCAGGAACTATTTCAGCCGGCTAGTTGTTGTGATTTTAGTCTTTCGGGATAAAACAGAGCGGATATCTAGTTCGCCGCCTGACCGTAGATTGCGTCGATGCAAAAATTCAAGGGTGTACATATTTTTGTGAGTTGCTGGGGCCCCGGGGCTTAGCGACAGCTGTTACGGTGTGAGTTCCGACTGCATGGCAGAATGTTTGGCAAACGCTCGCTCCGCAGCGATTCACCGACTCGGCTGTTAGACACTTTAAAAGTGAGTTAAGCCTGTGAAACATAGAAATTTATTTTGTTTTTAGACATTGAAATTTTTCCAACCGTGTAAAAAAAATTAAGATCTTAAAAAAATCTTTTGAAGACATATCTTAACTATGGGCTATTTTTGAGATGTTTTAAGACACGTGGTTAGATTAGTGACAAAAAAGCAAGTTAGCAAAAAAAAAATTTTAATAATGCCATTAGCTGGCAGAAACTATGGTTGAACCAAACTTATGGACTGTTAAAAATAGCCGTATAAACTTAAAATTTACAAAAAAATTACTAAAAATTTAGAATTTTTTGATGTTTTCTAAAAAAATTTGTGCTCCTAGACTAGGGCTGCTTGAGACACGAGATTTTTCTCGGTGTCGGTCTCGAACATAAGAAACTTTTTCAAAACAGCAACATTCGTTCTTAAAAATATTATCGACAAATCCCTCACTGATGGATTGGTCGAAAATGTTCAAAATTTGAATAGCTGTTAATGTTGACATGTTATTAAGAATTTTTATGCAATCGTTTTTTAAATAATTAAATACTTTATTTCAATAAATAGAAAAAATTTTTTTGTCGAATTCTATAAAATTAAATGAGAGTTATAACTGTTATAGGGCTTGAACTAGCAATTGCGGACTCTGTAATACAACCCACGATGTTCCGTTGCTAAGCCGTTCGGCTCCTATAATCTTTCACAGCAGTCGGCTTCTCGCCGACAATCTTCCTGAAATAGGGAAAAAAATCAGTCCGCGGCAATAAATCCCTACACGATTTATCTCACCTTGGAGGGCGCGACTGCTCAATGTTTTCGGTAGAGGGCGCGGGCTAGAGGAACGAGCGTAGGAACACCGGTTACTAAATAAGAATTTCTTAGGTTTTATTTTAACAATTTAATGAAAGAAAAGAATTCCTACACTAATACAAAATCAATAAGTAACGTGATGATTAAATATACCCTCGAACGGCTGTGATCCAAAATCAATAACACAACAAAGTATTGATTTTCTCCAGTTCAAGTTGCGCGCGCACACAAGCACTCATCTACTACAGGTAGTTTGCGCGCGCGAGAAAAACAAAGATTATAACAATTACAGTGTAATCAATACACTCCCACGCATCCACACTTACTCCAAAGATCCTGCAACCTTGTATATACTCCACCAAGAAAGGCGAAAAGCGGGAACAATAGAAACGGCTCCGGTTTCGAGCATCTCCGGTGCGGCGCACGGAGGGTCGCTTTACCGCTCGAGCGCTCGAATTATACTGTGCGTCGGTACAGTCCATAACTTTAATACCGTTCAAGATATCGTGGTAAAATTTTTCAGGGTCATTCTTGAGATGTTTTAGAATAGTTTTAAACAAAAAAAAAATGACTTTTTTTTAATTTTCACACCGTTGTCCCCGCTTAAAGTGAATTAAATCGACTTGAAACGCATAAATCGTATAAAAACCTTAGAAAAGAAAAGATGCATTTTTTTGAGTTCTTTCAGATAATATATATTTTGTAGTTTAAATGTTAAATGTTACTTTATTATGTACACTATTAATAAGTTAAATAACTTTTGCCGTTTGCTCGAGAAAAACCATGAAAAATTTGCTTTTTTTTGCCCTCCAAGGTTTACCCCCCCCCCCCCATCCCTCGCCCTTAAATAAGATGCCCCTAAATAACAAAAAACAAAAAATGCATTTTTCTCGGAAAAAGCATTATTTTGTCTTTGAAATTTTTACTACTTAAAAAGAGTCAGAGTACCTACCATTTTTCGGTTTTACGATCAGGAAAAATAAAAAATGAAATTTTAATTAAGGCCAGGTTCTGGTAAAATTTTTATTTATTTTTTTTATGTAGCAATAAATTAAATTTTTTACAGGATGAAATAAACATGTAAAACTAACAGAATTTTTTTTCTGCTTCGGAATGGTAACTCAAAAAAGTCCTCTTTTTGACCTGGTGCAGTGGATTCAGAAAAAACTAATATTCCGATCGATCTAAAATATTAGCTTTATGTTTGTTAGATGTGTAGCTCTTGGCCCTACTAGAATTGGAATGTTACATAATTATTCAACCAAGTTATAAACAAATTACCAATTATAAACAAGTTGCAAAAACGGGTCAAAAACTTTAAAAGTCCGCCATTTTGTTTTTTTTTCGAGATAAAAATCTAATTCTGGTAGGGCTCATAGCCAAATCTATACAGATTAAGAAAATGTTGTTCTTTTTTGTTTCAGGCTCACAGTTATCGAGCGATCCACTGCACTACCGAAAAAGAGGACTTTTTTGAGTTACCATTCTGAAGCGAAAAAAAAAAAAAATTTCTATTAGTTTTACATGTTTATTTTATCCTGTAAAAAATTTGAAACTAATACATTATTTTTTCTACATAAAAAAAATAAAAAATAAATAAATAAAAATTTTGCCAGAACCTGGCCTTAAGTCACAGTAAAACACGTGGTTAGATTAGTGACAAAAAAGCAAGTTAGCAAAAAAAAATTTTAATAATGCCAGTAGCTGGCAGAAACTATGGTTGAACCAAACTTATGGACTGTTAAAAATAGCCGAATAAACTTAAAATTTACAAAAAAATTACTAAAAATTTAGAATTTTTTGATGTTTTCTAAAAAAATTTGTGCTCCTAGACTAGGGCTGCTTGAGACACGAGATTTTTCTCGGTGTCGGTCTCGAACATAAGAAACTTTTTCAAAACAGCAACATTCGTTCTTAAAAATATTATCGACAAATCCCTCACTGATGGATTGGTCGAAAATGTTCAAAATTTGAATAGCTGTTAATGTTGACATGTTATTAAGAATTTTTATGCAATCGTTTTTTAAATAATTAAATACTTTATTTCAATAAATAGAAAAAATTTTTTTGTCGAATTCTATAAAATTAAATGAGAGTTATAACTGTTATAGGGCTTGAACTAGCAATTGCGGACTCTGTAATACAACCCACGATGTTCCGTTGCTAAGCCGTTCGGCTCCTATAATCTTTCACAGCAGTCGGCTTCTCGCCGACAATCTTCCTGAAATAGGGAAAAAAATCAGTCCGCGGCAATAAATCCCTACACGATTTATCTCACCTTGGAGGGCGCGACTGCTCAATGTTTTCGGTAGAGGGCGCGGGCTAGAGGAACGAGCGTAGGAACACCGGTTACTAAATAAGAATTTCTTAGGTTTTATTTTAACAATTTAATGAAAGAAAAGAATTCCTACACTAATACAAAATCAATAAGTAACGTGATGATTAAATATACCCTCGAACGGCTGTGATCCAAAATCAATAACACAACAAAGTATTGATTTTCTCCAGTTCAAGTTGCGCGCGCACACAAGCACTCATCTACTACAGGTAGTTTGCGCGCGCGAGAAAAACAAAGATTATAACAATTACAGTGTAATCAATACACTCCCACGCATCCACACTTACTCGCACATATACAATTAACTTACGGAATCGCTAAGGTGCATCTTATACCAAGCTGTCAGGCTAAACCAAATGCCAGACTACGATGCCTACCAGACGCAATAGCTACTACACTTGGGTCGCCGTGTAGCCGTCGTCAAGCAGTCCCAGCGTTGACGTGAAATGACAACTTCACCAATAAACACCACACTCTTCCACTACGGCTCTACCACAACGCGCGACGCGAATGACGATTATTGCTTCGACTTCCGTAACGAGTGAGGTTCCCCAAGATCTGCCGTGAATAGATCTCCAGATCTTTGCGTGTCTGCCGGACGTTGGTCAAGTTCCCCGTCGTCCGCGGCTTCCAAAAGCCGGTTGACTCGTTGTGACAAAAGAATACTTCCCGGGTGATGACAATCGATCCCGCACCTTCTGTCACATCCAACACTCTCTTCGACGACATGCTACCCCCGAGGAGTGCGATAATCTGTCGAACCGAGACGAGTTGACTTTCCTGTACGTGCGAATGCACGGACACGAAAACTACGAGTGGCTTCCCGATTCCCGCTCTACTACCTCAGAGGTCTGCTCTGATCTGCGTTCGTCAGTCACGTGACTCGCGCCAAATCCTAAATCGTTACCGACGATTTAATTAGAAACTTAAATGGATTGTCACATAAAAAAAATATCAATCAGAACTTAGTTTCAGGTTGCAAAAGATATGAATTAAGTGTTGTTATTATTTACAGGTTAATTGCAATTAAAATTTTCTGAGCATTTTTTCATTTAACTTCCTTTTTTTGAAACTAAAAATAAAAATTATCGATTATTTACTTTCAAGATAAAAATTTGATGGCGCTTGTTAAAAATTCAGCACGCTTGCGCGCCGACTGAGGCTAGTTTTATAAAAACAGTTATTTATTTATTTAAAAAAATTTTTAATTTAGCTTTCAGATTAATAAAATTATCACGACCGATACCGAGACTTTTAAACCGATATCGAGCCCGGCAAAAATTTTCGAGACCGAGACTGAGGTGGGATAAAAATCTCGTATCGTTTCGTCTCGAACAGCCCTTTCTCGAATCTGATACGTGAACCAACCCGATTCCAAGTTGTTTTTTATACGAGAACTGCCTGTGTTCTCGTTGTCTCTGAATGAAAAATGAAACTCACGAAGAAACGCGGTTGTTGGTTAGTTTTGAGGAATATCAAATTGAAGCAATGAAGAATCGCGTTTCTTTGTTAGTTTTGAGGAACATAGAATTGAAGCAACGAAAGAAACATCACTGCTTGCATTTGCTACGCACTGTTTTACCGACGCTTCATTCACTTCAAAAATTATAATGAAAAATAAGAAATTATAAGATTTATCGTCCAAAAATCGTTGTAATATGTTTTCAATTTCATTCATTGATTTGGCAAGAATTTATCAATAGGTTTATCGTATTTATTAATCGCAAACGGTAAGATCAACAAAGATTATAAGCTTTAGCTCACAGTAACGTTTGATGTATATCTATATACATGAACTGTGTATATAGCTGTACTCAACGCCGACATAGCTGCTGACGCGTAGTGACAAGCCGATACATGCAGCGCAATTAAAAAAAATAATGAATTCGAGATAGAAATATATATTTAACAAGAAAATCCATCAGATTCGAGAAAGTACTTTTTTGACCTCGTAGGGGACAGTGATGTGCTTCGCGGCGCACGAAGCGCAGCACATTTGAAAAAATGACCGTCACGTACAGAAAACTTTCAACTCTCGTAGAAACATCACTGTTTCCATGTTTGGTCAAGAAAATACTAATCCAAGACTATTGCTTTTACAGTTCTGGAACCATGCATTTTCTTCGCTCTTTTATGAATTTTAAAAAGAAAAATATTATTTCTTCCTAGTTAGATTATTTTTAATATGTACTATCTTCACTCCTAAAAGAACTTTTTAGCTTATTATTGATCTCCGAGATCTACATTACAGTTGTTAGTCAAAATAATCGAACAAGAAATAAAAAATATTTTTCTTTCTAGTTGTCTCAAAAGTTTTTATATAAACATGTATATCATTGAAAATCTACGTGCTACAACAAAAATTTTTCCAAATTTTTTTGATTAATCGTCAAAGCATCGTGTGCTCTACAAAATTAACTTTTAATCTTTAAATCATCTCAAAACTTTATGATTTTGGAGCTACTTCAAAAAATTTGCATAAAAACAGAATTTTTTCAAACACTTTTTTTTTTTTTTTAATGTGATTATAGGATGCAATTTTGGCTTAATCGAAAAAAAAAATGTCTCAAATATTTTTCAAAGCAGTTGAACATATTTCGAATCCAATTGATTTGTAGTAAGTAACTTTACGAGCCCGCTTGAATCTAAAAATAATGCGTGCGAAGTTATGGCTACCGACAAAAAAACGTCTTGCAATAAATATTTTCAGGTTCAGCTCCTGCTACAAAAACTGGATAGGAATAAATTGAAAAGTTTTTAATTCTTGTGAATACAAAATCTTAACACCGTTTTTATTATTAAGATATTTTAAAAATCATAATAAAAATTAAAGGATTCATAACCGATTATTTGAAAATATGCTTTTCTTAAAATATACGATTTTAATGAATTATACGATTTTTTTTATAGAATTTTCAAGTCAAAATTAATCAAGAAAAAATTAAAAAATTTCTTTGAAATTACGGTACGATGACGTAATTGTGCTTAATATATATGTGGCGTTGGGTGCAAAAACAACCCCAGCCGGGTTAGGTTGTTTTTGCGTAAATCGCTTTTTTGCACTCAGTAAATTCAATTTAGTTCGGGTTAAACTTAATTGCTGTAGGATTTATTTAATTGCTATAGGACTTTATCGTTTAATTATTTCATATCTTTTTTTAGTTTTTGACTCTTCAGACTTTTTTAATTTTTTTTTTTTTTTTCCTCGTTAGAATTTATAGCTTTTTTTGTTGTCTTTGATCATAGTTTTTTTTCACTTTGTTAACTTATTTACTAACTTTAGAAGTTGCTTTTGGTTTTTTTGATTTTGATTTTATAGATTTTTTGAATGTACTAGCTTGTTTAGCTTCACAGAATTCTTTAAGAGTGCTGCCTACCTCGGAGAGACTTCCGAATTGACCGTGGCGCCGTCAACTAAACAAGCGGCCGAAAAAAAAAATAATCGATCTACTATACCGGCACGCAGGGCCGGCGCTCGCTGAAAGCATCGGCTGGGGGCTTGGGCCTTGGGGCTCCAAGAAATTTTTAATTCAAGTGAAAAATTATTTTTGAAGTAGTACATAAAAATAGTTAGGGCTTCAATAATAATTATTTAATTTTAATTTTTTTTTTTACACTTCTTTGTCGTGTGGATGTGATTATAAATTAGTACGTACTAATAAAATAATACTCTGAAAAAAACTGAAGGCTTATAGCTATTTTGATGTTTCAATTCAGTTACAATTTAGCAACAATCATGATAAATTATTCGAATTTGGTTAAAACACAATCGGCAATTTACCGGTTATATTCCGTATTGGCTTTTGGCGTTGGGCCGAACGACGCACAGCTATTTTTAGACTCGAGATCGGGCGGCTTCGGCTGTCTCCGTGTTCTTGTCACGAACTGGGCCTTGGTGCCGCGCCAGCTGCTCCGATCACGACAAACCAAACGTGCTCCGATTTCTTTTACTTATAGCAAGTTTTTTTTTTTCTATTCTACATTTACTCGATACTTTTATAATAGCTCCAATCTATTATACATTTGTGAAAGCTTTTCATACAATAATTTTTTTATGTCAGAAGCAATAAAATTTATGAACTATATTTTGATGACCGAAGATATTTTTAATAAAATGAATATGCACAAATCATACGTCATTAAAAAGGTATTGAAAAAAGGAAGTTTTTTGCGTGAACTTTCAAATTTCCATCGCGTGGTTCAAAAAACCAACTAAAAAATCAGTTTCCAATCCGTAAGAAATCGCATTTTTGCGGAACGGAGATGGTTTCAATTGATTAAGCCTCGACAAATCAAATATTTTCGGAAAAACATTGAAAAAAGAAAGTTTTCTCTGAACCTCGATTACTTCAAAATTGCCTTTACGCGATTAAAAAAAAAAAATCAAAAAAATCAGTTTCCAATCCGTGAAAACTAGCTTTTTTGCGGGACGGAGATGATTTTAATTGATTTAACCTACCGAAATAATACGTTCTCCGAAAGCTATCGAAAAAAGGAAGAATTCTGCGTGAACCACACCTCGATAACTACAAAAAAAGCCTTCATGCGATTCAAAAACCAACTAAAAAGTCAGTTTTCATTTCGTGAAAAATCGCTTCTTCAAGGAACGGAGATGTTTTTAATTGATTAAACCTTGACGAATCATATCTTTTCGGAAAGGTATCGAAAAAAGGAAGTTTTCTGTATGAACCACACCTCGATAACTTCAAAATTGCCTCTACGCGATTCAAAAAACCAACTAAAAAATCAGTTTCTAATCCAGGAGTATGTATTAGCTTTTTTGTGGAACAGAGATGGTTTCAATTGATTATACTTGGACAAATCATATGTTTTCCGAAAGGTATCGAAAAAAGAAAATTTTCTGCGTGAACCACACCTTGATAACTTCAAAACTGTCTTTACGCGATTCAAAAAACCAACTAAAAAATCAGTATCCAATCCAGGAGTATGTATTAGCTTTTTAGTGGAACGGAGATGGTTTCAATTGATTAAGGTGAAGACGTTACCGCATTCTCATAAAATTTAATCGATTCATAATCGATTGCAATTTAAAAAAAAATAAAAGAGAAAATGAAAAAAAACGCTCTGTAGCGCGCTAGATAATATTTTTAGCTATTTTTTGAGCCTTATTTGATAAAAATCGGTTAACAAATAACTTGAGGAAACTTGGAAAATCGGTTTTCTTCTTATTCAGCAAAATTGTAGTAGTGTATGTCGTCTGCTAGTTGCTGCTAGTGAGCGAAGGATGCAGTACTGCCAAATATAACCAATAATTTTATATGCATCAAGCAACAATTATTAGTGAAAACTAAAAACTAAAACTACTTTTTAATATAAAGTGTTAATTCATGACAATAGGATAAATAAAAATAGTAAAAAAATCAATCATTTTCTTGTGAGCTATCTAGTGTTCATAACTATAGTAGATGTAAATAAACTAATGCTTTTAAATAAATTTATCTTAAATATGTTTTTGTTGACTCCTCCATCCAATTTGACTGTTGCTGCGTTCTTTTTTACGGTCAATTCGGAAGTCTCTCCGAGGTAGGCAGCACTCTTAAAGAATTCTGTGAAGCTAAACAAGCTAGTACATTCAAAAAATCTATAAAATCAAAATCAAAAAAACCAAAAGCAACTTCTAAAGTTAGTAAATAAGTTAACAAAGTGAAAAAAAACTATGATCAAAGACAACAAAAAAAGCTATAAATTCTAACGAGGAAAAAAAAAAAAAAAAATTAAAAAAGTCTGAAGAGTCAAAAACTAAAAAAAGATATGAAATAATTAAACGATAAAGTCCTATAGCAATTAAATAAATCCTACAGCAATTAAGTTTAACCCGAACTAAATTGAATTTACTGAGTGCAAAAAAGCGATTTACGCAAAAACAACCTAACCCGGCTGGGGTTGTTTTTGCACCCAACGCCACATATATATTAAGCACAATTACGTCATCGTACCGTAATTTCAAAGAAATTTTTTAATTTTTTCTTGATTAATTTTGATTTGAAAATTCTATAAAAAAAATCGTATAATTCATT
The DNA here is from genome assembly GCA_038277355.1 of Encarsia formosa. Lineage (NCBI taxonomy): Eukaryota > Metazoa > Arthropoda > Insecta > Hymenoptera > Aphelinidae > Encarsia > Encarsia formosa. Next base: position 29,742,221 of record CM076185.1, on the reverse strand, counting down.
AAAATCGTATATTTTAAGAAAAGCATATTTTCAAATAATCGGTTATGAATCCTTTAATTTTTATTATGATTTTTAAAATATCTTAATAATAAAAACGGTGTTAAGATTTTGTATTCACAAGAATTAAAAACTTTTCAATTTATTCCTATCCAGTTTTTGTAGCAGGAGCTGAACCTGAAAATATTTATTGCAAGACGTTTTTTTGTCGGTAGCCATAACTTCGCACGCATTATTTTTAGATTCAAGCGGGCTCGTAAAGTTACTTACTACAAATCAATTGGATTCGAAATATGTTCAACTGCTTTGAAAAATATTTGAGACATTTTTTTTTTCGATTAAGCCAAAATTGCATCCTATAATCACATTAAAAAAAAAAAAAAAAGTGTTTGAAAAAATTCTGTTTTTATGCAAATTTTTTGAAGTAGCTCCAAAATCATAAAGTTTTGAGATGATTTAAAGATTAAAAGTTAATTTTGTAGAGCACACGATGCTTTGACGATTAATCAAAAAAATTTGGAAAAATTTTTGTTGTAGCACGTAGATTTTCAATGATATACATGTTTATATAAAAACTTTTGAGACAACTAGAAAGAAAAATATTTTTTATTTCTTGTTCGATTATTTTGACTAACAACTGTAATGTAGATCTCGGAGATCAATAATAAGCTAAAAAGTTCTTTTAGGAGTGAAGATAGTACATATTAAAAATAATCTAACTAGGAAGAAATAATATTTTTCTTTTTAAAATTCATAAAAGAGCGAAGAAAATGCATGGTTCCAGAACTGTAAAAGCAATAGTCTTGGATTAGTATTTTCTTGACCAAACATGGAAACAGTGATGTTTCTACGAGAGTTGAAAGTTTTCTGTACGTGACGGTCATTTTTTCAAATGTGCTGCGCTTCGTGCGCCGCGAAGCACATCACTGTCCCCTACGAGGTCAAAAAAGTACTTTCTCGAATCTGATGGATTTTCTTGTTAAATATATATTTCTATCTCGAATTCATTATTTTTTTTAATTGCGCTGCATGTATCGGCTTGTCACTACGCGTCAGCAGCTATGTCGGCGTTGAGTACAGCTATATACACAGTTCATGTATATAGATATACATCAAACGTTACTGTGAGCTAAAGCTTATAATCTTTGTTGATCTTACCGTTTGCGATTAATAAATACGATAAACCTATTGATAAATTCTTGCCAAATCAATGAATGAAATTGAAAACATATTACAACGATTTTTGGACGATAAATCTTATAATTTCTTATTTTTCATTATAATTTTTGAAGTGAATGAAGCGTCGGTAAAACAGTGCGTAGCAAATGCAAGCAGTGATGTTTCTTTCGTTGCTTCAATTCTATGTTCCTCAAAACTAACAAAGAAACGCGATTCTTCATTGCTTCAATTTGATATTCCTCAAAACTAACCAACAACCGCGTTTCTTCGTGAGTTTCATTTTTCATTCAGAGACAACGAGAACACAGGCAGTTCTCGTATAAAAAACAACTTGGAATCGGGTTGGTTCACGTATCAGATTCGAGAAAGGGCTGTTCGAGACGAAACGATACGAGATTTTTATCCCACCTCAGTCTCGGTCTCGAAAATTTTTGCCGGGCTCGATATCGGTTTAAAAGTCTCGGTATCGGTCGTGATAATTTTATTAATCTGAAAGCTAAATTAAAAATTTTTTTAAATAAATAAATAACTGTTTTTATAAAACTAGCCTCAGTCGGCGCGCAAGCGTGCTGAATTTTTAACAAGCGCCATCAAATTTTTATCTTGAAAGTAAATAATCGATAATTTTTATTTTTAGTTTCAAAAAAAGGAAGTTAAATGAAAAAATGCTCAGAAAATTTTAATTGCAATTAACCTGTAAATAATAACAACACTTAATTCATATCTTTTGCAACCTGAAACTAAGTTCTGATTGATATTTTTTTTATGTGACAATCCATTTAAGTTTCTAATTAAATCGTCGGTAACGATTTAGGATTTGGCGCGAGTCACGTGACTGACGAACGCAGATCAGAGCAGACCTCTGAGGTAGTAGAGCGGGAATCGGGAAGCCACTCGTAGTTTTCGTGTCCGTGCATTCGCACGTACAGGAAAGTCAACTCGTCTCGGTTCGACAGATTATCGCACTCCTCGGGGGTAGCATGTCGTCGAAGAGAGTGTTGGATGTGACAGAAGGTGCGGGATCGATTGTCATCACCCGGGAAGTATTCTTTTGTCACAACGAGTCAACCGGCTTTTGGAAGCCGCGGACGACGGGGAACTTGACCAACGTCCGGCAGACACGCAAAGATCTGGAGATCTATTCACGGCAGATCTTGGGGAACCTCACTCGTTACGGAAGTCGAAGCAATAATCGTCATTCGCGTCGCGCGTTGTGGTAGAGCCGTAGTGGAAGAGTGTGGTGTTTATTGGTGAAGTTGTCATTTCACGTCAACGCTGGGACTGCTTGACGACGGCTACACGGCGACCCAAGTGTAGTAGCTATTGCGTCTGGTAGGCATCGTAGTCTGGCATTTGGTTTAGCCTGACAGCTTGGTATAAGATGCACCTTAGCGATTCCGTAAGTTAATTGTATATGTGCGAGTAAGTGTGGATGCGTGGGAGTGTATTGATTACACTGTAATTGTTATAATCTTTGTTTTTCTCGCGCGCGCAAACTACCTGTAGTAGATGAGTGCTTGTGTGCGCGCGCAACTTGAACTGGAGAAAATCAATACTTTGTTGTGTTATTGATTTTGGATCACAGCCGTTCGAGGGTATATTTAATCATCACGTTACTTATTGATTTTGTATTAGTGTAGGAATTCTTTTCTTTCATTAAATTGTTAAAATAAAACCTAAGAAATTCTTATTTAGTAACCGGTGTTCCTACGCTCGTTCCTCTAGCCCGCGCCCTCTACCGAAAACATTGAGCAGTCGCGCCCTCCAAGGTGAGATAAATCGTGTAGGGATTTATTGCCGCGGACTGATTTTTTTCCCTATTTCAGGAAGATTGTCGGCGAGAAGCCGACTGCTGTGAAAGATTATAGGAGCCGAACGGCTTAGCAACGGAACATCGTGGGTTGTATTACAGAGTCCGCAATTGCTAGTTCAAGCCCTATAACAGTTATAACTCTCATTTAATTTTATAGAATTCGACAAAAAAATTTTTTCTATTTATTGAAATAAAGTATTTAATTATTTAAAAAACGATTGCATAAAAATTCTTAATAACATGTCAACATTAACAGCTATTCAAATTTTGAACATTTTCGACCAATCCATCAGTGAGGGATTTGTCGATAATATTTTTAAGAACGAATGTTGCTGTTTTGAAAAAGTTTCTTATGTTCGAGACCGACACCGAGAAAAATCTCGTGTCTCAAGCAGCCCTAGTCTAGGAGCACAAATTTTTTTAGAAAACATCAAAAAATTCTAAATTTTTAGTAATTTTTTTGTAAATTTTAAGTTTATTCGGCTATTTTTAACAGTCCATAAGTTTGGTTCAACCATAGTTTCTGCCAGCTACTGGCATTATTAAAATTTTTTTTTGCTAACTTGCTTTTTTGTCACTAATCTAACCACGTGTTTTACTGTGACTTAAGGCCAGGTTCTGGCAAAATTTTTATTTATTTATTTTTTATTTTTTTTATGTAGAAAAAATAATGTATTAGTTTCAAATTTTTTACAGGATAAAATAAACATGTAAAACTAATAGAAATTTTTTTTTTTTTTCGCTTCAGAATGGTAACTCAAAAAAGTCCTCTTTTTCGGTAGTGCAGTGGATCGCTCGATAACTGTGAGCCTGAAACAAAAAAGAACAACATTTTCTTAATCTGTATAGATTTGGCTATGAGCCCTACCAGAATTAGATTTTTATCTCGAAAAAAAAACAAAATGGCGGACTTTTAAAGTTTTTGACCCGTTTTTGCAACTTGTTTATAATTGGTAATTTGTTTATAACTTGGTTGAATAATTATGTAACATTCCAATTCTAGTAGGGCCAAGAGCTACACATCTAACAAACATAAAGCTAATATTTTAGATCGATCGGAATATTAGTTTTTTCTGAATCCACTGCACCAGGTCAAAAAGAGGACTTTTTTGAGTTACCATTCCGAAGCAGAAAAAAAATTCTGTTAGTTTTACATGTTTATTTCATCCTGTAAAAAATTTAATTTATTGCTACATAAAAAAAATAAATAAAAATTTTACCAGAACCTGGCCTTAATTAAAATTTCATTTTTTATTTTTCCTGATCGTAAAACCGAAAAATGGTAGGTACTCTGACTCTTTTTAAGTAGTAAAAATTTCAAAGACAAAATAATGCTTTTTCCGAGAAAAATGCATTTTTTGTTTTTTGTTATTTAGGGGCATCTTATTTAAGGGCGAGGGATGGGGGGGGGGTAAACCTTGGAGGGCAAAAAAAAGCAAATTTTTCATGGTTTTTCTCGAGCAAACGGCAAAAGTTATTTAACTTATTAATAGTGTACATAATAAAGTAACATTTAACATTTAAACTACAAAATATATATTATCTGAAAGAACTCAAAAAAATGCATCTTTTCTTTTCTAAGGTTTTTATACGATTTATGCGTTTCAAGTCGATTTAATTCACTTTAAGCGGGGACAACGGTGTGAAAATTAAAAAAAAGTCATTTTTTTTTTGTTTAAAACTATTCTAAAACATCTCAAGAATGACCCTGAAAAATTTTACCACGATATCTTGAACGGTATTAAAGTTATGGACTGTACCGACGCACAGTATAATTCGAGCGCTCGAGCGGTAAAGCGACCCTCCGTGCGCCGCACCGGAGATGCTCGAAACCGGAGCCGTTTCTATTGTTCCCGCTTTTCGCCTTTCTTGGTGGAGTATATACAAGGTTGCAGGATCTTTGGCAACACTGTACGTGAATTGTAGCCTGTTTCTATTTTAGAAAAGGATACAATATAAATGAAACGCTCAGCATCGTTAGCTGCAGCTGTCGAGTTTACCTGCTTCAAAACGGTCAACTTTAAAGGTAAAAAATCGGGACGATTCGTTAAAAAACCGTTCAAAACTTGAAAATTTGGCGCGTAGGCCCCCATTTTTTTTTTCGTAAAAAGATGCCTTTTTTGCTGTAGTTTACGTTAATATATATTTTTATATACTTTTATTCAATATTTATTGTAAAAAATTCATAAAACATAGAAAAAATACAAAAAAATGCCCCTTTTTGGCTCAATATAGCCGGGTAAGATAGTCGAATCGGCCCCCACGGCAAGCCCTTACAATATATGTATAATTCGAAAGGGCATAAAAAAAGAAAATTTTTGGCGCAAACCTATTCCCCCCGCTAGGGACCCTCTGGTCTAAAATAGTGATTTTTCAACTTTAATTAATATCTTAGAACTTATAAGAGCCAGAGATATGCGGTTTGCGGCAAAATTTTCTAAAAAAAAATGTAGTTCGCCTATATTTTTTAATATTACTTTTGGTGCCAAATTTAAACCGTTTGGGCAATTTTTCGAATTTTTTACCTTAAATTTGCGATTTAAAAAAATCTAAGACAAAAACTTCGCTAGAAAAAGAATATGTGATGTATTTTAACAAAAATAAGCTGCTCTAATTTTCTTTTAATATTTATTTTTGTGGCATGGTGTTTGTCTTAGGTTTTTTTTAATCGCAAAATCATGCTTAAAAAGTGGCCCAAACGGTTTAAATTTGGCGCCAAAAATAATATTAAAAAATATAGGCGAACTATATTTTTTTTTTAGAAAATTTTGTCGCAAACCGCTTGTCTCTGGCTCTTATAATTTCTAAGATATGAATTAAAGTTGAAAAATCATTATTTTAGACCCGAGGGTCCGTAGCAGGAGGAATAGGGAGCTGCGGTTTGCGCCAAAAATTTTCTTATTTTATGCCCATTCGAATGATATATATATATTGTAAAGGTTTGCCGTGGGGGCCGATTCGACTATCTTACCCGGCTATATTCTTTGAGCCAAAAAGTGGCATTTTTTTGTGTTTTTTCTATGTTTTATGAATAAATGTAATGTATATAAAAATGTATATTAACGTAAACTAGAGCAAAAAAGGCATCTTTTTATGAAAAAAAATGAGGGCCTACGCGCCAAATTTTTTAGTTTTGAACGGTTTTTTAACGAACTGTCTCGATTTTTTACCTTTAAAGTGAATTAAATCGACTTTAAACGCATAAATCGTATGAAACCTCAGAAAAGAAAAGATGCATTTTTTGAGTTCTTTCAGAAAACATATAATTTGTTATACTTTTAAGCTAAAACGACATTAAAAAGTCCAAAAAACCACGTTTTTTTCAAAATTTCGAGGTTATGGACAATTTAAATGTAGTAAAACTTCTTAAGACTATAGAGACAAAAATTTTTCTAAAAAATACAACTTAACCCTTAAAGTACACACCCAAATCTAGAACTGCCACACTAACAGTTATGTGGGGTATTTTACACCCCGTGTGTACTTTAAGGGTTAAGACAAAAATTTTGCGTCAAACCTGGTTCCGATCGGATAACTAGAGACCAAGTTATGAATTTTTGAAAAAAAAAAAAAATTTCGGGTTTCAGAGGCTTTAAAAAGTGGGTGGCCCACCTTGACGCTTCACGGAATCACCCTGAAAAGTTGAGTTTTTCATGTCTTCATAACATACTAAAATTTCAGAGATGGGTCTAGTTTGGTTTTCGAGAAATAAACGAAAAACTACCTAAAATTGTGGTTTCCCATGTATTTTAAATGGGACACAAATGTTTCTACGCATGCACGGCTAATGAATTTATCGAAAAAACAATTACGGGATGTTTTTTTGAATCCAAAAAGACACCTTATCCTGCAGTTTCAGCCGATTTGGCGTAGGGGAAATTTCGGCCAAATTGCAGCCCCTCCTTTGATGGGTTATTTGCAAAGAAAAAAATACAGCAATCACTAAAAACTACGAAAATACCGATTTTATCAGCAATATGTCTCTTCAGCTGTTGCGCGCAGCTGTCTGCTATGGTAGAGGTCTTCGCTTAAAATCTTTCAAACGTCTTTTTTAACGTGAAATTCATAGTTAATGAGTATTCATCACACTTTTCGATTCATAATAAAAGTAGTTTTTAATAATTCTTGATCTAGCTATCGATTATTTTTCACTGAAGTAAGTTCAAAGTAAACCTGGTAGGTTGTGCGCGCGAAACAGCTGATCACGCTCTGCTACACATCACCTCTTACTCCAACTGAGCGAACTAGCCTAACTTCGACTTGACTAGTGCAGTAAGGTAAAAACTTTATGATTTTGGAGCTATTTCAAAAAATTTGCATAAAAACAGATTTTTTTTTTTTTTTTTTTTTTTTAATAAGATTATAGGATGCAATTTTGGCTTAGTCAAAAAAAAAAAAAAAAAAAAAAAAATGTCTCAAATATTTTTCAAAGCAGTTGAACATATTTCAAATCCAATTGATTTGCAGTAAGTTACTTTACGAGACCGCTTGAATCTAAAAATAATGCGTGCGGAGTAATGGCTACCGACAAAAAAACGTCTTGCAATAAATATTTGGTTCCCCGACAACTCGTCAACGACAATTCGTCAACACGACAACTCGTCAAACCACAGCTTGTCAAACAACTAGTCAAATAAAATATCTCTGTAAATTATAAAATATACATAAAGATTTATTGATAGGCAATGCAGCCGAAGTAGTTGCAGGTACGTTACTTGTACATTTAGACACGATATTCATAGTTGATTCTGCAGATTTTTTAGCAAATTTTTTTATTTTATTTTTTACAATAATAGCTTCAAACTCACTTTTCTCAATAACATGGTTATGAAAAATAAGTTTATCACTATTAATAACTTTTGCATTCTTTTTATCAGAAGTTGTAACAATTTTAGCCGTACGCGGCGTTGGGTGCTAAAACAACCTAAACCGTTTGCGTAAATCGCTTCTTTGCACACTCAAAAATTGATCTTGGAGCCATTTCGAAAAATTTTATTTTCAAATTGGCATAAGTATATATATATATAAGTAATTATAGGATGCAGTGTTGTCTTAGTAAAAAAAAAAACGTCTCAAATTTATTTAGCATAGCTGAAAAAAAAGTTTGAGACGAAGCATTTCAACATATTTCCAAACCCAATTGATATGGAGAAAGTGACCCTGTAAACCTGCATGAATTTAGAAATAATCAATCACTTGTCAAAATAGCAAATTTAATTAAGAATGACAAACAGATATTTTAGCTAAATTTTACGTTCAAAATTTTTTTTAAAGAGATTGACTTTAGAATAATGTTACGTTCTTGTAGTCTCTTTGACTTCAGAAGTCAGAACACATATGCAGACCGCACGAGCCCACCGCCAAGTATTTGACGGTTTACCGAAGTCAACAACAATTCCATTAAAGGAATTGACTGACAAAATATTCTGGCTATGACGTATAACCGAGGTTCGAATTATTAATTCACGTCGGGGAAACCGGCTAGGTTACCGGCCGAGCGGCTTTTTCGGCTAAGAAGCGCGGAAGAAGCTGAATGGCAGACTTGTGATTGCTGCTGGCTAAGTAGCATCGTCTCGTTATTTATAACAATTTATAGTGATTACCCCGAGATCTCGGCGGGATTAATCAGGTACAAATCAGGATTGTTGTTCCGTAATGAACAACAGATTGTACTTCATGCGAGCGGCGATAAGTAAGTTAATTGTTTTTGTAAAACGCGGAGTGTAGTTGGTTAAACTACACTCGACATAACCTGTCTTTTCTTTCATTTGTTTTTAAGGTGGTTTTCTACCAGAGCTAGTCAAGTTAAAGACAAAAAAAAACATAGACAATCACAACAAAACATTTTTTTAAACTTATAACCTCACCTTTGAATACCGCAGCTTTGGAGGTTATTCACGTGAAAATTATTTTAGTAAAATTATTATAAAATTTGTAAAAGGTCAATTTTTTGCAGTTTCAAGAAATGAATTCTTCGATAATGAAACTATATGTATGTAGTTTTTCTAAAGGATCTCTATTGTAAGAAGACAAATATCAATAATTTAGTACACTTTTTCGGCGTAGCGGCCATACGCGTAATGAAAAAAATTCAATCTTTAACTTGCTGTAACTTTTAAACTATATGGTCAATTTTGATCAGACTTCGTAGAAATGTTTATTAATATCTAATAAACACCTCCAGAAAATTTGAGCTGATTTTTTATTGTCAAGCATTTGGTAGAAAACCATCTTAAGTTCGAAAACTTATTTCTTTCATTGTTGTCGGTCGTCAGTAGTAAGCGTACTGACTCCTGAACTGATGTTATTTGTTTATTTAACTGAAGTAAATTTTAATTAAATTAACTCTTTCATTTAAACAACCTTTTGTTCTTCCGTTACTCCCTATTTGCACGATTTATATATTTGTACTGGCTGGTTAAGCCAGGCGTTAATCATTATTGCATGGTAAATTGTTTATTTAACGGGTACGTGTCCGCGATCTACCTGAATCATCGAGGCACGAGAAAGTGTACGGAAGGTATTCGTACGCACCCAGGCAGGAAAGTATAGTAAGTATTTGGGAGGACTTGATATAGGCTATCTAGCTAATTATTTATTCAATTCCTTTCCCTGTTACAGACCTCCCAGCTGAAAAAATCCATATGGAAATCCGTAAGGAAACCCGTACGGGGACCCATAAGGGTTCCTGTAAAGGATCCCATACGGGTTTCCGATACTGATATATGGTCAGGGTTTCCGTACGGGTTTCCATACGGGTTTTTTTTTTTTTTTTTTTCTTTTAATTTTATTTTCACACTTTTTTTTTATTTGTTTAATATTATTATTAGATATTGATCTATTATTCTTTATAAGATTTAATTATTAATAATAAAATTATTTTGAATAAAATTATCGAAGAAAAAAATTTTGTTCGACTGAGATTCGAACCCATGACCCCAGGCATGGCAGGCAGACACTCTACCACCTGAGCCATTGAGCTAGCATGCATCAAGACCTCAATTAAACTCCTTTAATATACAACTTATTGTCGGTTAAGCCCTTTAATTTAGATGAAGCTTCGACAAAATTTGTTTTAGATTTAGATAATGAAATACAATTGCTCGTGTTTGCGCGCTGAGAGAGACTAGTTAAAAATCAAATATAAAACAGTTGTTAAAGTAGTTTAATTAAAGTCTTCGAGCAAGCTAGCTCAATGGCTAAGTTGGTAGAGTGTCTGCCTGCCATGCCTGGGGTCGTGGGTTCGAATCTCATATCTCAGTCGAACAAAATTTTTTTCTTCGATAATTTTATTCAAAATAATTTTATTATTAATAATTAAATCTTATAAAGAATAATATATCAATATCTAATAACAATATTAAATTAAATCAATCAAAAAATAGTGTGAAAATAAAATTAAAAGAAAAAAAAAAACCCGTATGGAAACCCGTACGGAAACCCTGACCAAATATCAGTATCGGAAACCCGTATGGGGTCCTTTACGGGAACCCTTACGGGTCCCCCCTACGGGTTCCCTTACGGATTTCCATATGGATTTTTTCAGCTGGGCTGAAGACTATTTAATCGACACACGCCATAGCTAACGGCGTCAGATAAAGACTTATTATTATGCACCTGTATGAGAGACACCACGCTAAGAGAAATGACCTCTTTTAATACTTGGAAAACATTTAATAAATTGTGGTCATTATGATGTATTGTGTCATGAGTTATTTCTACAATTCTATCTCAAACTCTTCAGTGCCGCCTGTTCTCGACCACTTGACCATCAAGCCTGACTTACCTACTTTCAAGAAGAGCTAGGGTCACACTATAACAATTTCAACTTGTCTTTCTAAAAGTGTTCGTCAACGTGTAATTTCAACGATTTGGTGTTAAGGTAGTTACCTACAGTTTTAGTGTTTCTTTAAAAAGTTTTCTAACTCTGCACAGAATTAGTTTCTTGTGTCCTTTATACGTTGGCATTTTTCAAATAAGTCCAAGCGGGGCTAAATTTTGAGATATTAAGCTCAGAAGTTTCAACTTTTTACACATGATTCCTATGCGCGTAAAATCGTACAAATTTGGAGGTTATTAGCGGATTGCGAATTTAATTTTCTTAAAATATTTTTAAAAAACTGGCTTTTCTGTAGGAAAACATTAAAAGAATCGTGAGGTGCAAAGAATAATATAGGAAGCGGTATTAACTTCTGAGATAAATAACCAAAAAGAATAAAAAGTGCATGATTTCGGTAAGTCTTAGAGCAGCGGTGGCGGCGGCGGCGTGTGCCGTCGGAGTGGGGGCAACGGAGCGTCTATAACTATATTTTTGATAGCTATATGCGCCTTAAGTATAAAAGGACAGTATTTTTATTATTAATACTTGAAATTTGATACTTTACGCTAAGTTAAAATTTCATTAAAGTTGATTCAGAATTGAAGATGCAGAGTAGAAAAGTTATTAAGACTGTATTTCAAGCTATTATCGTAAAGGTCTTAACTTGGATTAGGAGAGTACAAGCAATCATCATTGATTGTCTATATATGTATAGACACTTTTGACTGCCTTTCAAATTGAAAGGATGCAGAAAAATCTTTAAAAAAAATTGAAAAGTATTTCAAGCTACTTGTAACTCAAGTTGTACTCGGATGATTTTTTCATAAAAAAAATTTTTGTAACAGGCGCAAGCATTGGTTTTTGACTATCCTTTCAAAGGCAACTTTTTTATTGTAACTTACCATCTTCTTTTTAATAACATTTTTTAAAGTAATCGATTTTCAAAAATATTTCACCAGAAATAAAAATAAAACATGTTAAAGCATTTAATTTTTTTATATTTTACTGAAAGAAATTAAGAAACAATACGCTCTAGAAAATTTACAATCTTTTTCATTAACAAATAAGTTAATTAAAAACTAAAGTTAAACTATATTTAATTGTATAGTTACAGCTCTTTTACGTGAAAAAAATCAAAGTTAACCTAAAAAGAGTGTGCGAGTACTCGACTTTTCGAGTTACTCGACCAAAAACGCGACTCGTCGAGTTCGAGTAAATTTGAGTCGAGTACTCGGATCTTGACGACTAACTCGAATTTTCCGAATACTTGGAAGATGTCAAGCCACTCAAGTTGTTCGAGTACTTAAATCATACCAAGATATATAAACTTGACTTTTTAAAATATTTTTCTGAGATAGTGAAAATTAAAATTTTTGTAATTTATTTTACAAAAATAAGAATTTGACTAATTGATAAAAAATTTAATAATCTAAAATCGATTTTTTCGTGATATTTTAATGAAAATTTAAGAATTATCAATTGGTCAATTTCTTATTTTAGTCAACAGTTAAATTAAATATTAAAATTTTTATTTTTATTGACGCAGAAAACTATTTTAATAAGTCGGGTTTATTTTATAACTCGGTATGATTCGAGTGCTCGAAAAACTCTAGTACTCTGTTCGAACTTAGACAAAAAACTCGAAATTACTAAAGCTCGAGAATTCGAGTACTCGCACACCCCTAACCTAAATTTCTAGCTATGCTTAAAAATATGAAAAAATCTTACCAATGAAACACTCTTAATTGAATAAATTTTAATCATTTACAGAAAAGCTATTAATTATAAAATTTATCTATGGTTTCAGGATAAACATAGGTCGATAAGAAAGAGTAAGTACACAAGCCACCAACGTTGCTTTTTGTATTCTTTGAAATGAAATTGTTTTTAATCTCAGAATTTTTATCTATCAACTATCCACTACAGACAGCTATTTTTTTATTTTATTATTATTATTATTATTATTATATTTTTTTTATTATTCTTATCATTATTTTTTTTAAAATATGAATAATAAGTCGTACAACTATTTTTTAATATAATAATTAAATACTGGTTTAGAGCTACATTGTCAATAAATACATCAAATTGAAAAAATAGTTCAATTTCTAATTGGAAAATTTTATCCAATGTAACTTTTGAAAAGGCATTTTTAAAAATTATTTTACAGGTGAAAGTAACTTATTTTATTTTATTTTTTTTTACAATTAATTTACTTATGTATTATTGAAAAGTTGATGATTTCGGACATGATTTGAAGATAAATGTGGAAGAGAATTTTGATGACTATTTTGCGATTTATGAGCGATTACAGTTGGTTGCTTTACATCAAATCTGTCACTGTAACTACTTGAGTTTCTTCTTTCTGAATTAGTTCGTATTGTTTTTTGTTTACTTAATGAATCATTCTCTTCTAGACCTAAATTTCGAAATCTTACAAAACCATCCTCGGCAACTAACATTGTAGAACCTGAAGCAGAAGAGTATTCCAGGACATCTTGTTTCGAATTATGTTTGGTTTGACTATCAAAATTAAGAAATTCTGAATTATCTCTTCTTTGTGGACCAATAGTACGATGCGTTTCTGAAAAATGTCCAAGAGAGTTTGATTTTTTAGTAGAATGTCTATCATATGTGTGGGCAACGTTGAAATGATCTGGTAAAGTATTCAGTGGAAAGCTGTCATCATATACATGTTTTCCTGTGCGTAACGTGTAATTCTGAATAGCTTGATTTGTACTACAAATAGCTGGATACAAAGCATCATCAATATTTTCTGTAGAAGTGGAATTACCACAAGGAAACAATGCGAACCCAGAACTTATTACATGTTGCTGAATTTGCTTCTCACGTAAATGAAATTGAGATAAGCTAGACACCCAAGCTAACAAACTACACATAGTTAGCTCTGTTATTCTGACTGAAAATTCCCATCCCCACCAAACTGGAGCATATGGTTGTAAACGTACGGGAACTCCAAAAATACCGTATAACTGAAGAAACCCCATAAGAATAAAAAGTAAAGCTGTAGAAAAAGTTGTAGTGATAGCAGTATTCAGAGACGAAATCGTGACATCACTAGATACATGATTGTTGATTGATTTTGATCCAGTAAAATTTAATTGGGAGCGTATAACGCGATACACATACATATAGCAAAGTCCAAGTGTAACGCAAATAATAATATATATACACCTACAAATAAGAGGAAGAATTTTTGACTCGTCATTAAAGCCAATGACATGGCTTGATAAATGAAGAGAAATGCATAATGTGATGTGGATTATAAATGCCAAAATGAGAATGGCTGGATTCGAAAACCTGCTTTGATGCAACGAAGTAGAACACCGTGACATGAAAAGAATTAATGTTGCAAAAGCAGCTGTAAGCAATGAAGATGGTAAAAACATGAGAATTCTAGAAATAACCTCCGGTAGTGAATGTCCTAAATTGTAAGCATCATAGAATAAATAAAAACACCTGAGAGTACAAACAAGAGTCAATAAAAGATGGATTGCCAAAAAATACGATTGGGTCAAAAGATTAGTTGCGTCGTTGTATCGAACTATTTTATATACAGAAAAGAGGGCTATTAAAGTGAAAAGTGTGGCGGTAATATAAACATGAAGGGACCAAGCTACTTTCCAAATCAGTTTTACTGGTGAAATTTGAATACTTGATACATTTTCAAAAATACTAGGTCTTTTAGAAGGTAAAGCAGGTATATGAGTTTGAGGATATTGGTATCTTTTGCTATCATCGGTGCTGACAATTTGAGTTTTATAAACTTCATGATTTTTTTTCCATGTTTCATAAAATTCATCAGTGCTTCCAAAATCATCTGTTTTATATTGCTGCGTAACTATAGTAGAATCAGTTGAAAAGGGTCGTACTTCTTGAGCAAATTTTTGTAATGCCGGGGTTACTTGATCTTTTTTAAATATTTTTGTTACAATATGATTTTGAGGAGGTTTAGTTGGAATAGGTTTTAGCAATATTTCTGGAATATCTTGTTTTTTTCCATTACTTCCAGATAATATTCTTGAAATACTAGTAAAGTGTAACGAAGGGACGAAATTAATAGTGCCATTTGAATTGGAGTCACGATCTGACATTTCTAGTGCATCTTTAATTAAAGAATCTTGCACTTTCTCTTTCTTATGATTAGGTCTATCTAAACTTTTAGTCGTATCTTCAACTAAATCAGGTGGTTTTATTGGGATTCTTTCATGTAAGGGAGTGAGACTTGGTGGTGGTACAGGACGTCTTGCGTTTAAGTGTCCATCAATATTTGTTCCTCTTAGCGTTGGTTTATCGGCAAAAGGATTAGCATACTCTGGTGGCAACGGTGGAGTAAACAATGCTCTTGGTGGTGGTGCGTACGATGGTAATTCACGGAAATGCGGTGGATTAGTAGCTCTTGTTGTGGGAAATGACATTAAAGATGTTGTAAATGAAGTCATCACCTGCGACGGTGTGGTTGACTGCATTGTACTCTGCGAGATTTGAGCTTCATACGCAGGGACACTTCTTTTTGTAGTGGCAGAACTATGAGCAACTTTATTAAATATAGCTGCTATATTTTTTTCTAAAGCAGTGGGGTCCAAATTAAATACTGGATTGTTAGCTTCAGTATCACTAGCATTTGACTCCACTGTAATTCCGAAAAAAAGAAGTAACATTAAAAATGTCTGCATTATTGAACTTATTTATCACTTTTGCAGCAGATATTAAACCTACATTTAGTTTGCATTAAATTTAAAAGTTTAAAAGTTTATAGCTGATCATTGATGTAAAGTGAAGAATATACTTTTTTATCACATTTGAAAAGCTGTGAAAATAAAGTCGATACATTTTAAAATTACACAATTACTTATGTTGTCATAAACAATGACATATGACAGATAAAATTTTTATAAATTCATTAAGTCTTCTAAACAGACTCGATTTGAATCGTATGCACTGATGTACATACAATTCATTTCATATACGTATGCATACGTTACATAGCTTTACATGTATCTATATTTACTACCATACAATTATTTCATTTTTTGATTTCATTTTTTTTTTTTTTTTTTTTTACAAGCCGTTGATATGCGAAGATAGTAAATATATACTAGATAACAGATTTTTTCAATGTATGTTATATATCAGAATACTATTTCACTATAATGATAGTTTTGGTACAAAAATGCATGTTAACTATTCTTTTATAAGAATTATAAAACTCGATCATGAAGCTTACTTTTTCGTGTCTAAAATATTATGAATCATTTAAAAAAATTCTTTAGATGGTACCAGCTGGGAAATTTTTTCCTGAAACAAAAAAAAAAAAAAAAAATCAATTAGTAATTAAATAAATGATTAATTTATAAAAAAATTTCATATTCGGTCTATATAAAATCTCTTAAAACACGGTAATGTTACACACAGATGCACGCACACAAAAAGTAAGGCCGGTTTTCTGGGTGAAAAATAATAAGATAATAAGATAATAATAAATGTGATTCGGAGTATTTCTTAAACTGAGAAAGGCATTAATACAAAAAAAATAGTTACTGTATTCTTGTCCAGTAACTACTTCTAGTGAATAGTGTACCACATGCGAGATGAGGTAAGTGTGACACGTGTGTGCTCTTATTAAAATAAATTAAGGGGGCAGTAGGGGCTAATTGGTAAAAAAAAGCACTTTTTCGGCGATTTTTTGTGGCAACGTATAAACAAATGCATTTATTTAAACAATGACACATAATAAAGCAATATTTAAAGTATATTTTGTCAAATTTTCGAATAAAAATATTCATAAATGAGCCGCTGACGTAACATTTGCGGAGGCGTTGAAAAAAAAAGGTGATCTGCGGTGATCACTCTGGGACTGCACAGGGTTACCTGAAATGAAATCAAAAAATTTTTTTAGTTAGAATAGGACTTTTTCCCGCCCCCTAAGTAGAGTTTTTGTTTTTAAAATTTTTTTTCAAGATTTGGCAACAATTATTAAAAAAATACCGATTTTTCGCGGAAAATTGACGCCATTTTGTATCCGTAAAACCGAAAAAAAATAAAAATAAAAATAAAAACTCTCCGTAGGGGGCAGGTATTTTATATAACAAGTAAGTGTGCCAAATTTTAGAACGATCGGTGAAGTAGTTTTGAAATGAGAGTGATCACCGACTTTGAAAATGTTAGTTTCGAGAAAAACGCGTTTAAAGTGCGACGAGCCGTGCGACCGAGCTGGAGCGCCCGGGCTTAGAGCTCTGTATCTTGGAAAGTTTTGCTCCGAATGACTTCTAATTTTGAGGGGACATTTTTAAGACCCTATACTTTACGAAAATGTAAAAAAAAATGGATTTTTTGAAAACGTCTAGCCCCTACTGCCCCCTTAAGAGCTTTAATTGTTTTGATAAATTGAAGTCTCGAGTGACGCTCGATTCAGCTTTTACTTTATTTAAAAATTCATTCATGAAATCTTGCACATAGAATGATTGCATGCTTATGCTCGTGTATCAAATAAGTTTCGCGGAGTTATTTCGTAACTGATTGAGTCGTCAAAATGCATGATCACAAAAAAACATATGTTTCCTTATTTTGTAATCTACAGAATCTGAAAAGTAAGTGATTATTATTTTCAAGCAATTTAATCTGATACTGGTCTCCATGCAACTAAAAAGAAGGGCGGTGATGAAATAAAAAAGAGATCTGAAAAAGTCTAATCTTTAGAGGTTTTTAGAAAATTTTTTTACAAAGTTATTTTTTCTCGTTGCCAAAGTTTTAAAATGATTGATAAAAGTATTAAATGTAAAAGCCGTCGTTGGCTCAGTCGGCTAAGGCTTGCGTCTTAGTTGGCTGATACTTCGCCGCGCCGAGGGACGCCGCTTCGATTTTTCGAGCTAGCGGCGAGACGATTCGCGCATCCCGCATGAGACGCGACAAGAATTCTTGGGGAATACTGGTACACTCAGAGGACTAAAGGAAATTGCCACAATGATTGGATTTAATGCTCACTAAGAATTATAAACGAATCACACCAGATAAGGCTCAAGACCCTTCGACCCTTCACTTGCTACCCATCAATAGCTGATGAAATATCGGACGGCATCTTCACCTTACAGAAGGTCCCGACGAACGTAATTGTAACCCTACTGTAAACCCCTACCGTAAAAACTTAAATGTAACACCCAATTAACCATAAATGGTATAAAGTGGTATAATAAAAAAAAAAAAGTATTAAATGTGGCTTGGAGTCAATAAACATACCAAGGTCTCTAATTTCTGTCACGTTACCAATAATAGTGCGATTAATCTCACAAAATTAGCAATCAAGTTTAATCATTCCGAACGATGTACTATTACATTTACCATTGATAATATAAATGCCGTTGTATTTACACAAATCATATGCATTTGGACATCAAACCTATCTTGCAACGCTTTACCCCTTCAGACATACGAGTGGATTTCAGGTGAAGTATAGTCTTCTGTGTTTGTACGCGAAGTGCATTCTTTTATCTCACCTTAAATTTTCTTGCATCACTGAAGAAGTAAAGCGTCGGGAACTTCGTTCTTTCCGCGGACCCCGAGTTCCGCTTTTTTTTTTTTATCATATCCAAATTTATAGGTAAATGAGTAAAAATGGATTTTTCATCATAAAAAAACTAGGTGGTACATAATGCTTAATTTAAACCCTTGAGCGTTTAATTGCTATTACTCCGAGGGGCTATGCACTTTAGAATCACTAAAAGAATCACACCTAGCAATAAAAAAAAAAAATTAATTTCATTTCAAGTGAAAATCTTCAAAAAATATTATTTTAACGAAATGTCAATTAAAATTTATTCAGAGTCTCTAAGCACTTTCAATTTTCCAAAAAGATTACAAAAGAATCAAGAAGAATAAAAAAAATCATCAGTGATTCTAAAGTGCATAGCCTTCTATTACTCTCCTCTATATCGTTTTTCCACGGAAAAAGGCTACTCTCTCCGGCAGTTATGAAGATGGTGGTATAAAGTCAGAAATCATTTCAAGCTATTTTAATTGAATAAAATACTGAGAATGAATTTGTTCTTTTTTAAGTATTTATCATACTAAAAAAAATAAAATAAAATAAAATATATAAAAAATAAAAAATTGTGGATCAAGCTTAGTTCTAATTTTTTTAAAACTTCTTTTATAGCAATAACCAAAAATTTAAGCTAGTAAGCGAAATTGTTTTTTTCACAACAACTAATACGTAGCTGAACTAAAATTTGTTTTGCTTTACATGAAATTCTGCAACTTTCAAGCGTTATGATGCGCGTACACGTATTTCCCATACTTTACCCGATGTTTAGAAAAAAATGCCATGGGCTTCCTCCTCGATCGTGCTACTCAACAAGTTAGACAAGGACAAATGAACATTATCTCTTTCTCTGTCTTACTCGTTGAGTATCACGGCCGAGAGAGCCCCTTACGGCCTAAACATACTTGATTCTGTGTCTCTCTCTCTTTCTCTCTAACGCGTGCACGGTGGATCAGCTGTGACAAAGCCTAGGCGGGGTATATATAGGTATACAGCTACATAATCTCGCAAGTTTTCATGACGTTCGTTTTTTTTTTTTTGCTGCAGCCCCCGCGTGTCATAACCTCCGATAAAGAACTTCGTTCTAAAAAGTATGGTGAGTTAAAAAAAGTGAATATAATTTTGCTAGTATGTTTCTAAAATGTACAATTGTATATTATGCATCTCCACAGGAAGCATTTTGATATAAAACGCATCTCAATGCATGATTTATCGTGATTATCGACGCGTCATTAGATCGCATAAGATTACAGTGTATCGCATTTAACACCGTAGAATTACGGTAGGACCTCGCATTGCATTGCTTAAAAATATATCTGACTGGATCGCAGCGTTTTTAAATTAAAAAAATTACATTGTACCGGATCGTTTTGGATCATGATGTATCGAATTAGACTGCCTTTCATTATTTTGGATTGAATCGGATCACCTGAATACTGTTGAATCGGATTGGGCTTTAGTTCATCACTTTTTATTCATTGCGCATTGTATTCGATCGTATTAGATTCGATCGCATCGCATCGCATCGGATTGGATTGAATCGCATTGGATTGCATTGCGATCGGATCGAACCGGATTTGAATTAAATTAATTAAGGACGTTTCAGACCTCCAGTGACTCTCATTCAGTTTTGGGGCGAAACAGCTGACGCACCGCAAGTATATATTGTATGCTTGTCTAGTGCATCTTAGCACAGTTAAGTTATGTTGAATTTAATTTTTCATTAACCCATTACCGCCCTTGGAAAAATCAAAAGTGACATAAAAAAACTAACTGTTGGAAAACCTGTCTCATGAAAAAATAGTAGATACGTATGTTTTCTTTTTTCAATTTTCATTGTTTAAACATTATTTATTTAAACAAATTCGGAAAAAATTTTAAATTTATATAAACTAATAATGGCATTCGATTCTTTGACCAAAATAAGGCGAAAGTCATCTAAGTAATTTTTTGATCGGACGCTTAGATCTTTTGCTACGAGCGCTCAAACATGTAAAAATATGGTTTTATAGTGGTGAGCTCCGAGGCGCCGCACCGAAGATACACTTTTACGAGTCAGAGCTCACCACTATAAAACCATATTTTTACATGTTTGAGCGCTCGTAGCAAAAGATCTAAGCGTCTGATCAAAAAATTACTTGAATGACTTTCGCCTTATTTTTGGTCAAAGAATAGAATGCCGTTATTAGTTTATAAAAATTTAAATTTTTTTACGAATTTGTTTAAATAAATAATGTTTAAACAATGAAAATTGAAAAAAGAAAAAACACGTATCTACTATTTTTTCATGAGACAGGTTTTCCAACAGTTAGTTTTTTTATATCACTTTTGATTTTTCCATGGGCGGTAATAGGTTAATAAGTAAAAGTGTGAGTGCGGCTCCGAAGAATTTCATAATCTGAGTTTAAGCTATTTTCCTTAAGATATTTTCTGGACCTGAAAAATGGAGTACCAAATTATTCGATTATGAGTACTATTGCATAAACGATCTCATGATAAAGTTATTCAGTAATTGGGACCATCAGTTCCAAGTAATGTAACCGGTAGAATATATAACTGATTTTTATAGTTTAATTCAAATTTTAGAGATTGTCATTGAAAAAGGAACAAATATGAAGAATTGATTAAATACAAAATTTTAATTCAGCCCTGGAAAAGTAGAAATTTTTTTTTTTAATATATATATGCACAACCTTTATCGGCCTGTCATTCCAACTATTGAACTTTTTATTTTTAATTGGTTTTAAGTAAAAACTTTTGAGTTTGAATAAAAAAGTCGTTAAAATAATTATTAATTTTAAAAAACCAAGATGGCGCTTCAATTATACAGGGTAGATAATGTAATAATATAATATAATAAAAAATTGTAAGTTTTTGACATAATAATGTAAGCATAAGTTGATAAGATGGCTGTTTTCTTAAATTTGTTAGCTACAAACATTTTTTTTTATTTGTTCTCTAATGTATCTGTTGCAAGTTATATTTTTGTGTTGATTGTAGAAAAAAAGATCACGACAAGTAAACTGCACAAGTTAATTTATTTTTACTTATGCTTTAGATGAAAAAATGTACCAAGTATACAGCATGTGAAAAAGTATAATGCTAGCCCCACAAATAAAGAGAATACATAATAATTACATGGCCCTAAAATGGTAAGGTAGAGAGAAAATTTCAATTTCAGAAAATTTTCAGCTACAAGCAGATGCATTAGTAAATAATTTTATCATAAGGTCGTTTATACAAAAGTACTCATAATCAAATATCTTGTAGTTACTCCATTTCTTAGGTCCTGAAAATATCTTATTACCTCACTACTATAGCGAGAGAACTAATACATTACGGTTATGTCTGCCGTCTTAACAGTTACTGTGCAACGCAAAATAACCTCCAAAAACCTTCATTCCGCAGTAACTATTAAGGTGGTTGTCTCAATGCTCTTTGCCTTGCCGCATTAACTGTTAAGACGGCCGACATAATCGTTATTATTAGTTCTTTCGATGTAGAATGCTTAAAATTTTTTTTCGATATTTTAAATATCAATACAACGTCAGTGTTTATCTCAAATTTGTCTTTTATATATTTTGCTACTGATCGGGAAATTTAAATTCCCTCTCAGACTCCTTATTGTTTTCTAGTTAAAAGTTAATTAATTTAATACGAATCCGATTCGATCGCAATGCAATCCAATCCGATCCGATACGATTCCAATACAATCAAATCCAATCCAATGCGATTCAATCCGATCCAATGCGATAATCCCAAGCCAACATTCAGTAAAATGTAATTAAAAAAAGTGATTCTCTCAAGCTCAATGCATCGAATACAATGCGTAATGAATAAAAAGTGATGAACTAAAGCCCAATCCGATTCAACAGTATTCAGGTGATCCGATTCAATCCAAAATAATAAAAGGCAGTCTAATTCGATACATCATGATCCAAAACGATCCGGTACAATGTAATTTTTAAAATGTAAAAACGCTGCGATCTAGATATATTTTTAAGCAATGCAATGCGAGGTCCTACCGTAATTCTACGGTGTTAAATGCGATAGACTGTAATCTTATGCGATCTAACTCCATATGACGTATCGATAATCATGATAAATCATGCATTAAGATGCGTTTTATATCAAAATGCTTCCTGGGGAGATGCATAATATACAATTGTACATTTTAGAAACATACTAGCAAAATTATATTCACTTTTTATAACCCACCATACTTTTTTTTCTTTTTAGATATTTTTGCTTGAGGCTACCTACACACTTTTTGGAGCATATTGTTCTTCGTATTAGACTTTTAGGGTGAAGTCTGCATCGTGCGTTTGTACAATGCAACAATGAGTTTTAATTCTGTAGTATATAATATAAAAACATATTTTTTTTCAAAAACGAAACTAAAAACGAAAATTTTGCGATAAACTTGGTTCCGATCGGATTACTAGACACCAAGTTATGATTTTTTGAAAAAAAAAAAAAAAAAAAAAAATTTCAACTCGGAACTTAAAACGATCCAAAAACCTGGTTGGAACATCGACCCCCTGGACCAAAACACCCTTAAAAGTTGAGTTTTGGATGACCCAAAAACATACTAAAATTTCAGACCTGAACCAAGTCGGGTTTTTGAATAGTGAACGAAAAATTACCTAAAATTGTGGTTTCCCATGTATCTTAAATGGGACACAAAAGTCTCTGCACATGCGCGGTAAATGCGCCAACCGAAAAACTAACTGTGGGGTGTTTTTGTAGGTCCTAAAAGACACCTAAATCTAAAACTTCGGCCAATTTTGTGAGGATCTGATTTGGACGAATTTGCAAACCCTCCTTTTTATTTTAAAAATTTATGATCATAATTTATTAAAATTTTATTTTTTTAAATTGTTTAATTGAACACAATATCAAGATCAAAACAGTTTAAATTTATATCTATAGGAAAACATCTCAGGGAGGTTGAATGCGCGAGTGATCCCGCCGCGTTATAACTTCACGTTGGTAGATTTGGTGAACGACGTTCGATTTTAGAGCGAACCTCTGACCAACCAACATGGTACACCATATTGGTGAGCCTCGGTCGCTATCTCAGTAAAACTTTTTATACCACTAGTGCGTAGGTACTCGATTTTACGTACGCTTCGAAATTTAAAAACTCGCCCTTCGCACCAGTGGTATAAAATAGTATATGCAACGGGTGCAGCAAGTCACCAGGGCTTCTTAAAGTTACTCGTGCTACGGTTCGCTTCGCACTCAGTACCTTTAAAACCGCCCTGGCGACGATACTGCAACCCGTTGCATAATATTCTATTTTTTCAGTGTAGGTTCCCCAGGGAGGGAATAGGGAGCAGCGGTTTGCGCCAAAAATTTTCTTTATTAATGCCCTTTCGAATAATGTATATATTGTAAGGATTTACTGCGCGGGCCAATTTGACCATCTTACCCGACTATACTCTTTAAATGTAATAACAAAATTATTTTAGGTTTTTCAGACTTTTTTTCCTAAAAATTATGAAAAAAAGTATATAAAGATACATATCAGTGTATACTTGAGCAAAAAAGGCATCTTTTAGTGGAAAAATAAGATCGAGGTTATTAAAATTTCGAGTTTCAAGCGATTTTTTAATGAGGTCTCCCAATTTTTTCTCTTAAAAAAGAATTAAAGCCACTCTAATTGTATAAATTGATTAAAAAAACTCATAGACATGACATTTTTTTTGCGCCCTTTCAGAAAACATTTATTTTGTTATGGTTTTGAGCTATATCAACGGAGTAAAGTACGAAAAACCTTTATTTCATAATTTTGAGGTAATGTTCACATTAGAGTCCGTAAAAAAACATGTAATGAAAAAATGTTTTTCAAGAAAGTAAAACTAAAAGCAAAAAAAAGATACCTTGAACTTCAAAATCGAGTAATTTGATCGCGAGATATGAATTTTTGAAAAAAAAAAAAATTATTTTGGAAGCTTCTAAAACCTAAAACTTAGGGTGGCCTTTTACCCTTTCACCGGAATACCCGGAAAAGTAATGTTTTTTATGTCTCTGAAACATACTAAAATTTCAAATGTGAGGCTCTTTTGGTTTCCGAGAAATTAACGAAAAACTAGCCTTCCAATGCCATTTACATGGAAAACAAAAGTAAGCTCTTACCGCGCATGTGCGGTTTTATAATTTAATAAAAGTATTTTAAGTCTATTTCACAATAAAACTAAAAATTTATGTAACTAAAATTCTTTTATACAGGGTGTCTGTGAACGACCGCATGCGGTATATACCACGCAGAAGAGGTGAAAAAATTATTCTAGCAAAGTTTATAAATTTTTGGGGCCAAGTAATTAATTAAACAGTTATTTAGCATTTTAATTAACCAATCAGCGTCAATCCGATGAAAATGTGGGCGTGTACTGTTTTCCTTTCCACCTGTGATCCAAAAACGAAGGGAAGCTATTGAGTTAGGTGAGAAAATAAGTCTAAACATGTGCCTAACATGTGTTTTGTCTCCAAAAAAAATTTTTTCAAAAAATATTCAACTAAAACTTCACGTCATAAATTTTTTTCTCTGTGCCACGGGCTTTCATGCAAACTTTGAATCGCAACTCTACCATAAAAATTGACTGAGTTATGGTATCAAAATTATTTAGATTAGATTTACTGTTCATTTTTATTTTACCTCTAGCTCTGTCAATTTTTATTTCACGACTACGATTCAAACTTCTTTGAAATCGTAATTGAACAAAGAATACGGTCAGCTCTATCATATTCAATTTCATTAATATCAAAAAAATACATTTTTTTTACCCAAATGTCGTAAAACAATAATCCCCCTTTGTAAACTTTCACCTCGTTTCAGGTCCGGCGCAAGGTCCGAGCCTAATACCGGGTTAAGTAGTCCCGCTGAGAAGTAAGGAGGAGGGTCAAGGGATTAAACACCCTTCAATAGTTAAAAGCAAATTTTTTTTTTTAAATAAATAATTTTAATTTTTTTATCGTAGGCTGGTTTCTCTAGATCACAAGAATTAATAAAAATTTTGAATCGTAACTCTACCACAAAAATTGACTGAGCTACATTATCAAGTTATTTTAACATAAATTATTAGTTGTGGAAAAAATGTATAATGTCCACTCCAGAAGGAACATGGACAAAAAAGTAAGTATCCAGACTGAAATGATCCTGGATAAATTGTATTGATATCTTGTACTTAATAATTTAATCAATTTAATTTATCTTTCAAATCTTCTAAAGTAAATGAAAACAAGAAATGTAAATATGTATATTTTTTCTTTATTTTATAAATTCCAAAGATAGGTAATATGTGTTTCTTGTTCGACCGTGTTGAACGATTGAGAGGTCGAAGTGCAACTGAGCGGCCGATGCAGCGGCTACGTCCAGCCTGGGTCTGCACGGCGGCTCTACCTGAAATCTGCTCTCATTATTGTCACCTCAGAGACGGATAAAGAGCAGATGCCAACTGTTTTGGTCATTAGGCCAAACATTAGGCCAAAAGCGTGTAAAATACTTAAGAGAAAACATCTCATTCGTAGACTTTACGGGGAAACCCAGAGTCAAAATAATTTATAACTTAATCTTTAGCTATCTCAATTTTTCACACGATTCAAGTTGTTTTAATAAATCATAGCGATCATAAAATTATGAAAGACGATGATAATAATACTATAAATAATAGAAGTAAAAATAATAATAACAATAATAATAACTACAAAATTAATAATACGATCACTACTCATTCTGACACTGCACTAATTCGGTAAATGTTCAAAGTGTCCTCCATCAGCTTCTATGCATTTTTCGGCTCTGGTGAGAACACCATGCGTGGCTCTTCTGATAACGTCATCGTTTCTAATAGAAGCAAAGGCTGCTTCGATGTTTTCACGTAATTGATCGATTGTTTCAATCTGATTAAAATACACTTGCTCTTTAACTGCTCCCCACAAGTAAAAATCACACGGATTCAAATCAGGAGAACGTGCAGGCCATTTCCATATCGGTGCATTATTTCCGATCCATCTGTGTGGCCCAAAAACTGCAGTCAAGTAATCTCTTGTAGCAGCTAAAAAATAAATTATGGTATCTATTATTTTGATTTAATAAACAACAATGAATTAAATTGTGTTTTAGGTTTTTTTAAAATAAAGATTGAAAGTCTTGGTAATTATTTGACACTAAATGATATTGCATAATATTGCTATTATTACCTGCAGTGTGGGCTGGACAGCCGTCATGCATGTACGTGATTTCTCGTCTAAAAAAATCATTTAAGCCCCAATTTTCTATGACAGCGCCTAGAAGTTCAGGTAAATCATCCATGAGAAAGTTTAAGTACGTAGTTGCATTTACTGCTTCGGGAAGAAAAACAGGACCAATCTATAATTTTATAAGTATTACCAGAACTTTTCAGTATATTAATTTTTAGATAATTTCAATTTTTTAGATTTTTTAGAGAATTTTTAGCTAATTTAGATAATTTAATAGGTAAATCACACTCACCAACTGATCATTAATCATCCCTGCCCAAACATTCAGTTTGAATCGATGCTGTGACTTTCCGTCCCACGTTAGATGAGGATTTTCGTACGCCCAATGATGGTAATTGTGGAAATTAAACATTCCGTCTCGAGTGAAAGTGCATTCGTCAGTCCACAACACCGAAGGTATAAAATTTTCATTTAACATATTTTCGGTTAACAATTGGTCACAATAAGTTAACCTGCGCTCGAAATCACCGGCTACCAGTCTCTGAACCTTTGTGAAATGATATGGGTGCATACCATCACGAGCTAAAATAGCATGTACTGTTGAATGATGAATTTCCATTTCTTGAGCCACTCCTCTTGTGCTCTTTCTAGGACCAGCATTAAATTCATCAATTACTTGCTCTTCTATGTGTGGTTCAATACGTTGTCGGCCACCTTCATTCCTAGGTAGAATGTTTCCATTATTTCGGAATCTCCAAGCTGCACGAACGATAACGTTTCGATCAGGCAATCGCAGTGCATTAGGATGTAATTCTGCATATCGTCGAGCAGCTAAATTACCATTTTCATTACATGCATTAAAAATATTCACCATTTCAGTATAATCTTGAATAGTATAGTATACCATCTTGATTTTTTCTTTTTGGCGGAAGAACTGACAGAACAACTCCTTTCGACGGACGAAAAGGAACTGCTCACTTAAAGAAAATGGAAAATCTGCTGCTTTAAACATTGCAATACAGCAAAATTCACAACAAAAACCTTCGCAATCGAAATTAATGGTGCGACGGACTTAGGGTCTTCCACTCGGTTTTGCCGATTCCGAGATAGATATTATAAACCTTTAGGACAACTAAAAGAGACGAGCTGCTGTTAGTTAGAGATTAAAAATCTCGCAAACTAAATTGCACCAGTGTAACTGTGATACTTACTGAGAAGAAGGTCAATAAAACAAATCTTTTTTTTCTTCTTCCAACTTCAAAATCGTCTAGACTATTTGCTCAAACATTTTTAAGCATAAGATTTATTATTTAAGAATTAAAAACTGGAGAAACTGCTTAATGATTTTACAACAGCAGGTGCAGGAAAAATCGAGTATACCATTAACAGAAACGTTAAACTTATTTATGACTTTCAGGTAAAAAAAGTTTATTAATATGAATGGACGACAACTTTGGTCGACTTAATCGTATTTGTCATTAAATTATAATTTCAGAGAAGTTTGAATTGAAGTCGTAACATAAAAATTGACCTAACTAGAGATAAAATAAAAAGTATCAGTGAGTTAACTCTGAATCAATTTGATAATGTAGCTCAGTCAATTTTTGTGGTAGAGTTACGATTCAAAATTTTTATTAATTCTTGTGATCTAGAGAAACCAGCCTACGATAAAAAAATTAAAATTATTTATTTAAAAAAAAAAATTTGCTTTTAACTATTGAAGGGTGTTTAATCCCTTGACCCTCCTCCTTACTTCTCAGCGGGACTACTTAACCCGGTATTAGGCTCGGACCTTGCGCCGGACCTGAAACGAGGTGAAAGTTTACAAAGGGGGATTATTGTTTTACGACATTTGGGTAAAAAAAATGTATTTTTTTGATATTAATGAAATTGAATATGATAGAGCTGACCGTATTCTTTGTTCAATTACGATTTCAAAGAAGTTTGAATCGTAGTCGTGAAATAAAAATTGACAGAGCTAGAGGTAAAATAAAAATGAACAGTAAATCTAATCTAAATAATTTTGATACCATAACTCAGTCAATTTTTATGGTAGAGTTGCGATTCAAAGTTTGCATGAAAGCCCGTGGCACAGAGAAAAAAATTTATGACGTGAAGTTTTAGTTGAATATTTTTTGAAAAAATTTTTTTTGGAGACAAAACACATGTTAGGCACATGTTTAGACTTATTTTCTCACCTAACTCAATAGCTTCCCTTCGTTTTTGGATCACAGGTGGAAAGGAAAACAGTACACGCCCACATTTTCATCGGATTGACGCTGATTGGTTAATTAAAATGCTAAATAACTGTTTAATTAATTACTTGGCCCCAAAAATTTATAAACTTTGCTAGAATAATTTTTTCACCTCTTCTGCGTGGTATATACCGCATGCGGTCGTTCACAGACACCCTGTAGATTGCAACAAAAATTTTTCTAAATTATTGATTTTAGGGCGAACACTTTGTAGTGCTTATAATTTTAAGTAGTAATTGTATATTAAAAAATATTAATTAAACAATGACAATTACAATAATCTTGATTGTAAAATAAATATAATACCAATAAAATAAGAGATACTCCAATTATACGTATATTTTCATACTGTTTCTAAGTTATCATAATTTATAATTTAATAAATATTACTTGATTTTTTAATCATAAAAAATTAGTTAAAAATATCGAATATTGCTGTGGAATAATGTAGTGATGGTTTTGAGACAATTTAACCAAAAATTTTAATAAATAATTTAAAATTTAATTTTATATACAAAAATAAAGGAAAAAAATTGAAAAAATCGGTTTTTTTGAATTTTTTATAACTTTTCCTCTAATAACATACCAAATTTTTTTTTTTTTCAACTTCATGTCAAAACAAAAAGAACGAGACCTGAACGAACATCGTAGAGCGTTTTAAACTAAGAAACTTTTCTCGTGAAGTAGACACCTTTTTTCACTTTAACCACCCGTATTTTTTAAACGGTTTAATATTTTTATACAAAAAAATTATGGTAAATTTTAAATAAAAAAAGCTTCACTTTGGCCAACTTTTATTAAGATACATTCATTTTTGTGGCCAGGAAAAATAAAAAAGAAAAAAATTCATTTTTTGCATTTATCTCGTTAATTTTGAGGTTATGTAAAAAAATGTATGGAACAAAAGTTGTAGATCTTTCAATTATCTACAACTTTTGTATTCAACTTTTTTCGATAAAACTTATACTTTTCCCGGAAATCGCGAAAAACTGCTTTCAACCCCTAAAAATCAACCCCGTTCCACCCCAGGGACTCGAAAAGTGTTCGCTTGATTTTTCCTTTTTTTTTGTGATCTTTTCTTCCCATTTCAATTATAAAATCACTGTCAGGAATTTTTTTGTTTCAAAAATTTATTACGACTGGACTATGTTTAGTCTTGTCAAGGCATACATCGACGCAGTCCAACTAACAGAGTTAGTTTTAAGTGTTTTTTCGTTTGGTTTACAATTAAAAATGATTAAATAGTAATTGTTGGAGTTCTCGTATCATTATTAATATGCAAATACTAATGAAAAATAGAATTATGAAGAAAAAAAAGTGTTATAATCACACCAGCTGTATGCAGTCAGGTTAACAAATCTTCAGAAATTAATAAAAATTGGTGAACAGTGTAATGTTAACTTTTTTTGTGAATATTTATAATATTTTCTGTACGGTCCGTAAACTGGCTGCCCGTGCGGGGCCAAGCTTATTGGCGGAACTGCCCGGCTACAATTCCCTGTCGGGTATTAGATATTTTCAAAAAAAAACAAAAAAAAAAACACACACAACGCCGTAATTAGCTTGTCCAAACTAATACTATATTTTCTTTCTTTTTTTTTATTAAGTCTTTCTTTTTCTAAATAAAAAGTGACTTCTATAAATTCAACTTATTAAAAATTTGGTAGGTAGGTTTTTTGATGACGCAGATTACAAAGTAAATATGTATCCATTTTTTAGTTTGATCTTGAAAAAGTACGATATCAAGGTTGTAACATACTTGTATTAGGTAGAATTAAAAAAAGTTAACCCGATTTAGGGTAGGGTTGGGTGAATAGAACGTCAAAGACAGGGTGAATAGAACGCCCTTAGAAAAAGAAGGTAATTTATGACTTTTGTACATAAAATAAATTTTAACAAGGAGGTAAACAATTCCAGAGGGAGTAAAAAAAAAATAATAACCTCAAAGCAGTACAAAAACTGAAAAATCCTGAGCAAGTCACGAGTTTGACGAAACGGGGTGAATGGAACGCCTGTCGTGGGGTGAATAGAAGGCTTCCATTAAACAATTATTCAGAAATATTCCAGGACAAACACCTTCTGCAGTGTATAGCATCATTAAATCAAAAGATAAGAAATTGAATTTTTATTGATGAGAGAATGAGTCAGGTTAAAATAAAAATTCAATTTCTGTATCTTTTGAAATAATGCTGCTATAGCTCTATCATCTAAAATTAAGCTTCAGGGCAACTTTAGAAGACCCTAAAAGATATAAAAGTTACTATACAGAAATAATTTCTCATAGTCACTAATAAAAACATGTATCTTACTTTCCATCGAGCACAATTTGAAAGAGTTTTTGAGATTTCTTTTTTACTGTTTAATATTTTTGTTTGAAACTTGGTCATTAACTTTAAAACAATGAAAGAAAACTGAAACCAAATTAAGGTGAAGTGAAACGTTAGCTTTCGGCTTAAAAAATTTTTCTTAAAATTTGAGGCTAATTTTTATCGTATGTTAATTTTTTTGGACTCTAAATGTAGCTTATAATGGCGGTTTGCGGGCTAAAAAACTAGTTTTTTAATGTTTTTTTAAATTCAATCCTAACACGACACGCATTACTTTTGGCAGTACTTAAATATTAGTTTTATAAAAAATAAAATCGTAATTGTAAAAAAAAGGCTCTTTAGCGCAAACTGCCATCAAAAGCTATATTTAGAGTCCAAAAAAAATTAACATCTGATAAAAATTAGCCTCAAATTTTAGGAAAAACTTTTTCAGCTGAGAGGTTACCTTTGTCTTCGCCTTAATATAACCTTATGATGGTTATTTAGAAAATTCAATCAAATTATTCATCTAAATTTATATTACAGTATGACTTGTTCCATGGCATTATAGTACAGTACCAATACTGGTAAAAAAAAAGAAAAATGGAAAAAACGAATATTAGCAGTAACTAACTATGGGAGTTGGTTGTTCATATGATTCTATGTGAGGGAAAAAAATTTTAGGAAATTCAGTTTGGAAGTCAAAGAAGGGGGTAGGTTTCTAGGGGTAAAAAATGGTTTTTCGCTCAAAATTGAATCCCAGAAAAAAAAAACCACGACTAACCAAATGTCAGTTCTTGAGCTCTCAATGTTTTATTAGTAATTATCAACACTTTTCGTAATTGGACAAATTCGACAATACACCTATAGTACAAAGAAAAGTATATTTTACTTCAACTAGTACCACTCAGCGCGCTACAAGCGCGCATAGGAAAAAAAACAATGATTGTAACCTCAAAAGTCACCTTTCGAATACAGTAAAACCTCTCTAATTCGAACCTCTATAATTCGAAATCCTCTCTAATTCGAAGCCAGGCCTCAGACTCTTGAATTTTCTATACTGGCTAATGTAAAATTACCTCTGGAATTCGAAGTTTCGAAATTTCGAAACCTCCATAATTCGAAGTAGCTTTTTGTCCCTTGAACGATTTAATCATGTATTTCTACCTCTATAATTCGAAGTTACTGTAGGCAGGAGTTTCGAAGAAACCCTTTTATTGAAAATGGGCCGGTCTGCTGTAGACTCACTAAGAATAAGTTCAGCATTGAAGTCAATGTCAACTAGACAACATGTCGAGTAAAAAGTATCGGTCGCTCACTCTTAAAGAAAAAGTTGACATAATTCGAGAAGTTGAACTTGGAGAAAAATCGAAAACACAAATAGTTTCATAGCATTCCTTTGAGTACTTTATCGACTTTTTTAAAAAATAAAGAAAAGATTCTTCAGGATTACTCCGAAGTTTCTGTTGGTGAAAAGCGTAAGTGTGCAAGAATTTTAGAATATCCATTAGTAGATGAAGCTCTTTCGCGTTGGTTTTACGAAGTAGTCAAAAACAGTGAAAAAACAGTGTCCCTGGATGGTCCTTTGCTTAAAGCAAAGGCAAAGGAATTCGCAAAACTTGTTGGTGAGGCCGATTTTATGGCCAGTAATGGTTGGTTTGAAAAGTGGAAAGAGAGAAACAATGTTGAATTTTTTAAGTTAAGCGGAGAAAGTGCCGATGTTGATTTTGCATCAGCTGCTGAATGGATGAATTCTCTTGATCCTATTTTAAAAGAATACGAGCCAAGAGATATATATAACGCTGATGAGATAGGCTTGTTTTATAAGTGTATGCCATCCAAGACCTATAAATTCAAAGGAGATCCTTGTTCTGGAGGAAAAAACAGTAAAGAGCGGGTAACCATTTTGGTTGGAGCAAACATGGACGGTTCTGACAAGCTACCTTTGTTATTGACTAGCTCTTCTGAGCGCGCTTCAAGCGCGCATAGGAAAAAACAATAAGAGTAACCTCAAAATGTACTTGTCGAATATTTTAAAAACTTCTTCACCAATCAGCTCACGAATAAAAATCTTACGCAAGATGGCGATAGCTCTCTTTTATAAAGGGATAGGAAAATCTGCTAAGCCGCATTGTTTTCGTAATGTGAAAACAAAGCCTATCGAGTATAAATCGAACAAGAAAGCTTGGATGACAAGCAGTTTATTTGAGGATTGGCTCCTAAATCTAGATTCAATATTCAGAAAGAAAAAAAGAACGGTTCTGCTTTTTATTGGCAACTGTCCTGCTCATAATAAAATACCAAATCTTCAAAATATTAAAATCATTTTTTTTCCACCTAATATGACAAGTTTGGTACAACCGATGGACCAGGGCGTCATAAAAAATCTTAAACACTTGTACAGACAAAATATTATTTTAAAAATTTTGAGTGCAATGGAGTCTAACTTCGAGACTAAAGTCGATATGCTGATCACAAGCAGAATTTTAAAAGCTGCATGGAACGACGTGAAACCCGAGACCATTGGAAATTGTTTTGCAAAAGCCGGGTTTCAAATTTCTGTTGAGGCTGACGTAGAGAAGTGACAGCGACATTGTAGCTGAAGTGATGAATAAGAAAAAATGTCTAGATGCAAGTGACTCGGACGATGAAGAGCAATCCGAGGGGCAATCGGCTATCGTTCCTTCATCAATAGAAGTATTGTCAATGATTGAAAAGATAAAATTGTACTCGAGATAAAATTGAATCCCGAGAAAATGTAGAAGATGAAATTTTTTTTCCATGCAAAAATTAGAATCTTTCGTTATGACTGAAACAGTAAAAAATAATAAGCAGCAGCAGAGAATCACAAGTTATTTTAATGCAAAATAAAATAATGAGAAATATATATTTAATGTAATATCTAAATTTTTTGATTGATTAATAAAAAATATTTTTGAAACCTCCTTAATTCGAATTTTTTTTCAAATTTCACCAAACTTACCTCTATAATTCGAAGTTGATGCTCAGACAGTTGAGTTTCGAATTAGAGAGGTTTTACTGTATTTTAAAAACTTCTCCACCAATCAGCTCACGAATAAAATCTTACATTGAAAATCTCACCAAAATGGCGATATCTCTGTTTTATAAATAGAACATAACTTTAAACAATAAAAATTGCTAAACAATACATTATTTATAACAAATTATATCTAGTTTTTGTAAAAAATGTTGTTGTTTTTAGTTTTTTGTATTTTTTCGAATGTTTTTCTCTAGTAACATTATTATTTTTTTTCTTTTTCAAAAAATATAAGAATCAAAGAAAAAAATGAGCCCAACCAGAATTTTCCAGAAGCATTTTATCCGAGCAATCGTTTACATGAAGACAAAAAATTTTTCACGTTTTTTGACGATTTCTCCGAAACTACTGGATATTTTTCATTGTTAAATTTAATCAATTTTTGTGGACGCAAAAAATCAAACACGAGAAAAGTGTTTTTTTGAATTTTTCTCAGAAATTTTCAGGATATGTAAAACGTGTTAGAACAAAAGTTGTAGGTATTTTAATTCTCTGTAACTTTTACATTCCAACTTTTTTGATAACGTTTAGTTTTTTCAGAAAATGCGAAAAACCATTTTGTACCCCTAAAAACCCACCTCCTTCTTTGATTTCCAAACTGGATTTCCTGAAATTTGTTTCCCTCACATTAAACCTCATAGGAGTTTTACAATAATTTTACAAAAATAATTTTCACGTGAATAACCTCCAAAACTGCGGTATTCAACGGTGAGGTTAAAGTTAAAAAAAATATTTTATGTTACTGGTGCCCTAAACAGCTGATTTTACGAACGCAAAAGACGTGTTTTGAGTGCGTAAAATCGCCTATTGCATTTCTGCGTTTAGGTTTTAGCCGTGAAAAATAATCTTAATAGTATGTCTGAGTATGCAGCTGCAGGGAGCCGATTGATTATAATTACAAACGGATTTCCTTGTGCAAAATAAAAAAAGTGAAACGATAAAAAACTTTGAAAATTTGTGAGGATTTCTAAAAAAATAATCTTCATAAGCACAGCACTTTTAAAAGTATGTTTTCGAGTTGATTTCCACCAGCGAGTGAGGTTACTCTCAATCCGCCATGCCCGGCTCTTCTTTACCTACAGAAACAGATCGGCCGAGTCTTCATCATCGTGAATTGTAAACTGACTCTTGCATCAGTTACTTAATTTAATATTGGAAGTTATGATTCGATATAAAATTAATATTTCATAATCTCAACATATTTTTAAAGCTTTTTATCACCTCACTTATTTTAATTGTACCTGCAGCTCACTGCCCGTATGCAGCAGTATGGCGAAAATCGAGTTCGAATTGCAAACTTTTGGAAGGAATTTGCTAGTAAATTTTATTTTTTCAATAATCTTAATAAATTTTTGAAGTGAAACTTCTTTAGCGAATCTTACGTGTTTCTACCGACACGTACGGAACTCTATTCTAGCAGACCCGGAAAAGAGTGTGTAACCCGAAAACCGGGGGTAGACAACACCCCTCGTACGATGACGGGAACTTATTTAAACTTATTTAAATTTATCTAAATTTATCCGAACGCGCGCACCCGAAAGGTTTTATCTTAAATACTATAACATATAAACTTTGTCTTGTTGGTGAGCTCCGGTGGTCCTTCTGGTCACTGGTGAGTGAAAAAGGATGTAAGAGGTGTACTAATGATAACGCAAGTCTCACAAGTCTTCTAGGAGTAACTGTGTATTTTATTTGGTAAACACAATTGCTTTTGGTCAAACGTACAATTTACGTCACACTATGAGAGATTAACGTTAACAACATAAACGAAATAAATGTTAATTTGGTCCGTGGTTCGGTCCCCGAACTGTTTTGTTGCTCGAATTTTCAATTATAAACTGAATTATACTTAAGTGAAACACTTTGTTAAGTTATTTGGTCACAATAATAAATTATAAATTATAAATGGTAATATTCTAAATACAAATTGACTTATTAAAAATAGCGGCGCGATGTGGTATATTTTGGTATCAAAATCTAACTGTCCCTCGTGCTCCTCGCGGAGTCCAGCGGCGTGCTCCCACCACCTTGATCTTTTCTTGTCGAGGTGCTGATTAAGCAGCTGGGCTCCGTGGGAACGAGTGCTGATTAATCGTTTTCATTTTAATTT
The DNA here is from genome assembly GCA_038277355.1 of Encarsia formosa. Classification (NCBI taxonomy): domain Eukaryota; kingdom Metazoa; phylum Arthropoda; class Insecta; order Hymenoptera; family Aphelinidae; genus Encarsia; species Encarsia formosa. The sequence goes on along the minus strand of CM076185.1, from coordinate 29,705,921 downwards.
TCTACTTGCACGATTATAATTATTATTATTAAACTGTCACTTGGTTAAACTAATTTAGGTACTATTATGTGCATTATATTTGTCACATAACAGCGAGGCTATGCTGAAAAAAAAAATTTTTTTGAATATGGGTGTGAATCCGGGTGATTAAGCTTGCATCACGTCACCATCATCGCATGACAATCGAAAAGCACGCGATAACCTTCATTGCTGTTTATTTAAATTTTTGAGGTTTGGCAATCGAACAAAGTTTAAAAATCATAATTTTTTTTCATTTAAAACTTATTCGGTAATTAGAAAAATCGCGATCATGTTTTAAAGTTTTCATTAACTTAAAAAAAATAAATGCTATCAACTAATTGAGTTTAATAAACAGTGAATAAAGAATTCAAAACTTGAATAAATTAAAGTTTTTAAAGTGCGGCTTAAAAAGTAATTCTGCATAAAAATTACTCATAACGATAAGCACTCACAGATCGTCGGCTCAGAGAAAGAAGGTTCCACCTCAGAAACCCAAAATAAAATGATTCCATCTCAGAAATCGAGGGTAAAAAGGTCCCATCTCACGGCCGGCTCGACGTTTTAATAAATTAATTATATTGAATTTTTTTCTCAAGCACATTTCAAGTTTATAATTTATTATTATTTCCAAAATTAAATGAATAAACGTCGGTAACAAAACCTTGAATAACCGCAGGCACGAGTGCGAGTACAAAAAATCTATCAATAAATTAAGCAAGCCAACAAATTATTATCCATAATAAAACAACCACGTGATGCAGGACCTAGAGATGTGACCTTTTTTCCGAGAGTTTCTGAGATGGGACCTTATCACCCTCGGTTGACGTCACTTTTTTATCTTGGATTTCTGAAATAGAACCTTCTTACTCTTAGGCGACGAAATAATCATCGAAACGGTTTTTTTTTAAATTAATTAATTTTGCAGAAGGTTAAAAAAAAAAAAATTTTATTTTTATTAAATATTATTTTTATGAAATTTTAGACACTACTTACTTTCACTTATCAAATGAATAAATTTTTATATTTTACGAAAAAATTTTCCTCGAACTTACCAAAAAAATAAACAAAAAAATAAATAAAACTTGCAAATTTGACAATTTTTGAAAAAAGTTGATTTTGGTCTCAGGATTAAATATCTCTGGCCAATTCATAAACTTTTTTGAGCAAAATTTGTCGAATAGGCCGAGGAATAGGCTATTATTAATGGTCAACCTTATAGAAAATTCGATATCTTTACACTTTTTTTTGTATTTTTCATTCCTATTTCGATGGTTTGGAATAAGAATACAAGATATTGTCTTCTTACTCTCAGCCGACGATTTATTCCTCAAAGGTTTTGGTAAATATTCTTTAAAAAATTATATCATTTTAATAAGTCGATCATATGTGATTAAAAGTTTCACTTCTGTCGGGGGTTCTGAGATCCCCACTTTTTTTTTTTTTTTTTTTTTTTTTTAATTTTTGTAATTATGCAGCTGTATGCTTTAAATACAAATTTGAAATTAATTGTAATTAAAATATTTAATTTTTTGTATAAAAATTATTTTTATCAAAATTAACGAATGCTTTAAAGTACTTTGTAGTTGATCAATGTCAGTATTAAACAGAAAAAAAATTAAAGACAAGTCATATGAGAAAAAAAATCATGTTTTGACTCGTGCAGTTTGATGATACAATGGCATTTTTCCAGTGTTTTTCGGTGTTTATCGATTGAATTCTTTTTCAAATGATCAGTGACTCATAGTTTTTATTCCGGGTGTTAAAAATTAAAATTTTAAGGATAATTTTGAATTCTAGTTTGTAAGGGAAGACTTTTCGGGGAGTAACTGAAATTCTTTGTTAAAGAGCACAAAATTCTTAACCTCCATTATCGACAATTAAAAATTTCAAATTGTTTTTCCTCGATAAAATTCTCGATGACCCATATTTTTTATTGCACGAATGTATTCAGGAGAGTTTTATTTACTCAAAAAAACTTATTTGAAGCATCAAACTTTAATTTAAACTTTGTCATTGGAGGGTTTAGGACCTCCTTAAAAAAGTAAGTTGATTGAAAAAAAATAACTTAGTCGTGGGATTAGCATCTTGGCCTGTTATCTTAATTGCACTTTTAAAACAAAAAAAATGAATCATATGATTAATCATATGATCGAGAGCGGTTGAAAAAAAATTGGATCACATGATTAATCATATGATTAATTTATTAATCATATGAAATAGTGATCGAAAATAACACATGATAAATCTTATGATTTGTTTTTAATAGGGTTCATTTGAACATAGTTTGGTTCTTACGCCATAAACTCCTTTTGCAGAGCAACAACTCATAACTGGGAAAAAATATCTTTTCAGTTTATTTTATTCTTATTTTTATTAAGAACTGAAAAATTAAAAATTAGCTAAAATTTTAAAATAAACTTTATTACTTAATTTAAGTCAGATCAGTGCTATGTTTACCTTGAAATGTTTATTTTTATTGATTCAGTATTTTTCTATCTACATACTTTAAATCAATCAAATCAAAGATAAATATAACTTTTTTTTTGCTAAGTTTATATTTAAGGTTAAAATTTTTCCCTTTTGAATGTCCACTCGCGTAGATATATTTTTAAAATAAATAGTTTTAAAGGGTCATTATTTTTGAAGGGTATTTGTCAGAAAATCTTATTATTTTCATTAAATATCAACTTTTTTCAAAAATTAAAAAAAAAAAATATGATCTTTTATAAAAAAAAATTTTCTTACAGCAATTTTTATTCACTATTAGATTTTGTCTAAAAAAATAAACAAGTTAATAAATTTATCTTCTACACTGAGAGAAGGATGCGCCAGAAAAAGCAATGCATGCACTACGGAAAGCAATGCATGCACTACGAAATGCCGTGCAGTATCATCTTGTGACTGTTGCAGATGACAAGATTGAAGGAGAGTTTACGATTGAAAAAGTTTTTCATAAAATTTAAAGTGAATTTGATTTACATTTCAATTTTTTTGTATTCTTCATATACGTTAGTATGGCGGCTTTTACGCTTGTGATCCCTTTTTTTCACTTTATTTTCAATTATTTATTAAACTATAATTTACAGTGACTGAAAAATTGAGTCTTGCCAGCAGAATTTAACATGAATTTTTTAAAACAAAGAAGAAGAAAAGTTTTAAAATGGCTCTTCATCGCGCTAACTGCTATCTTAACCTATATGTAGCACTAAACACAATGAAAATCAAATGAAAATTCACTTCAAATTTTATGAAAAACTTTTTCAACCAGAGACACACCGTTGAGTTTGTCTTGCTCTACCTTGAAAATGTGGCGCAGCTGCACGCGGTTTTTTGAGGAATGCACGACGAAACGCAGTGCACGCACGCTGTTTCATACAGCAGACTATAAAGTTGTTCGCAGTGCACTCTGCACTGCTTTTTTTGGCGCATCCTTCTCTCAGTGTAATTTGTAAGTTTTTATTTATTTGTATCCATCAAAAATATTTATTGAACAAAAATTTTTTTACAATTTTTGAAAACAAATTTAATAATAAATGAGAATTTACTTATTTTAAAAAAACTTGAGGATAAATTTATGCAAAACGTATAGTTATAAATAAGTTATAAATAAAGTTTTTTGAAAAAAATGGCCTTAAGGTGGTTTACTACCAAAGTTAGTCATGTTCAAGACCAAAAACAAATTATTACACCAAATTACCAACAATTGGTTATTAAATTGATTTTTTAACTTTTTATGACTTCTGAAATTATTTTCTACCAAAAAAACATTGACAATCACAAAAATAGTATATTATATAATAAGTGCGTAACAGCGTTGGTATCGATATTCTGCTCAGGGGACTAAGCTATATGTTCAGGGCATACTTTTCGACCAAGCATTAGGTTCAGGTTGTTCGGTGAGCTAGTACAGGAATCCCACAAGTTTGACAGCCCAATAACGCTGGGTACAGCGATAAATAAATTATTTTTTATAAACAAATAACTAACCAGCAAGCTTCAAACCCCCGTAACGCTGGAAAAAAGGATAAATAAATATTTTTTTATAAATAAATAATAAACCGACGAGCTTTAAACCTCCATAACGCTAGAAAAATAGATAAATAAATTATTTTTTATAAACAAATAAGTAACCAGCAAGCTTGAAACCCCTGTAACGCTGGAAAAATAGATAAATAAATATTTTTTTATAAACAATTAAATAAACCGCCAAGCTCTAAGCCCCAATGACGCTGGAAAAAGCGATTAATGAAATATTTTTTATAAACAATTAAATAAACCGACAAGCTCTAAGCCCCCATAAAGCTGGGGGGAGCGATAAATAAATTATTTTTTATAAACAATTGAATAAACCGCCAAGCTCTAAGCCCCATAACGCTGGGGAGAGCGATAAATACATAATTTTTTATAAACAATTAAATGAACCGCCAAGCTTTAAGCCCCAATAACGCTGGGGAGAGCGATAAATAAATTATTTTTTCAAAATAATTACATAAACCGCCAAGCTCTAAGCCCCAAAAACAATGGGGAGAGAAATAAATACATAATTTTTTATAAACAATTAAATAAACCGCCAAGCTGTAAGCCCAAATAACGCTGGGAAGAGCGATAAATTAATTATTTTTTATAAACAATTAATTAAACCGCCAAGCTCTAAACCCCCGTAGCGCTGGGGAGAGCGATAAATACGTAATTTTTTATAAACGATTAAATAAACCGACAAGCTCCAAACCCCCATAACGCTGGGGAAAGTCATAAATTAATTATTTATTATAAACAATTTAATGAACCGCCAAGCACTGAAAATATTAATTTATCGAATATTATTATAAAAAATAATTTATTTATCGCTTTCCCCAGCGTTATGAGGAGATTAGAGCTTGTCGGTTTATTGAATTATTTATAAAAAATAATTTACTTATCGCTCTCCCCAGCATTATTGGGGCTTAGAGCTTGGCGGTTTATTTGATTGTTTATGAAAAATAATTTATTTATCGTTCTCCCCAGCAATATGGGGGTTTAGAGCTTGACGGTTTAATTAATTGTTTATAAAAAATAATTAATTTATCGCTATCCCCAGCGTTATGGAGGTTTAGTGCTTGGCGGTTAATTTAATTGTTTATAAAAAATAATTAATCTATCGCTTTCCCCAGCGTTATAGGGGTTTAGAGCTTGTCGGTTTATTGAATTGTTTATAAAAAATTATGTATTTATCTCTCTCTCCCCATTGTTTTGGGGGTTTAGAGCTTGGCGGTTTATTAAATTGTTTATAAAAAATGATTAATCTATCGTTTTCCCCAGCGTTATGAGGGGTTTAGAGCTTGTCGGTTTATTGAATTGTTTATAAAAAATAATTTACTTATCACTCTCCCCAGCATTATTGGGGCTTAGAGCTTGGCGGTTTATTTAATTGTTTATGAAAAATATTTTATTTATCGCTTTCCCCCGCGTTATGGGGGTTTAGAGCTTGGCGGTTTTTTAAATTGTTTCTAAAAAATAATTTAATTATCGCTCTCCCCAGCATTATTGGGGCTTAGAGCTTGGCGGTTTATTTGATTGTTTATGAAAAATAATTTATTTATCGCTCTCCCCAGCGTTTTGGGGGCTTAGAGCTTGTCGGTTTATTTAATTGTATATAAAAAATAATTTTTTTATTGCTTTCCCCAGCGTTATGGGGGTTTATAGCTTAGCAGTTTCATTAATTGTTTATAAAAAAAAATTTATTCATCACTCTCCTCAACGTTTTGGGGGTTTAGAGTTTGGCGGTTTATTGATTTGTTTATAAAAAATAATTAATCTATCGCTTTCCCCAGTGTTATGAGGGGCTTGGAGCTTGTCGGTTTATTTATTTGTTTATAAAAAATTATGTATTTATCTCTCTCCCCAGCGTTTTAGGGGTTTAGAGCTTGGCAGTTTATTTAATTGTTTATAATAAATAATTTATTCATCACTCTCCTCAGCGTTTTGGGGGTTTAGAGTTTGGCGGTTTATTGATTTGTTTATAAAAAATAATTTAATTATCGCTCTCCCCAGCAGTATTGGGGCTTAGAGCTTGGCGGTTTATTTGATTGTTTATGAAAATTAATTAATTTATCGCTTTCCCCAGCTTTATGGGGGTTTAGAACTTGGCGGTTTATTCAATTGTTTATAAAAAATAATTAATTTATCGCTTTCCCCAGCGTCATGAGGGGTTTAGAGCTTGTCGGTTTATTGAATTGTTTATAAAAAAAAATTTACTTATCGCTCTCCCCAGCTTTATGGGGGCTTAGAGCTTGTCGGTTTATTTAATTGTTTATAAAAAATTATTTATTTATCGCTCTCCTCAGCGTTATGGGGGCTTAGAGCTTGTCGGTTTATTTAATTGTGTATAAAAAATAATTCATTGATCGCTTTTTCCAGCGTCATTGGGGCTTAGAGCTTGGCGGTTTATTTAATTGTTTATAAAAAAATATTTATATATCTATTTTTTCAGCGTTACAGGGGTTTCAAGCTTGCTGGTTACTTATTTGTTCATAAAAAATAATTTTTTTATCTATTTTTCTAGCGTTATGGAGGTGTAAGGCTTGCTGGTTAATCATTTGTTTATAAAAAATAATTTATTTATCTATCTCTCCAGCGTTATGGGGGCTTCAAGCTCGTCGGTTAATTATTTGTTTATAAAAAAATATACATTTATCCTTTTTTTCATCGTCACGGGGGTTTGAAGCTTGCTGGTTACTTATTTGTTTATAAAAAATAATTTATTTATCGCTGTACCCAGCGTTATTGGGTTGTCAAACTTGTGGGATTCCTGTACTAGCTCACCGAACAACCTGAATCTAATGCTTGGTCGAAAAGTATGCCCTGAACCTATAGCTTAGTCCCCTGAGCAAAATATCGATACCAACGCTGGTGCGTAAAATGCGACATTCACGCACGCGTGTTGGCGTCGGCTTTGCCGACGCCAATTAGTACAGTATCGATAATATTTGAGAAGGGAAAAAACTAATGAACAGTACTTAACTATGGGAGTTGGCTGTTTATATGATTCTATGTGAGGGAAAAATAATTTCAGGAAATTCAGTTTGGAAATCGAAGAAGGGGGTGGGTTTTTAGGGGTGAAAAGTGGTTTTTCGCATTTTCTGAAGAAACTACACGTTTTATTAAAAAAGTTGGAGCGTAAAAGTTGTAGATAATTAAGAAACCTACATCTTTTGTTCTGACATTTTTTTTAAATAACCTCAAATTTTTCGAGAAAAATGCAAATTAACCACTTTTTTCGTTTTTGATTTTTCCTGATCGCAAAAATTAATTAAATTTAATAATATTTGGTGGAAGTTTAGCATTTTATGTGCAAAATATGTAGTTTTTTTTTTTTTTGAAAAATATTGAATGGTTTTGGAGATATCGTCAAAAAACGTGAAAAATTTTTTTTTTTCATCTGTACGGCTTCTTAGATAATATGCTTTTAGAAAATTCTGCTTGGGCTAGTTTTTTTCTTTGAATTTTAAATTTTTTGAAAAAAAAAAAATAATAATAATAATGTTACCAGAGAAAAACATCCGGAAAACTTGCGAAAAACTGTAAATAACAATATTTTTTACACAATGTTGATATTGTTTATTATAAATAATGTATTGTTTATCAATTTTTATTGTTAAAAGTTGTGTTTATAGTAACATATACTTTTCTATGTGCTATTAGTTTATTGTCGAATATGTTCAATTACGAAAAGTGTCAAAAATAACTAATAAAACATTGAAAGTTAAAGAACTGACATTTGTTAAGTCGAGGTTTTTTTCTCTGATTCAATTTCGAGTTAATAAAAATATTTTAATTAATATTTTTCGGTATTTTTTGCATAAATTTTCGAAAATGAGTCAGTACATTGTGATAATACATTTGAATAGTCTGAAAATTATGATACGGTACAATTTTTTAAAATAAATATTGCAATAATTTTTTTTAAACAAAGGTTATTAATACAATTAAATTATTGAATAATAACACAAAAACTTTGGTTACTAAAAAAATAAATTTATATTTCTTACATTTTGTACAAATTGAACGTTGATATTAACTTAGAATTGAGTATATACAGATACATTACACTTTTCTTCTTTTTACTTGAGTTGGACCTCCGTCTTCATCATCTTCTGAATCTTGTTCTGTTTCTCCATCGCTTTTTTTCTCTTTTTCTTCATCTTCTTCTTCCTCCTCCTCTTCTTCTTCTTCTTCTTCCTCCTCTTCTTCTTCTTCATATACGTATGTTACTAAATCGTATGGATTGTGAATATCGAAAGAATCATTGAAATCTGGTATCATTTGCACTTCTTCTTCAAAATTTTTACAGCAGTCAGAATCACATTTTGTACATAAATTAGTACATTTTAATCCATGCTTTCGACATCCACATCTTTGTTTATCACATCCAGTTTCACAACTACAAGAAATTTTTTTTAAGTAAACATCTGGAATTAATTTATTGGCACTGAATTTTGGTATCAAATTATATTCAGAGTCGTATTTCCAGCCCCACTCAATTGCAGATTTATGAACTCCTAGCCACTTCTGTATTTGGTAATAAACTCTATAATTGTGTTGAACTGTAGCTGCTTCAGTGGGTGGTAGTTTGTCCAGTTTTAATCCAGATTTGTATGTTTTCGTTGTATAATTCAAATATCTGACTTCATTGAGTGATAAATTTTGGTTTTTTTTCACAGAGTACATCCAAGCGATTAGTTCGCATCCATTTTTTCCAATCATTTTTTGCAATTGACGATTTTCATTTTCACTTTCATAAGACTTGTAAAAAACTTCGGCTAAGCTCAATAAATTTGGATTTGCGAGTAGTGATTTTACAGCAGTCAATTTTCCTTTACCAGAAAATCCTGAAGTTGAATCACATCCAGTCAAAGCATGTAAAAAAGCTACTATTTCATGATTATGTTTAAAACTATCTGATCCAAAAAAGGATTCTTTTACTGATGCAGTCCCAACTTTATTAGAGAAAACATTTAAATCATCTGTGACAAGTTGACACAAGAGTACTAAAAGATCTATATATTGTCCTACGACCACAACATTTGTCTTTATTAACGACGATGGCGATAATTTTTTCGTATTGCTACGGACTTTGCAGTGATGATAATCAGTATGTCTGCATCTTCTGCTTGTTGACACTTAAAACCTGAATCCGAAAGTTTTTGCATTATTTTTTGAATTAATTTATTTTTATTACGCTCATTAGTTAAAAATTTATCAGGTGTATAAGAAATTTTAGTATGACGGTCCCCTCTTCCCCTCGTAAATCTCTACATACAAAACTGTAGGCCTGGCTTTTCCTATAGGGGGGCAAGGCTGAATTATTTCACAAGAAGAGGAAAAGATTACTTCTCCGTTCAAAATTCTGTTGAATACAACCGACCAAAAAGTTTATTTTTCAATGTTTACATACTTATTGTTCTACTTTCTGTAACTTTAATATTATAATAGTTGACAGCACAGTACACTCGGCTGCAAACACAACTTTTAACAATAAAAATTGATAAACAATACATTATTTATAACAAACAATATCAAAATTGTTTAAAAAATATTGTTATTTACAGTTTTTCGCATTTTTCCGGATGTTTTTCTCTGGTAACATTATTATTATTAATTTTTTTTTCAAAAAATTTAAAATTCAAAGAAAAAAATGAGCCCAAGCCGAATTTTCTAAAAGCATTTTATTTAAGTAGCCGTATACATGAAAAAAAAAAAATTTTCACGTTTTTTGACAATATCTCCAAAACCATTCAATATTTTTCAAAAAAAAAAAAAAACTGCATATTTTGCACATAAAATGCTAAACTTCCACTAAATATTATTAAATTTAATTAATTTTTGCGATCAGGAAAAATCAAAAACGAAAAAAGTGGTTTTTTGCATTTTTCTCGAAAAATTTGAGGTTATGTAAAAAAAATGTTAGAACAAAAGTTGTAGGTTGTTTAATTATCTACAACTTTTACATCCCAACTTTTTTAATAAAACGTGTGGTTTCTTCAGAAAATGCGAAAAACCACTTTTCACCCCTAAAAACCCACCCTCTTCTTCGATTTCCAAACTGAATTTCCTGAAATTATTTTTCCCTCACATAGAATCATATAAACAATCAACTTCTACAGTTAGTTACTGTTCATTAGTTTTTCCCAATTTTCTTTTTTTTACCAGTATCGGTACTGTACTACAATAGCTCAAGTGTGTGAACAATGCAATTTACGCACGTATTATGTAGACTATTTTATATTACGAGTGCCCAAAATGATAAAAAAACATAAATTAATTGATCAACTATGCTAGATTTTAATTTTGGTAGGTTAGAATAGGCGTGATAAGTATAAACAGTAGTTTCGGTATATATATAAACATGCGTGTTTGGTTTTAGCCGTGAAAAATAATCTAGTTACCTTTTCTAGTCTGCTAAATGCTGCAACTGCAGCTGGGTACGAGAGCAGTATGGTGAGCTAAGTGATTTGAATGAAAAAAAGTATTCTGCAGGTGTAAATAAAAAAAGTGAAGCGATAAAAAACTTTTAAAAAAAGTGGGGGTCTCAGAACCCCCGACAGAAGTGAAACTTTTAATCACATATGATCGACTTATTAAAATTATATTATTTTTTAAAGAATATTTACCAAAACCTTTGAGGAATAAATCATCGGCTGAGAGTAAGAAGACAATATCTTGTATTCTTATTCCAAACCATCGAAATAGGGATGAAATATACAAAAAAAAGTTTAAAGATCTCGAATTTTCTATAAGACTGATCAATAATAATAGCCCATTCCTCGGCCTATTAGGTATTTTCAACTATGACGTCATTTTCACTGGAGCCTATGCAAACTGCTCTTGTGATGTCATAGTTGAAAATACCTAATTCGTCAAATTTTGCTCAAAAAAGTTTATGAATTGGCCAGAGATATTTAATCCTGAGACCAAAATCAACTTTTTTCAAAAATTGTCAAATTTTTAAGTTTTATTTATTTTTTTGTTTATTTTTTTGGTAAGTTCGAGGAAAATTTTTTCGTAAAATATAAAAATTTATTCATTTGATAAGTGAAAGTAAGTAAGGTAAAGTACCCAATAGTGAAACAGAGCGAAAAATACCCCAGAAGTGAAACGGTTTTTTAAAACAATAATAATTTAATTAAAAACAACTCTAGACAGCACAAAAAAAATCATATGCAATCTTGAATAGTGTACCTTCAAGACCTATTAATTTTTTTTAAGAGTCAGTTTATATGTTTGTCAAAAATCAAACAAAATTGAGTTTTTTTAACTCTATGACGGGGTTGATTTCATTCCGAAATCTCGCCAAACTCACGTTTGAGAATAAGACTTTCAATCGTCTTTATTTATTATTAATTAAACTGCTACTATTTTAAGACTATTTAAAGTGATAGATACAGTTCTTGAGTTGATATTACCACCAAAATTTTACTTCAAAAGTCATAAAATTTATTTTTATTCGTTATTTATGAGGGGTCCAATTGTGAAACAAAATGGACCAAAAGTGAAATATTTTGAATATTTTTGATCTCACTTCTGGGTCCGCAAAAAGTCAAAAAATCTCTACTTGGTCCAGAAGTGAAACACTTTTTAATTAGTTATTTTTCAGTCAAAACTATCTTAAATTAAAAAAAAAAAGTTTGTATCCTACATTTTAAATACTGAGCTACTGATTTTTCAAAAATTTCACGAACTTCTGTGAAAAACGGTGCCTAGAAACAGTGTCAGACTAACCTAACCTCTAAAGTTGTTTATTTCTTTCTCTTGCCAAGTACATGAGAATTTTGTACTCAATCATCATCAACATACTTATTCATTTTAAAAACAGCAATTAAGTAGTAATTTAATATCAATGTTTTTTTCAACTTGAAATGCAGTTTTTAGTATTAATTATATTACTTATATATATATATACTAGGGGGGTACCCCCCTGCTCGCTCCGCTCGCCAACCCCCTAATTATAATTGATGACTATAAAAATTAATCTAAACAATACGTAAGCTCTATGTTTGGTAAAATAATAAAAAGACTTAAGTGCTTAAAACCAATAAAAATTAGACACGAGAGTTCAGTTTGAACTTTACTTACTCATCATAATTTTACCAAATTATGTTACCAAAAGATTCATAACCTTACCAACCCTACTTGATTTTTCATCTTTAACCACCTAACATATTTTAATCTAAGCCACATTACAGACCTTACTAATTTCACTTACTTCAAATACCGCACTTAATCCCCAACTCATCTCTCACTCACTCTACCAACAAACCCTTCTCACTTTATTCATTTTGGACCTGACTCATCTTAGATCTCTAGCTTAAACTGCCCACCCTGAAAACTACTCTAGTAATAAGCAAAATAATAATAAAATCACGATTATTTTCAAATTTTGCAATCTCGTATAAGCAAGCCTCGATTTTCAGTCGTAATACCCCTAGTGCTTCAAAATTGTCGATAATTTTCCGACTGTGTTTTGCGGGGCAAGTTTGACGCGCTTCGCGCTCGTGATTTTTAACCTGTCAAACTTGCCCCCCTCGTTGCTGTGCAAAAAAACTGGAGGAAAATCATCTAAAATTTTGAAGCACGACGGGTTATTCGGCTGGATTATACAAAATTTTTTTACAGATTCTTCTTGAGATGAACTTACTTCCTGCATAGTACCAGCTCGCAAAATTGCGTTTAAGCCGATTTATGATTTTGTGGGGGAAGGGTTGGATTTGAAATGATAAACGGCTTTGTTCAGCACCCTCTCATGACAACAAAAAGGATTTAATAAAAATTTCAATGACATAAAATGACATAATTAGAAAGCTGCTGAGCTCAAGACCTTTATAATGATATATGATTTTATATGAAAATTCTAATTAGAGTCAAAGTTATAATTTTAATATCTGATCTACCAGCCCACAACCACCTTACCTACACTCTACCCTCCGCACAGACTCGCCTTATCTAACCCGATTTACTATTCTCACCCATATTAAGAACCCTACTAACTATACTTACTTTTTTATCTTCAACTACCTGACCTAATTCAATCTTAGCTACATTACTGACCTCACTAATTTGATTTACTTCAAATACCGTATTTTATCCCCCAAACTTATCTCACCTAATCTACGAACAAATCTTATTCACTTTATTCATCAACTCAGTCACTAACTTTAAAGTTTTGTTGAAGTACTTTAAATTTTGAAAAAGCTCTATTAACATTTTTAAGTGCAATAACAAACCCTTCCCACCTCATCTTCCCTTCCACGCTCCTCCCCATAACCTCCGCCTAACCAATCTCATCTACCTTACCAACCTGTACTATTTTTCCTGTTTTTTCACATGTAGCTTCAATATTATGTTCATATAAATTTGTTATTTTCAATCTAGTTCCATTGCATACACCATCTTTTTTACTTAGATTTTTAATTAACATTACCACTGCATTTTTTTTTTTAATTTTAGTTCATGGGTAGAAAGCCCATCATTTACTGAATTTAAGTATTCAATTGGATAATCTAAACATATCTTTGAATCAGTTTGATCTACTCTCTTATGAATGGCTTTGTCTATACTGCAATATGTTTTACTTGGTCCATTTAATATGTTTAATACTTTTCTGTTTAACATTGCAACATTTTCATTTTTTGAAGCTAAAATAACTTTGTTTAAATTATTCTTTTCATTTATATCTCCAAAAATTGAATAACAAACATCTTTATTTTTCCATTTCATAGGTATTTTAAAATTTTCAATTTCTCCTATTTTTAGTAATAATTTAGAAAAATTTTTATCTTTACATCTCATATTTTCAGTGAGTTTAAGAATTTTGAAATTTTTCCACAATTTACTGTATTTAATCGTATCTTCTACAATAATTTTTTCATTGCCTCTTTTGACTACAGGAAGGATTTGTCTAAAATCGTCACCTAAAATTATTAATTTTCCTCCAAAAGGAAAAAATGTTTTACCTGTACCACCTGGTCCATCTTTTAAGTACATATTATTTTTGTTTTTTGTTATTGTATTAAATATATTTTTTTGATCATTATTAAATTTTTCAAACATTTTTTCATACTCTTCTTTTCAGTTTATTTTGCAGTCATAATTTTCAGAAATATTAGAAATATTTTCTAAGCATGGTTCTGGTAAACCAAAACATTTATAACTTAAATTAGAATCTTCGCTAGATAGAAATTTGATTATTTCATTCAAACCTCTATCTTCTGCATTATCTTTGAAATCTTTTATAAAATGTAATTTATATTTATTCCAAATTAAATTACCAGGAATTTTTTCAGACAATAAAAATAATCCGAAAAATTCTTGTAATTTTTTCGGAGTTAAATAGTTTATAGATTCTTCAAAAATGGCATATACATTTTTATCATTTACTATTAGACCCATTTAAATAGCTCCTTCTCTATAAATGTTTATAAATAATTTTATTATGAGTTCTCAAGTATTCGTGAGAAGTACCACCTTTTACTTTATCTGATATTAATTTTAAGTGAAAACTCTGAATTTTAAGAAGAAACAACGTTTATTCTACCTATAGTTTGAAATTTTTTTTAATTTTTCTATATAACAAAAGTTTTATCATCTAGAAATCTATAGTAATTTGGTATATTGGCATTTTTAATATTTCTAACAGATCAATTGTATTTAATTCAAACCAAGTTGCTAAAGTTGTTTTCCAATTTTTCAACTATTTAATTTTTTAACTATATTATGATTTGTTGATTTTCTGTATGAATTTCTAAACGTTGTACTGAATGACTACATTTACACAATTCAAATCCTTCTATACACCAAGCTGCTTCTATAGAAAATATTACATGAGAATCTAAAAAACATCGTTTTGCGAAAAAGAGGACTCAACTTTGAGGACTCAACTTTTCCGTCGTAGACTCAACTTTGAGGACTCATAAGTATCGTTTTTACTTGTCTTTTGACCGTGTTTTTATGAATTTTCAATTTTGAGGACTCAACTTTGAGGATGATAAAAAAAAACCGGATTATAATATAGGGAGATATATATATATATATATGACTATAAATTTTATATTACCTTAAAAATTTAATTTTTTTCACTTTGAAAAATTTATACATGAATATTTTCTAAATTTATAAATAAGTGAATTAATTATTTAACTTCAATAAACTTTATTATATTTAGCCCTGAATGTATTACATTTTAGCTTGATGATTTGTGTACGCACCCTCGTTTCACTTTTGGGTACAGTTTGTATTTTTTCACGCATTTTGTACGTTTCACTTTTGGGGTACTTTTTCAAACGTTGTTTCACTTTTGGTCCAAATCAAGGTGTTTTTAATTGTTTTTTTATAATTTTTTGGCACAGCTAATCCATATAATATTTATAAAAATAAAAAGCTGACATCGTCTGGTTTACGAGAATATTTTTCTTTTTGGGTAAATGTTTACAGTTTTTTGTAAAACTCAAATTACTCCCGATTTCCCCTCGAGCGTTTCACTATTGGGTACTTTAACTTAGTGTCTAAAGATACATAAAAATAATATTTAATAAAAATAAAGTTTTTTTCTTTAACCTTCTGCAAAATTAATTACATAATTAAAAAAAAAAAAACGCTTTGATGATTATTTCGTCGGCTAAGAGTTAGAAGGTTCTATTTCAGAAATCCAAGGTAAAAAAGTGACGTCAACCGAGGGTGATAAGATCCCATCTCAGAAACTCTCGAAAAAAGGTCACATCTCACGGTCCTGCATCACGTGGTTGTTTTATTATGGATAATAATTTGTTGGCTTGCTTAATTTATTGATAGATTTTTTGTACTCGCACTCGTGCCTGCGGTTATTCAAGGTTTTGTTACCGACGTTTATTCATTTAATTTTGGAAATAATAATAAATTATAAACTTGAAATGTGCTTGAGGAAAAAATTCAATATAATTAATTTATTAAAACGTCGAGCCGGCCGTGGGATGAGACCTTTTTACCCTCGATTTCTAAGATAGAATCATTTTATCTTGGGTTTCTGAGGTGGAACCTTTTTGCTCTGAGCTGACGATCTGTGAGTGCTTATCGTTATGAGTAATTTTTATGCAGAATTACTTTTTAAGCCGCACTTTAAAAACTTTAATTTATTCAAGTTTTGAATTCTTTATTCACTGTTTATTAAACTCAATTAGTTGATAGCATTTATTTTTTTTTTAGTTAATGAAAACTTTAAAACACGATCGCGATTTTTCTCACTACCAAATAAGTTTTAACCTTTAGCTGGCACCGTGGGGTACTATAGTACCCCATTGTCTTCTTTACCTATCTTCGGTACCTAAAATTTCGTAAACCGGGTTTATAGCGACATCTACCTACACTTGAGGGATGAGGCTTGCCTTTCCCGCCATAATTAGTGCTAGATGACCGTTAGTCTGCACGTAGCAGTTGTCGAAAGCGGTTTGGGGTACTGCAGGACCCCACGGTGCCATCAACGTTGATACAAGTAAAATTGGAGCATTTTTTTTTCTTTTATTAATGCGTTAAAACACGTTTAAAAGGTAAGTATTTATTAAATCAGTCACTAAAAATTTTTTTTTCTCGATGCCATGAGTCCTACGACGTTTTATGTATATTCTCAGCATGGCGTATAATTTGCGGCCACGACTTTTGCGAGAGCACTTACTAGAAGTTGACAACAATGATGAAGAAGTTGAAAGCGATGGTCAGGATGAACCGTCTTGCTCTGAATATTCTTCAGAAGAATCTTCTGAAGAAGAAGGAGAAATGGACGTCGATATGGAAGTCCCGAGTGAGAATCAACGGCTTTTGCAGAGTCGAGAAAATCCACAGCGTGGTCGCCCGTCATCGAAACTTTATGGAAAAAATGGTTTCCAGTGGAATGTAAAATGTCCTTCTCGTAGATCAGGTAAGCAGCACACCAGGGGTTTTTTTCATATGCGCGCTGGGATTGAGCGCTTTTCTCTGTCTCTTTTTCTCTTTTTCTCTCTCTGTTTTTCTCTTTTGCTTGCACGCGTATTTTTGTAAAATGTTCACAAACTAACTTCGAGTTTTTTTTCTCGTTATAAAATTTATTCAGCCGAAATAATTTAAATATTATGAATTTTTATTTACAACAATTTTATTACTATAAAATTTTTATTATTTTTTTCGCCTTTTACAGACAGGCAGTCAGATATTTTACCAGAAATAAAACCTGGTCCGGCCGGTAACGCTGCCGATGCAAAAACAATTATTGATTTTTGGAATTGTTTATTTACCGATGAAATGATAAATTTAATAGTTGATAATACCAATTTAAAAATAGAAGAGGAAAGCTTACATTATGTGGTTGAGGAACGACAACAATCGTGGCATTATCACACTGATCCAGTTGAAGTAAAAGCTTTTATTGGAATTTTATATTACTCTGGTTTATGGAAATCGGCTGATGTTGATGTGAACAGATTATGGAACAAAACTAATGGCTTATCTATGTATCGTAGTGCTTTTTCAAGGCACAGATTTACGTTTTTATCAACGTGTTTGCGCTTTGACAATGCAGATGAAAGAGAACAAGATGATAGATTTGCTCCTATCCGAAATTTATGGAACATGTTCATCGGAAACTGCGAAAAGAATTACACTCCAAGTCGTCAATGCACCGTGGACGAGCAGTTGTTAAGTTTCAGAGGACGTTGTAAATTTAAAGTTTACGTGAAAGATAAGCCCGATAAATATGGCCTCAAAATTATAAGTTTGAATGACTCTCAAACAGCTTATATGGTAAATATGAATAAGTTTTTATTTTTTAATTTATGAAACCAATACTTGAGAAAAAAAAAAAAAAAAAAAAACTAAATTTTATTTTTATTACAGATTAATGCTATTCCTTACTTAGGAAAGAATACTGAAATCTTGGAAGATAATGAAAGTGTTCCTGAATACTATTTTAGACTGGTAACTGTGCCAATTTACAACACTAACCGTGAAGTGACTTGCGATAATTGGTACACCTCGATTCCCTTACTTCACAGAATGCTGAAGGATCCGTATAATTTAAAAATTACGGGTACTATCCGAAAAAATAAACGAGAAATACCAGTTGATTTCGTGGTCAAAGTTCCCAAAAAAGATCGTCCCATGACTAAATTTTGTCATACTGAAAACATTACGCTTTTAACTTATGCGCCAAAGAAAAAAAATCTGATAAGATAGTTCTAATTGCTTCGTCACTTTTGAAAACTGAAGAAATGACAGGTGACAAATCGAATATTGTACTTCATTATAACAAAAATAAAGGAGGAACGGATACTTTCGACAAGTTATGCCATTCCTACAGTGTGCGTAAAAGATCTAATAGGTGGCCTGTTCGATATTTTTATGGGATCTTGGATCAAGCGATCGTTAATGCGAGAATTTTATTAGCTTGCAAAGAAGAACAGAGTGAAAATATTGAAAAAATCACTGCTATTTCTTGCTTGGAAACCCTTTCTTTTTATTTAATAAAGCCGCTTTTGGAGCAGCGACTTTCAATTTTAAAACTTTCAAAAGAGCTTAAGTTTGGAATCCGATCTATTCTAAAATTATCTGAAACATCGGTACGCTCTATAACTCAAGTTAATCTTGTAATTAAAAAAAGATGTAGTTTTTGCACTAGGGGAAAAGACAAAAAAACTGATAAAGCCTGTGGCGTTTGTTCGCGTCCGATTTGCCCGGACCATAGATTTTTAATTTGCCAAGACTGCGCTGGCACTTGAATAAAATGTTTTTTTTACAGTTTTTAACTTCTTCATGTAATATTTTATTAAAATGTACAGTTTTTTTGTATGAATTAAATAAAAAAATTGAATAACATTAAATTTTCTAAAAATACCTGATGGTTTTTTTTTTCGTAAACCTCAGATGGTTATTTCTGAGAATAAATACCTTTTTTAAATAACCCATATAAACTATTATTTTTCCTTTATAGTCCACTACTTGGAGATAACCCAGCTAAAATTTTAGACCTTTTTATGAAAAAACAAAAAAGTTATGATTTTTTGAATACAAAACGGTTTTTTTTCTATTTTTTTCGACTTGTTGGATTTTTTTTTAGGACCGACTTTAGGTTATCGTTATTTAAACTATTACACTCTTTGATAGAACCTCTAAAGATCATGTCTGAATTTTTTTTAGTTCAAATCATGCATGTAACCTCTATTTTTTTCAACTTTTGTCGTGGGGTACTATAGCACCCCACGGTGCCAGCTATGTTACACCACCGAAGCATGCCAGCTAAAGGTTAAATGAAAAAAATTATGATTTTAAAAATTTTTTCGATTGCCAAACCTCAAAAATTTTAAAAACAGCTATGTAGGTTATCGCGCGCTTTTCGATTGTCATGCGATGATGGTAACGTGATGCAAGCTTGATCACACGGATTCAAACCCATATTAAAAAAAATTTTTTTTTCACCATAGCTTCGCTAAAGAAGTTTCACTTAAAAAAAAGAAAACAAGATCATGACTGATTGGTCATCTTGATGCCCTGGTTTGAAGAAAAAAAAAAAAAAAAAAAAAAAAATGAATTCGACAGAAAATGAAGGGATCATCAAGCAAGTTTGGGACCGGTATGTTTAAACTCGCTATGAGAGCAATTGTAAGAAACAACCGGTTTTGTAAACATTGGTGCTAGAGTTTAGCCAAGATTAGCTAAGCATAAATTTTTGAGAATTTTTTCAAGTTAAAAATAACTTGCTTAAAGTGAACATAGTTAACTTTTTAACAAAGAATAGATGTTACCATTCTTGATTCAATATACATAATTTGCAAAAATGTTAAAAGAAAACTAGAAATTTACCATAAACAAATTAAAAAAAGAAATTTTATAATTTGCAAAATAAAAAATTGTTTTAGATTCTTTGCATGAAAACAAAAACAAAATATTCTTACAAGCTTTTCTTTTCAGAGTACAGTTTTTGAGTTGAAGTATGCATCTTAGAGAGAAACTTGTTAGAATATTTTGTCTTCTTTTTTATGCAAGAAATTCAAAACAAATTTTTGATTTGCAAATTTTGAAATTTTTTTTTTAATTTGATTATAACAAATTACCTAACCACTTTTGACAATTTTTAAAAATTATATTGAATTAAGAATGATAAAATCTTTAAACTGAATCATTGAACTGACAAGCTGATAACCCCATAACACTGAGCAGAGCCAATAATTTTAAAAATTATAAATAAACTAATAAACTAATAAACTAATTTACGCGATTAAAGAAATTTTTGGTAATAAGAAATAGAGAAAATGAAAAATGATTTTCTAGATGTTATACTCAACCGGGATTTGAACTCGGGACCTTCTGCTTTCGCGGCAACTACCTTAATTACTAACTCTCGCACTTCCCTAACCAAACTTCACAGTCAAAATTCGAGAATTCACGTCAAACAGCGAGAATTCCCGCATCCCGCGAGTTCCTCTGATAGCTTTTATCTTCTTAATTTCTACTAACCCATCCCCCCAGTAGGCACCAATTGTCTAAATGGACCAGTTTTTACACTAAGACTTTGAGTGGGAAATAATTAGTTCGCTTATAATTTGTGTCGATAAGTCCGATTAATTCATTTCTTTGATTAGTTCATTTTAACATTGAGCCGATGTTCAAGAATAATAATTAAATATTTATACCTACGATAAACAGTTTTTACAGATTAACTTTTCCACTCTTAAAATTGAGTAAGCGATATCGATTTTTTAGTTTAAGACTTTTATTTTTTATCCTATTGGTTTAGCATGTCGTCATTTATCGAGTTCTTCATCGTGATCTTGGTTATTAATCAACAATAAATTTTAGAGGTTGTAATTTTGTCAAATTCTGCGTACGCGTACGCGCGCCCACTCGACTCCTAGTTACTGATAAAATTTTATTAATAAGTTCAAAAAAATCAAAATTGCATATTACTATTACTGCTTGCGCAGATTTTTCCAAATCAATACAGTTCAAGATCCATTGAATTTTTTTTTTTTTTTTTTTTTTTTTTTTTTTTTTTTAAGAAGTAAAAACACTGCCTGCAAAACTGACATTGGACTTTGTTTAACAAAAAACATTCTGAGATTCGGCAAAAAATTACTATTATTGTTGTTAAATATTGTGATTAAAGAATAATAGCTTATTAATTTATTATCTTTCTTACAGTCAATATATAAATAACAGAACGGACCGACATAGTGACGTCTCGATAACGGTTCACCGACTGGCATAAATATTACAATTTTGTGCCTGTATACACTGTCTAACAGAGCAACTAAGCATCAACAAACAATTAATGTAGTTCAATACTCGAATTTGCTGTCTTTCCTGTCAGCATTTCTTCATACGATTTACTCACATAAATTTGTTCCAATTCCAACAATTCTTCTTGTATGGTATCAGTTATTATAAAGTTCCAGATTTACAAAAAAAATTTTCTTTATGGCACCCCGAATCTTTTTAACTTTAACTTTGTTAAGGGGCCATTCTGGATAATTTTTTTTTTTTTATAAAGATTTTTATTCAAAAGTAAAAATGTTACAATCACTTTGAAATTTTGACACATTAAAGTAAAATACTGAAACTACAAAAAAAAAAAAAAAAAAAAAAAAAAAAAATTTTTGTTGTAAATTTGACTAAGAGAAAGAAATTAAAAAAAAAATTTTATCTCTTGGAGCCTGCATCCGCATCGGTCTCGCCACCGTAGTTGATAATTTTTTTTAAGGCCATCACAGGAACTCGCGCGATGCGAGAATTCGTGCGCGTCACGCACTTGTCCTAACCTAACGTTACAGCCAAACTGCGCGACGCGCGATGCGAGATGCGTGAATTCTCTCATCGCGCAGAGTTCCTGTGATGGCCTTTACTTAACTCAAGAAATGTAATAAAAAAAAATTTGTAAATAGGTAAATTATTAAGTCTCTTAATTTGTTGACAAAGTTATTTATAGTATATTTTTACATAAATAGCTCGTGTAAATGAAAATTAAAAAAAAAAATTTTTTTTTATTAATCAGCAAAGAGTTAATTTTATTATAATTATAATTACTACAAGCAACTTACACAATTGTTATTGTCGATTTTGATGTGTTTTGAATAGTGGTGACAATAAATAATTTAAAACCTTATTAAAAATCTGCAATTTCTATTTTGAGGTTAAGTGACCGCATGGTCTTTTTGTATGGAATTGAGATTTTAAACTTCAAAATGTCTACATGTGCAAAGTGCAATCAAGGATTTTCTGGTGTAGTTATTACTGTTTGCAATATTTGCAATGATCTTTTTCATGTTTCTAATGTTTCTGCCAAAAATTGTTCTGGACTAACTGCTACAGAGATCAAAGTTCTTGAATTAAAAAGGAGAGATCCTTTACTATTTTGCAAATGTGAAAAGTGTAAATCTGATGGCAAGGGCAATCCTATTTATAATCTCCTTTCAGAAATGAAAAATAAAATTGAAGGCCTTGAAGAATTTAAAGATAAACTTCAAAGTATTGAAAGCGAAACTCTTCCAAAGATTGTAAGTGATATATCTCTTTATAGTACAAAAAGTGAAGTCAATAGCAATAAAATTAAAACTCTTCTAGTAAAAGTTAATGAATTGGAAACTTTAATCAGCAAATTAAATTCTGGTAGCACAGAAAATGTTTCTCTTGGCGTATCATCCAATAATAATTCATTCAATACTAACTATAAAATTTATAAAGAATATACTGATAGGCAAAATAGATTGAATAATATTATTTTATATAACTTTCCTGAAAACATGGATCATAGAAGTAGTTATATGCATATTAACGATGTTTCTAAAGTCTCTGATTTACTAATTAAATTTTACTTGAAAACTAAATTTGATACAAATATTAAAAGAATTGATACAATATTAAAAGAATTGGTAAATCCAGTACTGATAAATCAAGGCCTCTCTTGATTAAAATGGATGTGAGATCTGATGCGACCAAGAACATTTCTAACTGGCAAGTTTTACCTAAAGAATTATATGTATCATTTGCTCTCACCCTTGATCAAAGAACCAAATACAAAAAACTCAAAGAGCAGACTAATCAATTTAACCTTGAAAATCCAGATGCATTAGTTTACAAGGTAGTTGGATATAGAGATGGTGAACCATTTATTATTGAGAAGAAAAATAATAAAAATAATAGTAAGCGCATTGATTCCAATGTTACCATGGTTGATCCAAATGAATAAAATAACTTGCTGAATAACCCACTCATCTACTACCAAAATGTAAATGGTCTAAGATCAAAACTTGATAAATTTAGATTAAATTTTCAAATACTTTCCATTAAACCAGCCATCATTTCATTCGTTGAGACTAACTTTAACAATAACATTCAAGACAGTGAGCTTGATCTGAATGATTATTCTATATTTAGGAGAGACAGATATTCTGATATTATAAGTAAAAAAGGTGGTGGAATTTTGATAGCTATTAAAAATAATTTACAATCTAGAATAATATATTGTAACTATGATTATGATTGTGAGTAATTATTTGTAAAAATTTTTCTGGATAATTGAGAGATTATTATT
The DNA here is from genome assembly GCA_038277355.1 of Encarsia formosa. Lineage (NCBI taxonomy): Eukaryota > Metazoa > Arthropoda > Insecta > Hymenoptera > Aphelinidae > Encarsia > Encarsia formosa. The sequence goes on along the minus strand of CM076185.1, from coordinate 29,682,340 downwards.
GGACTTGTCTATTTACCACCTAAATCATCTAGTGAAACTTATACTTATCATGTAAATACTATAGAAAATATATGCAAATGAATAAAAATTGTGATATTATTTTGCTAGGAGATTATAATTTACCAAAAACTGAGTGGATAAACAAAAAAAGATTTTGATGAACCTTTAAATGCTATTTGTACTCATCAGGATAATTTAATAAAAGATAATGCTTTCATTTGTCTAAATAGCTTTAATTACTTAAATTTATTTCAAAGATTTAATGTGCACTCGCAGAAAGATTATACTCTGGACCTATGTTTCACATCTCTTGAACATTATGAATTAGAAAACTTTAATTCTAATGAAATCTTGATACAACCTGACAGACATCATGACATAGGTTATTTCAAAATAAATTCAAGCAAGAAATACATAATAAAACCTACATCAAATACTAGAAATTTTTATAAAGCCAATTTCGACCTTATTAAATGTGAATTAAACAAATTAGATTGGTCTTCAATTTTGGTCAATAATGATATTGAGGCTGATATTTTGGACTTTTACTCTGGAATTAAAAATATTATAGACAATAATGTGCCGAAACTACTTAGTTCTAATAAATCCATTTATCCTAAGTGGTTTTCTTTTGATCTCATAAAAAATATTATTAGAAAGAAAAAATTACATAGAATATGGTTATCTACCAATTCGGATGATGACCACATAGAATTTAAGAAAGCTAGAGCTTTTTGCATTAGACTTTCTCGCATAGATCAAAGGAAATACTTTGATGAAATTGAGAAGAAAACTTCAAAAAACACAAAAGAGTTTTGGAAATACGTTAATAGTCTTTCGAAATCAAATGGTATTCCTGAATTTATTAGCTACAAGGGCTATACTTCTGCCTCAGTCACCGACACCTGCAATTTATTCGCCACTTATTTCAAATCAACATATTCGAAGTCTAGTGATAATACTATGAACTATGATATTGGTGAATTGTGTTGTGATAATTACAGTGAAAATTTTTTCGATTTTACTATCACTAAAGATGACATAAGCCTTGCATTAAACAAATTGGGTGATAGTGTTTCATCAGGTATTGACGATATTCCCGAAATTTTTGTTCGGAAGTGTGGTCAGTGCTTGTTGGATCCTTTATTGATAATGTTTAATAAATCGTTGTCTACTGGTACATTTCCAAGTATATGGAAGAGGTCTTTTGTCACACCTATTTTTAAGTCAGGCGATAAATCAGATGTTGAGAATTATAGACCAATTTCTTTATTGGGAACTTTTGCTAAAATTTTTGACTCCATTATGGCAACTAAATTAACTGATTATTTTATACCCTCCATTATTAATGATCAACATGGTTTTGTTAGGGGAAAGTCAACTTTGACTAATTTGTTGCTTTATTGCGATTATATTGCTGATTCTTTGAACTCTGGTTATCAAGTTGATTCCTTATACTTGGATTTTAGTAAAGCTTTTGACACTGTTGATCATTTTATATTGGTGGACAAATTATACAAATTAGGTATAAGTGGCTCAATTTTAAAATGGTTTAAATCCTATCTAACCAACCACATTCAAATTATTAAAATAAAGGGTAACAGTAGTATAGTAACACTATGGCGAATGTAAACAAAGATGATTCACCGCAGCGAGCCGTCTCGCGCGGTGGGGGCGGCGGGTTACGCGGTTGAGGCGGCTGCTCGCGGGTGCTGCGGGAGGGGGTGCTCGGGGCCGTTCGGCAAGGAGGAGGGCTTCCTGGCGCTGCGAGCGGCCTCGCGCGGTGGCGGGGGTCGGTGACGCGGTCAAGGCGGCTGCTTGCGGGTGCTGCGGGAGGTGGTGCTCGGGGCCGCTCGGGGAGCAGGAGGAGGACTTTCTGACGACGGCGACGAGGCTGATGCAGCGGAAGCGAAGGTCGCTGAGGCGGCTGCGCTCGGACGTCGCGACTGCTGACTCTGCAGGTTGAGACGACTGCTCGCGGGTGCTGCGGGAGGTGGTGCTAGGGGCCGCTCGGGGAGCAGGAGGAGGACTTTCTGACGACGGCAACGAGGCTGATGCAGCGCAAGCGAAGGCCGCTGAGGCGGCTGCGCTCGGACGTCGCGACTGCTGCTGACTCTGCAGGAGCTGCTGCTGCTGCGGCATCTGTATCTTGTTCTATTCTTCAAGAGATTATTTAATTCTGGATCGGTCATTTTTAAATTAATAAAATAGTTTAAGAAATCAAAAAAAAATTAGAAATTAATAATAATAATTTTTAAACCATTGAAAAAAATACTTTGAATATACTTTGATACTAATTAATTTTACTTTTTAATAATTTTTATTCCTTTGAAAAATACTTTGATTTTACTTTAATACTAATCAATCTTACTTTTATAATAACTTTTAATCCTGATAAAAATGATTCAAGTCCGGAGAAGGATATTTAAAAACAAGTGAAGTATATATTTTTTAACTTTTTTTTTCCATTTATTGAATGTTTACATTATTTCGTTACATTTACATTTCATTACAAAACTTTTTACAGGTAATAGGGCTGCAGGTGATGTACTGTTTAGCCAGATATTACCTACTCCTTATGCAGTCTGAAACAATTTTTTTTTTTGTTTTAGAAAAGTAAAAAATAAAAACTATGAAATAAAAAGAGGTAGTAATTTTTACTTACGAGGCTTTTTAGTGTTTCAACCATTGGCAGTGCTTACGACAACGAGGACAAATCCAACCCCGACAGTCGTTTTGGCAATAAAGCCACTCTAGCTTGTATTTTTTTTCGGGAATATATGCCGAACTGCACCTTACACATTTCACTGCTCGACGTAATTTTTTCACTTCACTACGTTTTAAAAATTTGTATTTATCTTTAATGAACTTGCATGTTCGGTATTGATTACGCGAGTAGAAGATATCATCACTCGAAAATCCTTTAAAGTCCGTTTCTTCTTCTTCTTCTAATTTTTTTTGTTCTTTATTTCTTTTTTTAATAGCTTTTAACACAGCAACTTTTTTTAGAAGGGCATCTAAGGCCTCGAGGTGTTTTAGGCACTTTTTTAATAAGGGATCTGTTACACAATTTGTACTTCTCGGCTTTTCGAAACGACCGGCACTTTGGTCCATAACACTGTCTTCAACTGTTTCAACGTCTATTATCTCTGGTTCAATTTCTTGTGCGTTCGAACCTTTTTCTGGTGTGGTAAAAAGATGTTTGTATTGTTGTGTTTGAAAATCTTCAGGCCCTCCAATATCGATTTCATCTACTTCGTCGTTTAAATTTCTAATCACAACTACTAACTCACTATTCGAGGCCATTCTAAACTGAGATGTTGCCTCTTTCGCGGATTCTTCTGCACTAAGGGGTAGAGTAATCATGCAACATAATAGCTGTATAAAAACTTACTTATGGAAGTATTTTTTCTGCTGACAATATAGTGTATTGCATACCAGGGTTAAAAGTGTCTACTAACTGTAACATACAATATAAAGGCCTTAATAACTTAAGGATTTTACGGCTTTGACGAGGTTTAATGTAACCTCCCTAAAGATCCGAACGCGCTGACTATATAGTGTTGAAAACGGTTTCATATAATCACTTAAAGCCAAAATTATTTTTTTTAACAACACCTTGCGAGGTTGAGGAGTTGTCCTGGATACAACATGGATCGCGCATATCAAAGATTTTTTCAGCTGGTTCACGTACTTCTTCAAAAGTCTCTGTCTTGTCTCTGGTAAATGCCTCTTGTAAAACATCACTAGGCGTTCTGATTCGTTACGAATCAAACTTTGTAAAGTTTCGAGATCTAATATTAATAAAGAACGTTTTAGTAACTCTTCAATAACACTAAGCATCACACAACTTATTATCAAAGGCTGGAGAAAATTTTTCGTCATCATGGTTTCATTTCCTTGTTCCAAACTCTCGTTCGGTTCGGGTATACCAAACACGATCGTGTCACGATAAAGCTGTTGTAGCTGTGGTATGGAGTAGGCACTTCGACTAATAAATTCTTCATCTCGATCAAGGTTAGGCAGGTCCTCTTCTTCATCAGAGTCCGAGGCTTCGAGATCGAAGAGATCTTGAATTTCTTGAGGATCTCGATGTTTCTGCATCAGATGACGCACTAATTCCTCATGTACTGCTTGAGATACTAATTCGACACTATCAATTAATTTTTTTCGTTTCAGCATCTGCAGAGTACTCCGACAATTTTGATTTTCACCTAGGAGGAATAATAAAATATTTAATCAGTTTTAAATTATTAAAACGGTGAGTAAATTTATTCGGAAGTATACATACGATATTTAGTACGTAAGTAAAGGTGTTTAGAACCTCGAAAAGAGCTGCTTACAGTTCGCGACATAATTTTTGACTGCCTACGCTTAAGCCGTGCGAGCTTCGAAAAAAATGTAACCCCCTGAGCCATCTGTTTTATTCAAGGCTTTAAAAAATTGCAACTCTAAAACTTTCTCAGAGTATCACATTCTGTAATTATGTTTTGTGTAATGCAAAAAATACATTTTATTTTAGTTGCTCGTCAGTTTTTATTTTGTTTCTTTTCTTGATGTGTAATATCAAGTTATCAATTTTCCATGAAAGCAAAACACTGAATGAAAGTCGTTTGAGCTTTTAAACGTTCTATAAGTGATGAAAAAATAAAAAAGTGCAACGCTTAGACTTCAGCATTACTCGTGTTCTTAGTCGTTTTTCGAACGTTACAGAATACACAGCACTTGAGCAAAATACTTTTAAACATGTCTGAAATAACAGTAAAAAAGTTAGTGAATATTATAAAATGCATTTTGAGAGTAGCTTATCAAAGAGATGTATATATTAAAACAATGTGTGGTGTAGAGTGGTCGAAAAATTTATCAAGCTTACCGATGCAGATCCTGGAAAAGAAACTGCATTTTTTGCTTCTACACTGCAGTGAAGATACAATTGAATACCTGTACAAGCGAGGAATATTTCACGATGAGAAAATTATTTTGATTTTAAAAAATGTTTTGAAACTCAAAAATTTATTGAACAAACCAGCTTTTAAGGATCTTAACAAACCTAAAGGTATTCGAATAATTTGTGTGCGTGCGACAAAAAAAAAAAAAAAAAAAAGAGCCATTCTTTTAATTTTTTAACTTTGTATATTATAATTTTAGAATTTACCGAAATGATGCTTGATCACGAAGGTGATGAGTTTATCAAACTCTGTGCGTACGAGCAAGGCGAACCATCAACATCAGCAGAAAATAACAATTCACCGTCTTCGTCATCTGAAAGTAGTTCGTGTTCTTGCAGTACTGATAGCGATTCATCTGATAACGATTCATCTGATGATAATGATGACGATGTCGCGGCTCAAAATCTTAATAGTGAGTATAAAATTGTTTATTGGATTAAAATAATAATTAACGAATTTTGCATTTTTTATTTTTTTATATTAGATGTATTATTTCAGAATGGCAGCGGTAGACAACAAAATCAACGATTAGTCATAGAAAACATTAGAACTAGATTTTACCAGAGATTCGGAGTGGAAGGGCGTGAAATAAATGTAAGGATACTGCCACCGCGTGCTGAATCAGACGTTTTTCGGTGGCTAGGAGAAGCTTTAAGTGATCTGCACGCTGACCTTATTAAAGACACAACTTCTTCTGATTTTATCGGGCTGACAATAAATACAGAAAGACTCACTCACGGTCCAGTATGGCTCTCATTTCGGCCATTGCGCGATTTTAACGTAGAAGAGTTGTGGCAACTACTTTTCAGTATATCTCAGAGCTCAAACGAGTATAACATTGAAGATCCTTTGAATATAACTTGCAACATAGTTAAAAATGTAACAGGTTGCGGACGCGTAAAGCTCACCGAAGAGTCTGTCAAAAAAAAGTCAATACTTACTATTAGAAACGATGATAATCTTTGCTTGCCTCGCTCTCTCGTTGCTGCATGCGCTTACAGTATCAGAGGACAGATACGTTCAGGTGTTTTGCATGCCTATTGGAACAGCGTACGTCAAATCAATGGCTCTACTCAAAAAAAAGCAGCTCTTGATTTAATAAAATTAGCTCGAGTTGATGTACCTGCAGAAGGTTGTGGAATGAGAGAAATCGAAAAATTTCAACAATATTTTGCAGCAAAAGGAATAGCTATAGTAGTTTACTCTTTTAGAGATTTCGCACGAGGTGAAAAGCCTCTTTACGATGGATCAAATTTAGTTATTTACAAGTACAAAAGCATCAAGTATATTTTACGTATAATGTATTATGCCTCTTTAAATCATTTTGAACCTATACTTAATTTGGTTGGTGTATCAGGGAGTATAGGTTATTGCATTCCATGCAATAAAAGTTATTCAAGGTTTCTTAGTCATAGATGCACGAACAGATGTTCAAAGTGTTTACAATATCCTGTGTGCGACGAGCAACATCCAATGACTCGATGTCAACTGTGTAATAGATATTTTTACGGTGAAGAGTGTTATCAAAATCATTTAAAAATTAATTCTTTCAAAAAATCTAGCGTGTGTTCGAGTATTAAAATTTGTCAAATATGTTTTAAAGTTTCCGATGACAAGCACGAGTGCGGTAAAAGTTTTTGTACAATTTGTTGCAAGTACATGTCTGATCACGAGTGTTTTATGCAACCAATAAAAGAATCTGAAAAATCACACAGGGTGATATTTTTTTTTTACGACTTTGAAACTCAACAAAACGTGCACGTGCTTGGAGATGAAGACAAAAAAATTCATAAACCAAACTTGTGCGTAGTTCATCAAGTTTGCAACTTTTGCTTACATGAGACCGATATAACGGCTGAATGCGATAAGTGCGGGGTACGTGAACATATTTTTAAGACAGACCCTGTAAAACAATTTATGGATTTAGCTTTGAAGCCACGTAAACTGTTTAAGCGAGTTGTGTGTATAGCTCATAATGCTCAAGGATATGATGCCCACTTTATTTTTAAATTTTTGGCTGAAAAAAGTGAACGTGAAAAACCTTCGGTGATACTGAATGGTACAAAGATTATAGTGATGGAGTACATGGGCATAAAATTTATCGACAGTCTAAACTATTTTCATATGCCTCTTAGTAACTTACCCAAAGCCTATGGATTGACGAACATAGAAAAAGGCACGTTCCCGCATTTTTTTAATAAACCAGAAAATGCGAATTACATAGGTCCTTTACCGGCGATTGAATTTTACTCCCCTGATACCATGGGTGAAAAAGAAAGAGAAAGCTTTATTACGTGGTACAATGAGCAAGCAGCTAAAAACTTTATCTTTGACTTTGATGCTGAATTAACTAAATACTGCAAACAAGATGTAAAAATCTTAAGACTGGCCTGTTTGAATTTTCGAGAAAAATTTATGAAATTTGGTGTGGATCCGTTTCTGGAGTGCACCACTATTGCTTCCACATGTATGAGAGTGTTCAAGAAAAAATTTTTGAAAAATAATCAGATTGGTATAATACCAGCAGGAGGATACAGAGGTCGTAACATACAATCTTTGAAAGCTGTTCAATGGCTGTTTTGGATGGAGAAATCATTGAAACGCCCCATCGAGCATGCAGGTCGCTGTCGAGAAAGAAGATTATTGGAAGGGATTTTAGTCGATGGTTACAGTGCTCCAAAACACCTGGAAAGTCACCGAGGATTGGTTTTTCAGTTTCATGGGTAACTTGATTTTTTTTTTTTTTTTTTCGCAAACACTGATGACACTTAAATTTTTTTCTTTCTTTTTAGCTGTTATTGGCACGGCTGCCCGAGTTGTTACCGCTTTAATAGAGATGAAAAATTATCGAACGGTCAATCGATGGATGAGAAGTTTGAAAGAACTTATGCTCAATCAGAAAGGATAAAGAGTCTGCAGTACAGGTTAATTGAAATCTGGGAGCACGACTTTGATGAATTTAAAAAAACAAACGAAGATTTAAAACGGTATTTGAGTGAAAAAATAGACATGATTTATCAAAAACCCTTGAATCCTCGCGATGCTTTGTTTGGTGGGCGCACGGATAATACTGTTAAGAAGTACTTTTGTAAGCAGGACGAAAAAATAAAGTACGTCGATTTCAACAGTTTGTATCCGTTAATTTGTAAACGATCGAAGTATATCGTAGGTCACCCTAAATTATACGTAGGTGAAGAGGAGTGTAGTCTACTCGTGCGCGATAAGAGCGATTTTTCAAACGTTAACGGTTTAGTAAAATGCAAAGTGTTACCTCCTAGAAATTTGTACCACCCTGTATTGCCAGTGAAAATGCACGATAAATTGCTTTTTCCACTGTGTCGAACATGTACCGAGCAAATGATACAACGAGAATGCATCCATGAAAATCCGAAAGATAGATATTTAATAGGTACTTGGGTATCCGAAGAATTAAAAAAAGCGATAGAAGTAGGTTACGTAGTCATTAAAATGTTTGAAATTTGGCAGTACAATATAACGCAGTATGATTCTGTAACAAAAAAAGGAGGAATATTTGCCGAATACATAGACACTTTTTTTACTCAAAAAACGCAAGCTTCAGGTTACCCCGCCGAGTGCACGACCGAAGAAGATAAAGAAAGATATATTTCGGAATTTGAAAAAGTTGAAGGTATCAAACTAGATAGAGAAGCTATAAATTTTAATCCAGGCTTGCGTCTAGTTTCGAAACTTGCAATCAACTCTATATGGGGAAAATTTGCACAAGCGCAAAATAAACAAAAAACTGAAGTGCTTACTTCACCAAATAGATTGATCGAGTTATTACACAGTAAAGAAATAGATGTAAATAGTATCTTACCTGTGAATGACGAATTGCTGTATACAAGCTGGTCTTTCAAAGCTGAAGCGGTTACACCTTCACGATCTACGAACGTTGTAGTAGCCGCATTTACTACAGCGCAAGCACGATTGAAACTTTTTGAGTGTCTACACTTTTTGGGGCCCAGAGCCCTTTATTTTGACACAGATTCAGTGATTTACATCAGCAAACCGGGTATGAACGACTTACCTACTGGTTCCATGTTGGGAGAACTGACGGACGAGTTAGCTGACAAAGGTGTCGGTACATATGTGAGCAAATTTTTATCAGGAGGGGCTAAATTTTACGCTTTTGAGTACGTGAAACCCGACGGTAGCAAGGATTATGTATGTAAAGTAAAAGGCATCAGACTTAATTTCGCAAACAAACAAAAAATTAATTTCGAGTCCATACACGACATGGTAACAGAAAAAATTGAAAATGTCGTTGTAGAATCTTCTAACATACGCAGAACAGCTTTTCACGAAGTAATAACACAAAGCGAAACCAAGATTTGCAAGACGGTGTACAATAAGAGATATTTTAAATCCGTAGAAGAGAGTTATCCTTACGGTTTTAAAATGTAAGAGCCCCGCGGAGTTGCTCGTCAGCGTTTTTTACTAGGTCGATTACGCGCGCTGTCATACAGTTGTGATACGAGAGTATCAAAGAGCTCGCGGTCATAGAACTCTGCGACCGCACATCGCTGCTACTCGCAGCTAAAATGTGAGCCTCTAAAAATATTGTATCCTCGATGTTTCGAAAAGTGTACATGATTAAAGTCGAAAGGCATATCTCTGGAAAAGTATAATTAACGTTTGAATTTAAGTATTGTTATTAAAAACTGCATTTAAAATAAAACCTGTAAGAGAATAAAATAAAGTAAATAAATAAATCCATAACCTTGCTTAACTTTTTTTTTTTTCATTTATTTGAACAGATCCCGATTTTCACAATACGCCCGCTCGCGAGCGTCAGCTGAAGACTTTGTACGTTGAAAAAGTGCAAACCAACACTTGCTTTTTTTTTTTTTTTTTTTAGCTCAAGCAAAAGCTAATGCTCCAGCTTAAGCTCTAGCTCTAGCTCAAGCTCTAGCTCAAGCTCTAGCTCAAGCTCTAGCTCTAGCTCTAGCTCAAGCTCAAGCAAAAAGAGTATCAGGCGCTGGCGCTCTGTTGGCGAGCAGGCGTCTCCCTCTCCGGCGGGGCGGTAAAATTTAGACAATCGAGTAAATCGCGGCAGTTGTAACGATGACCTTACAGTGGGAGCACCCGTTTACGTCAATTCTGAGTGGTCCCACAGGTTGTGGAAAAACTGTGTTTGTGAAAAAATTTTTAAAATTCATCGATCGTATGTGCGACACTCGCTTTCAACGAATAATATTGCATTACGCCGAGTGGCAAAACGGCTATCGCGAACTCGGTGAAGAGATTGAATTTCGCGAGGGGTTGCCTCAAAGCGGGGATTACGCAAGCGACCCTAGGCCAAAACTCGTAATTGTTGACGACCTGATGCGCGAATCGAGCACAGGGGGCGCAGTTGTCGATTTATTTACAAAAGGGAGTCACCACAATAACTTGTCGGTAATATTCATCACTCAGAATATTTTTCATCAAGCCCGAGGTCAACGCGACATATCGCTGAATGCGCAGTATATCGTTGTTTTTAGAAATCTCCGCGATCGCGCTCAGATTACGCATCTCTCGCGTCAACTGTGTCCTGAAGATCCGCGTTTTTTGCAGGAAGCATACTGGGACGCTACTTCTGAGCCCTACGGCTATCTGCTACTGGATTTGAAACAAAATACTCCGGAAAACTGCAGATTTCGGACATCTATTTTCCCCGACGACGAGTGGCAGTACGTTTACGTGCCGCGTAAAAATATAAAAGGTGGTGACAAAGCAAATCTCGTACCAGTCGCGTCACTGTGATGGCTCGTAAACGTAGAGCGCCGTTTTCCGAAAAAGAAAAACATATTTTGCGAGCCTTGTATCACCTCAACGAGGAGCAGAAAAAAGCAGTTTTGCGCAAAGCTGATCCTTCATTGATTAAGCGTATTTGCGAGTGCGCCTTGAATATCTTAGTGGGGAACGTACCACTGGGTAAAAAACACAAGACGCGTCTTCGGCAACACGCCTCTACTTTACGAACGCTATCCAAGCCCAAGGTTAGTTTGGCTCGAAAAAAAAAACTAATCGTTCAACGGGGAGGCGGATTTTTACCGGCGCTGTTGGCACCGCTTCTCGGTACCGTTTTATCAACTCTCATAGCTAAATAATGGACCACGCCCGAAAATTAGTTCTACTACCGTACGACAGTCTTCAGCGAATACAACAGCTAGTAGGCAAAGATGGTCTCCTCAAAACAGTCCAGACTCCTGGCACACCAAGCGAAAGGCTCGACGCGCATATGAACGATATTTTAAACTCCGCCGAAAGAGGAAAGGACGATCGAGAAAAGTGGCTCGATTACAGTCGTGCGCTGCAGAGATTTCTTCTTTTTAACGACAAGACGGAAAAAAAAAATGTCTCGGCCCCTGATAATTTACCTCAAGATGCCTCGACCAATGAAAGTGAAGAGAAAAAAAGAAAAACTTTTTTGGAAGACAGCTTCATCATCGCAGGAGTACCCAAAACTTTTAAAAGCGCTGCTACTAACCTTGTGCGTCATTTGAAACGGGCCGGTAACGTGAAATGGTCCCCGAGTGGCGCTGTAACTATAAACGGAAATTCGGTGGCGGGGGCTAATATCGTCGACTTGGTTGGCGATGCTCTGAGACACAGAAAACGCTCTCCACCTACAGGTCGTAAACAGTTTGCTGCTGCTCTTCGAGAGGCGAACACACCGCGCGAGTTTATCGGAAATAATCAACTGTGGGAGCAAATCGTTTCCAGTGCTCATAGTCAGTCATCCAGTGCTACTTCTTCTCCTTCCTCGGATATTTTGGCTCATGGCTACAACTCAGGAGGTGAAAGACCTCATTTGATTTCACCAGCTGATATTACCGAAGACCGAAGTAGTGCTTTCGAAAAAAGTGACAATTTTGAAAAAAGTTTGTCGAGACGGCAAAAGAGAAACGCTAAAAAGGCTTTGGAAAAAAATTCAATCGCTACCGGAACTCCGAAAAAACAAAAATTAAATAACCAGGGAAGATGGAAGTTTCTGTAGAAAACGCTACTCTCCCTGAGAGCGAAGAGAAAGAAAAAAGTGCTTTGGATGCTATAGTAGACCTGATGCCTTTTGAAATGCATGTACCAGGTTATAAGTTTTGCGGTCCCGGTACAAAATTGTCCGAGCGTTTGAATCGTGGTGACGTAGGCATCAATCCTCTAGACGAAGCGTGTCGTGAACACGATATAGCATACGCTGATAAAAAGGCCAACCACCGTCAAGCTGATCGCGTGCTTGCCGAAAAAGCATTTTCTCGTTTGTTAGCCGGTGAGACTCCTCCCGATGAAAGAACAGTTGCAATGATGACGGCCTGCTGCATGGTCAGCAAGATTACATTTGAAAAATTTTTCAATCGAATAAAAAAAGCCATCAAGAGGAAGGACAAGAAGAAGACAAAGTCAGTAAACTGCCAACCTTTGCAGAAGAAGAAGAAGAAGAAGAATAATAATAATAAAAATAGTGATAAAAAAAATGCATAGACGACTGCAAAGCTTGTATTACGGCCTACCTCGCGACACGGCATACGCGGGTGCAAACAATCTTTTACACTCTACAAGAAAGCAATATAGTAAACCGAAGGTTTTAAGCTGGCTCGAAGGTCAAGATACCTATAACTTACATAAGCAGGTGAGAAGACGGTTTCCTCGACGCCATTACAACGTTCGTAACATGGATGATGTATGGGAAATTGATTTGATGGACATGAGGTCCCTAAAATCTTACAACAATAATTACGCTTATCTTCTTACCGTTATAGACGTTGTGAGTAAATATTCATGGGTTGAGCCGATAAAAAACAAATCTGCAAAAAGCGTAATTCTTGCTTTCGATAATATATTCAAAAAGTCTAACAACCGAGTTCCCGTTTCCATGCAATTCGACAAAGGTAAAGAGTTTGTAAATCGCGAGTTTCAACTTTACCTGAAAAACAAAAATATATTGTACCGCGTTGTCCGTAGTCCCGATGTTAAAGCCGCGATCGTAGAGAGATTTATAAGATCAATAAAAGAGCGAATTTACAGATATTTAACGCATAAAAACACGCATAGATATTTAGATGTTTTGTCTAACATTGTAGAAGCCTATAATCATACTAAACACACAGCTACAAAAATGACACCGGCGTCCGTTACCCTTGATAACGCTGCCGAAGCTCGTAGAAACATCAAGCATCGTTACGAACGCCCCATCGTCAGAGTTCCTAAATATAACGTGAACGACCTGGTGCGCGTCAGTCGAGCTCGAAACGTTTTTGCGAAAGGTTACGAGAGTGGCTGGACCTTGGAGTTATTCAAGATTTCTCGGATATCCTTGACTAGTTATCCTCCTGTTTATCACCTACAAGATTTAGCCGATGAAGAAATCGATGGATTTTTCTACGAGGAAGAGCTTAGTCGCGTAAAAAAAGATTTAAAAAAGGTTTTTTCTGACGTCGAAAAAATTTTAAAAACTAGAACCAGTGGTCGCTCGAAAGAATTTTTTGTTCGGTGGCGTGGTTATCCAGAAAAATTTTGCTCTTGGATCAAAGCAAGTCAATTGAAAAATCTAAAATGAAGGATCAATTTTATATTGTTCTTCCCAGTAACAGTAGCATGCATTATTACCCTGACAATACTACAACTCGCTTCGTCACGCAGCTACCTCAGCAGATACGCTTACACGGCACCTGGGCAGTCGCTTTAACAGAGATAAGGATTCCATTGACCTTTCAACACATTCCACTTGAGCGCGATGAGAGATTAGTTTCTGTAATACGATACCGAAAGAAACCGACGATAGATTACTTGTTACTCGGCGCAGAAAAAACACAGGCTTTGACTGCTGTTTATGAAACTAATTTAACCTCTGACACGGGTGAAGAAGATCAAGAAACAACTTCTTCGACTTCAACTGTACCGCCGGGTGTTTATAAAGATATAAAAACTTTTATTCACGAACTCAATAATTTGGCCTGTACAAAAAATCATCTAGAGTTTGGCATTGAACGCGGTGATTATGTATCTGTTAAACGTCTGTGCACTGAAGCTGAGTGTGCAGGTTTCAACCATAAAGTCAATCTCTCTGCGCGAATAAAAACTATTCTTGGTTTAGACCTCAACAGTGTTAATATATTTGAATCAAACGAGGCGATTGTTGGAATTCGCCCTGCTAATCTTTCAAATTGTCTACCATCGATGTTGATGGTTTACACAGACATTTGTGAGCCGTATTTTACAGGTGACGTGCAAACTCGATTGCTACGCGTTGTCTCTCTGGGTACCGATGAATACACTTACGGGGGTCTTCGAATCAAAAGTTTCTCCCCACCCATGTATTTAGATCTACTTTTTAATTCTTTCGAGACTATCGAAATCGATATAAGAGATGAAAATGGTGAACCAATACCATTTGATTTTGGTACGTTGGCAGTGACACTACATTTCAAGCGTACGGATTAAACTATTGAAAAAAAAAAAAAAAACAAAATGGATATGGAGCGCTACGACGAATTTTTTATCCTTCAAAATGGTGGAGGTGCTGGAAAAGGTGTTGGTCATATTTTTATCGGCTCTCCCTATCAAAGAGGTCATGGAGGCATAGGCTCTTTTCTTGCGGGCATCTTTCGGCGAGTTCTGCCTTTACTATCGAGTGGTGCTCGAGCCGTTGGCAAAGAAGCTTTTCGTGCTGGTATGAACGTTGTGACCGACGTGACTCAAAATACTCCGGTAAAAGAGTCACTGCGCAATCGCATACGTGAGTCGGGAATGAACTTGAAGCGTAAAGCCGAAGATAAATTGGATGCAATGATGATGATGGAAGGATCAGGTTATAAAAGGCCTCGCGGCATGAGCGCTTTGCAGTTGTTAGCCGACTCTGAGACTGTTTGCAAGCGCAAGAGAAAATAAAAAAAAAAAATAAATAAAATACTTAAGAGAAGTACAAAAAAAAAAAATAAAACAAAGAAAAAAAAGAAAAAAATTGTGAAAAGAAGTGCAAGAGATATTTTTGATTAATCAGCAAAATGGCGTTTCTACATACTCAATCGTGCGAGTGTTTAAAATCGGAGCTCTTGTTATTCGATATTCCTCCAACCTTAACAGCTATAGAAAGTTCAAAGTACGTTCAATATAAACCAATATCTTCGCTCACTGACGATTCACCTATAGAGTTTGTTATCACTGGTACAGGAGACGAATATCTCGATTTAACCCACACGATGTTGAGTTTGAGAGTAGCTTTAAGAGGTACAATTCCAAAAGAATCTTCAGAGGAAGAAGCAAAAAAAGTTGGACCTGTTAACAATTTTATGCACTCCCTGTTTAACCAAGTGGATGTCTTTTTCAATCAAAAAGCTGTTTCGCCACCCAATCATGCTTACGCTTATAGAGCGTACATAGAAACTTTACTCAACTACGGTCCCGCTGCCAAAAAATCTCATTTGACAAGCGTTCTTTGGTACGACGATACAGCTAAAAATATGGATGACCTAGGAACAGCAAACAGTGGCCTCGAAGCTCGTAGAAAACTTTTCAACTACAAAAAATCTGTGGATCTAATTGGCCATTTACACGGAGATGTCTTCAATCAAGAAAAATTATTAATAAATGGCGTCGAAGTGAGAGTTCGCTTAGTAAAATCGAGAGATTCTTTTAGTCTTATGGATCCTGTAGGATGCTACTCTGTTCATATCGAAGAAGCGTCTTTATTAGTGCGACGTGTAAAAATCAGTCCTAGTGTTTTGTTAGCTCATGCTAGAGCGCTTTCAAAGTCAACTAGTAAGTATCCCCTCACGCGCGTAGAAACAAAATCTATCACGATGCACAGCGGTATTCACGGTGAAACCTTAGATAACGTAATTTTAGGGCAACTTCCAAAAAGAATAATTTTAGGTTTTGTTAATAATAAAGCTTTCAACGGTGATCGTCACCTTAATCCCTTCAACTTTAAAAATTTTAACATTAATTTTCTATGTCTGTATGTTGACGGTGTACAGGTACCATCGAAACCTTTACAGCCTGATTTCAAAAAAAACGGCGCTTATATAGATTGTTATCACTCTCTATTTTCGGGTACTGGTGTTCATTTTCTTAACGAGGGTAATAACATACCTCGCGAGTCTTACCCTGATGGCTACTGCCTTTTTGCTTTCGATTTAACACCTGACTTATCTGCAAATGAGTGTACTCATTGGAATTTAATTAAACACGGTAGCGTTAGAATAGATGTTAGATTTGACGATCCTCTGACCGAAACAGTAAATTGTATAGTTTATTCGGAATATGAAAATATTTTAGAAATTGACGCGTCGAGGCAGGTGCTTGTAGACTTTAGCGGATGAATCACTAGAGGTCGCTTTTTAAGTATATAAAGTTAGTCTCGTTAAAAAAATGAGTTAGTTAACGAAATAGAGTCCTACAATGGAGCTCATTGCAGATGTTCAATTTTTCAAAGATAAAAATAACAAGTTGGTGCCTAAAGAAATAGCTTTGTTATCTTTAAAAAATGAATTTGTCGCGCATTGGATTGTTAGCGCTGTGCACCGAGTAGATTCGCTACCTTGTGAAGTTCGTAAAGAGAATAATTGGTTGACAAGAAATCAACACGGTATAGATTATTTAGAAGGGAGTGTGACTTTGAAAACGCTCAATCGTACGCTCAGCGATATTTTTAAAAGTGTCGATAAAACTTATGTTAGGGGTAAAGAAAAGTGGTTAATGTTTCATAAAATGACTACTAGAGAAGTTATTAATTTAGAGTACGATACGAACTGTCCGTCATTTAATAACCTACCGTGGAGCGATAAGTACTGTATAAATCACGCTGTAAAAAATAATTATTTAAAATTTGCTTGTGCTTTAAATAACGTCTATCGAATTAAAGCATACTTGTTATCTAAATCTCAAAGCTTAAATAACGATTTCCCTTTAAGTTCACCTGTAATATTTTACAATGAACAGCCTGCAGATTCTAAACAAGTTGTCGCTGATGCCCTCACATACTATCGGTGTGTTCCCTGCGGATCGGATTCCATGGGTGTGGATGAAACCGACGGCCTTTGTATTTAACACTGATAATCACACTCAACCTGGTATGCATTGGGTTGCTATACATGTAGATTCACACGGTTTTGGGCATTATCTAGATAGCTACGGTATACCCCCGTTCATACCCAATCATATTAAAACTTTGCGCAAAAATTGTAAGCATTTAAAATGGAATGTTAAACAATTTCAAAGTGAGACATCCGACGTATGTGGTCAATATTGTTTAATGTTTTTACATTATATGACTAACGGATTGGGTTTCGAAGCTTTTCTAAATAATTTTTCTGATGACTTGAAAAAAAATGATTGTATTGCAAGATCTTTTATTAAACACAAATCACGTGATAATTATCAATTTACGGGTAACGGCGGCTGTGTCATACATTGTTTACAAAGTAGTAGTGCAAAAATGTCTTTATTGTAAAATCACGTTGTCAGGACTTTGTAAAACGCCAATGCTGCATTTGCGGGGCTTACAATATTTATACCTATAAATTGTACGACGAAAGTCAGTCTTTCCATCAGTCACAAAGTGTACAGCCTTCGACTTAACTGGCCCCCTACTCTTTACCAGCCGAACAAAAGCCAATAAACGAGCTCTCGGATTTTTGAAAGTCATCTTCCTTGAAATACTTGTAAGTAGATTTGTCGATCTCTATTATTTTTACACTTTATTTATTAATTTTCTTGAATTAATCAAAAAATTTGTTCCAGGCTTGAAAATATGGCTGCAGAAGAAGTAGGCATCGACTGGCTCAACGGTATATCTCAAGCACCTGATTTACCCCGTAAAAACTTAAAGCAGCTAGACATAAATCACAAATACAAAGTGACATCTGTAAACAAGACGACAACAAAATATGGACGCAAAGTTTTGGCTACCTTTGATAACGAATTTGCTATTTATCTGCCTCAAAAAATTTCGGATGCTCTGACGAAACATGAGTCCTTTTGGGAAAAAGTATTGGAGAAAATTGATGAAAATAAATTTTATGCCACGTATATTGGTAATTTTCAATTTGCGTTTACTTTCGATGCTTAATTGTAAAAAGTTTTGTGTATGTAAAACTTTAAAAAATTAAAAATAAAATTTAAAATAAATATATACTTGGATTGTTTTTTAAATATCCACCTCCTCCTCTTCACTCAAATCATATTTTCTTTTAAAAAAAAAAAAAAAAAAAAAAAAAAAAAAAGTAAAATTAGTTAGTATTAAAGTAAAATTAATTAGTATCAAAGTATTTTTTCAATGGATTAAAAATTATTATCATTAATTTCTAATTTTTTTGATTTCTTAAACTATTTTATTAATTTAAAAAAAAAAAAAAAAAAAAAAAAAAAATCCCGATCCAGAATAAAATAATCTCTTGAAGAATACGTAATCTAAACGCAGTTGCAACAACCTTCACTTCTGTGGAGTCAGCACCGTCGTCGGCGTCAGGAGCCGCCTCAGCGACCTTCGAACAAGATACAGACGCAGCAGCAGCTCCTGCAGAGGCAGCAGCAAAGCCGGTCAGACCCCCCCCCCCCCCGCAGCAGCCGCGACGTCCGAGCGCAGCCGCCTCAGCGACCTTCGCTTCCGCGGAGTCTGTCTCGTCACCGTCGCCAGAGGGCTTCCTGCTCCCCGAGCGGCCCCGAGCACCACCTCCCGCAGCAGCCGCCTCGACCGCGTCACCGGCCCCCGCCACCGCGCGAGGCCGCTCGCAGCGCCAGGAAGCCCTCCTCCTGCTCCCCGAGCGGCCCCGAGCACCACCTCCCGCAGCACCCGCGAGCAGCAGCCTCGACCGCGGCACCGGCCCCCGCCACCGCGCGAGGCCGCTCGCAGCGCCAGGAAGCCCTCCTCCTTGCCGAACGGCCCCGAGCACCCCCTCCCGCAGCACCCGCGAGCAGCCGCCTCAACCGCGTAACCGGCCGCCCCCACCGCGCGAGACTGCTCGCTGCGGTGAATCATCTTTGTTTACATTCGCCATAGTGTTACTATACTACTGGTAACTAATCGGATCCATTTATAGTGGAATCTGGAGTCCCTCAAGGATCCCACTTGGGTCCATTATGGTTTATCTTGTTCATAAACGATATTAGCTCAAAATTGAAATATTCTAGAATCCTTTTGTTTGCGGACGATATTAAATTGTTCTTAACTATAAAATCTCCACTTGACCAGACTAACCTTCAAAAAGACTTGAATTCTATTATTGATTGGGCCTCTTCGAATAAGTTAAAATTTAATATTGATAAATGTGCCGTAATGAATATACATAGGGGTGATTTTTTTGAAAGTATTTGTTGAATGGTGTCTCTTTGAGGAAAGTTTCTGAGCAGAAAGATCTGGGTGTTATTTTCCAAGATGATTTTGAATTTGATAAACATCTACAATCTTTAATTTGTAAATCAATGAAAATACTGGGCTTTTTGATAAGGAATATAGAAAAATTTAGGAAAGATACTGTGATCTATATGTTCAAATCACTTATAAGGCCTATATTGCTATATAATTCTCAAATCTGGTCACCGCATTATGAAATAGGAGTCAGGAAGTTGGAATCGGTACAATATAAATTTTTGAGATTTTTATCATTTAAAATTGGGAATCCTATGTATATTTTCGAACATGATTATTCCAATATAGCTAAATCAGTGAATCTGTGCACTATTAAGTCTTTGCATGACTATTATGATTTATTATTCGTGCGTAAAATCTTATTTCCTTGTGAGAATATTAGAATAGATGAGTCACTGTCCAATTTGTTTACTGCTAGAGATTGTCATATTGAATTAAGAACAAAACGTGACTTAGTTGAAACTAATACTAATGAAGACTAAATATTTTATTCGACAACGTTCAGATTGAGAAGGTCATGGAATAAGTTAAAGTCTGATATAAAATCTTGTGAAAATCTTGGTAGCTTTAAGGATTCTGCTTTCTATCATGTTGCTAACTATTAATTGGTTGATTAATTATTTATTACAAACTAATGTATATTTATTAAATTTTTTGTTAATTTTATAATGAAATCTTATTGATGTGTTTTATATTGATATATTTTACTTCATACTGCAAATTCAATGATATATTTTATATATTTTATAAAATGTAAAAGGGTTATTCAGCCCGTTGATTCAAATAAAATAAAATAAAATAAAATAAAATAAAATAAAATCTCTTAGTCAAATTTAGTACCGAACATTGTCCTCTTTTTCGATGGTGGAACTTCTCACTTGTGAATGGCTCATCCGAAATCAAAAAGTAAAACATTTTCTGAATCTGTATAAACTTGGTCGCATGAACTAAAATTGTTGAAAAAGATTGAAAATTAACAAAATGGCGGACTTTTAAATTTGACCATTTTTTTTCAACTTCAATTATTTATAAATTTTTTTAATGTCTATAAAAATTAATAATTCAAGTTCATGCGATAGCGGTATATGTTAGGAGTATGCACTTAAAATTTTAAGACAATCCATTCATTCGTTTTTTTTTTTTTTTAGAATTTCCACCAGATCAAAAAGTACTGTTTCGAGAAAAACGCGTTTAAAGTTAACACCTAAATCATTAATAGAGTCAATTCTGTCAATTCCTATATTACTTACATAATTACTAACAACATAAAACTTTTGTCAGAAATATAAATTATTTTATACTAATTAATATTTATACTTTTTAACATCACAACTACCTAAAAGAGGATAAATCTATTTTTAAACTCAAACAAAGACCTTACTCAACCAATAGACAATTTGTACTTGAGCAATATACTCATAAAACAATAGAAATCTTACACTTCTAAATTCAGGCTCAGAAAAAATTGGAACAAACTTGATGATAATGGTAGACTTACTCCAGATCTTTAATTAGGCAAAAGTGAAAGTGTGGATAAATTGTAATAATACTTCAAATTATAGTGAATATTTTATCATCTATTATCTATTATAAGCTATATAAGAGAATTATATAGTTATATTTGTATTTATCTAATGAAATTTAAAGAGACTATTTAAACACCGTCTTATTTAATACAAATATGTATTGCTTTTACTCAATTAGTTCATTCGTAAAATATGTACGAGGCAAATGCCCATATATTTAAATAAAATAAAATAAAATAAAATATTAGTTGATAATTATTTTTTTTAGACCAAAATAATATATATTCCAGTTCAATTTACAACACAAGATAGTTTCGTTTTTATATTATAAAAAAAAAAAGAAAAAGAAAAAAAAAGATTGCCTTGAGTAGTTTTTGCACTAAAGAAAAGTTTAACATCACCCACAAATACAAATGTTTCAAAAAACTCAAGACCTAAGTCAAGACCTAGATTCAAGTCAATATGAAAAATATAAAGAGTAATGATCAAAAATGTAAACCTTCTGAAACGCCAGTCACAAAAATGATTTTGATTGACCCTAAAGGTAGGACCTCAGCTACTACCCGATCAGAAAAAGTAAGATTGGCGTATGCCTGGCCCAGGCAAACCGCCAACATTGCCAGTGTTGGCGTAAGCCTGGCAAAACCGTTGGCGGCAAGGTTGGCGGTGACACCGCGCTAGGTTGGGCCAATCTTGGCATGTTAAGAAGACATAAACCTAACCTAGAAGTTACAAAAGCTCCATAAAAATCTCGTTCACAATATAATTTTTAACAAGCAAATAATTTCTTCTAAGTTCATTTCAATCTCTCAGAATCTAAAAATATGATTTATTTAATTTTTATGTGAAAATATACTATGCACTATTTAATTGTTTTTGTTCATACGGTATTTTAGCTTGGGGAGGGTGCTATAAAAATGCTAAATATTTACTTTCTAATTTACAGAAAAAAATCTTAAAAAGAATTTCACTTAAATATAGTAAAAATATATTGAGAATTAATCAGATGTATTATTTAAATTCACTTGTTTTTCATTATGACAAACTCTGTTATATTTATAAAAACTCAAATAGTATTACTAAGAATAAATTAATAACATTGCCTACTATAAAAAAATCTATATTAAAAAAAAGTAGTCATTATAATGCGATAAAAACTTTCAACATGTTACCTAATGATTTGAAAAATATTACTTCTAACAAGAAGTCTATAAAATTAAATTTAAAAAGATGGATTATTGATAATTGTTAAATATTTTTGGATTATAAAAGATGATGATAATCACACAACAAATACTTTCGTTAAAGCTCTTTTAGATAATCTGAAAATTTGTAATTCTTATATCTATTGTAAGTAATTTTAAGTGTAAATTTAAATTTAAATTTTTATTAATTATAAGTTATTATATTCAGGCCACGCGCTGACTTATTAAAGTCATAGTGGCAATTTTTGCATTCATGCAAAATTATGTATTTACGGTTTTATGTATACATATCACTTATACATCTGAATAAAGTTATTGTTATTATTATTATATAACCAACCTATGATTATATAAAACAACTCATGTTATTGAAAATAGTAAATTTAATTATTAATTCTTTCAAAATAAAGTGAACTAAAAAATTTTGTTTATAAGATTTTATAAAACATCATTAACAAAGACGTAAATAATTCATCATACCATAACTATAAAAAGTTCTTTAAAACAAAAAAAAAACTTTTTTATACACAAAAAAAGTACTTGAAAATCTTTTAAAAAAAAATATACCCATAAAAAATTTTTTATAAATAATTTTTGTAGTTTGAATATTTATTAAAAACTAATTTTTTATCTACGTAAATATGTAACGAATAAGTTTTAATAATATTTGTAAGCTTCAAAAATTGTGAAGGGTTCTATTCAGAAATTAAATTTTAAAAATATTATATTTTTTATAATATTTAAAAATTAAGAGCATTTTTTAAACTAAGTTTATGAACAAATTAAAATTAAATAATATAATTGTTTCGTTAAGTAACTTCACATGCACGTATGTACATTTATACATAAGGTAAATGTGGTAGTAATGGAACGCTTGTTCAAGGCCCTACTGGCGTTTAGGTTAGAAAACAAATAAATTACTAATTACAAGCATAAACATATTACTGAATCACGTTCTCGTATCTCTGAGGAATAAATTGCAATGATTATTTTTGATTATTAAAGCTTAAGCTTTTTTAAAAACAAAAAAATGTAAAGTCTCTGTCCTGCATGGGTAAATGGAACGCCCATTCTGACTTGCATGTGTCGTTCCACTGGGGTTGTAGGTATTAATGGAACACTGTTTTTATCGTTATTTCTGTACGAATTTTTGCATTATAATTAATTATTCACCGTCAAAAGTTATAAGAAAAGTTAAATTTTTAATATTTATTGGTTATTTATTTTTATTAAGGTGACAGACTGGTCAGCTGTATTGAATTATAAAACTTAGGTATATGTATGATAAAATTTTATCATAATAAATAATTTATCAATATTTTCAAAATAGAATAGTTAAAAATATTTGTAAAATTTTACTATTAAACAATCTAAATGTAATAATTATCAGTAATCATTAAATTGCAATTAATGTCAGTTATAAAAATTCATTTTCATAATCACAAAAATTTACACAAACTAAAAGAATTGATAACAAAACTAAAAATTATCTTATACTTATTCAGTTTTTAACAAAAACTTTTTTTTTAGCAAACATTTGCTTACTTAATAAAAAACTCCAAAAATATCAATGATTGCATGTTTTCAAATTTAAAATAATTGTAATAAAATATTTGTTGACTATCTAGTCTGGTTATGTTGTAAAACTTCAACGATAGCCTTGTACAGTAGTGATCAAAATTATAAGGCACCCCCTAAAATTCGCCTGTTTCAAGTTAATATTTTGACTTTGTGTATGCCTGCACGTGTTTAAATATTTTAGTATTCATCTCTAAAATTTTTTTGTTCAAAACAAGTTCAGTACTTGAAAAAAAAACGTTTACTTTATATTAATTCGTCTTTCCAATCAATTTTTATCCTCTTTTAAGCTTAAAATGACTTTTTTTTAAAAAACAGCTAAATTTAGTTCTTTTATGATCTAGATAGTGTTTTGTAAAATTTCTATAAAAACCTAAGTGAATAATATATTTTTTTTCGCGTTTCTCCGATGTTCAAGTTTATCGAAAAAAATTTACAAGCTGATTAATAGAAAAATGTTCAAGCCACAAAGAAAAAATACATTTTTTTAAACTTGAAAAAACATTGATTTTTTGTACTTTTACATTGTTTTTCGCTTAAATTTGCTTTTTTTTTATTAATTTGAGAGGTAAAAATTATATTAAACTGATATTTGATGAATTTTAAACTAATTTAATTTATTATGAATCAAAATCTTACAGAAAATTTTAAAAAAATATGTTAAAAAACAGTTTTTTTAATACAGTTAAATTTCACAAAAATAACTTCAATTTGTATTTGATTACAAGCAATATATTTATCGAATTGATTTTTTCATTAATTTTAATATTCAGTTAGAAGTTTCAGAGAGTTTATTCAACTTGAAGTAATTTTTCAAATTCGTAGAATTCGAATGCCAGCAGCGATAATTGTTCGATCAGCGACGCCCGGCGCCCGGCGCGCTCGCTGCTACAGCGTTGCCACGATTTTTCAGCGCGATCTAGTAACTCTGTGTTCGATCGGTAAAGAATTTATCTACATAACCGACCGAGCCGTCATTATTGATAAATTAGTTTTTTAAATGTTTATAAGCTTGCATAACTTTCATCATGGGAAGAAAAGCAGTTTCTGATAAAATTAAGTGGCAGATTATAGGATTGTTGAAAGGAGGAAAAAATCAGAGTCAAATTTCAAAAATATTAAAAGTTAGTAGGTGTTGCGTTCAAAACACCATTAAGACATACGAAAGCACGAAATCCGTAAAAGTGAAAAGTGGCGCTGGCAGGCCAAGAATAACAAGTAACTGGATTGATCGAATTATTATTAAAAAGGAAAAGTATAATCGTGCAGTTACAGCAAACAATATCAAAAATCAAATAAATGAAGAACTTAATGTAAAAGTGTCTCGATATCAGTTAATAGACGTTTGCTTGAGAAGAACACGAAATCTGCTGTCGCAACTCGTAAGCCTCTTCTAACTGCAAAAAACCGAAAAGCTAGGTATGAATGGTGCAAAGACAAGCTATCATGGACAGTTGAAAAATGGAATTTAGTTCTTTTTAGCGATGAATCTAGCTTCCAACTTTTTTCAAACAGACCAAAGCGAATAAGACGTACCAGCAGTGAAAAATACAATCCTGATTGCCTTGCTCCAAGAGTGCAGAAAGGTGGTGGATCAATTATGGTTTGGGGTTGCCTGTCAGGAAAAGGAAAAGGAGAACTTCAATTTGTGCAAGGTACAGTGAACAGCGAAAAATACATAGAGACTATGGAAAATTTTATGCTTCCATCAAAAACAAAGGTTTATGGACGTCAAAAAATTTGGTATTACCAACAAGACAACGCTCCGTGTCACAAATCAAAGAAAACGATGCAATGGTTTAATGATAATAAAATACCTATACTAGATTGGCCAGCACGTTCTCCAGATTTGAATATAATTGAGAATGCTTGGGATCAAATAGAGATAATGATCAAAGACAAACACCTGAGAAATTTGGAAGATTTAAAACGAGAGATTGCTGTAGCCTGGCAAAAATTGAGTCCGAGTTACTGTAAAAAACTTGCAGAATCTATGGTCCGAAGAGTTCGCGCTTGCTTCGAGGCTAAAGGAGGATCAACTAAGTACTAAAGAAGGGTAAACTAATTACTAAATATATAAAAAACATATTATATTAAATAATAAAAATGAATATAATAATTATTTCTAAAAATAAATTAATACTATTACTTGTAATCAATTAAATACAAATTGAAGTTATTTTTGTGAAATTTAACTGTATTAAAAAAACTGTTTTTTAACATATTTTTTTAAAATTCTCTGTAAGATTTTAATTCATAATAAATTGAATTAGTTTAAAATTCATCAAATATCAGTTTAATATAATTTTTACCTCCCAAATTAATAAAAAAAAGCAAATTTAAGCGAAAAACAATGTAAAGGTACAAAAAATCAATGTTTTATCAAGTTTAAAACAATGTATTTTTTTTTTGTGGCTTGAACATTTTTCTATTAATCAGCTTGAAAATTTTTTTCGATAAACTTGAACATCGGAGAAACGCGAAAAAAAATATATTATTCACTTAGGTGTTTATAGAAATTTTACAGAACACTATCTAGATCATAAAAGAACTAAATTAAGCTGTTTTTTAAAAAAAGTCATTTTAAGCTTAAAAGAGGATAAAAATTGATTGGAAAGACAAATTAATGTAAAGTAAACGTTTTTTTTTCAAGTACTGAACTTGTTTTGAACAAAAAAAATTTTAGAGATGATTACTAAAATATTTAAACACGTGCAGGCATGCACAAAGTCAAAATATTAACTTGAAACAGACGAATTTTAGGGGGTGCCCTATAATTTTGATCACTACTGTATGTTTAAGTTAGATGCTTGATTATTACTTTTTATCTTGCTACGGGGAGATCGGGAGCTTTAGCACAGGCTCCCGGCATTCTTTCTTTCGTCAGCTGGGCTCCGAGCCGACCGTTCAAACGGTCGGTTCGAAGCCAACCGGAGCGTGCAGCGAGACGAGGAGAGACAAGGCCAGGAATTTGATTCCCCTCCCTTCCCCTACTCAGCTGAGTGGCGCTGGCGGCGACCGCCAGCGAGACCAGTCTTTGTTCTTCTCGCTTAGAGAATACCCGCGTAATATACCGAGTCGAGAGATCTTCACCGGCGTGTCCGGGAGTCGAGAACCTTAATTCATCTTAGCGAGTTCTTGGAGTGCTGTCCCGGTGACCTGAGCCTACTTTCGGCAGCCACGAGTCATCGTTTCTCCGTTGTCAGAGGATCGACCGGACGAGGACAATCGGCCTTCTGCTGCGGCGACGAGCCATCCGATCGAGCCTCGCGGCCACCCATGACGAGCCGTTGGCGATACGCTAAGGTAGTTACTGTTTAATTCCCGGTGCTCCCTCCGCGTGCGGTGTGCAAGGCCCGGATCAGCGGATCCGGCCGGTGTGTGGCCTACGGGCTTGCGTTTTTGGGCCTCGCGTCGGCATTTGTCGACCCGCCCGTGTAGGCGTTTGAAATAAATTAGCTTAACTCAACTCATTCTTTCTTTCATTCAAATTGTATAGTATTTACCCTTCTCTCCTTAAATTTTTCTCTTTTTTCTGTGTTTTTTCTCTCTCTTTTCCCTTAGGGCGCGGCCTAGCAGGACTGATTTCCCGCGACGAGTCGCGGTCGAGGACGGCGAGACAGCAGCCAGCGGTGGAGCAGTGACGCAGGCCCTTCGCGGGTAGTTTTCCGGCCCCACCTATTCTATTTTCTTTCTTTGTGTTCGAGCTAGCCGGGACGGGAATCAGGGCGCATCGAAAATACTGGCCCGTTCCAGAGTGCAGATTTTTCTTTTATTTTTAGGTTCTTGGGCGTTGGCCGACGGGACCTCGGGGCTGGCTTTGCGTGGCCTTGTCCCCCAGGTACACCGTTGCAATCTGTTACAAATTAGGATTGTTTTTGTTTATTCAAGTATTTTTTCTATTTTGAAAAGATCAAAGTGTTTCAAGTACTTCTGAAAATAATTATCAGCTATTATTTTGAAGATTTAATTTTTTTGCAATTTAAGAATTTTTCTTTTGTATAACACTACTAAAGAATTTGTTTCTCTCAACTCCTTTTTGTTATCGTACTAGATAATTGCTAAATTATACTTTTTTTCTTTGCTAGCCAACGCTTTTAGCTTTTTTTCACACAGACTTTATCCGGGAACACAAAAATACTTTTCAAGCCCCTTTTAAAAAGTAAACTTAATTCAATAAAAAGAAAACAAAAAATAAGATGATGATTTTATAATTTTTACAAATAGTTGAGAAGAAGTATTTATGTTCATACATTTTAACACTAATAAGGTCTCCATAATTTTCTTTATCACACAAAATATTTTTGCTAGATATATTTGAAGAAACTCCTTTTTTTGGGACTACTAAGAAATGGTGTTTTAAAAATTATAATTATTGATATTTTGTGTGAAGAAGTACTTGAAACTTAATGTTTGGTAAACTTGAACAGAAGCCAGAAGGTAACAAAATTTTAGGTTATGTTCACCCTGTAAATAAAAAGTTATTAAAAGTTAAAACTTAACATATTTTTCCACTCAAATGACAAATGTTAGTTCACTTATAAATTTATGAAATTTTTATTAGCTTCAAACTAATTCAAAATTAATAAAATTCAATTGAAAAGGCGTTCCGTTTATTACTACACATGCATGTGATTGAGGAACAGAAAACTGAAATGTTCCATTTACTAGTGCAGACGGTAATTTTTGTATGTATTGTGGAACATGTACAATATTTAAAAAGAATTAATACTTTTATTAATAAACTTATTGAACATAAAACTACGATCGATAAGCTTTCTGAAAATATCAATATGCACAGGATTTATTTAAAATTTTACGGATTTTTCAACGAAAACAAAGTGAGTGTGCGACTAATTATTGAGCATAATCAACGAATGCAAACTCAAGAGTTTGAAGCTCTTTCATTTTTATATTTTTTTTTTTTAGATTTTCATTAAATTTTCAAAAGTAAAATATACCTCTCATGAAAGAGGAAGATCTCAGCTTTCATATAAAATTTGTTTTTCGGGGGTTTCTTTTCTTTAATCAGAAATTTTTACATGAAATTCAAAAGTGTTCCATCCATACCAGCGCGTTCCAACTACTACCACACTTACCTTATATGTACATGGCAACATTGGCCCAAGCTAGCACGGCGTCATCGCCAACTCAACTCCCAATATTGGCCCAACGTTGGCCGCCAAGCCTGGCCCAGGCATACACTGGGAAAAATGTGCTCGAGTAACGGCTCAAAAATGAAGAGGTTATGTCTCTACGCCGTGCTCAGTAACTGCTTCATATATGAGCCGAATTTGACGCACGTGCTGCGATCGGCAGCGATTTGGTATTTGGTACTACGTAGTGGTGCAAATTTTCAACACCGTGCGCCATATTTGTTGCACCGTGGAGAAGAAACGATCCACCTTGTCGATTCCATTACGGCGCTACGGGTGGCTCGATTACGGATCACATTTTTCCCAGTGTATGGCCCGCCCCGCCAATCTTGTTTTCTGATCGGGCATATGGAAATGTCCAAAAAATTCACAATTCGAGTAACCTAAAGGTAAATACCAAAAACTAATACTGCTAAATTTTCAAGACCTGGGGTGACCTATTGCTCTAAAATATTATTAACTTTTGTGTCGACTATTTAACCTGCAGTCTTATGGGAAACGATCATTTTTTGCAAAATTTTTATGCAACAAAAATATCTCCGCTCGCTGTAAATTTTTTCACAATAATAATGTTCTTCAAGAATTATGTAATTGCAAATTATTTGTACATTCATGACCTCTAAGTATGAATTAAAAATTATTTTCTTTATATGTAAAATCTGTAAAAAAGCGTCTGCTCTCCATGTCTCCTATTAGGATGTTCTGAAAAATTCAACGTTAGGCGTCGCTAGTGTAAACTTGACTCGGCTACCAGCAGTTTTGCATGGGAGCAGATGTATCAGTGTGTGTGTTCGTGTGGAATCTCTCACCGATACACACAGTCATACGTCAGCTCCCATGCAAAACTGCTGGGAGCCGAGTCAAGTTTACACTAGCGACGCCTAACGTCGAGTTTTTCAGAACATCCTAATATCTGTATCTGTGTGAAACTAGTCAAATGTGAGGTTAAAATTGGAACTTAACTGGCTGTGTAATTGAGGGCCTATCTTAACTCTTAGTGCGGGAATTTTAAACTGTTGAAGTTGTTAGTATCAATGTTGCAGAAGGGTTAAATAAGAAAGTAAACAGGAGAGCAATTTACCTCCAATTCCCAAATTCATCAATTTTTTCATTAATTTCTTAACATCAACCTTACAAAATACTTGCTTAAAATATAAGTAAATAGTACCAGTTTGAATGTTCTTGAATGAATATATTCAAAAAATGGTGCAAAAAAAACAGTTTCTTCTTAAAAAAAAAAAAAAAAAACATCCCAAGATCCTATATAGTAAACATCTATCAATCATCAGTATAGAACAGGATCAAACAAAATAAGGGTCCCAGATATTTTAATGTGCTCTAAGTTATTCTTTACTTTTGCTTTTATTAGATATCATAATATACTATCGAATCTTTTTACCCCGCAGAGAAGGGTTCGTTCAACTCTTATCATTTTTGAACAAAAGAAACAAAAACTATTTTAAAATTTAAAGAAACAAAATCCCAGTCAATTATTGATATTATTCATCCAGTTCTATAAAGAACCATTATTCAGACAATTAATCCTAGTATGTTAGGCAGCCAAAATTGGAAGTGTCTCATATCACATGAAATTTTTGTCCAAGGCAAAACAAAGTTTCTAAAGTACACAGTTTCTGAAGTAAGAATATGTGATAATTGAAACTTAAATTGTCTCAGCTGAGAATAAATGATTTTATTGATATTAAGGCGCAGTCATCAGTGAGGTTCAGAACAGACACAAAAGTTAATAATATTTTAAAATATAGGTCACTCCTGGTCTATAAAATTTAGCAGCATTAATTTTTTATATGTACCTTTAGGTAACTCAAATTATACATTTTTTGGATATTTCCTTCTGGTAACTGAGGTCCTACCTTAATAACATTTTATAAATATATATACATATGTACATACATACATACATACACACACACACACATACTAGGGGTACCCCCCTGCTCGCTTTGCTCGCCAACCCCAGAAAAATTTTAAAAATATAAAAATAAGAAAAAAATAAACAAAATTAAAAAAAAAAAATATGTCACATTTTCTCTCTGTGTTTGAAGGGCTTGAAACATAACTAAAGGAAAAAGTACTTTTTAAGGTGGATTTTTTGAAAATGAGGGAGGAGCACCTAAAAACAGTCGAAAAACCTTATATTAAACACTATTTGTAGCTCCTCCTGGAGGAGCTTTTGAAAAATGTGGCTCCTCCCAGCTCCTCCCGGACAAGCAAATTTTTTTTTATCAAAAAATTAACATTTTTTTGAAACAGGGAGAAGCAGCAGGAGGAGCTGAGCTGAATGGGAGGAGCACCATTAAAACATAAGGTTTTCTTAACGTTTTGAGGTGCTCCTCCCAGAGGAGCAAGAAAATTTGCTCTTCCGGGAGGAGCAATGAATAATTTGGGAGGAGCACGGGAGGAGCGCCCTTGAACTAAATAACTAGAAGGAATTTCTTTATAATTATGCTCCGTTAAGGAAGGAGGAGCAAAATGTCTTTAAAAACCCATAAAAAAATAGTGCTCCTCCTGGATATAACTATATAATATAGGAAGAAATATATGCGCTACAGACTCCTTTTTTCATTTTCATTTTTAATTTTACTGAATTTTTAATTATTTTTTAAAATGCCCCTTTTGACTTTTCCTTAAAAACATTTCTCATGTTAGTACTAAAGTTGAAATAATCATTGTTCATTAGAATTAGTGTCCTTTGTTTAGAGTCAAAACAGATTTTTAGATCTTATGATTTAAATGAAGTGATGGACTCATAAGCTTTCTTTGAACTTTGGAAAAAGATAATATCTGCAAATTGGGGTATATGATCAAAAAGTTGTTTGTGAAATTTTTCAGTAAAAATTTATATTTTTTGTAGCAATGTTGTCATACAAAAACAATTCTCGTTTTGGCAATTCTCTCAGGCAGCTTTGTTAAATGAAAGTTTTGGATTTATTCAGGAATCGATGGACATATATTTGGTTCGTGAATAAACCTAAATCTTCCTGTTATCCTGATCTGCATTAATTGTGGCACCTAGGTCAAGAAACTTGAACAGTAAAACATCTGACTCAACTCAATAATGGGTCATGTGAATACTCAACCTTGGCAACTCTTTGATCATTCAGCTTTCAGACTGTGTACCAAGCAAACATCATCTTTTTCCAAAGCTAAAAGGCAGCTTGTATTTCCATCAATTCACTCAAATAAAAAGATTTAAAAATCTATCAAAATAAGACTCTAAACAAAGGACACACATATTAATAAACAAATATTGTTTAAACATTAATACTGATATTACCATAAAATTTATTTTGTAAAAAAAATTTTTTGCACCAAAATATGGAAAAATGCATGAAGGCTAAAGAAATTTTTTTCAAAATATTGGATTGGATAGTTATTGAGAGCACCTTAGCTCAGCTTAGCAAAATTCAATTACTTTTTTTTTTAATAAATACAATACAGAAGGAGCCCTGATAACTTACAATCTGACTTTCCATGGCCATTTATGTTTAAGAATAGATACATATATTTTTAGGCTGTGGCTATTGGGGTGCCAATTCTAGCACAAATTTTTATGCCAGCACAAATTCTGCATAATCTAAAGAATGTTTTCCCCTAGACAAATTTTGTGCCGACACAAAATTCTTACTTGTCAAATTTCAAATCTGTGCTAGCACAAAAATTTTTTAGTCAAAGCAAAATTTGTGCTGGCACAAAAAATTAATGATTATTACTTTAGGAAGGCAAAAAAGGGTTATTTTTGATAATAATAATGTCTTTTTTTTTAGTGCTAGCATAAATTTTATATTTTTTTGAAAATTTGTGCTGGTTCAAAAATTCAATAACCCAATAACCCAAAATAACCCATTTTTTATCCCTAACAACCCTTTTACACTCTCCTATAGTAATAATCATCCCCTTTTCGGCCTCCTAAAGTAATAATCCTAAATTTTTGTGCCGACACAAAATTTTTTCTTGTCAAATTCAAAATCATGCTAAAGTGGTGGTAAATATAGGATTATTATTTTAGGTGGGCGAAAAGGGGATGATTTTTACTTTAGGAGGGTATAAAAGGGTTATTTTGAATAATAATAATTTTTTTTTTTGCGCTAGCACAAATTTCATATTTTTTTCAAAATTTGATCCAGCACAATTGACAAGTAAAAATTTTGTGTGGGCACAAAATTTTTCTAGGGAAAAAAGTCACTAGATTGTGCAGAATTTGTGCTGGCACAAAAATTTGTGCCAGAACTGGCACCCCAATAGCCACAGCCTATATTTTAATAATATGAAAAGTTGTTATTATTTTTTTCCTTAAATGAGGGATTATTCCAAACTTACTCTTGGTATACTCCTCTCAAAAAATATCAAAAGTACTAAAAGTATTAAAAAAAATCATTTTTTTACACTATTCACATAAAATTATGAACGACATTAATTGTTGAATATTAATGCAAAGTATCATAATTAAAAACATAAAATGACCTATTTGACTTAATATTTGAAAATCAAATTATAAAAAATTTAGTTTATACAGCAAATATTAATTTCTTATAATTTTGATTACTCATTTTTAACAAATTGAAAAATACATTGATAAATAAATTAAATTATAATCGATAAAAAAATTTAATAAAAGTTTAAGAAACTTAAAATATACTTACAGAAACTTTTAAAGTACAGTCATTGTTTTTGAAATGATTTTATTTTAAGTAAGTCCAGCAACGTCTGAGGATAAAGAAAGCACTTTAAGACACTAAAATGGCTGCAGTCCAGTTGATGGAAATATGTTCACATCAGAATTAACAACTGTAACACAATAACTTTGCACTACACAAATTTCTTTGAATTTTTTTCTCTGAGAATAAGACTTAACTCTTGATAAAGATTAAAGAGCTCGTGTGCGATATACAAATTTTCCGCTTACAATAATCAGAGGAAGCCATTATACGCAGCAGATATTTACTTGAGAAACACTATAGTATGCAAGTTAAAGGCAAAAACACGAAATTACTACAGAAGATAGTATAGAGCTGTAGGTGGCAGAGGTGTAAAATGAAGTAGACTACTTTAGTTTAGTTCCGCGACTTTAGTTGAAAATTGAGATAGGGTGAAGGGTGCAGCTACACTAGACGCGTATGAAGCGTGCGTACGACGCGTAAGTATAATGCGTATGGCTCGAATCCAATAGAATAATCCAAAGAGAATCTCTACAAACACGTGATTGGAGGATTCCGATGGATTCGATTCATACGCATCATACGTACGCGTCATACGCACGCTTCATACGCGTCTAGTGTACCTGCACCCGAAGGGTAACATTTACGCATACCTTGTGTGAAGTACCGCCCGAGCGCGGCGTGAATATGTGTATGTGTGTAAAGCAAAAACGACTACGAGGTCTACGAGGCAGCCAACGGTACCCCTGCCGCCACCTCTTGGTTGC
Organism: Encarsia formosa; assembly: GCA_038277355.1. NCBI lineage: Eukaryota > Metazoa > Arthropoda > Insecta > Hymenoptera > Aphelinidae > Encarsia > Encarsia formosa. Next base: position 29,648,109 of record CM076185.1, on the reverse strand, counting down.
TGCTTGTACCACTTTGCGGTTATAAGTCACTAGTCACTACTGCTGCTGGCAGACCAGGCCTCTCGAAAGTGTCAGAATTCCGAATGGCGGGAATGGAACAAAAATTTGAAATTTCGGGGCAGTAGTGGCACACAAAAATTAAATTAAAAAAACCCACTAGTCTAAAACCCCATTACGCTGAGCATAAATAATCATAAAATAATTTATAAATAAACAAACAAGCCTATACAACCACATGACCTTAAGGGTCTGTCTGCATGTGACGGGTGTTACATCGTACACAGTTTTTCAAATATTTATGAACATAGAATACTAAAAAAAAAAAAAAATTGATACTAAAGGGAAGTACTTTTTTTTTAGAAAATTTTCATGTCATTCAAAAATTTTTCACATCTTTCATTTTTCTAAAAATTTAATGCAAAGTCCATTCCGGGCGTTACTGAAAACAGAAGTGGTTCTGATGTTACCGGTAAGAATACAAGAACTCAGCGAATTATGAAATGATGCAGTTCTGAAAAAAATTCATGTTAAAGTTAAGTCTTGAAACTTTTACGCTCATATAAAAGTTTTTGTATTTTTCATTTTTTTTACTTAATAAAAATTTATCTTTATGTTCCGGGTGTTACACGAATTTGTTCCGAGTGTTACGCGTACGAATAAATTTCTTGTAGAACACCGAAAAAATGATTTCTGATACATATTTGATACTATTAAATTAAAAATCATTTATTGAAAAACTCTGAAGCAGTTTATTTAAGAAAAAATATTTTTTGAAAATTTTACATTTTTAACGGGTGTATAATATAAACATTGTTATACAATACTACTTTAAATTAAAATCTTTGATAATATAAGATCTAATAGTCAAATTGATCACCATGAATATATTTTTTAATATTTTATCTCATTTAATTCAACGTAATCTTTTTTTAAAAGTAATTTTTTCATTTTTCGTCTTTTTTTATCCCTGATTCTTTCTTTATAGTCTAGGCGCCGCGCCGTAGGGGTTTTCGTGACCCGATAGCGGTCAGCGATCAACCCAGGCTTAAAAGATGTATTTTGCCTCCTAATGAAGAATTTCGAGGGTGGACCGAAAAATTTGTTTACAATTATTTAAACAAATAACAAAGTAAAAAAGTCATTTTTTCGATGAAAAAATTTTTTTTTTATATTTTTCAGCTAAAAATAAGTTGAAAATGTAAGCGGACTTTTATTTGTAAAGTCAATAGTTTTCGAGAAAAAAATCATCAAAGTTTTAAAAAACCGTGCATCTGTAGAAAATCAGTCGAGCCTACCATGGCGGCCGGAGTATAAGTTTTTTAAAACTTTGATGATTTTTTTCTCGAAAACTATTGACTTTACGAAAAAAAGTCCACTTACATTTTCAACTTATTTTTAGCTGAAAAATATTAAAAAAAAAATTTTTTCATCGAAAACATGAGTCCAAAAGATTGAACGGAGGCAAAAAGATCAATGCTCTAAAATACGTTTAAAAGTGAAAAAAAAAAAAAAAGATATCTGTATTGTTTCTTTTTAATGCTTTAATAATATTATACTTTTTTCTGCTTAAATAATGTATTAATTCCAAAAGATTCAAGTGCACTTTAACAGCGACGTCCGTGATATGTATCACCCGCAACGCATTTTTTCGGAAAGAGGAGTCTCAAAAATTTTTTCTACAGTAGGGGGGGATTAGTTATCTTAAGATAGCTTTGTAAACAAGAAGCTGAGTAAAAATATTAAAAACTCAAGTCACTATACAAACAATACCCTGTTTTAGCGTTCCGGGTGTTACAGAGAAATAAGAATCTTTACCACAGCACAAAATTTTCTGTAATTACCGAAAAAAAATGAAACTTTGCTGAGAGCTCAATCACACTGCATTCTAAAGAGTGAAACATAACTTATAAATCTTTGTTGATATCGAACGATTTACAGTGCTACCAACTTTGCACTAGAATCACACAAATCAGGCCGGTGGAGTTCATAGATTCATCAACAGGCTAAAAAAATTTAAATTAATAAAAAAAGTGGTAGAACCAGTATAGTTCCAGAAACTACATATAATTTCTGACCAGAAAAAACGGTTTATATATTTTTTTTTCATAATTTAATTTTTTACTCTGAGGTTCGTTTTTATACGGACAGACCCTTAAGCGTGTAATTATAATAAATAAATTTACAAATACACAAATAAACCAACAAGCCTAAAACCCCATAACGCTGGGCAATAAAATTAATGAATAAATTTATAAATAAACAAATAAACAAACAAGCCTACAACCCCATAACAGTAGGCAAAAAAATCAATAAAAAAATTAATAAATAAACAATTAAACCAACCAGCCTACAACCCCATAACACTAGGCAAAAAAATTAATAAATAAATTTATAAATAAACAAATAAACCAACAAGCCTACAACCCCATAACAATGGGCGAAAAAATAAATAAATAAATTTATAAATAAACAAATAAACCAACAAGCCTACAACCCCATAACGCTGGGCGAAAAAATTAATAAATAAATTTATAAATAAACAAATAAACAAACAAGCCCACAACCCCATAATGCTGGGCGTGAATATGAATAAAATAATTTATAAATAAACAAATAAACCAACAAGCCTACAACCCCATAACGCTGGGCGTGGATACTAAGAAACTAGTTTTTAACTATCCTCCAAGCTCTAGACCCCCAAAAATCTGGGCGTAGAGTTCAATAAAGAAACTGATGAGCTACCTCCAAAAACCCTGGGCGTCGAGTTCAATCAATGAGCTGATCAGTTACCTCCCAAAACCCTGGGTACCCGAGTTCTACGAAAAAACTGGTCAGCTACCCCCCAAGCTTTAAACCCTCAAAACCCTGGGTGCCTGAGTTCAACAAAGAAGCTGATTGGCCACCCCCAAAGCTTTAAACCCTCAAAACCCTGGTCGCCCGAGTTCAACAAAGAAGCTGATTGGCCACCCCCAAAGCTTTAAACCCTCAAAACCCTGGTCGCCCGAGTTCAACAAAGAAGCTGATTGGCTACCCCCCAAGCTTTAAACCCCCAAAACCCTGGGTGCCCGAGTTAAACAAAAAAAAAATTATCGGCTTTCCCCCAAGCTCTAAACCTCCAAGACTCTGGGCGTCCGAGTTCCACATAAAGGCTGGTCGGCTATTCCCCAAGCCTTGAGTCCCTATAACCCTGGGAGCCCGAGTTTAACAAAAAAATTGAGCAGCAACCCTACAAGCTCTCAACCTCCAAATACCCTGGCCTTCCGATTTCAATATAAAAACTGGTCGGCTATTCCCCAAGCCTTGAGCTCCTATGACCCTGGCTGCCTGAGTTTAACAAAAAAACTGGTCAGCTCTCCCCCAAGCTCTAAACCCCCAAATACCCTGGGCGCCCGAGTTCAACAAAAAAACTGCTCGGCTATCCCCCGATCTCTAAATCGCCCAAAACTCTGATTACCGAGTGGAATAATTTTACAAAATAAGCTTACTTTATACTCGAATATTTTTTTTGATAATGTTGCAAACAAAGAGTTAAACATAAAGTAAAAATTTATAGCGGTTTCCTAATCGACCACGCCATTTTAGAGTTAAAAATTTCATATTTACAACTTTGTGATATAATTGCACCAGTGCAGCGTATTTAGGTATCGTTACAAAATTATTTATTTCGTTAACTAAAATTCACTCATATTTTTGGAATATTTTAACTCGGGCTCCCAAGATTTTTGGGGGCCTAGAGCTTGGGGGATCGTCGATAAGTTTTTTTGTGGAACTTGGGCACCCGGGGTTTTGGGGGTTTAGAGCTTGGGGGATAGCCGACCAGTTTTTTTGTTGAACTTGGGCGCTCAGGGTTCTAGGGGTTTAGAGCTAGGGGGATAGCTGATCGGTTACTTGTTGAACTCGTACCCCCAGGGTTTTGAGGGTTTAAAGCTTTGGGGGTGGCCAATCAGCTTCTTTGTTAGACTCAGGCACCCAGGGTTTTGAGGATTTGAAGCTTGGGAGGTAGCTGACCAGTTTATTCGTAGAACCCGGGTACCCAGGGTTTTGGGGGATAGCTGATCAGCTCATTTATTGAACTCGACGCCCAGGGTTTTTGGAGGTAGCTCATCAGTTTCTTTATTGAACCCTACGCCCAGATTTTTGGGGGTCTAGAGCTTGGAGGATGGTTTAAAACTAGTTTCTTAGTATCCACGCCCAGCGTTATGGGGTTGTAGGCTTGTTGGTTTATTTATTTATTTATAAATTATTTTATTCATATTTACGCCCAGCGTCATGGAGTTGTAGGCTTGTTTGTTTATTTGTTTATTTATAAATTTATTTATTAATTTTTTCACCTAGTGTTATGGGGTTGTAGGCTTGTTTGTTTATTTGTTTATTTATTTAGAAATTTAATTATTTATTTTTTCGCCTTGTGTTATGGGGTTGTAGGCTTGTTTGTTTATTTGTTTATTTATAAATTTATTTATTCTTTTTTTCGCCTAGTGTTATAGGGTTGTAGGCTTGTTGGTTTATTTGTTTATTTATTAATTTTTTCGCCCAGCGTTATGGGGTTGTAGTCTTGTCGGCTTATTTGTTTATTTATAAATTATTTTATTCATATTTACGCCCAGCGTTATGGGGTTGTGGGCTTGTTTGTTTATTTGTTTATTTATAAATTTATTTACTGATTCTTTCGCCCAGCGTTATGGGGTTGTAGGCTTGTTGGTTCATTTGTTTATTTATAAATTATTTTATTCATATTTACGCCCAGCGTTATGGGGTTGTGGGCTTGTTGGTTTAATTGTTTATTTATAAATTTATTTTTTAATGTTTTCGCCCATTGTTATGGGGTTGTAGGCTTGTTTGTTTATTTGTTTATTTATAAATTTATTTATTAATTTTTTTGCCCAGCGTTATGGGGTTGTAGGCTTGTTGGTTTATTTGTGTATTTGTAAATTTATTTATTAATATTTACACGCTTAAGGTTATGTGGTTGTATAGGCTTGTTTGTTTATTTATAAATTATTTTATTAATATTTATGCTCAGCGTTATGGGGTTGTAGACTAGTGGGTTTTTTTAATTTAATTTTTGTGTGCCACTACTGCCCCGAAATTTCAAATTTTTGTTCCATTCCCGCCATTCGGAATTCTGACACTTTCGAGAGGCCTGTGGCAGACTCGGCGGTCCGCGGCTCCGATGGCCTTGCTGCTGGAGCTTTTATCAATTTTCAACTCCGCAACTCGTGAATGATCGAATGACGAGTTGCAAGTAGTTGGTTTAAATATTTTCTAAGAGGTTAGGGAATGGGTAAGTCGTTTTGGAGGATGTAAGATTCAACACTGGTGAACGGTGTTCAATAAAATTCTTATTATAGTATATAGTTACAAGTTTTACACTTTAGCCTAACTATTATATGTACTAGGCTTGATCTTTTGGAAAAAGGAGTGACTCTGGTCAATACAAACCAACAAGTCAGAATATAAAAGAGAACGGATAAAAACCGGTAATAATGAATTAAATTGAATGCCTCGAATAGAATTTTAATAAACAAGAATCAATTAATTAATAAAAGTCAGTTAATTAATGAATCAGTTAATGAATGTCTGCCTAATCCCAGCGATGGCCCTTTTATAGGCTCTCGTGCGCCTCCCCTTCCAGATCAATCCAATCCAGATTTAGCCCCCCTGTGCCTCCAAATTCCCCTATTTTGATATTATCCACTAATCAGCTCATTCAAATTCACGCGACTTGCCCCAGTTTATACTGGCAACATCTTTCATTGGCACCTGTATCCCCCAATCATATTCATCTCTGAATCTTCCCACCGAAAAATGACTTACATAATCCCCGCGCGCATCACAAGCTGTAGCTCTCGACATGTGTGACCTTGATTTGTGTCACCTTTCTTCCAAGTCGTAAACAGGAAACTTCCGGCAACAACACAATAAAAATATCCCCGACTCGTGTAATCAATGCATAATAAATCGGCACGTGCGGCTTCAATCCGCGAGTGGCCCCCTTTTCCAACAGACCAAGCCATAAAAATCACAATTTTCGATTTATACAATTATTTGGTTCAATCTTCCCGCGTGCATCCTGTGCTGGTGCAAGTTGCAAAAGCACCTTAAGTGCAACTCGTGACGACGTTCAGTTCGTCACATCTCCCCCCTTTTTCTAAAAGTTTCTTTTTGCATATGCAAAAAAAACTTTTACTGACATAAAATCAAAAATTTTTTTTTGACCTTAAATAAATTTTTATGCACATCATTTATTTCCTTCTTCCTCCCCCCTACAATTTATAATGTCCACATTATATTATTAACTTAGAACCTTATTAACAACAACAAAAAATCCGCACATCATTCAAATTCATGTTTGAATTTGAATGAAACTTTTTTTTCACAATCCTTAACGAAGACTATAAAAAAAATTCACAAATGACTTTTCTCTTTTCTGAGATCGGTGTCATGTATCATGATAAAATTCCAAGTTTTATCTTCATTCGTTTCTATTTCTTATTTCCTCATCTCTCTATAAGCAATAATATGAGTTGGCGATTTTTCTGCTTTTCAAATATTTTCAGTACGCTATCATTATTATTAATCAAACATTTCGTCCAATACATCGCAGATGTTATTTTTCCCCGTATATCTATAAGTACACGCTGGGCGTGTCTAGTTTTAGCCTTACCTTTGTCCGCCGACAAAATGGCTCTTGCACATTTTTCTATAATTTTTCTTTTTAGGCAGAAATTTTGTTTACACCGTTTCCCCCAATTGGGAATTTCCCGCGCAAAAAAAAAAAATCCCAAAACTCCCACTCGCTCGTTCGTTTGGAATAACAACAAAAAAAAATATTTGAACAGCATCAAACATCATAACATCAGAAATTAATTATAATAAGCAACACATATTATATTTGGTGAACAATCATTTCAAGCAACAATCAAAAGAATCCACTTATCAATTAGCAGTAACAATAATATTACAGAGATTCATGACTAATTTATCTCTTGCCAAATCATCCCTACTTACATTAATTGTTAATTTAAAAAAAAGTTATTAACTCCCTTTACCTTTAAACTAACCAAAAAAAAAAATGACCTTATCATATAAGTCTCTACGTCTCTCAACTATCATTATTATTTTTAAGGTTCTACGCCTCCTACCTGTCATTATTTTAATAATTTTCTCTTCTTGATTAAATCATTTATTTTTATTTTTATTTGTCAACATAGCAGAATCATGGATTTGAAAGGGTTTATCATTAGGCCTAGTCACGCTGCTAAACATATTTTCGATCTATCATCTTGCAGACTACCTAAACTACCTATTGTACCTGCACAGCTGACAGCTTTACGCGGCTGGAGGCTGAGTCTTAGAAGTTCAGTCGATTCGACGTTGCAGCACGTTTAAATTTCTCGTGGCTGTTGCAACGGTGTACCTGGGGGACAAGGCCACGCAAAGCCAGCCCCGAGGTCCCGTCGGCCAACGCCCAAGAACCTAAAAATAAAAAGAAAAATCTACACTCGGGAACGGGCCAGTATTTCGATGCGCCCTGATTCCCGTGGCGGCTAGCTCGAACACAAAGAAAAGAAATAGAATATGTGGGGCCGGAAAACTACCCGCGAAGGGCCTGCGTCACTGCTCCACCGCTGGCTGCTGTCTCGCCGTCCTCTACCGCGACTCGTCGCGGGAAATCAGCCCTGCTAGGCCGCGCCCTAAGGGAAAAAGAGAGAGAAAAACACAGAAAGAGAGAAAAATTTAAGGAGAGAGAGGTAAAATACTATACAATTTGAATGAAAGAAAGAATGCGTTAAGTTAAGTTATTTATTTCAAACGCCTACACGGGTGGGTCGACAAATGCCGACGCGAGGCCCAAGAAACGCAAGCCCGTAGGCCACACACCGGCCGGATCCACTGATCCGGGCCTTGCACACCGCACGCGGAGGGAGCACCGGGAATTAAACAGTAACTACCTTAGCGTATCGCTAACGGCTCGTCCTGGGTGGCCGCGAGGCTCGATCGGATGGCTCGTCGCAGCAGCAGAAGGCCGATTGTCCTCGTCCGGTCGATCCTCTGACAACGGAGAAGACGATGACTCATGGCTGCCGAAGGTAGGCTCAGGTCACCGGGACAGCACTCCAAGAACTCGCTAAGATGAATTAAGGTTCTCGACTCCCGGACACGCCGGTGAAGATCTCTCGACTCGGTATATTACGCGGGTATTCTCTGAGCAAGAAGAACAAAAACTGACTCGCGAGGCTCGGTCGCTGGCGGTCGCCGCCAGCGCCACTCAGCTGAGCAGGGGAGGGGAGGGGAATCAGGCTCCCGGCCGTCTCTCTCCTCGTTTCGCTGCACGCTCGGGTTTAGCTCCGGCCGATCGCCACGATCCGTTCGGAGCCCAGCTGACGAGAGAGAGAATGCCGGGAGCTTGTGCTCAAGCTCCCGATCTCCCCGTAGCACCGTGGATCGTAAAAGAATCGTGAATCATGATCTTTCCCTATTCCCTTCTTTATCATTATTATTTCTCTTACATCTTTTAAGGTTCAATAAAAAAATTCTATTACTCAAAATTTTACCCCCAACATACACTTGTCGGTATTTATTGATAATTCAAGAAACTGCCGTGCCCCACAAGAATACATGTTAAAACGAATTTGATTATATCTTTCTCAATCGCATTATTTAAAATTTAAAAAAAATGCCATCGTGCCAATATTTTGAAAACAGTTTCAGGTAAGACATTGGAAAAGAAATCTGACCCGTGTGATTCATAGTTGCAAGATAAATCATTTCATTTGTTTATTAAAAAAAATTATCATTTACCCAAATTTAAAAATTCACGCCATTTTGTTCCCCTCTGTTTCTGCATATGACCCATAAAGAAAACTTGCTCTTTTTCTTTGTTGATGTTCTGCATGTTGCTCCTGCATCGATGTTGATCGACTTCAAATTGTTTTGGATTTTATTAATTGTTAATCATTATAGGTTTGACGACGATTGAAGTGTGAGATAAAAGATAAATAGTGGAGGATAAGGAGGAAAAAGAAAGCCGAGAGAGATTGATCAACATAGTGTTTGCTGATAATTTAATCACAAAACAACGTCAGCTGTTTGGTGTGAAGGAAATGAAAAAGGAATTCAAGATCATTTGACCAAGTGATTTTTTCTCTCCTTTTTTTTGAGTTAAAGTATACAACAATCAATTCTATTTACGTCAACAGTTCTTATAATTAAAAAAAATTCTTTCTTTCTTTTATTAATATTTTCTCTTCCTAAATTGGAGTAATTGTATTTCAACCTGAAAAGAAAGGGAGAAGAGAAAAAAAAATTCATGAATTGACATAATCAATACATTATGTTACTAACTTTATTAACACAATACCATTCTTACAATTAATCTTTCATTAGTTTTTTTTTTAATGAAATAACTTTGTTTTAACTTATCATATAGAAAAATTTTATGAATTAACTTAATCATTATTTTGTGTTACTAAACATTATTCACACAAAACTACTCTTACAATTAATCTTTTATTAGTATTTTTTAAGAAATAATTTGTTTCAACTCATTATATAGAAAAATTCTATGAATTTATTTAATTATTATTTTGTGTTACTAAACATTATTCATACAAAACTACTCATGCAATTAATTTTTCATTAATACTTTTTTAGAAATAATTTTGTTTTAACTTAATTTAGAAAAATTTTATGAATTAATTCAATTATTACATTGATTTGATTTTTTTGTTTTTGTCTTCCGTTTCTTTTTTTTTGTTTTTCACTTAGCACTAATGGTTTTACTTTTTCACTTTAAAAGATGTGTTGCCATCCTTTGTCACTTCATAACTTTCCTCTTGCATAGATAATTACGCATTCATTACACCAAAATTTTGAGCCTCTCACTCCTAACACTTTCCGGCATACACCACAAAATGATTTTTCACGCTAGTAGCCCGAAAGTACAATTTTCGGGCTCGTACCGGAAACGAATATTGTACTTTCTGACTACTAGCGTGAAAAATAGTATACAGCCCTTGGGAGTGCAAAAATGAGCTAACCTTTAGCAAACCTCGCCTTCGGCTCGGACATCAATTTGGGTTTGCTAAAGGCTAACTCATTTTTGACTCCCTCAGGACTGTAATATACTATTTTTACTTCATCTTCTGTTACTTCATGTACGTGTCTAACTTTTACATAATTTATATTTGCACAGGCTGGGCAAATTATAATATTTTCATTCATTATTAGCACATCATAATTATAGTGGTATAATCTTACTAATTCTTTCCAGAAATCTTTTGTTTTTTCTGTGTTCTGATTGTTAAAAGAATTTATTATGGTTTCATTTGTTATATTCTTTTCTTCAGACGTCCAAGGCTGTACTATTTGTGTCTGTACCGGCCATGGTCCTTGATAAGGTAAAATGTAGTTTAAATTATGTGCTTGTGCCATGTTAAATCCTGAATTAATGGAAACATTTGTCAGACTCGTTATTGTTTCTGGTGCTTTTCTTGGGGCGTATTGAAAAGTGCCTCCTTCCGATTTCGCCGAAAACGTTTCTCGCCGAAAGTTTTCTCGTTGATTTCCCTATGGCGGGCAGCATGCTAGTGTCATAGAGCGCGCGTCGATCTAAATTCTGCCGACCGCCGAGGATGGACGGACGGCGCGAATTTTTGAATTTAAATGAAAAATTTTTTTTCTTTGTATTTTTTTTTTCAAATTCCGTTCAACAAATTTTAATATTTATAAAATTTTGAAAAATTAATTTTTTTTTCCCTTTATAAAAGAGAGATATCGCCATTTTGGTGAGATTTTCAATGTAAGATTTTATTCGTGAGCTGATTGGTGGACAAGTTTTTGAAATATTCGAAAAGTGCCTTTTGAGGTTACAATTATTGTTTTTTTTTTTTTTTTTTTTTTTTTTTTCCTATGCGCGCTTGCAGCGCGCTGAGTGGTACTACTCTGTTAAAAAAAGAAAAAAAATGAAACCATACTAGTTAATAAGTTATTTTAATAATATAATTCGTAAATTAGTTATTAATTTTTTATTTCATTTAAAACTTTTAAATTAATAATGACAAGTTTTTCTTGGAGTTTAAAATTATTCAATTTTTCTGTTACTAAAATACATGAAATAGTAAATAATTTTTTCTTATAAATGATGTCATCATGAAAATAAATTTATTAGGACTTGTTATAGATTTTTTGGTTTTAATCACGATCAACAAAATTTTAGTCTTAGTTTCTATACAAAAAATTTCAGCTTTCATATTCTTTTATCGGGCTGAGTAGAAGTGCTCAGGAGAAAAGTATAAAGGTAACTGAAAAATTGAATTTTTTTTTTTTCATTTTTAATAACATCAAATAATTTTATTATCTTTTCCTTACAAAAGTCTAAAAGTTGATTTGGTTCTTATGCTTAACCATAAATAATATATTTCATTTAAACAACGTCAGTACTATTTACTTTCGGAACCATCTGAACAACGCTTCACATCTTTTTTAATTTTCGACAAAAATTTAGAAACAGTCTTTGATTTATGATTGCAAAATTCGAATTATTGCAAGAAATTCGATAACAATTAGAAAATAAGGTCAGTACATTTCTCGTTAGTAACATTAATTTGAAGAAATGTTTTGTACATAAATAAAGAAAACTATTACTAATTTGACATATTAATGAATATTAAAGTATACACTTTTGTACTTACACACTTTTCATATTCTCCACATAAGGTGTGAAAAAAATCAAAAATAAAAATATGCGCACTACAGTATTCAAACTATTATTTTGTTCCACGGAATGCGACTTTTTACCTCGCTTTTTACATAAGTTTCGATTATTTTCTATTAATATGTTTTCGTAAAGCTACATCAAAGTTATTTAATATTAATCTATTTTTAATAACAATAAATTCTGATTACATTATTTCGGTATTCCCAGCGAGGAAAAATCTTAGCCGAAAAACTTCAGTTTTAAAATTACCAATAAATGGCTTAAATATTTAAAAACTCGTTTTGCATACACATTAGCAAGCTACGATTAATTATTAAATGTACACTTTTTGTTTATCGATACGGATAATTTAAGTTTCCAAAATACGCAAGGTGATTTTGTAGTTTAGAATTTTTTCATTAGGTTTTACTAACTATATAGTCCAGTGGCCAAGGGGGTTTCCGTATGCTTTCAAAATTTTCAACTCCACCCAGGTTTTTTTTATTTATTTTGAGCCCCTTAATCGAAATATCTCGGGCGGAGTTAAAAAAAATTGTTTATAACAATTGTTTAAACAAATTAATAACAAAAATTCATGTTTTAATGCAAAAAAGATTTTTTTATATTTTTCAACTCAAAACAAATCAAAAATATACTTGAACTTTTTTTCTTAAATTCTATAGTTTTTGAGTAAAAAGTCATGAAAGATTGAAAAACACGATACTGATCGTTATAATTGACTCCGATTTTTTCAAACTTTCATGACTTTTTACTCAAAAACTATAGAATTTAAGAAAAAAGTTCAAGTATATTTTTGATTTGTTTTGAGTTGAAAAATATAAAAAAATCTTTTTTGCATTAAAACATGAATTTTTGTTATTAATTTGTTTAAACAATTGTTATAAACAATTTTTTTTAACTCCGCCCGAGATATTTCGATTAAGGGGCTCAAAATAAATAAAAAAAACCTGGGTGGAGTTGAAAATTTTGAAAGCCTACGGAAACCCCCTTGGCCACTGGACTAATACTAATACAAGATACTGACTACAATAAAAATATTAAGATTCGCATTGTGTATACACAATGGCGCGCCAGGAGTCGACCTGGGGCCCCCCCTTCGTTTCTCTAGGTCCCGAGCCTCGTCCACGAGGAAAAGTTCCAGGAGAAGTCGACCGGGCGCGCCAGGAGTCGACCTGGGGCCCCCCCTTCGTTTCTCTAGGTCCCGAGCCTCGTCCACGAGGAAAAGTTCCAGGAGAAGTCGACCAGGCGTGCCAGGAGTCGACCTGGGGCCCCCACTTCGGTTTTCTAGGTCCCGAGCCTCGTCCACGAGGAAAAGTTCCAGGAGAAGTCGACCGGGAGTGCCAGGAGTCGACCTGGGGCCCCCCCTTCGTTTCTCTAGGTCCCGAGCCTCGTCCGCGAGGAAAAGTTCCAGGAGAAGTCGACCGGGCGCGCCAGGAGTCGACCTGGGGCCCCCCCTTCGTTTCTCTAGGTCCCGAGCCTCGTCCACGAGGAAAAGTTCCAGGAGAAGTCGACCAGGCGTGCCAGGAGTCGACCTGGGGCCCCCACTTCGGTTTTCTAGGTCCCGAGCCTCGTCCACGAGGAAAAGTTCCAGGAGAAGTCGACCGGGAGTGCCAGGAGTCGACCTGGGGCCCCCCCTTCGTTTCTCTAGGTCCCGAGCCTCGTCCGCGAGGAAAAGTTCCAGGAGAAGTCGACCGGGCGCGCCAGGAGTCGACCTGGGGAAATATAGCTGGGAAAATTTTAATTGTATAATTTTTATTATTTATTTTTATATTTATTGTTTCATCAAATTATTTATTACAGACAAATAATTATTATTTGAACTTTACGTGTGCCACACGTGTGTCACACGTGTGACACACGTGTGGCACACGTGTGGAAGTTACGTGTGTGCCACACGTGTGGCTATACAGCAGGGATACAAAGTGGATGATTGAGTTTGTGTCGACCACTTTAGTCAGGCGTTTTTTTCTCTGAGTGCTTTTCTTTTTGACTTTTCTCTGAAAAAAAAGAGATTGTTTTTTATTGCATTTCCTCATTAGAGTTTACATTATTGTCATTTTTATTCTCTAATGACACTTACTTTTTCAACGACGCAGGAGTGTAAACAAAATTCGGATCAATTTTCATTTTCCGCTTTCAGCCGTGACCAGAAACTAAAGAGACCTTTACTATGTTCTCTTTCACTTTCAGTTCTGAAATTTAAATTAAAACGTTTGTAAATAATAAACTATATAATCAATAATAACTTCGTTTCAAATACTAATCTCTCGTTTGTTATTACAAAAGAGACTTTAATTAAGAATCCTCAGATAGCAATTTTTTAATAAAATAAAACTGTTTTTTAGTTACTTTACATTTCGATTTGTTGCTAAACCAAGCACACTTCTGTTTACATTTAATATTTCAAAATATTACTAAAAACCATTAAATATTTATTCGTAATAGATTAGATTCAGATAAAAATAAATTCTCCGCGTATTTATGGCTACGTTGATTATGTTACACGTGTACGCACAAACTAGAGGTCTCTATCTTATTTCTGCTTGGTGCTAGATTCTTTCAAAGATTGAAAAATGGCCTATTTTTAAGCTGTTTTAAGCAATTTTAAGGTATTTTTCGAAAAATTCTAACTTTTGATCAAAATGAGATAGAAACCTTTAGTTTGCGGCAAAATTTTGTTCAAAATAAGTTCTTTTTTGTAAAAATATTTTGACAACAAAGTTTGGTTATTTTTATAAGAATACAGTCCTACACAGATGTTGTAATTTTTGCTCATTTGCAGGTATCTTCAAACGACCGTAGCTTTTTCTAGGCTAAATTTTTGTGCATATTAAAAAATTGTTAAATTTTTTTTATGAAAAAACAAAAAATTTGGGACCAACCGGAACTTTGTACGATCTTCCGCTTCCAAGATACAGCTGTTTAAAGTTGTCAAAAAACACAAAAAACGCGTTTTTTACGATTTTTACACGCATTTTTGAACGGTTTCGACCTTTTTTTTTCTCTCAAAAATATGTGGAATCTTCTCTTCATATGTTTCCAAACAAGCTCTCCTAGTAATTGTAGTGCGGATTTAGGGTTTTAGTTGATTCCAAAGCATATACTTTTGACACATTTTATGTGCTAAACTAGTGTTTTTTTAACAATATTCACGCTACATTTAACTTTTTCGTTCATTATAGATGTTTTGAAATTATTTTTTGACTAAAAACTATTCAAATTCCAGCCAAAATTAGGTCACCTGCTATGAAAAAATTGATACTCAACGAAATATTGATCTCAATATCAAAATAATATACTACTTTTATTCAGTTTTTTAGTTTTTTGATTTGTTAAAAATCTATGTTCAAATATTGTAAATAATATACCACTTGTTTATTTATTTTTTTCTATTTTTGAAATTACAAATAATTGATCATAGTTTATCAATTATTCTGATAAAACAATCATGGATTACTATTGCTTACTCTGAAAAAAATAAGTCCAAATTAAAAATGTTATTTTTTGAATGCTATGAAGCATGCAACAATCTACCAATCTACATTCTACTTATAATTATATCCACTTATGAAAAAGAGAATGAGAGATTCGATTAGAAAGTCGAGTCGATATATCGAATCGAAACTTGATCTTTGATTCTTGGAGCAAGAGCGCCCCCTTTCAGGCCTCTCAAAAGTGTGAACCAGCCAGACGCGTCGAATTTAAAATCTTCAGGCATGCTTGATTTGAATTTTTTTTTTTTTTTTAATTAATAAAGTGAGTAACGAGATATAAATTTTTAATAGACAAATAAGCGGATAAGCTTACAACCCTATAACCCTAGGCCTAGTGAATAACAAATAATTAACTTTTGTAATAAACAAATAAGCCGATAAGCTACAACTCCAAAACTCTGAGCGTACTTAGTAAAAATAATTAATTTTTTTTAATAAACAAATAAGCTGATAAGCTACAACACCATAACCTTGGGCATGGCTGAAAAAAATGTTAATATTTATAATAAACAAATATGCCGATAAGCTACAACACCATAACCTTGGGCATGGCTGAAAAAAATGTTAATATTTTTAATAAACAAATAAGCCGATAAGCTACAACACCACAACCTTGGGCATGGCTAAGAAAAATGTTAATATTTTTAATAATCCAATAAGGTAATAAGCTACAACTCCATAAACTTGGGCATGTCTAAAAAAATGTTAATATTTTTAATCAACAAATAAGCCGATTAGCTACAACCCCATAACATTGGGCATGGCTCAAAAATTTTTTTTATCTATGTCCAAGGTTATGGGGTGGTAAACTTGTTTACTTAGTTGTTCATTTAAATATTCACATATTTTATATTCGCTGCGCCCAATGTTATGGGGTTGTAGCTCATCGGCTCATTTGTTTATTAAAAAAATTAATTATTTTTCATTCACTACGCCCAATGTTATGGGGTTGTCGCTCATCGGCTTATTTGTTTATTAAAAAAATTAAAATTTTTTTTAGCAATACCCCAGGTTATGGGGTTGTAGCTTATCGGCTTATTTGTTTATAAAAAAAATTAATTATTTTTTCTAAGTACGCCCAGTGTTTTGGAGTGTAGCTCATCGGCTTATTTGTTTAATAAAAAAATTAATTTTTTTTTCATTTGCTACGCCCATCGTTATAGGGTTGTAGCTCATCGGCTTATTTGTTTATGAAAAAAATTAATTATTTTTCATTCGCTACACCAACCGTCATGGGATTGTAGCTCATCGGCTTATTTGTTTATTAAAAAATTTAATTATTTTTCATTCACTCTGCCCAGTGTTATGGGATTGTAGCTCATCGCCTTATTTGTTTATTAAAAATATTAACATTTTTTTTAGCCATGCCCAAGGTTATGATGTTGTAGCTTATCGGCTTATTTGTTTATTAAAAATATTAACATTTTTTTCAGCCATGCCCAAGATTATGGTGTTGTAGCTTATCGGCTTATTTGTTTATTAAAAAAAATTAATTATTTTTACTAAGTACGCCCAGAGTTTTGGAGTTGGAGCTTATCGGCTTATTTGTTTATTACAAAAGTTAATTATTTGTTATTCACTACGCCTAGGGTTATGGGGTTGTAGGCTTGTCCGCATATTTGGCTATTAAAAATTTAAATTTTGTTACTCACTTTATTTATTAAAAAAAAAAAAAAAAAAAATTCAAATCAGGCATGCCTGAAGATTTCAAATTTGGCGCGTCCAGCCGGTTCACACTTTTGAGAGGCCTTTAAGGCGACGCTCTTGCTCCAAGAATCAAAGATCAAGTTTCGATTCGATATATCGACTCGACTTTCTCATCGAATCTCTCATTCTCTTTTTCATAAGTCGATATAATTATAAGTAGAATGTAGATTGGTAGATTGTTGCATGCTTCATAGCATTCAAAAAATAACGTTTTTAATTTGGACTTATTTTTTTCAGAGTAAGCAATAGTAATCCATGATTGTTTTATCAGAATAATTGATAAACTATGATCAATTATTTGTGATTTTAAAAATAGAAAAAAATAAATAAACAAGTGGTATATTATTTACAATATTTGAACATAGATTTTTAACAAATCGAAAAACTAAAAAACTGAATAAAAGTAGTATATCATTTTGATATTGAGATCAATATTTCGTTGAGTATCAATTTTTTCATAGCAGGTGACCTAATTTTGTCTGGAATTTGAATAGTTTTTAGTCAAAAAATAATTTCAAAACATCTATAATGAACGAAAAAGTTAAATGTAGCGTGAATATTGTTAAAAAAACACTAGTTTAGCACATAAAATGTGTCAAAAGTATATGCTTTGGAATCAACTAAAACCCCAAATCCGCACTACAATTACTAGGGGAGCTTGGTTGGAAACATATGAAGAGAAGATTCCACATATTTTTGAGAGAAAAAAAAAGGTCGAAACCGTTCAAAAATGCGTGTAAAAATCGTAAAAAACGCGTTATTTGTGTTTTTTGACAACTTTAAACAGCTGTATCTTAGAAGCGGAAGATCGTACAGGGTTCCGGTTGGTCCCAAAATTTTTGTTTTTTCATAAAAAAAATGTAACAATTTTTTAATATGCACAAAAATTTAGCCTAGAAAAAGCTACAGTCGTTTGAAGATACCTGCAAATGAGCAAAAATTACAACATCTGTGTAGGACTGTATTCTTATAAAAATAACCAAACTTTGTTGTCAAAATATTTTTACAAAAAAGAACTTATTTTGAACAAAATTTTTCCGCAAACTCAAGGTTTCTATCTCATTTTGATCAAAAGTTAGAATTTTTCGAAAAATACCTTAAAATTGCTTAAAACAGCTTAAAAATAGGCCATTTTTCAATCTTTGAAAGAATCTAGCACCAAGCAGAAATAAGATAGAGACCTCTAGTTTGTGGCAAATGTCTTCTATTAAATAGTACTTTTGCCAAAAAAAATTGCAATAAAATCGGTGAACCTCGTGCGGACGGTTTTTTAAAAAAGTATTATTTTGACCCATATATATACTAGGGGGGGTACCCCCCTGCTCGCTCCGCTCGCCAACCCCCCAAATAAACATGATTTATAAAGATTTATTAAAAAATATATGTTTATTCAATAATAAAATATTAATATAAAAACTTAAACAAATGTTTTTGGATGTAATTTTATTTGAAACAGAATAATTAATACAATGATTTAATTTATTTTCAAAATTAATTAATGACATAAATTTTTGTGCCTAGTTAAGTTATCTTTTCTGCTTAAATTTTTTTTTACTTTCAATTTTTTATTTTTTAGTGACCACACTGTAAAAAAAAATCGGGGTAAATTTACCTCGCTCAGCGATGTAAAAAATGGGAGCCTCGCTCAGCGAAGTAAAATTACAATGACCTGGCATTATGTTTACGCGCCGATGGTAAATTTACAAATATTTTGTAAATTTACAAATCTCTGGTAATTTTACCTTCTGCTATTTAGAAAAAAATTATTGATAAAAATTAATCAATCAATACTAAAGGGCAAAGATGAAAAACAACAAAATAGCTTAATTAAAAATGTTTATTTATTTGTTCGTTCAGCAAATGATTTTTTTTTCGTAAATTCACACTGATCCTAACCTCACATATCACAAAAACTTAGAATCTACGTACTAATTTGGCTATTTTTTCAGATAAGTAATTAAATTAAAACTTCAAATTTTATGATGTTAGAATCTTGAAATCTAAATGAGTTGAATCAACGTCAATTTTATTGAAAACTTCGAGGGAAAATTTGTTAAACTGGACACTTAATTTTCACTTTTGTTGTCTTAGACTATCGAGGGTAAATCCGATTAATCCCACTATACTTAAAGCCAACATGTTCTACTCGGTGAAAATAAAAACTCTATGTAATCTTTTACATCGTTCTCTTTAATTTAGATTGCTTGAATAAAAAAACATGATAAAATATTACATTGCTACGTATCGAACCGGTGATGCCTGTGAGTCGACTGATATCAATGACAACATAACCTCTTTCTCGACTACCAAAACATATTTCCGAAACCTGGCGTAAAAATACGAAGCTGAGCGATGTAGATTTATCAAAAATTCGTAACTTTGCGTTCGAGCGGTAGATTTACAAACCTTGGTAAAATTACTCCGCTGGACCACGTTCCCATTTTTTACATCGCTGAGCAGTGTATATTTACAAATATTTGTAAAATTACATAGCTCAATGGCGAGCTCAATGGTGTGAATTTACGAACGTAGAGTAAATTTACATCGCTGAGCGAGGTAAATTTACCCTGATTTTTTTTTACAGTGCACTGTACTTACCACATGAAAAATTCCTAAAGTAATAATAAACCCTCTTTAAGCGCAAATTACGCGCAATCCACCCACGTATTTAAAAAAATCATAATAACCCATCTTTTTTTTATTTTTTTTTTCAAAATAAACCATCAATAAAAAATCCCCTATTATCTGGTACTTCTAAAAAATTGATAAAGTTTGGTTTAAATTCTTGAAAATTTCCAAGATCAGTTAAAACTGAATATTCTTTCAAATTGAGCTGTATAAAATAAAATAATTTTACCTTTAAGATACACTTTGTTTCTTTAAATGGAATTCAAGGTAAAATAGAATACAAATTAATTAAAAACCTGGAGTTTGCAACGGTGTACCTGAGGGACAAGGCCACGCAAAGCCGGCCCCGAGGTCCCGTCGGCCAACGCCCAAGAACCTAAAAAAAATGAAAGAAAAATCTGCACTCGGGAACGGGCCAGTATTTCCGATGCGCCCTGATTCCCGTCCTGGCTAGCTCGAAATTAAATTTGCGGGCTGGAGAACTGCCTGCGAGAGGCCTGCTGCACTGCTGCCTCGCCATCCTCGGCCGCGACTCGTCGCGGTCGATCAGCCCTAATAGGCCGCGCCCTAAGGGAAGAAGAGAGAAAAAAGCACAGGAAAGAGTGTAAAGTTTACGGAGTGAGGTAAAATCGTACAATTAAATGAGAGAAAGAATATGTAGAGTAAACTAATTTATTTAAATGCCTACACGGGCGAGTCGGCAAATGCCGACGCGAGGCCCAAGAACGCAAGCCCGTAGGCCACACACCGGCCGGATCCGCTGATCCAGGCCTTGCACACCGCACGCGGAGGGAGCACCGGGAAGGAATTAAAAACTACCTTACCGTCTCGCCAGCGGCTCGTCGCAGCAGCAGAAGGCCGATGATCCTCGTCTAGTCGATCCCCCGGACGGCGGAGAAAACCGATGGCTCGTGGTAGGCTCAGATCACCGGTACAGCACTCCCAGAACTCACTAAGATGAGGAAGAAAGGTTCTCGACTCCCGGACACTGGTGATAATTTCTCGACTTGGTAAGATTCCACGGGTATTCGCTAAGCGTGACGAACAAAGACTGCCTCGCGAGGCTCGGTCGCTGGCGGTCGCCACCAGCGCCACTCAGCTGAGCAGGGGAGGGGAGGAGAATCAGGCTCCCGGCCGTCTCTCTCCTCGTTTCGCTGCACGCTCGGGTTTAGCTCCGGCCGATCGCCACGATCCGCTCGGAGCCCAGCTGACGAGAGAGAGAATGCCGGGAGCTTGTGCTCAAGCTCCCGATCTCCCCGTAGCACACACATTGCACCGCAATGGACCACCCCCAAGGAGTGACGCCGAACCAGGCGGTACGACGACCGCCCACGAAGGAGAACGCGAGACATACAAATAATTTTAGCCGAATATAAATTAGTAAAAAAAAGAAGGAACCTCCCGGTGCTCTCCCCTTGTCTGCCCAACGGGCTTACGCAAATTACAGAATACTGATTACTAATAATTGCCCAACGGGGCCTATCGCAAAATAATAGCAAATACAATTGATTGCCCAACGGGGCCTCGCAAATACAACGGCCCATCGGCCTAAACTACTAAGAAAATTAACAAAAAAAATAAAATACAAAAGGATGGCCCAACGGGACCTCGCAAGATAATAAATACAAATGGTTCGCCCAACGGGGCCTAAACGCAGATAAGAAAATAAATAAGAAAATTACAATGATTTGCCCAACGGGGCTTACAACGCATCTAAACAAAATCAAGAACACAGCCAGGAGGCTTCACCAGGAGCTCTTGGGGCCCCTACTCTTCGTCCTAATGGACAGGTCAGGTTCTAATCTTCAGCGGGGGCCAGGGAATAACGTCCGGAGGATGTTTAGCTGCACGTCCTCGGGCAAGTCCCGGATAACCGCTCGCAGCTGTACCAACCCCGCCACGGAAGGATCGAGGGCACCCCCAGAATCTTGTAACGGGCCTTCCCCTCTGTAGGCTGGGCTGGCTGGTGTCAGAGTTTCTTCGAGGTCGGTGGCTCTACCAAGGCTTGCGCGATTTGATCTCGGAGTTGGCACGGTAGCTATGCGGCCTGGCCTCCGGTCTTCAGTTTCTCCCATGTGGGTCACGCGGGCTATCTCGGCGGTTGCCCCCGAGGGGCCTTGCGTCCGAGAGGTGCTGCCACGATTCACTCGGTGTTCCCCGACTCGTGGTGAGGCTCTCGGAGCGACCTGAATCATCCCGGCGGAGGGTCGCTGCCGGTGATACTCCTCTGCACACCGGGGACACTCTCGTACCTCCAGCCCTCACCTGCCACAGTTGAAGCAGAACTGCGGTACCAGGCGGCTTGGACAACGATTTGCGGTGTGTCCGGGATTCTGGCGCCAACACGCAAAACAAGCTCCCTCGGGCGGGTCGAAACGGGCGTCCGTGGGCACCGCCGCTGTTCGCCGGAAA
This sequence comes from Encarsia formosa, assembly GCA_038277355.1. Taxonomy (NCBI): domain Eukaryota; kingdom Metazoa; phylum Arthropoda; class Insecta; order Hymenoptera; family Aphelinidae; genus Encarsia; species Encarsia formosa. Next base: position 29,626,146 of record CM076185.1, on the reverse strand, counting down.
CAGATCCCCTTGCGATAGGTGTGCTCTTTCCGTCGGGGCAGCGATTGCCTCACGAAGGCTGGCAACCCTGTTGGCACGGGCTGGCTGCTATCCCATCCAAAGTAGGGATATGGGCCCGACTCCCGTGGGTCCTGGTAGTATTCCGGGATGGGTTTGTGGCGCGATCGCATTCTTGCTCCGCTCTGAGTCGTCCCGATGTCCATTGGTAAGGTGACCTGCCTAGGGGCCTCCGGGCGTATCCTTGCGGCTGCGGGGGTCCGAGCCATCACTCTCAGTTGTTCGACGGGGGATCGGGCTCGGCGAGGCGTGTTGCCCTCCGACACCACCCGCCTCGGACTCGGAGAAGACCGGGACCTCCTTCGGGGGCGCGGTCCGCCTCCTCGTTGATGAGGGCGACTGTCCCGTGGACCAGTACTGGCTGAACGGAATTTCTTCCGGACCAACGGGAAGGATCCGTCCTCCGCTGGCGTTGGTGGCTCTCGGCTAGCATGGAGTGGATTCTTTCGCCTAACGGGTCCTTCCGGTGACTTCGGACGCTGGAACTCCTCGGCCAAGGTCTCCCAGGTTGGCCGCTCCAATGTCTGCCAAGGGCGGGTTACGCCTTCCTCGTCCGAGGAAGATCCCAGTAGGGGGTACCGGGCGTCCAGCTCCACGTCTTCGGGAGAGGGCTCCACAATGTCCTGGAAATTGGGTTCCCGCCCCTCTGCCTGGGCTCTCTCCAGCTCCTCCGAGAGCATCGCCACCCGTTCGGCCCTGGCCAGGCTCCGACGAGCATCGAAGGTGGTGTGCTGGATAGCCTCTCGTCGTTGCTGCTCGATCTGTGGGACATCCGGGTCCCGGGCGTGGGACTCGGGCTCTTCCTCCCGGTTCCGCAGGTGTGGCCGTTGAAGAGTAACCACCCGCCCAGCGGGCGGTGGAGGGTCTCGCTCCCCAGGGAGAACCAGCTCCTGACTGTACGGCCGGCGGGCCGAGGGCTTGGGTCCGCGTTTGGGCATCTGGAATAGAATTTAATCATTAATGTGAGCCAAATACTCAAGAAAAATAGACAGTCAGTCAACACACAAAAAAAATAATAGCATGCAGAATGACTAATTTTTCCCGGGGCTTAAACCTAGACTCGCTGTCTCGGTCACCGCGAGCGGGGTTTCTTTCTCCCCCCGAGGAGGAATAAAGCGTTTCAAGTCGCTTACGTGCACCTTTGGGTTTTTCCGACTATCACCCATGTCCAGCACATAGACCGTGGGCGATTCGACCTCGAGGACCGTGAACGGGCCGTCGAACTTCGGGGCGAGCTTTTTATTGAACTTCGTGGCGGCGTCGGACAAGTAGTGGGTGGCTCGCATGACCAGGTCTCCCACATGAAACCGCACGTCTTTACGCCCCTTATTGTATTGCTGTTCCTGTTTCCTCTGCGCCGCCTCGATGTTCTTGCGCACCAGGTCCCACAGATGGTCCAACCGCTTTACGCGATCCAACCAGACTTCAGGGCTCAGTTTTAACAGAGTTCTCGGGGCCTCCACCTTCCACCGTAGGCTTTTGACCGGGCGGGGGTGTCTGCCATAATTCAGGAAGGCGGGCGAGACTCCTGTAGAGGACTGGCAGGCGGTGTTGATGGCATGCCGGAATTCGGCAAGGTGTACGTCCCACAACCGGTGGTCGAGTTTCACGAACATCGAGATCATGGTCTTGAGTGTCTTATTGCTCCTCTCCACGGGGTCTGTCTGGGCATGGTAAGGGGGTATGGTCGTATGTTTGATTCCATACTCCTCGAGTAGGCCCATAAGGTCCTTATTAACGAATTCCGTCCCGTCATCAGTGAGGACATAATCCGGGGCTTCCCACCGAAACAGTATAAGGTCCTTGAGGGCCAGGGCTACGTTTTTCCCGGTGGCTTTCCGTAGAGGTTTTAACTCCACCCACTTGGTGAACAAGTCTACGAAAACCACCAGGTAACGAAACTGATTTTTACTTGGGGGAAACTCCATCAGGTCCACGGAAACCACGGACCACGGTCGCTCGACCACCTTCTTGCCCATAAGGCCTTGTGGGCCCGAAGTCGGGGTCTTGTACTTCTGACATTCCAAACAGCTCAGAACGAAACGCCGGGTCTCGGTATACACTCCGGGCCAGTAGTACTCACGGATCACCCGGTCATAGGTTTTCTCGACTCCAAAGTGTCCGGAGGACGGGTGGACGTGCGCGTCACAAAGCACCTCGCTCCGGTACTCTTCGGGGACAACCAGCCTCCAGCCCTCCTCTCCGTTGGTCACCGGGTCCAAAAGAGGGTCCTCACGGTGGCGATACAGCATTTCGTCCACGACGCACCAATCAGGATACTTCCTGGGGTCTTCGAGGACCGACCGCCGCTTCTCGAGATACCACGGGTCTTCGATCGTCCCGAAGCTCGCGATTTCCGCAGGCTCACCTTCGTACATTCGCGAAAGGGCATCGGGGACGTGATTGAGGGCCCCCTTGCGGTACTCGATTTTAAAGTTGAACTGGGAGAGTTTCAACCGCCAGCGGCCCAGGCGGCCCGTGTCGTCCTTCAGGTTGTCTATCCACTTGAGGGCGCGGTGATCCGTGATCACCTTGAACTCGTAACCCTCGACTTAGGGCCTCAATTTCAGCACGGCCCATTTGATGGCCAAATACTCTCGTTCCGAGACGGAGTATCGTCGCTGGGTATCGGACAGGGTTTTACTAATGAATATAATGGGGTGCTCGCCATCCTCAAACTCTTGAGTGAGAACAGCCCCGAGGGCTCCCGCGCTAGCGTCGGTCTGTAGGACGAAGGGTCGAGTGAAGTCAGGTCGGGCTAGGACCGGGGCTGACGTCAGAGCTTCCTTCAACGCGAGGAAAGCTTCGTTTTGTTCGGGACCCCACTCCCATTTTTGAATTTTTCGCAACAGTCTCAGGAGGGGCAACTTCTTCTCAGATTCGTGCTCGATGAAGCGTGAGTACCAGCCGACCATGGCGAGGAAACTGCGAAGCTTCGTGACCGAGGTCGGTGTGGGAAACTCTAGCACAGCCCGGGTTCGTTCGGGGTTAGGCTTGAGGCCCTCTTTGTCCAGAAGGAACCCCAGATACGGTATCTGAGAACAGCCAAATTCACACTTGCTCTTATTGACTGTCAGGCCAGCCTCCGCTAGGCGCTTCAGGACCATGTGTACCCAGTACAAATGGTCCAAGAAGGTGGCTGTCACAATGATTATGTCGTCCAAGTACCGAAAGACGAACGGAGCGAACCACGGGGGAAAAAGCTCATTGATCAGCTTCTGGAAGGTGGCCGGGGCATTTGTAAGCCCAAAGGGCATCCTTAGAAACTGGAACAGTCCATAGTCCTTGACCGCAAATGCCGTATACTGCTTACTGTTTTCCGCCATCGGAATCTGGAAGTAAGCCTGCTTCAGGTCGATTTTGGTCAGGTACTGGGCATCCCGGAGTTGATCCAGGATGGAGTCCATGTCCGGGAGTGGGAAGGCAACCTTCTTGGTTACTTTGTTGACCTCCCGGAAGTCGACACAAAACCGATAGGACCCGTCGTCCTTGCGGACGAGAACCGGGGCACTACACCACGCGCTTTGGGACTTCTAAATAATCCCTGCCTTCAACATCTTGTTGACCTCCTCGATCATAATCTCATTCATCCGAGGAGACATACGCCGTGTCGGCAGCCGAATAGGCTCACAGTCGATGACCTCGATGACATGCTCTGCAAAAGTCGAGCCGAGGTATAGCCTGTACCCGGCTTCCAGGTTCTTATAGGCCATTTTCAGTTGTTGCTTCCGGGACGGTGGATCCCGGAACTTGTCGACAATCATCCTGAATTTGTCCACAAATGGCTCAATTTTCTCCCCTTTTCCTTGGGTCCGGGCCTTGAGCTCATCGAGGAGGTCGTCATCCTCGATCTCGCCGATAAAATGGGTGCTAAATTCCGCTAAGAATTTCCGCCACGACCTTATCTTCCGGCCGCGCCGTCGGTACCATGAGCCAGCCGACCGGGTTGGCGTTGCTCGGCAAGGCGCACATAATTTCCCGGCCCGTCCACTGGGTGGCATCTAGGAAGTCCTCCAAACGCCTCAGAAATTCATCGGGGTCATCTTTATCCCCGCCACTAAATTTCATGTCCCAGGCCTTAAGGTCCCGCAGAACCTTGCTCTGGGCGTGACGGTCTCGTGGGCCTGGGCTCTTCATCCCGCTACTGCTGGTACTCCCAGTACAGCTGTCGGACCCAGATTCGGTGGATGATTCCGGAATTCGCCGGCGATGAGACGCCCGAGGTCGCTCCTCTGAGCTACCAGAATGTCGGGAACTTCCTCGTAGGTTTGTTTTACGGCGCGGTGGGCCGTCGTCGGCGGCACGCACTTTGGGTTTATGGCTGGGCTTCCTGGGTCCAGTCCATGCACCTTCCGGATCAGCCAAATGCCGCTCCGGCTCCAAGGTCGACGTGCGGCGTGGGGCTTTCATTTGCCTCGCGGGGTACCCGCGAGTTCTAGGGTTCGGCTCGCTTTGCTCGCTATCACTCTCTGATGAAGCGGCGCCCGCTCCCTGGGCCCGTGGGCTAAGCCCCGACGATCCAAACCCCGGAGGATTATGTGTCGCGTCCCCCCGAGAGCCTCTCTTGGGAGAACGCGCCGGGCCTTCCTGGAAGCTACGCCCCAGCTGACGGTAGACAGCTCCCGCTTCGGGCGTAGGTTGGTAGGGGTCTTCCACCGAGCTGGACTCCTCCGAGCTAATCGAGTCAGAATCTGAAGGGCTACTGGGCTCCTCTTCTGATCTGCCCCGAGGCGTGTTCATAATTGGGGCCGCTAACCTACCAGTGTTCACTTCTTGGGGGCCACTCGGGCCGGGTGTAGGTTCTGGACCAACTGCGTGTCCTGGCCTTTGTACTCCGCCCCACGTGTTGAGTATTTCGGGGCCCAATAGGTCAAATATGTTACCCAAATGGAGCCGGGGCATTTGGTAAATTAAGTTACGATAATTCGCAACATTATTCGTTTCGATGCTCCCCAGCATCTCCCCGGGTCCAAAGGGGGTCACGCGAGAGCTTGAAACCGACGGTGTCATTCCGGGGGTGTGACAACCGGTGGTGCACGTCCCCGAGTAGAAGGGATTCGTCGAGACGCTTCCCGCCGTGGTGCTCGTCGTCGAGGTCAAGGTCAGGGCCACTGACACCGCGTCCACGAGCGACGGTGCCTTAGTTGGGAGCGACGAGCCGGGGGGCCTCTTCTGCGTGGTGTGTACCCGACTCGTCCCGGGGGCCTCCACGTTGACCGATCTGGCGGCCAAGGCTTTAGAACTGCGGGTCACCCGCTTTGCACTTGCGACGACCACCTGAGCTTTCCGAATTTTCTTTCGGAGCCTTGGGCGGGACCGCGAGGAACCCGCGTCTGTTGTCGAGTCCGTCCTCCCCATCGACTTCCGGGTTTGGACCTTCCTGGGCCTGCCTCTTGGTCTGGGCTCAGGCGCGTCCAGCACGGGTTGCTCCTCTCTCGAGGATTCTAGGTTCAAGCCAGCCGTGGTCGCCGGCGCTTGTTCCCCCCGCTCGTCTACCTGAGGGTCCCAGGGGACGATAAGCTTCTGTTCAGCCTGCATGATGCTGTACCGAAGCAACCGGTCCCGTAGTATTGGGTCCCCGAGGTATTGAGTCCCTCCTTGTCGAGGCTCTCGATCAGCTGTTGGGGCTCTAAACGGTTAATTACCGAATGGAGGTCGCGGGCGTCCTTAGACTGCCTCAAGACTTCACGGATCGCCAACCGCGCGGCAATCTCTTCCGCCGGCAGGCCATCCTCTCTGTAGTCCGCCATCGCGGTACACAAAAATTCCTAGCGCGACAGTTAGGGAAAGAAAGAAGAGAAAAGGAACAACCACATAAATTGGTTAAAAAAAAATTCAGAAAAAGAGAAGAAAGAAAAATAATAATACTAAACGGAAAATTCCACCGCGGAAAATTTCCAGGGCTCTTTGGGCCGGGCCGATAGGGGCAAATTGGGCTCTTATATAGACGCAAATAATTTCAATGATAATAATTTAGAACTCCTGGTGATAACAAATAATAATAATTTTACTCTAAACCGGTGCTCCAGGAGACTAAATTCAAATTATTGCCACTGGCTCCCCCAAACTAAGCCCATAATCGGGAACCCCCGTGCTTGTCGACCAACAAGCCTCTCAACTCAGTCAAATTCCCCCAATTCACAAAACGATCGGCGTAATATGACTGAGCTGAGGCGGCTAAATTTTAACTGCCCGAAACAGCCGAATGAAACTAAAGCCTCAAGGCCACGGCTTGACAAGCACGGTGTTTAATAATAATATAAATTTGAATTTATTCCCTAAATTCGGCGAAGTAAATTTCGGACAGGTTACTGTCACAAACACACATACGTACACTCGCTAACTCTCAATCACGAAATTCCAGATAATCAAAACAAACGGTCAAACGAGCTAACTCGGACCAAGTAAACAAAGCCTGGAATTTCGAGGTCACGCAACACGGCTAGCAGCAGCGGCAGCAGTGGTTCTCCGTGCCCACACGTTGGCAGCGCCATGCAACGGTGTACCTGAGGGACAAGGCCACGCAAAGCCAGCCCCGAGGTCCCGTCGGCCAACGCCCAAGAACCTAAAAAAAATGAAAGAAAAATCTGCACTCGGGAACGGGCCAGTATTTCCGATGCGCCCTGATTCCCGTCCCGGCTAGCTCGAAATTAAATTTGCGGGCTGGAGAACTGCCTGCGAGAGGCCTGCTGCACTGCTGCCCCGCTGCTGCTGCCTCGCCATCCTCGGCCGCGACTCGTCGCGGTCGATCAGCCCTAATAGGCCGCGCCCTAAGGGAAGAAGAGAGAAAAAAGCACAGGAAAGAGTGTAAAGTTTACGGAGTGAGGTCAAATCGTACAATTAAATGAGAGAAAGAATATGTAGAGTAAACTAATTTATTTAAATGCCTACACGGGCGAGTCGACAAATGCCGACGCGAGGCCCAAGAACGCAAGCCCGTAGGCCACACACCGGCTGGATCCGCTGATCCAGGCCTTGCACACCGCACGCGGAGGGAGCACTGGGAAGGAATTAAAAACTACCTTATCGTCTCGCCAGCGGCTCGTCGCAGCAGCAGAAGGCCGATGATCCTCGTCTAGTCGATCCCCCGGACGGCGGAGAAAACCGATGGCTCGTGGTAGGCTCAGGTCACCGGTACAGCACTCCCAGAACTCACTAAGATGAGGAAGAAAGGTTCTCGACTCCCGGACGCTGGTGATAATTTCTCGACTTGGTAAGATTCCGCGGGTATTCGCTAAGCGTTACGAACGAAGACTGCCTCGCGAGGCTCGGTCGCTGGCGGTCGCCACCAGCGCCACTCAGCTGAGCAGGGGAGGGGAGGGGAATCAGGCTCCCGGCCGTCTCTCTCCTCGTTTCGCTGCACGCTCGGGTTTAGCTCCGGCCGATCGCCACGATCCGCTCGGAGCCCAGCTGACGAGAGAGAGAATGCCGGGAGCTTGTGCTCAAGCTCCCGATCTCCCCGTAGCAAGTTTTCAAAGGTTAATTTCATAAAAATGATAGTCTCGTTGAATTAGAGATTATCTGAGTAAAAGATATCAATTAAATTATATTAAATTTCAATTTCAATATAAAAAAATAATAATAATTGTATGAATCATTAAAATTTTAAAAATACTCACTCAAATTAGGTTAACCAAAAATTTTGAAAATGAATGTTGATAAACTTAAATATCAAAATTTATCTAAATTACATACCATCAAAACATTCACAAAAAAAAATTTACAAAAAAGGTGGTATTTTAACGTATATAAATAAAATTAGTTAAACTTAAAATTTGCATTGTAAACAAAGATTTAAATATATGTATATGTATAAAAAATGAAGGGTTGTTGTTTATTTAAAAAAATGTAAAGTTGAAATTATTTAAATAATTTTTAACATTCAAATATTTTTTGAAAAGTTAATATTTCAATTAAATAATGTCTAAACAAAAAAATTTCAAATATAGAAAATATAAAAATTACAAATAGGTTAAAATTCATGAACATTAATAAAAATATAGATTTTCCTGAAAAATTCGTGAGGAGCAAGGTAAAAAATTAGCAAAATTGTAGCAAAATATGTAATTTTGAATGTAAATAAAAAAAAAATTTTTAAATGAGGAGTAAGTCAAAAATAACGTAAATATAAGATAAAATCTAATAATTTGACTGCTTCTCAGTGAGGGGCAATACTAATTCAAGTGAACACTAAAAAAACACAAACAGAGGAGCACGCGAGGAGGACTTCGTATCTCGAAAACTAAAAGGAATTTCTTTATAATTCGGCTTCTAATAGGAAGTGAGGAGCAGTTTGAGGAGCAAAAAAACGCAATTTTTCATTAAAAATTGACTGCGCCTCAGGATATAACTATATAATATAGGGAGAGGTATATCACCTTTTTTTTTTGTCCCCTGGGTGCTCGAGTACAACAAAAAAACCTTAAACTCCCAAACACCGTGGGCGTCCGAGTTTAACAAAAAAACTGATCAGTTGAACCCGGATGCCCAGGGCTTTGGAGGTTTAGAGCTTGGGGGATAGCTGATCAGTGTTTTTGTTGAACTTGGATGCCCAAGGTATTTGGGTGTTTAGAGCTTGGGGGATAGCTGATAAGTGTTTTTGTTGAACTCGGATGCCCAGGGTATTTGGGTGTTTAGAGCTTGGGGGATAGCTGATAAGTTTTTTGTTGAACTTGGATGCCCAGGGTATTTGGGGGTTTAGAGCTTGGGGGATAGCTGACAAGTTTTTTTGTTGAACTGGGATGCCCAGGGTATTTGGATGTTTAGAGCTTGGGGGATAGCTGATAAGTTTTTTTGTTGAACTCGGGTGCCCAGGGTATTTGGGGATAGCCGATAAGTTTCTTTGTTGAACTTGGGCGCCCGGGGTATTTGGGGGTTTAGAGCTTGGATAGCAGAGGTATGGAATTCCATAGCTACAAAAAAGTGAGCTATGGAGCAGCCATGGCTACCATAGCAGTAGTGACGCCCCTGGATGGGACTGACTCTTTTGGGCTGTGCAAATACCATCTCGCAGGTGGGCCTTGAAGAGATATTGTGTTTGAGGTATTAGAATAACTGAATTTGTTTTACTTGTTTGAATTAATGATTTTTCTTGTGGAATTTGTTTTTGAACATGGTGTTAGTATATCAATTTATTTAAAAATGATGTCTTAGTAAAATAGTTCGCTTAAAATAGTTTTTGCGGTATGAAGTTTTTATTAATCTTGCTGTAATCGTATTTATAACTTAAGAATTTTTGTGTAACCTTATTATCAAATTAATCTAAATTGTCATAATTATGTACTCAAGCACTGAGCAAAATTCTGTATACTGCGTAATAATTATGAAATAGAACCTGCCGAAAGTTTTATGGTCAAACTTAAACATTGTCAACGAAAACGTTATCGCGGGAGCGATAAGATGTCGAAGGGGGAAGGTGTCACATCCGTATGCGACTTCTTTCGCTTTTATTTTAAATAAAGGTGTAGGGAGCGTACTGGGGTGAACTCCCCCAGATCGTTAATTTTTTACTGCCTCGTTGTGGAAATTTCCTTTTCTTTTCGGTGGGGGGCCGCCCACGCGGAAACCGAGACCTGCGCGACTTTTCGGCAGGTACATCAAACATATATAAGGACCACGGATAGCCCAGTAGGGAGCCGAGAGTAGCCGAGAGTAGCCAGTCGAGCGTAAGCAGTCGAGCTTAGACTAGTGTAGGGACACCAGTAAGAGTGTCGTCAGTTCGCGAATTAGTTAGAGTCCGCGGTTCAAGTCAGCCGTTCTGACACTTGTATTTTTTTGAAATTGTAACAGAGCTTGAGGTTTGGTGTTTCTTTTATTAAATGCCGTTCGTGTGATTTTCGACTTTAATTTCAAATACCCGTCCTGTTAAGTTTAGTTTATAAACTACGAAATACTCTACTTCACCGGAGCCTGGTCAATGTTGGACTGATAGTCATCAGCTCGAGTGGCAGAAACAAAGTAAGTACAACTCTCCGTTCACTGGACTGTCGTAGTAAAGGTAATCGCAGGGTCACTCGGTGGCAGCGGGTTAGACCTAGGCCTCTCGTAGATTTCGGTTTAAATAGTTTAAAGGTTTAATCAACCGTTAACAAAAGTTGAAAGTATTTTATCTTTGAAGCATTCCACCATTTTTATTGGCGATGAGCTAATTTTTAATACGGACACTGCAATTTTTTTTAAATTTATTTCTTAAATCCTGACTGGTTTTTAAGTTATTTTCCAATTTCGATCCTTGCTATAAAACTTATCTAAAACAGTTAACTAACCAGTCAAAACATAAATTTTTTCAATTAGACCTTTCTCAAAGGTTTACTAATCATTTTTCATTAATCCCAGAAATTTTCAGCACTCCAGCTCAATCGAAAGCTGCGCAAAAATCGTTTGAAAAATCACAGCGGTTGATCGGTCCATGAGGAGTGCACTGTCTGAGGAAGCGTTCAATTAAATAATAAATTATAAAAATAAACCTATTTTGACTCCAAGCGTTTCTCTGTCTTCTATTCCTATCGGTTCTTGTGATGTTGACGATTCAATATCTTCTTTTTTAATTATATTATCAATTTCTCTACTTAATTCGCACTCCTCTGATGTCAATAATACTGGAATAACTGCATTTTTTACATGGAAATGGTATAGTAAATTTAAGTAATGTTGAAATGATATTTTTAAGATACTTTAAAATGTTTTATAAGATTGTTTGTTACTGATAAAATTTGAATTACCCGAGTTTATTTTTTCGAACTGAACACTACCGTCTGCTATTGGTAGCCTTCCAGATTCAACACCTTCATCATCATTTAAACCAATAATGTCATGAAATTCAGAACTTGATTCAAAAAACTCCGATTTTGATTCCTCTAAAATTGAACTTCCCGATTAATTTAGTCAACAAAACCAATAAAAATAATAATATTAATTCAAACGTTATGTTACCAGTGTGAATAACTGTGTACATCCGTTCTTCTTTTATTTTTTTTGCTGAAAATTTAAAGCACACATAATAATTTCTTACTTTTTATTATCGTATAATAATAAATGATATTCGTAGTGGAAAACAATTCTACGGTTAATTTAATTTACCGTGTTCAGTAAGCTCAATAAAAAAGCAACCGCGCAATTCATTGACTGCTGATTCAATAAACATATTTGAAGGCATTTCCGATTCTTCCAAGAGCTGCCAACCTCTTACTATGATGTCATTTGAAAAAATCATACATTTTTTCGATACACGGCTTCCTCTTGAAGCTCAAAAAAACTCCTGAAAAGAACAATAACAATTATTTAAGCTGCAACAATACTTCGTTGAAATTAATCACAATTAAACCATTCAGAATAATACATTATTAAGTCCTTACTTAAAAAATCTGACACAAGTGGCTTTGCAGTTTTTAATTTAGAGTACACGTTTCCATGATGAACTTGTGTGGCATCACTTAATCTATTTAGATCTGCAAAAACGTGAATTCTTTCGGCGCTGTATTTTTCTACAAAATTGTTTAAGTATTTCATGTAAGCTTGGAATTTCCTGTCTTCTATTTCGTTTATTTGGCAGCTTCTGATTTTATTTTTCAAACTATCTGCCGGAAGAAGACCCTAACTCAAAGATTCTAAGACTTTATTGGTACTTTCCATGCATGTTATACCAAAGCTGTCAGCTTTCAGATAAAGCTCCTAAAAAATAAAACCGTTTTTCAAACAACTTTTTTGAATTTCTCTTTTACTATATATTTCATATATTACTTCTATATTTTTTACGGATATTCTAAGTTTTTTTACGGACCTGAATAATACTAAAATAGCTAGCAACTACTTTGAGTGACGGATTCGAAAAAACCTGACAAGTGGCTGCTTCAAATTCTTTACTCAGATCCGCTACTATTAATTCAGGTTCCCATCCTGGGCAACTGTTTTTTACACTCCTCAAAACGGCTTCGTAAGCTGCAGAAGATTTGTCGCTCATTATGAACCGTTCGCACGGGTATACCTTGAAAATATTTTTTTTTCTCAAATGCATATTTATTGTTTACATTTGCTGTTTCAAAAATAACTTCAAATTTTTTTTTTTTAATTATTTATTGTTATTTTAGTATTGATCTAATTTCTACAAAAAAATATTTGAGCGCACCAAGTAAAAAACCAAAAAAGAATTGGATTGACTTTTTTTAATCGAAACTTAATGCATACTACTTATTTCATTATGAAATTTTATTTTTCTAATTATTGATTATTTGAAGCATATTTACAAAACTCCCGCTAAAATTTCAAGTTTTTTTCAGATGTTTGAAACAAACTTGAAAACTTTATTAGCTAAGAGGCACCAAAACAACGTAAGTTCATTTTTCAAAAATGTCTATAAATACATAAATTCATAAAAAATTACCTTTTCCTTATATCGAATAAGAATGGTCGATAATTGGGGTACATCGCTGATATTTAATGGAAGGCCAGGAAAACAAGTATCTATCTCACTTATCTTTATGGTGTCAAGTAAGCTCAATAGATCTTTATCTTTTATAATAGCATGGGTCTTTTTATTTTTATCTATGACTGAAGAACTAAACAGCCTTTCCGTTGTCTCCATCCCTTCTTCACGGAGAACCTTGAGTGCATTCAGTCCGATTTGTGTTTTCAGAAACTGCGCGAACTCTAATACGCTTCGCAGACGATTACAGCTTCTTTTGAATGCTCTGTTCCTTGCTTCCAGCATGTTCTTCTTCAATTTTTTTTACTCATTTCAGCTACTTCTTCCCTGTAACTGAAAAGAATATTAATTCATTATGCGGCCGAAATCTGTTTTCTCATGCATTCCTAATCTCTGTTTTAATAATTTACGTAACTACTCATATGTTTGACGCTTTTCGATAGCGGAAGATTTTCATTCTTTATTTATAATTATTCATTATCTATACAATATTTTTTTAACTCACCTTTGTTCCTTTGTATTTAAAATTTCATCAATTGCTTCAGTGCCATTTGATGCTAAATAGTTCAATTCTTTTTTTAAGAATTCTTTTTTTTCCAAGTTCTTGATTCTAGCATGATTATGTGTCTGTGATTCAATTTTCGTATTGTTTTGATATATTAGCCGACCAGGACAGGAATCCTTCACACAATCATAATAACTGAAATTATATTTTCCATTAAGTACTATTTTTCTATAATAGTATTAATACATTCAACAAAGATTCAACAAAACTAATAATAAAGTTTTACATTAAATTTTGCTATTGTTATCTTTAACATAATTTATAGTACTCCTGGTCACTCTAACCTCAAAATCAAATCTTTGATGCGTGTTTTCGGTTACTCGTACTATAAAATAGTATATAGCACTGGTGCAGCACGTCACCAGGGCTCTTTAAGGACCTCGTGCTCCGCTTCGCTACGCACTCGGGTCCTTAAAACCGCCCCGGTGACGATGCTGCACCCGTACTATAATATACTATTACTACTTGATTTGAAATAAGAATACTTTTTGAAACAAGGCCATAAAACAGGACTAATATGATTAAAAACAAAAACCATGATACAAAAGCGAAAAAATCAATTAAGAAAAAAAAAATTATCATACTGACATTGAATAAAAAAATTTCATGACTAGTTCTTTTAGTTTACACAAATCTATTAACTTGAATTTTATAAAATCAGCTTTAGAGGATCAAAAGAACTATTGAAAAAGATGAAGTTCTTTACTCACATCGTTCCATCTTCGCCTGGTTTGTCGTAACTATATTTGTAATCCTTGTAATATATGTCCTCGTGTCCGACTATTTTGCATTTAAACGGTGGCATTTCTTTTCACTGACTAAAAAACAATCTCACTTAAAACAAAATTAATAAACATTTTTGTTACCAAATTTTTTAATACTGACGTGTACACAAAATTGTTAGTATCCGATATAAACAAACATATTTTTTACTTCAAAGTTATAATTCAGAAATTTACTTTATTTTATATTTTTTTACATTGATGAGACCTCAGAGATATCAAAATTATCCTTTTTGGTTTTATTCTAATCAGTCATTTTAGATTATTAGCAAACTTATGAATTTACTATTACTACTAGTGTACTGAGTGTATAATTTCAACAGCTAATCATTGTTTTTTAATTTACTGATATATTAGGACTAAACTGTTTGCAGAAAAATATAAATTTTTTTATTTCAATTTCTTTTTTTATGAACTCTAAGTTGAACAGTCCTTTTTGGGCGTTTACGAGTTAATTTTGACTTGTTTCATTTTTTCAAGTAAAATTAAATCGTACCCTATTTCTAAGGAGCGCCGAACTTTCACAGTACAATTAAATAAATTTTAATATAGTAAGAATAAAACAACGAAAAAGGATTAGAGGATGATTTTATGCAATTTTAAGATAATTTTAATTTGATAATAAACGTCTTCGGTTCGATTTCCTGCGTACGCGCGTTATCTTATTCATGATATACATTCTTTATAAAGATTAATTTTTGAAAGAAAAAAATTAATTTTATTAGGATTATTTTCTCTGCTTCAAACTTCGAAAACATAGTATATTATTCATTTGTACTTACGATGAGTTAAGAGCTGCTTTACTTTTTGTCAAAACCTATTGCACTTCTCACAAATATGTAAAAAATTTTATTATACACTTTATTCGGCAAATAACTATCACTAATAATAATGAATGTCAACAAACATTCAAAATAAAATGTACCTCTTTAACATGCAAAATACTAATTTAACTGAAACTGCAATTTAACGAAATTTTTTCGTAATTTTTGTTCGAACCCACGGTAGAGTATACGGCTACTGTACGATGCACGTTGGTCCCTGCGCGGGAGCGCACTGCAAGAAAAGCTGGAAAAGGCCCCCACTCCTTCTACTTCCTTCTACAGTGTTGGGCACTTTTTGGTAGGAGGAGTATTTTCCGCCGCGTGAGGCTAGCATGCTGAGGACGAAGGTATATAGCAGGCATAAGAGCTTTTTTTACGCAACCACCTTTGTATTAACACTATATGTGTTGAGCCAAATATTTAAAAAAATCAGATTATTAATTACTTAGCAAAATAATAACAAAATAACAAAATTTAGATATCTATTGACAATGAGATCACACATTTTTTAAATATCGACGTAATCCATGTATAACGTCTGACATTTCGATTATGATTATTTTTCATACACTCTCCTAATTCGACTGTTTATACTAATTTTTAAAAAATCAATCATGGCAGAAATGTGTAAAAATTCTTTTAAATAATATGTATTCTTACGAAATACTCTTTCATGTAGTGTTTACACACAATAGTAACAAAGCTTAACAGATGATGTAAAAATTATGGTTTATGCTTACCAGACTTATATTTGAAACTATTTTTAAAAGAATATACTTTTTAAACACTAACAAAAACGCTATATTAAACTGAAAATCATCAATATTAAGTAAGAAAATTCATTTGTTTATCATAAAATCGCTAAAACAAGATTGCCTACCGCGGGATTTCACATAAAAATTTTTTTTTGGTGTTGTTCTTAAAATAATGTTCGTTGGACGAAGGAAAAAACCGTGAAATATTCATTTCTATACGTGCTGGTTTAATGGCATAATTTTTAGTCATCGACTGTCCACGAAAATTTTGACGGTATCAGCATCCATGTCCAATTTACACATAAATATTATATATTCGTAGTTTCATATTAAAATATTGCCAGTTTTTTAGATTTGTAGCCACAGATTTATTTATATATGATAAAATTTCCAAGGTTGCAGGAGTGTACAACAGATACTAAAAAATTTAGTAAGCAAAAAACTTCTGATAAGTGGCAGGCTCAAACGTGCCAAAATTCATGTTTAGAAAATAGACAGTTACTCATGACCAAAATCCTTCGAGTATTTCACAAAGCTTCTGGCAAACATGTGTGCAAGTATGTTTCAAAAAAAAAAAAAAAAAAAATGAGTTTCAAAGTAATCGCTGATCAGTTTTAGAGTGATCTGTCGTTCGAGGGCTTGTTTGTTTGCACTTCAACGCCCTGCTGCGCGTGCTGAAGCATGAGCAAGACGTTCCGTCGAGGTCGTAAATCAAAGCGCAGATCCCGTTTTCTATTCTGCGACCTTTTGCATCAGTGTTCTATTTTCCTTTTTTTTCCTTGGGAATTATGAAAATATACTCCTAATTTCATTTCGCGATTAGTCTTTTGTATGTCATTCAATAGTATGATTTTTGTTAAAAATTTTATTGGGAATCTATAATTCATACAAATTTTCTTCATAATTTTGTAATAAAAAATTATTGTTATTACCTGCCACAACGGGTTCAATAAACGATAAATGCAAAGGTTTTTTATATTTGATTGACTTATACTTTAACATTTTTTTATTTTTTGCTACGTCAATATGTTCAAATAATTTATTTTTCTGTTAGATTGTTATTATTATTATTATATAACAAAATGGAATAAAATTCATTATTCTTAAATGAACATATTTGTTTTGGAAAAAAACATTGAACGTGTAACTCATTTTCTAACGCATGTCATTTTAAACAGAGAGATACGGACATTTAAATGGCCAGCTCAGTCTGGGTTCAAAGGGCCCGCAACGCTACTATTACGATCTCTCAAGGAATAAGTGGTTGAGAAGTAGAAGCGCGGTTTCAAGTTCATTTTTACTATAGGCCTGTTGATTATCGTGTTCTCTTGAGGCATTTAATGATTTTTTGTTTACAATCTTATTATTGAACATAACACGTGTTCCGACATTCCTTTAAACAAAAGTCAGGGCTTCTCAAACGCAATTTTTTTACTAAATGCATTCATTCTTGTGATCATTTAAAAATGAACAGACTTTAACAATAATTATGCTTATAACTTTAAATGCATTTAAAAACAGGTAAAATGTTTCCTCTGGGTAAATTATTGCAAAGTATTGAACGTTAAAAAATCATTTTTCGAAGGGCGGATTGTTCGCTGTTGAAATAAAAATAAAAGTACTTTATTTTTTAAAGAATTTGATCGACTAATGTTGATATTATACTCAACAGTTTCAGTGTTTTTTAAGGAAAAATTGAGCGTTTCATTATAAAAAAATAATTATTGCTTATTCAAAGTCTTTTTGATAAAATTAAATAACAAACAAAAGAAAAAGCAATGATTATTTTGATTTATGTTAGATGTATCTTGTGCACGCAAGATGCCAGCAATCGCAAGGTTATCACGTCTCTGATTTTTCATGGACTCAAATCAAAATTTTCTGAAAAGTCACCTTATTATTACTTGTCTCTCCGTCTCCCCATCGAATACATTTGTATATTTATTATACATTATATTTACATGTACATTATTTGTATATTTTAAAGTTTTTTGAATTTTTTAAAACCCACTATCGTGGAAGAGCCTTCGGGTTTTTAATATATTAAGCATTTGTTAATTTGATCTTCAGTAAACAAGAAGGACCTGCATGAAAATCTAGCTCCTACACTTCCCCGTGAACTCTATTGAAGGGTTCCTGATACTTCCATATTACTTAAAATTTTGGTGGTGCTGATTAGATATTTTTTTATGATTATGAATTCTGTAAATTTCATATCCAAATATTTTAAAATAAACTTTTGTAAGATTATCAAATCGTTTGAATTATTCCAAGACTCTCGGTTGCGGCACAAGGCTAGTAAAGTTTGCTAACTAAAAATAAGAATTTTGTAAAAGTGAAGAGGAAAAGGGTTTCAGTCGCATTTGGCAAATGGTGAAAATTTTTTCTTTATGAAACATGCAGAGTGGTGCTTTAGAAATCGGACTCTATCCCAGATAGCACAAAAAGTTTTCAGAACGTTCTGGCAACGTTGCACAGAAACCATTGCAACCTTTCGTTGAAAGGTTGCTGAACGGTTTTAGAAACGTTGTGACAATCGTGTAGATCTCCGTTATTAGTTTCAAAGAAAACCTTCAATCAACGTTATGGCAACGAAGTTTGTCAACCATATTTTTTCAAAAGGTGACCACAAATTGTTCTGGCAACGTTTCTAGAACCTTATGGTAAAACGTTCCTTCAAAGTTGCTACAGAGTGTTGACAAGGTTACAAATTACCGATTTGAATTTAAAACGTTTAAGCGAGAACCTCAAGTTTGAGTAATTTAATTAAAAATACCTATGAATTTGAGGTAGAAAAATTTTATGTTTTTAATTTTTTTTGTAAATAATTCGACCTAAATTGGTAAGAACAGCTCTCAGACTAGTCAAATCATTAAAAAATTATTGAAACGACTTTCAGTCGCTCGGCCGGAGTACAAAATTTGGTAGTTTATATATCCACAGCTTGTTACTTTGCTGAGAGCTCAGTTCTAACGGTAAGCCACCAAGCGGATGGGACCCAAAACTACTCATTTCGCGTTAGCAGTCGTTAGATCTTAAAAAGCATTTAAAGTATTTAAATATACATGTTAAAAACATACTTAGTTTTTAGCTCTTAATTATAATTTTAATTTTTAGCTAGTAATAAATTGACTATGGTAAAAAGAAAAAATTAAAAAAAAAAGGGAGGTTTAATTTTTTTTTTCATGAAAATGTAAACTAAAAAATTTTTAAATATTCATAAATAAATAAATAAACAAATAAATATGTGAAAATATTTGCCGTCACAGGTTCGAATCTTTGTGCTTTTTTTTTTTTAACAAATCATATTCATACGCTCTTTAGGTGTCTTAAGGACATTTTCTAACTATTAAAATTGTTATTAATAAATGCATCGGTACACTTATTTTTAAAAATTTTAATTTTTTAATAACCTTGTGGAGGATAAATGAATGAAAAAAAATAATTTTTTCAGGGGCATTTTTTTATTTTGGTAATAAATTTTCCTAAGAATAAATGAACAGATTCATTATGATTCTTCATTAAGATCAACAAATAACATTTCTAATCAAGCAATTAGTAATCCATTTTCATTGGAATAAAAGAAAATGTTTATTCAAAAATAAAGTGAGTGTACTTAAAATGCCCCCCCTCTTCTTGGTATCTTGAATGTATAGACCACACTGATATACAATGGTGGACCGACTGCCTATCCCTTCACTACATGAGCCGCGTGCGCTTAAGTGGTAGCTTCCGAAAAAATCCACCAGATGCTCTATGTGTCTAATAATTTTTTTTTAATTTTGTAAATATCGATTTAATCAATATTTAATTCAAATTTTTAGTCCAATAATGAGCGAGATATCAAAAATTAAAGATTTATGAATCATATCGCACGGCCACCACCACCAGAGTGGCCGATCCCGACCCCAGTGGTACCGCGAAATTTGAAAATCTTCCGGCAAAAATCTGGCAAAC
This sequence comes from Encarsia formosa, assembly GCA_038277355.1. NCBI lineage: Eukaryota > Metazoa > Arthropoda > Insecta > Hymenoptera > Aphelinidae > Encarsia > Encarsia formosa. The sequence goes on along the minus strand of CM076185.1, from coordinate 29,606,785 downwards.
GAAAAACACTCATAACCTTGGGCGGCTGGGTTCAATAAATAAATAAATGAACAAATAAGTAAAAAAATAATCCCCCAAACCATACAACCCTGGGCATTGAAATTAAAATAATTAATATTTAAATAAATAAATAAACCCCAAGCAAAACAACCCAACAACGCTGGTCGTTCGTGTTGTTTTTTTTTGTTTTTTTTTTTTTTTTTGAATAAATAAATATACCAAAAAAAAAAAAAAAACAACCCAATAACGCCGAGCGTTAAAGTTTTTTATCAACAATCGAAAACTAAATAAACAAATAAACAAAGGTAGACGACCCAATAGCGCTGGGCGCACTGGTTTTATTGTAAAAAATGAATAAATAAATAAATAATCCCCCATGCATCTACAACCCAATAACGCTGGGCGTCCGAGTTTTTCTAATAAATAAATTAATAAACCGCCAAGCACTAAAACCACATAACGCTGGGCATCCGAGTTTTTAAAATAAATTAACTAATAAATATATTAACAAAACGCCAAGCACTACAACCCCATAACGCTGGGCGTCCGAGTTTTTTAAATAAATTAACTAATAAATATATTAACAAAACGCCAAGCACTACCACGACATAACGCTGGGCATCCGAGTTTTTCTAATAAATAAATTAATAAACCGCCAAACACTAAAACCACATAACGCTGGGCATCCGAGTTTTTTAAATAAATTAACTAATAAATATATCAACAAAACGCCAAGCACTACAACCCCATAACCCTAGGCGTCCGAGTTTTTTAAATAAATTAACTAATAAATATATTAACAAAACGCTAAGCACAACCACGACATAACGCTGGGCGTCCGAGTTCTTTTTAATAAATAAATTAATAAATAATCAAACCACTAAACAATACAACCCCATAACGCTGGGCATCCGAGTTTTTCAAATAAGAAAATCAATAAATAAATTAATAAACCGCCAAGCACTAAAACCCCTTGAGGAACAAAGGAGATGGCCACCGAAAAATGAATTAGAGCTCGTCAAGAATTATAAGAATCACACCAGATAAGGCTGAGACCTTTCTAGCCCTTCAATGCTAACCATCTATAGCTAATGGAATTTTGGATGGCATCTTCACCTTATCAGATGAAGAATTCAGGACAAGTACATATGACAGACTCCATGAAACCTACAGATAAACCCAATAGTACCACAATGTAATTAAATGTATTGTAATGTTGTATCTAATAACCTTGATAGGTAATAAAGATTAATAAAAAAAAAAAATAAAAAAACCCCATAACGCTGGGCGTCCGAGTTTTTCTAATAAATAAATTAATAAACCACCGAGCGCTACAACCCCATAACGGTGGACGTCCAATTTTTTTTTTTTTAAATAAATCAACTAACTGTCAAACAATAAAACTCCATAACGCTGGACGTCCGAGTTTTTTTTTAATAAATAAATAAATATATAAATGAACCACCAAGCGCTACAACCTCATAACATTGGGCATCCGAGTTTTTTTAATAAATAAATTAATAAACCGCCAAGCACTAAAACCACATAACGCTGGGCATCCGAGTTTTTTAAATAAATTAACTAATAAATATATCAACAAAACGCCAAGCACTACAACCCCATAACGCTGGGCGTCCGAGTTTTTCTAATAAATAAATTAATGAATAATCAAACCACTAAACAATACAACCCCATAACGCTGGGCATCCAAGTTTTTCAAATTTGAAAATCAATAAATAAATTAATAAACCGCCAAGCGCTACAACCCCATAACGCTGGACGTCCGAGTTTTTTTAATAAATAAATTAACTAATAAATAAATTAACAAAACGCCAAGCACTACAACCCCATAACGCTGGGCGTCCGAGTTTTTCTAATAAATAAATATTAAACCGCCAAGCACTAAAACCACATAACGCTGGGCATCCGAGTTTTTCTAATAAATAAATTAATAAACCGCCAAGCACTAAAACCACATAACGCTGGACGTCCGAGTTTAAAAAAAAAAATAATAATAAATAAATCCACAAACCAACAAAGATTTTTTATTGATTTATTTATTTAAAAAACTCGGACGTCCTGCGTTATGGGGTTGTAGGGCTTGGCGGTTTATTAATTTATTTATTAGAAAAACTCGGATGCCCAGCGTTATGTGGTTTTAGTGCTTGGCGTTTTGTTAATTTATTTATTAGAAAAACTCGGATGCCCAGCGTTATGTGGTTTTAGTGCTTGGCGGTTTATTAATTTATTTATTAGTTAATTTATTAGAAAAACTCGGATGCCCATTATTAAAAAGAACTCGGACGCTCAGCGTTATGTCGTGGTAGTGCTTGGCGTTTTGTTAATATATTTATTAGTTAATTTATTTAAAAAACTCGGACGCCCATTTATGGGGTTTTAGTGCTTGGCGGTTAATTTATTTAAAAAAAAAAAACATAAAAAATCTATTCTTAGATCAGTAGCGCACCTGCCGGATCTTTTCGGAAGCTACCAGTTAAGCGCACGCGACGACTGCACGTCGTCGGTCCACCATTGTATATCACTGTGGTATAGACTCTATGACCAGTGTGTCCGATCCCGGCCCAGGGAGTACCGAGAAATTTCAAAATCTTCCGGCGAAGATCAGGCAAACAAAAAACACACAAAACCTTGGGCGGCTGGGTTCAATAAATAAATAAATGAATACATAAGTAAATAAATAATCCCCCAAAATTAACAACCCAAAAACCCTGGGCATTGAGATTAACATAATCAATAATTAAATGAATAAATAAACCCCAAGCAAGACAACCCAACAACGCTGGTCATTCGTGTTTTCTTTTTTTTTTTTTATTTTTTTTTTTATTTTTTATTTTTTTAAATTAATAAATAAATAGACCAAAAAAAAAACAAATCAATAACGCAGGGCGTGACAGTTTTTTATGAACAATCAAAAATTAAATAAACAAACAAACAAAGCTAGACGACCTAATAACGCTGGGAATCCGGGTTTTTTAAAATAAATAAATTAATGGACCGCCAAGCGCTTCAACCCCATTACAATCGGCGTCTGAGTTTTTTTTATTACATAATTTAATAAAAAAATTAATAAACCACCAAGCTCTACAACCACATAATGCGAGGCATCCGAGTTTTTTAAATAAATGAACTAATAAATAAATTATCAGAACGCCAAGCACTACAACCCTATGACGCTGGGCGTTCGAGTTTTTCTAGTAAATAAATTAAAAAAAAAATTAACAAACTACCAAGCTCTACAACCACATAACGCTAGGCATCCAAGTTTTTTAAATAAATGAACTCATAAATAAATTAACAAAACGCCAAGCACTACAACCCCATAACGCTGGGCGTCCAATTTTTTTTAAATAAATAAACAAATATATCAATGAACCATCGAACAATACAACCCCGTACACTGGGCATCCGAATTTTTCTGATAGATAAATTAATCAATTGCCAAGCGCTGCAACCCCATAACGCTGGACGTCCGTGCTTTTTTTTTTAAATAAATTAACTATCCGCAAGGCAATAAAACCCCATAACGCTGGAAGTACGAGTTTTTTTTTTTTTTTTTTTTTTTTTTTTTTATAAATTAACTAACCACCAAGCAATAAAACTCCATAACGCGGGATGTCCGAGTTTTTCTAATAAATTAATTAATAAATAAATTAACGAACCGTAGGGCATATAAACCCCATAACACTGGGCATCCGAGTTGTTCTAATAATTTAATTAATAAATAAATTAACAAACTGCCAAGCACTACAACCACATAACGCAGGACGTCCGAGTTTTTCTAATAAATAAATTAATAAAAAAACTAACGAACCGCAGGGCATATCAACCCCACAACACTGGGCGTCCGAGTTTTTCTAATAAATCAATTAATATATATATTATCAAACTGCCAAGCTCTACATTCACATAACGCTAGGTATCCAAGTTTTTTAAATAATAGAACTAATAAATAAATTAACAAAACGCCAAGCACTACAGCCCCAAAAAAAAAAAAAAACTCGGACGCCCAGCGTTATGGGGTTTCAGTGCTTGGCGATTGATTAATTTATTTATTAGAAAAATTCGGATGCCAAGTGTAGGGGGTTGTATTGTTCGGTGGTTCATTGTCATATTTGTTCATTTATTTTAAAAAAAATCGGATGCCCAGCGTTATGGAGTTGTAGTGCTTGGCGTTTTGTTAATTTATTTATGAGTTCATTTATGTAAAAAACTTGGATGTCTAGCGTTATGTGGTTGTAGAGCTTGGCAGTTTGTTAATTTTTTTTTTAATTTATTTATTAGAAAAATTCGGAGGCCCAGCGTTATTTGGAATATTATGTAAAGTTTTGATTCATTTATTTTTATTGTTAATTAAAATTATTGACATTTACATTTTATCATTAATTTAATTAACCCGTGTTCCTGCGATCGGTCCACGTAAACTCACGCCACTACCGACGAAGGAGAGCAGCCGCGCCACGTAATGAAAACATTAGTTCGCGTACGCGTCTTCCCCCCTCTTTTCAGGTATTGAAGAAAAATCGACGGATTGTCGTGTGCACAGAAAGTGCATTTTGTCATCAGGCCGGAGGAGTGCGGACGACGATCGCCGCGGGTTCTCGTGTTCAATCACGATCCTCCGAGGAATTAAATTCCTTAATTCGAGCCCTGTGACAGTGGTTTTAGTGCTTGGCAGTTTATTAATTTATTTATTAGAAAAACTCGGATGACTAGCGTTATGTGGTTTCAGTGCTTGGCGGTTTATTAATTTATTTGTTAGAAAAACTCGGACGTCCAGCGTTATGGGGTTGTAGCGCTTGGCGGTTTATTAATTTATTTATTGATTTTCAAATTTGAAAAACTTGGATGCCCAGCGTTATGGGGTTGTATTGTTTAGTGGTTTGATTATTCATTAATTTATTTATTAGAAAAACTCGGACGCCCAGCGTTATGGGGTTGTAGTGCTTGGCGTTTTGTTGATATATTTATTAGTTAATTTATTTAAAAAACTCGGATGCCCAGCGTTATGTGGTTTTAGTGCTTGGCGGTTTATTAATTTATTTATTAAAAAAACTCGGATGCCCAATGTTATGAGGTTGTAGCGCTTGGTGGTTCATTTATATATTTATTTATTTATTAAAAAAAAACTCGGACGTCCAGCGTTATGTGGTTGTAGTGCTTGGCAGTTTGTTAATTTATTTATTAATTAAATTATTAGAACAACTCGGATGCCCAGTGTTATGGGGTTTATATGCCCTACGGTTCGTTAATTTATTTATTAATTTATTTATTAGAAAAACTCGGACATCCCGCGTTATGGAGTTTTATTGCTTGGTGGTTAGTTAATTTATAAAAAAAAAAAAAAAAAAAAAAAAAAAAAAACTCGTACTTCCAGCGTTATGGGGTTTTATTGCCTTGCGGATAGTTAATTTATTTAAAAAAAAAAGCACGGACGTCCAGCGTTATGGGGTTGCAGCGCTTGGCAATTGATTAATTTATCTATCAGAAAAATTCGGATGCCCAGTGTACGGGGTTGTATTGTTCGATGGTTCATTGATATATTTGTTTATTTATTTAAAAAAAATTGGACGCCCAGCGTTATGGGGTTGTAGTGCTTGGCGTTTTGTTAATTTATTTATGAGTTCATTTATTTAAAAAACTTGGATGCCTAGCGTTATGTGGTTGTAGAGCTTGGTAGTTTGTTAATTTTTTTTTTAATTTATTTACTAGAAAAACTCGAACGCCCAGCGTCATAGGGTTGTAGTGCTTGGCGTTCTGATAATTTATTTATTAGTTCATTTATTTAAAAAACTCGGATGCCTCGCATTATGTGGTTGTAGAGCTTGGTGGTTTATTAATTTTTTTATTAAATTATGTAATAAAAAAAACTCAGACGCCGATTGTAATGGGGTTGAAGCGCTTGGCGGTCCATTAATTTATTTATTTTAAAAAACCCGGATTCCCAGCGTTATTAGGTCGTCTAGCTTTGTTTGTTTGTTTATTTAATTTTTGATTGTTCATAAAAAACTGTCACGCCCTGCGTTATTGATTTGTTTTTTTTTTGGTCTATTTATTTATTTATTTAAAAAAATAAAAAATAAAAAAAAAAAAATAAAAAAAAAAAACGAAAACACGAATGACCAGCGTTGTTGGGTTGTCTTGCTTGGGGTTTATTTATTCATTTAATTATTGATTATGTTAATCTCAATGCCCAGGGTTTTTGGGTTGTTAATTTTGGGGGATTATTTATTTACTTATGTATTCATTTATTTATTTATTGAACCCAGCCGCCCAAGGTTTTGTGTGTTTTTTGTTTGCCTGATCTTCGCCGGAAGATTTTGAAATTTCTCGGTACTCCCTGGGCCGGGATCGGACACACTGGTCATAGAGTCTATACCACAGTGATATACAATGGTGGACCGACGACGTGCAGTCGTCGCGTGCGCTTAACTGGTAGCTTCCGAAAAGATCCGGCAGGTGCGCTACTGATCTAAGAATAGATTTTTTATGTTTTTTTTTTTTTAAATAAATTAACCGCCAAGCACTAAAACCCCATAAATGGGCGTCCGAGTTTTTTAAATAAATTAACTAATAAATATATTAACAAAACGCCAAGCACTACCACGACATAACGCTGAGCGTCCGAGTTCTTTTTAATAATGGGCATCCGAGTTTTTCTAATAAATTAACTAATAAATAAATTAATAAACCGCCAAGCACTAAAACCACATAACGCTGGGCATCCGAGTTTTTCTAATAAATAAATTAACAAAACGCCAAGCACTAAAACCACATAACGCTGGGCATCCGAGTTTTTCTAATAAATAAATTAATAAACCGCCAAGCCCTACAACCCCATAACGCAGGACGTCCGAGTTTTTTAAATAAATAAATCAATAAAAAATCTTTGTTGGTTTGTGGATTTATTTATTATTATTTTTTTTTTTAAACTCGGACGTCCAGCGTTATGTGGTTTTAGTGCTTGGCGGTTTATTAATTTATTTATTAGAAAAACTCGGATGCCCAGCGTTATGTGGTTTTAGTGCTTGGCGGTTTAATATTTATTTATTAGAAAAACTCGGACGCCCAGCGTTATGGGGTTGTAGTGCTTGGCGTTTTGTTAATTTATTTATTAGTTAATTTATTTATTAAAAAAACTCGGACGTCCAGCGTTATGGGGTTGTAGCGCTTGGCGGTTTATTAATTTATTTATTGATTTTCAAATTTGAAAAACTTGGATGCCCAGCGTTATGGGGTTGTATTGTTTAGTGGTTTGATTATTCATTAATTTATTTATTAGAAAAACTCGGACGCCCAGCGTTATGGGGTTGTAGTGCTTGGCGTTTTGTTGATATATTTATTAGTTAATTTATTTAAAAAACTCGGATGCCCAGCGTTATGTGGTTTTAGTGCTTGGCGGTTTATTAATTTATTTATTAAAAAAACTCGGATGCCCAATGTTATGAGGTTGTAGCGCTTGGTGGTTCATTTATATATTTATTTATTTATTAAAAAAAAACTCGGACGTCCAGCGTTATGGAGTTTTATTGTTTGACAGTTAGTTGATTTATTTAAAAAAAAAAAAATTGGACGTCCACCGTTATGGGGTTGTAGCGCTCGGTGGTTTATTAATTTATTTATTAGAAAAACTCGGACGCCCAGCGTTATGGGGTTTTTTTATTTTTTTTTTTTATTAATCTTTATTACCTATCAAGGTTATTAGATACAACATTACAATACATTTAATTACATTGTGGTACTATTGGGTTTATCTGTAGGTTTCATGGAGTCTGTCATATGTACTTGTCCTGAATTCTTCATCTGATAAGGTGAAGATGCCATCCAAAATTCCATTAGCTATAGATGGTTAGCATTGAAGGGCTAGAAAGGTCTCAGCCTTATCTGGTGTGATTCTTATAATTCTTGACGAGCTCTAATTCATTTTTCGGTGGCCATCTCCTTTGTTCCTCAAGGGGTTTTAGTGCTTGGCGGTTTATTAATTTATTTATTGATTTTCTTATTTGAAAAACTCGGATGCCCAGCGTTATGGGGTTGTATTGTTTAGTGGTTTGATTATTTATTAATTTATTTATTAAAAAGAACTCGGACGCCCAGCGTTATGTCGTGGTTGTGCTTAGCGTTTTGTTAATATATTTATTAGTTAATTTATTTAAAAAACTCGGACGCCTAGGGTTATGGGGTTGTAGTGCTTGGCGTTTTGTTGATATATTTATTAGTTAATTTATTTAAAAAACTCGGATGCCCAGCGTTATGTGGTTTTAGTGTTTGGCGGTTTATTAATTTATTTATTAGAAAAACTCGGATGCCCAGCGTTATGTCGTGGTAGTGCTTGGCGTTTTGTTAATATATTTATTAGTTAATTTATTTAAAAAACTCGGACGCCCAGCGTTATGGGGTTGTAGTGCTTGGCGTTTTGTTAATATATTTATTAGTTAATTTATTTTAAAAACTCGGATGCCCAGCGTTATGTGGTTTTAGTGCTTGGCGGTTTATTAATTTATTTATTAGAAAAACTCGGACGCCCAGCGTTATTGGGTTGTAGATGCATGGGGGATTATTTATTTATTTATTCATTTTTTACAATAAAACCAGTGCGCCCAGCGCTATTGGGTCGTCTACCTTTGTTTATTTGTTTATTTAGTTTTCGATTGTTGATAAAAAACTTTAACGCTCGGCGTTATTGGGTTGTTTTTTTTTTTTTTTGGTATATTTATTTATTCAAAAAAAAAAAAAAAAAACAAAAAAAAACAACACGAACGACCAGCGTTGTTGGGTTGTTTTGCTTGGGGTTTATTTATTTATTTAAATATTAATTATTTTAATTTCAATGCCCAGGGTTGTATGGTTTGGGGGATTATTTTTTTATTTATTTGTTCATTTATTTATTTATTGAACCCAGCCGCCCAAGGTTATGAGTGTTTTTCGTTTGCCAGATTTTTGCCGGAAGATTTTCAAATTTCGCGGTACCACTGGGGTCGGGATCGGCCACTCTGGTGGTGGTGGCCGTGCGATATGATTCATAAATCTTTAATTTTTGATATCTCGCTCATTATTGGACTAAAAATTTGAATTAAATATTGATTAAATCGATATTTACAAAATTAAAAAAAAATTATTAGACACATAGAGCATCTGGTGGATTTTTTCGGAAGCTACCACTTAAGCGCACGCGGCTCATGTAGTGAAGGGATAGGCAGTCGGTCCACCATTGTATATCAGTGTGGTCTATACATTCAAGATACCAAGAAGAGGGGGGGCATTTTAAGTACACTCACTTTATTTTTGAATAAACATTTTCTTTTATTCCAATGAAAATGGATTACTAATTGCTTGATTAGAAATGTTATTTGTTGATCTTAATGAAGAATCATAATGAATCTGTTCATTTATTCTTAGGAAAATTTATTACCAAAATAAAAAAATGCCCCTGAAAAAATTATTTTTTTTCATTCATTTATCCTCCACAAGGTTATTAAAAAATTAAAATTTTTAAAAATAAGTGTACCGATGCATTTATTAATAACAATTTTAATAGTTAGAAAATGTCCTTAAGACACCTAAAGAGCGTATGAATATGATTTGTTAAAATAAAAAAGCACAAAGATTCGAACCTGTGACGGCAAATATTTTCACATATTTATTTGTTTATTTATTTATTTATGAATATTTAAAAATTTTTTAGTTTACATTTTCGTGAAAAAAAAAAATTAAACCTCCCTTTTTTTTTAAATTTTTTCTTTTTACCATAGTCAATTTATTACTAGCTAAAAATTAAAATTATAATTAAGAGCTAAAAACTAAGTATGTTTTTAACATGTATATTTAAATACTTTAAATGCTTTTTAAGATCTAACGACTGCTAACGCGAAATGAGTAGTTTTGGGTCCCATCCGCTTGGTGGCTTACCGTTAGAACTGAGCTCTCAGCAAAGTAACAAGCTGTGGATATATAAACTACCAAATTTTGTACTCCGGCCGAGCGACTGAAAGTCGTTTCAATAATTTTTTAATGATTTGACTAGTCTGAGAGCTGTTCTTACCAATTTAGGTCGAATTATTTACAAAAAAAATTAAAAACATAAAATTTTTCTACCTCAAATTCATAGGTATTTTTAATTAAATTACTCAAACTTGAGGTTCTCGCTTAAACGTTTTAAATTCAAATCGGTAATTTGTAACCTTGTCAACACTCTGTAGCAACTTTGAAGGAACGTTTTACCATAAGGTTCTAGAAACGTTGCCAGAACAATTTGTGGTCACCTTTTGAAAAAATATGGTTGACAAACTTCGTTGCCATAACGTTGATTGAAGGTTTTCTTTGAAACTAATAACGGAGATCTACACGATTGTCACAACGTTTCTAAAACCGTTCAGCAACCTTTCAACGAAAGGTTGCAATGGTTTCTGTGCAACGTTGCCAGAACGTTCTGAAAACTTTTTGTGCTATCTGGGCTTTATCAGTTTTTCTGTCTTTTCCCCAAGTGCAAAAACTACATCTTTTTTTAATTACAAGATTAACTTGAGTTATAGAGCGTACCGATGTTTCAGATAATTTTAGAATAGATCGGATTCCAAACTTAAGCTCTTTTGAAAGTTTTAAAATTGAAAGTCGCTGCTCCAAAAGCGGCTTTATTAAATAAAAAGAAAGGGTTTCCAAGCAAGAAATAGCAGTGATTTTTTCAATATTTTCACTCTGTTCTTCTTTGCAAGCTAATAAAATTCTCGCATTAACGATCGCTTGATCCAAGATCCCATAAAAATATCGAACAGGCCACCTATTAGATCTTTTACGCACACTGTAGGAATGGCATAACTTGTCGAAAGTATCCGTTCCTCCTTTATTTTTGTTATAATGAAGTACAATATTCGATTTGTCACCTGTCATTTCTTCAGTTTTCAAAAGTGACGAAGCAATTAGAACTATCTTATCAGATTTTTTTTCTTTGGCGCATAAGTTAAAAGCGTAATGTTTTCAGTATGACAAAATTTAGTCATGGGACGATCTTTTTTGGGAACTTTGACCACGAAATCAACTGGTATTTCTCGTTTATTTTTTCGGATAGTACCCGTAATTTTTAAATTATACGGATCCTTCAGCATTCTGTGAAGTAAGGGAATCGAGGTGTACCAATTATCGCAAGTCACTTCACGGTTAGTGTTGTAAATTGGCACAGTTACCAGTCTAAAATAGTATTCAGGAACACTTTCATTATCTTCCAAGATTTTAGTATTCTTTCCTAAGTAAGGAATAGCATTAATCTGTAATAAAAATAAAATTTAGTTTTTTTTTTTTTTCCAAGTATTGGTTTCATAAATTAAAAAATAAAAACTTATTCATATTTACCATTTAAGCTGTTTGAGAGTCATTCAAACTTGAAATTTTGAGGCCATATTTATCGGGCTTATCTTTCATGTAAACTCTAAATTTACAACGTCCTCTGAAACTTAACAACTGCTCGTCCACGGTGCATTGACGACTTGGAGTAAGATACATACGTGGAATAAAACCCTCTATTAATCAATTTTCGGTAGGCATTAAGTTCGAAACTCTGGACGAAGTGATTAGTAGAGCCAGACAGATAGAACGAGAAATCAACGCAATTAAAGATATTTACATAGTTAAGGACTCGGTACTAACCTTGAGAGAAGTATATAAAATCGAAAGTACAAACAAAAACGAAGAACAGAGAAAAACAGGGAGTTGTTACAAATGTGGTAAAATAGGACATTATGCACGAGACTGCAGATTAAATAAAGATAAAATCCAGGAAACTTCTATGAAACACCAAACCACAACCCGAGAACAAATAGTTTTTATAACCAAAATTATCCTGTTAAACAAGAAACACCAGGAAATGTAAGGACACATAATTTTTACAACCACAATTATCCTGTTAAACAAGAGATATCAGAAAACTCAAGACCAAACAATTATTATGACCAAAACAATGATATTAAACAAGGAACGATGGAAACACAGATCCAAGTTTTCGATAGTCAAAATTTTCAAAATAGTAACTACAATCGTCAAGCAAGAACAGAACAAAATCAAAAAACTATGAACCCACCTCGTATCTACAATCAACAAAACAATACCAATCAACCATTAAGAAAACAGTCAAATGAAAAGGAAGGCAAAAATAAAAATCTGAAATGCTATAATTGTCAGGAAGAAGGACATACTAAAAGAAATTGCACAAACAAAACAACATGTGAATTCTGCGAACGCAAAGGACACAATATCAAAGATTGCAGGATTTTTAATCCAAAATGTAAAAAATGTAAGGTAAGAGGTCACACGGAAAGATACTGTAGTCAAGATCAACGAAGACAAGATTATTTAAAGAATAATGAAAATCCAAAAAACGAGTGAGCACCCCTGAAGGCAGGCGCAACGAGGGGGTTGCTAAAAATTAAAAGCGCCAAGAAGAAATTGAAAGACGATTGTTTACACAATCAGCCATTTAGAATCAGATTGTCCTCAAGTTCCATTCAAATCTAAAGATGTGAAAAATGGTGAAATAAATTTATTACTGGACACAGGGTCTGATATTAATTTATTAAAAGAAAGTAAAATAAACGAAAAAGTAAAGGTAAATAAAAAATATCTTATAAGATTGACAGGTATCAACGATGGTAGCGTGATGACTAAAGGAAAAGTAACAATACGAGTTAAAGATATAGATGTAACCTTTCATCTAATCAGTGATGACTTTACACTACGACAAGATGGTATATTAGGCTCAGAATTTCTTACTGAAAACAATGGCCTCATAGATTTTACAAACAGAGAGTTATTAGTGGGAATTGAAAAATTCCACTTTAACAACAAACCAAAAAGTGTTAAAATCAGACTAGCAGCAAGAAGTAAACAACTAGTCAATTTGGAAGTAATTAATAAAAACAAAACAGAAGGCTATGTTGACAACATTAATTTAGGACCGGGAATTTATCCAGGCAGATGCTTAACAAGTATTGAAAATGGTCGATGTTCAATTTACATGATAAACACAAACAATTTTGATGTTGAAGCAACTATTCCAGCGACAGAAGTTGATGACTTCCTGGAATTACCTAAATCTCAAAGAACGCTAAAATTGCCAGAGAAAGAGTATAAAGAAAGAATAAATAAGTTACAAGAATTAATTGACTTGACTGAATTAAACAACGAAGAAAAAGAAAAAATTATGGATCTAATAAAAGATTATGCTGCACAATTTTACATTAATGGCGATAAGCTAGGTTATATACCAGGTATAAAGCACAAAATCGGAATGATAGATAACCGAGTGGTTAATGTTCGTCAATTTAGACACCCAGTACATTTAAGAGATGAAATCAAAAAACAAATAGACAAAATGTTGGAAAATGACATCATCGAACCAAGTGTGAGTAATTTTAACTCCTGTGTGTTTGTAGTTCCAAAGAAAAGCTCAAATAATGAACGAAAATGGCGTCTCGTGGTAGATTTTCGCAAACTCAACGAGGGCACAAGGACAGATAATTTTCCATTACCGTTGATAACCGAGATTCTGGAAAGCCTGGGATCTGCAAAATATTTTTCAAGTTTAGATTTAGCTTCAGGATTTTATCAGGTACTCTTGGACGAAGAGTCAAGACCGTTGACAGCCTTCTCAGCTAATTACCAAAAATATATGTTCAAAAGATTACCAATGAGTCTGAAGAATTCACCAGCGTGCCTTGTAAGAGCCCTTAATCACATTTTATCCGGATTAATCGGAACTGATGCATTTATATACATGGATGACATAATTATCTACAGCAGCTCGCTCAAGGAACACTATATAAAACTGAGAAAACTTTTTGAACGTTTAAAACAAGCAGGACTATCTTTACAACCTGAAAAATGCATATTTTTAAGAAAAGAAATTATTTTTCTTGGTCACAAAATAAGTGAAAACGGAGTAGAGCCCGAGCCGGTAAAGATAAAAGCAGTAAGCCAATTTCCGACGCCTTCAAGCGTTCGTAATATCAAGAAATTTTTAGAACTCAGCGGGTATTACCGTCGATTCATAAAAGATTATTCGAAAATAGCAAAAGATCCGTCCATAATGTTGAGAAAAGGCCAAAGATTCATTTGGGGTGAAGCGCAACAGAGAGCTTTCCAAGCACTCAAAGAAAAGCTTACAACGAGCCCAATTTTACAATATCCAAAATTCAATGAACAATTTATAGTTACATGTGACGCAAGTAGTTACGCGGTGGCTGGCGTACTTTCACAAATGACGAACAATAAGAACCTACCAGTGTCTTATGCCTCTCGAGTACTTAATAAATCAAAGGAAAAATTTTCGGTTATTGAAAAAGAATTGCTTGCAATAGTTTTTAGTGTACAATTTCTCAGACCATATTTATATGGTAGAAAATTTTTGATTTATACGGACCACAAACCGATAATTTATTTGAACCATTTTAAAGATACATCTGCAAGATTACTTAAAATGAAAGCGAAACTGTCTGAATTTGAATTTGATGTAAAGTATAAGAAAGGTATTACCAATTTAAACAGTGACAGTCTATCTAGAAATCCAGTGATAGAGAGAGAAGAATATTTGCCAAAATTGACAAATATAGACATTGAAAAATCCTTGTTCAAAAGAGTGATTGATAACAAGAATAAAGTAAATGATGAACAAAAGCCAGGGGTGGCAGAAGTATGTAAAAACGAAAAGATTGAGAAAAATCCTGATGGAAAATATGAAAATATAGTATCTCATTTAGATAAGATGAGCATTGATAGTATTGACAAAAAAATTAACAACCGTGCACTCATACGAGTAATTGAAAGTAATTTTTATAACCCAGAGTTTTACGATGAAATAGTGAAAACTATGGGTGAATTGGAGATTGTGGAAAACTCGGAAAATTTGTTGAAAGAGACAAATAATGATGAAAAAGAAAATTCAATCCAAGACCCGAGGGTCGAGGATGTGGTAGTGGACAGAAGAGATCGGACAAAAAGTTCCGACTCGGGCAGCATGCGACCGTGCCTGGAAAAACGTCGAAAGAGACGGGCTGATTTGGGTTACCTTGATAAGGTTAATTTCAATCACTCAAGCCTGAAGGGCACGAGGACTGAGGAGAACAGTGAGAACTCTGCGGTAAGCGTGCGGTAAGCACGATTTGAAAAAAGAAAATGAGTGCGGTAAGCACAATGAAAATGAAAATGCGTGCGAGAAGCACGGTTTGAAAAATAAAAATGTGTGCGGAAAGCACGATTTCAAAAAAGAAAATGAGTGCGGTAAGCACGATTTGAAAAAAGAAAATGAGTGCGGTAAGCACAATGAACTCTGGAAATGTTGTCTCGTGTCATTTGAACGGGAGTTTGTGCCTGATCAACACAGACTAGATACGGGCAGCACCAAGGAGTTCAAAAGGCTGAGTTCGATTCGGGGCAGTATAGAAGATGTCGCCGACCTCGGTATTGCAAGCGTAAACCCACCTGTGAAAAAATCGAGAAAGATTGTGAGAAGGTCCACTCCACAGAAAAAAGAAAATGAGTGCGGTAAGCACAATGAAAATGAAAATGCGTGCGGGATGCACGGTTTGAAAAATAAAAATGAGTGCAGGAAGCACTGTGAAAATGAAAATGTGTGCGCGAAGCACGGTTTGAAAAATGAAAATGAGTGCGGGAAGCACTGTGAAAATGAAAATGTGTGCGCGAAGCATGGTTTGAAAAATGAAAATGAGTGCGGTAAGCACAAAAAAATAGAAAATGTGTGCGGAAAGCACGATTTCAAAAAAGAAAATGAGTGCGGTAAGCACGATTTGAAAAAAGAAAATGAGTGCGGTAAGCACAATGAAAATGAAAATGCGTGCGAGAAGCACGGTTTGAAAAATAAAAATGTGTGCGGAAAGCACGATTTCAAAAAAGAAAATGAGTGCGGTAAGCACGATTTGAAAAAAGAAAATGAGTGCGGTAAGCACAATGAAAATGAAAATGCGTGCGGGAAGCACGGTTTGAAAAATAAAAATGAGTGCGGGAAGCACGATTTGAAAAAAGAAAATGAGTGCGGTAAGCACAATGAAAATGAAAATGTGTGCGCGAAGCACGGTTTGAAAAATGAAAATGAGTGCGGGAAGCACTGTGAAAATGAAAATGTGTGCGCGAAGCACGGTTTGAAAAAAGAAAATGAGTGCGGTAAGCACGCTTTGAAAAAAGAAAATGAGTGCGGTAAGCACAAATCGAACAATTACAATATGTACCGAGAGCACGGATTGTTGAATGTCAATGATAAAATGCTTGTCGATCGTGAGATAAAATTGGGATTAATGAAATCAAGAAGTACTGAAAGTCTTTCCGAAATGGATAACAAACCCCAGATTAAGAAAAGCTTGAGTCTGAACGACATAGCTTTGATATATAACGAAAAGATCTATGTTACAATAATAGATAAAATCTTGTATACGAGAGATCCAGTCTGGCTTACAAATTGCTCAATTCTACATTTCCTTTCCTGTGATGCGTCAATAAAAAATCCAGTTACGAGAGATTTGATAAATTATAAGTTAATTAAACGTACAGACCTGCTTGAATGTAAACCAGAAACTGGGGAAATCTTGGTGACAAAATTCAAGAAAAGAAAAATTTTTAATGTTTTCATAAAATCAAAATTTACAGATTTCTTAAATCTAGAACTCTTTTATAAAACCTTTAACTTGTTAATAAAATTATTGGCAGAAGAAAAAGTAAAAACATTAAGTTTGCAAAAAGACAACAACGTAGCAAGACATGAATTCATAATCGATAAAATAAAAAGAAGTATAGATCTTGATAAAATAAAATTTACAGTATGTACAGGAGAAGTAAAAATTCCTGAGAAATCACTGAGAGAAAGCATAATTTTAGAAGCTCATGGCAGCGTAACAAATAGTCATAAAGGAATTTCGAGAACTTATTACATGATAAGAAAAAATTATTTTTGGAAAGGTATGAAATGACAAGTACGAAACTTCGTAAGAACATGCCACAAATGTCAAACAATAAGAACATCTAGACATAAAACAAGACAAGAAATGATGATAACAACACCATTCGAAGAAACATTTGAAAGAGTTCAACTTGACATAGTAGGTATTTTACCGACAACCCCCAGGGAAAATAGATTTATATTAACAATCATAGACGCCTTTTCAAGAATGGTGGAAGCAATTCCCTTGGCAAGAATCGACGCAAAAAGCATTGCAAAGGCTTTCACGATGCATTTTTTATTAAGATACTCATTTCCGAAAAGTATTCATACAGATAATGGCTCTAACTTTATGTCAAGATTGCTTAAAGAATTCGCACGAATTTTTAGTAACGAGAAAATTAATTCAACAGTTTACAGGCCTGAAAGCTTGGGAATACTAGAAAGAACTCATCATGAATTATGTGAATATATAAGATATTTTATTAACAATATAAACTGGGATGAGCTCTTACCTTTCGCGGTGTACAGTTTTAATGTGCAAGTGTCAGACTCTACTTCTTATTCTCCTTACGAAATTATGTATGGAAAACCTCCAAGACTCCCTAGCAGTTTTTCTAATGAAAATTATATTAAGACATATAATGATGTAGTTGATGGTTTAATTGAAAGATGGAGAAATATCATGGAAAAAGCAAAAGAAAGAACAGCTGCAGCCAAAATACGAGCAAAAAATACTATGACAGAAAACTTAATGTGAAAGAATTCCGACCAAATGAGTATTATATCTCGCTGTACTTGGAAGGAGAGAAAAATTTTCACCAAAATGGACAGGACCATATAAAGTACTGGCGACTTTTCCGAATCAGAACGTGATGATTGAGATAGGAAGAGTTGCTAAAGTAGTTCACGCAAATCATTTAAAACTTGCTCATTTAAGATTGGATCCAATAGAGGACGTGCCAGACAATTCACGAACTGAGCAAGACTTGGAAAAAATGCAATTACTCGAGGAAGAGGCAGTGGAAATCCTTGAGGCATTCGATCTGGGACTCACACAACCAAATGTCGAAACGAGTAGGGATGGGCAGAACTCTTCAACTTAAGATCGTGGGGATGATTTTACTCACACTCGATTAACCTTTAGCTGGCACCGTGGGGTACTATAGTACCCACTGTCTTCTTTACCTATCTTCGGTACCTAAAATTTCGTAAACCGGGTTTATAGCGACATCTACCTACACTTGAGGGATGAGGCTTGCCTTTCCCGCCATAATTAGTGCTCGATGACCGTTAGTCTGCACGTAGCAGTTGTCGAAATCGGTTTGGGGTACTGCAGGACCCCATGGTGCCATCAACGTTGATACAAGTAAAATTGGAGCATTTTTTTTTCTTTTATTAATGCGTTAAAACACGTTTGAAAGGTAAGTAATTATTAAATCAGTCACTAAAAATTTTTTTTTCTCGATGCCATGAGTCCTATGACGTTTTATGTATATTCTCAGCATGGTGTATAATTTGCGGCCACGACTTTTGCGAGAGCACTTACTAGAAGTTGACAACAATGATGAAGAAGTTGAAAGCGATGGTCAGGATGAACCGTCTTGCTCTGAATATTCTTCAGAAGAATCTTCTGAAGAAGAAGGAGAAATGGACGTCGATATGGAAGTCCCGAGTGAGAATCAACGGCTTTTGCAGAGTCGAGAAAATCCACAGCGTGGTCGCCCGTCATCGAAACTTTATGGAAAAAATGGTTTCCAGTGGAATGTAAAATGTCCTTCTCGTAGATCAGGTAAGCAGCACACCAGGGGTTTTTTTCATATGCGCGCTGGGATTGAGCGCTTTTCTCTGTCTCTTTTTCTCTTTTTCTCTCTCTGTTTTTCTCTTTTGCTTGCACGCGTATTTTTGTAAAATGTTCACAAACTAACTTCGAGTTTTTTTTCTCGTTATAAAATTTATTCAGCCGAAATAATTTAAATATTATGAATTTTTATTTACAACAATTTTATTACTATAAAATTTTTATTATTTTTTTCGCCTTTTACAGACAGGCAGTCAGATATTTTACCAGAAATAAAACCTGGTCCGGCTGGTAACGCTGCCGATGCAAAAACAATTATTGATTTTTGGAATTGTTTATTTACCGATGAAATGATAAATTTAATAGTTGATAATACCAATTTAAAAATAGAAGAGGAAAGCTTACATTATGTGGTTGAGGAACGACAACAATCGTGGCATTATCACACTGATCCAGTTGAAGTAAAAGCTTTCATTGGAATTTTATATTACTCTGGTTTATGGAAATCAGCTGATATTGATGTGAACAGATTATGGGACAAAACTAATGGCTTATCTATGTATCGTAGTGCTTTTTCAAGGCACAGATTTACGTTTTTATCAACGTGTTTGCGCTTTGACAATGCAGATGAAAGAGAACAAGATGATAGATTTGCTCCTATCCGAAATTTATGGAACATGTTCATCGGAAACTGTGAAAAGAATTACACTCCAAGTCGTATTATCTGTACCAAATACTTTCATTAAGTCACTGATAAGGTCCTCGAAGGATCTATATTTTTTCCTTTTTACTATTTCCTTAGCGCTGCTCCTTATCTTAAAAAGCATTAATCGTAGGATTATTTTTTTATCACTATCTTTACTCATGTTATAAACAGCTTCGCAATCGTAATGATAATCTTCTATGCTCATATTAATACCATCATATTCCGGAATTAATTTTAGAGCTTCCGACGTTGACAAATTTCTACCCTCGATGTCGTTATCTTTTCACATCGAGCTTCTTGTTTCCAATGATTCAATTTCCGTGACTGAATTTGATTCTTTCACTGTATCATGGTTCTCGGTCAATCGACGTTGTCCACTCACATTTATACCACTGTCACCACGAGCAGAGATTTGCATTGCTCTCGCGTTATCAATCATGTCGTTCTGACTCGCGTTGGGATGCGTTGATATCACGGATGTACCCGGCATATTCGCGTTTTCCACGTTATCGCGCGCCCGTGGTTCTCCCACTTCATCGCGTAGTTCCCCCATTTCTACCTCAGCCAGAGTAGGCGTGTTTCCTCTCGCTTGTCTTCCCCTTCCCTTTCTTAAACTAGGACGTTTTTCTTTCGCCCCACCACTAATGGCTCCAGTTATTTTTTTAGGCGCCATTTTGGAATAGTAGAAAAAAGTTTGTCCTTACGTTTATAAAAATGTCAAAGAGAGAGAAGAAGAAAAAAAAATATGCATATCTGTATTTATCTGTCTTTGCTTTCAAATGTAATTTGCAATCCCCGAATTATATTTTCAAACTCATTTTCTCTTATTTCGTAAAAAAAAATTTCAATCTGTAGCAAGAATCATTATATCAATCAATTCGAGCTCTTCGAGTGTGTATTCACCTAATATGATTTGTAAATATATTGTCAAAATAATCCAAAATATTTTTTCTCTGTCAGAATTATCCATATATATAAAAAAAATTCTTTCCAGGGATAACGTGATCTTTCAAAAAAAAATTTGTCTCAATTCTGTAAGTCTAAAACTGTAGAAAAATAAACTCCGGATGTTGTATAATTTGTTTGTATTTCGGAAATGATGTTTCTCAAATCCTTTTTAAAACTATCCAAAATATCGATTCTACTGAATGATATTGTAACCTCAAAAAGTTTATCAAGTGTTTTTATTAATTTAATTATTGCTCTATATAACTCTACCTTTAAATATTCCAAATCTTTATATGATAGCCTGACTGATGGGTCAAATTCCAAATATTTAAAATTGTTCACAGAAACTAACTCTAAGGTTAACAGTCTCGCTTGTGTCGGATTTGAATAACTTTCAGTATTAAACAATGCTGTGTTATGCAACCAAAATTCACTGACGTCGTACTAAAATTCACTACACGTCGCGTGTTTCAAAAAACCAACTAAAAAATCAGTTTCCAATCCGTGAGAAATCGCATTTTTGCGGAACGGAGATGGTTTCAATTGATTAAACCTTGACAAATCATATATTTTTGGAAAGACATTGAAAAAAGAAAGTTTTCTCTAAATCTCGATAACTTTAAAATTGCCTTTACACGATTAAAAAAAAAAAAAAAAAACAAAAAAATCAGTTTCCAATCCGTGAAAACTAGCTTTCTTGCGGGACGGAGATAATTTTAATTGATTTAACCTACCGAAATCATATGTTTTCCGAAAGGTATCAAAAAGAGGAAGAATTCTGCGTAAACCACACCTCGATAACTACAAAAAAGCCTTCATGCGATTCAAAAAACCAACTAAAAAATCAGTTTCCAATCCGTGAAAATTAGCTTTTAGTGAAACGGAGATAGTTTTAATAGATGAAACCTGGACAAATCATATATTTTCTGAAAGATATTGAAAAAAAGAAGTTTTTTGCTTCAACCACACCTCGATAACTTAAAAATTGCCTTTACGCAATTCAAAAAACCAACTAAAAAATCAGTTTCCAATCCGTGAAAACTAGCTTTGTTGTGGAACGGAGATGATTTTAATTGGTTTAACCTAGACAAATCATATATTGTCGGAAAGATATTGAAAAAAGGAATTTTCTGCATGAACCGGACTTCGATAACTTCGAGATTGCCTTTATGCGATTCAAAACCAACTAAAAAATCAATTTCCAATCCGTGAAAACTAGCTTTTTTGCGGAACGGAGATGGTTTCAATTGATTAAACCTGGACAAATCATATATTTTCTGAAAGATATTGAAAAAAAGAAGTTTTTTGCTTGAACCACACCTCGATAACTTAATAATTGCCTTTACGCGTTTCAAAAAACCAACTAAAAAATCAGTTTCCAATCCGTGAAAACTAGCTTTTTTGTGGAACGGAGATGATTTTAATCGATTAAACCTGGACAAATAATATGTTTTCTGAAAGGTATTTAAATAAGGAAGAATTCTACGTGAACCGCACCTCGATAACTTGAAATAGCCTTTACGCGTTTCAAAAAACCAACTAAAAAATCAATTTCCAATCCGTAAAAAATAGCTTTTCGCGGAACGGAGATGGTTTTAATCGAAGAGCGAAAAGAAAATTACAACTATATAATATAGTAAGATATATATATGTTGCGGTCACTATCCGGACATTTCATATATACAGCGGTTACTATCCGGACATTTCAACACTATCCGGACAGTCAGGATAGTGTTTGGTCCCATTTTTTCCGAGACCAAATAAAAATAAGTTCCAGAAATTGGGTGATGGGTTATTTGGGATGGGTTATTTGGGATGGGTTATTTTGGTTGAACCGCGCAAACCTAGAAAATTTTTTTATTGATGGGTTATTTTGGAAAAAAAAATAAAAAAAAGATGGGTTATATTGGTTTTTTTGAATACGTGGGTGGATTGCGCGTGATTTGCGCTTTAAGAGGGTGTATTATTGCTTTAGTAATTTATCATGCGGTATGTACAGTGGTCACTGTCCGGCCGAAGACCGAAGGCCGGACAGTGACCACTGTACTTACCACATGAAAAATTACTAGAGCAATAATACACCCTCTTTACGCGCAAATTACCCATACTGTATAGCCACACGTGTGACACACGTGTGACACACGTGTGGCACACGTAAAATGGACTTGAGCAAATTTTTTAAAAGTTTGCTAAATATTATAACATTATGAAGTCAGGGTGGACACCAGGTGTACCTGGTGATGATAACGCCTCCGAGATGACTTCCCCAGGAAGTTTTGACTTCAGAAGGGTCAGGACAGACACCTGGTGCACCTCGTCATAATAAAGCCTTGTAGATGATTTCCCCAGGAAGTTTGGACTCCGGAGGGGCCAGGGCGGAAACCTGGTGCACCTGGTGATACTTACGCTTCGGAGATGATTTCCCCAGGAAGTTTTGACTGCGGAAGGGCCAGGGCGGACACCTGGTGCACTTGGTGGTAATAACGCCTTGGAGATGATTTCCCCAGGAAGTTTTGACTCCGGAGGGGTCAGGGCGGAAACCTGGTGCTCCTGGTTGTAGTTACGCCTTGGAGATCATTTCCCCAGGAAGTTTTGACTCCGGAGGGGTCAGGGCGGACACCTGGTGCACCTGGTGGTAATTACGCCTTGGAGATGATTTCCCCAGGAAGTTTTGACTCCGGAGGGGTCAGGGCAGACACCTGATGCACCTGGTGATACTTACGCCTTGGATATGATTTCCCCAGGAAGTTTTGACTCCGGAGGGGCCAGGGTGGACACCTGGTGCACCTGGTAGTAATTACGCCTTGGAGATGATTTCCCCAGGAAGTTTTGATCCCAGAGGGGTCAGGACGGACACCTGGTGCACCTGGTGGTAATTACGCCTTGGAGATGATTTCCCCAGGAAGTTTTGACTCCGGAGGAATCAGGGCGGACACCTGATGCACCTGGTGATACTTACGCCTCGGAGATGACTTCCCCAGAAAGTTTTGACCTCAGAAGGGTCGGGACGGAGACCTGGAGCACCTGGTCATAATAACGCCTTGTAGATGATTTCCCCAGGAAGTTTTGATCCCAGAGGGGTCAGGACGGACACCTGATGCACCTGGTGGTGATAAAGCTTCGGAGATGATTTTCCCAGAAAGTTTTGACTCCAGAAAGGTCACTACTGACACCTGGTGCACCAGGTGTTGATGAAGCCTCGGTGATGATTTCCCCAGGAAGTTTTGACTCCAGAGGGGTCAGGATGAACACCTGGTGCATCTGGTGATGATAACGCCTCGGAGATGACTTCACTAGGAAGTTTTCACTTCAGAAGGGTCTGGACGGACACCTGGTACGTCTAGTCATAATAACGCCTTGTAGATGATTTCCCCAGGAAGTTTTGAAATGACCCTTTTGGAGTCAAAACTTCCTGGGGAAATCATCTCCGAGGCGTTCTTACCACTAGCTGCACCAGGTGTCCGTCCTGACCCCTCTGGAGTCAAAACTTCTTGGGGAAATCATCTCCAAGGCCTAATTACCACCAGGTACACCAGGTGTCTATAGTGACCCTTTTGGAGTCAAAACTTCCTGGGTTAATCATCTCCGAGGCGTTTTTACCACTAGCTGCACCTGACGTCCACCCTGACTTCATAATGTTATAATATTTGGCAAACTTTAAAAAAATTTGCTCAAGTCCATTTTACGTTTGCCACACTTGTGGAATATACGTGTGGACCACACGTGTGCCACACTTGTGGCTTTACAGCAGGGGTACGCGCAATCCACTCACGTATTTAAAAAAACCAAAATAACCCATCTTTTTTTTATTTTTTTTTCCAAAATAACCCATTAATAAAAACTTTTTCTAGGTTTGCGTGCTCCAACCAAAATAACCCATCCAAAATAACCCTTCCCAAATAACCCATCACCCAATTCCTGGAACTCATTTTCATTTGGTCTCGGAAAAAATGGGACCGAACACTATCCTGACTGTCCGGATAGTGCCAAACGTGTTTATGAAATGTCCGGATAGTGACGTAATAATATAATTATACATATATATGCTGACGGTTTCAAAGGCCATGGCACACTGTTCTGAGAAAAGGTACCAATTCTCAAAAATGGGCGTCAGCACATAGTTAATCGATGAGTTACTATTTTGGTCGATTTTTCTTCCTTAGGTCGAGAAGAATCGAGATCCGTGTCTACCGTGTATCAGATGAACGATTGTAGGGTAGTTCCAGGGGGTTTTAGAGGGCTGAAATGGTAAAAACCCGTAAATTCATGGTGTTACGATGATTTCAGATTCAGTCAGAACTGAAACAAAAAGTAGATAGTCGGTTTAAGGAGCTTGTCTGCCAAGAAATTTTCTCCGATACAGAAATACAAATTATATATTATCAAATTTTTTTTCACGTGAATGAATGATGTATTAGAAATAATGAATAAAAAATTATACTCAATTTAATTTTAACTGTATTGTCATAAGTGATAAAATATAAAAAACTAATTATAAAAAAATAAAAAAAATTTGAAGTACGGTGTTATTATTTATATCCCAAAGCAAACGCTTAGCGGTTTGCTTACGAGTTCTATAAATAGATGGACAACCAGGTCGCCGATGACGGGTATACCCGGGAATCATCTCCGAGAACTTGACTTAAGTTTTCTTCGTGGTGACTCTGGTCAACAACATCATTCTTTACCTAAAAAACTCGATTGCTCGAAGATGATGCTCGAGTTTACCCGTCATCGGCGACCTGGTTGCTTGGGTCAAAATTCATGCCTGGGAGCTTTTAGACAAGCACCAAAGTCACCTCGAGGAAATCTAGAAATAAGTTCTAGGAGATGATCTCCGGGTATACCCGTCATCGGTGACCTGGTTGTCCAGGTCTAAATTCATGCCTGGAAACTTTCAGACGGTCACCAAAGTCACCTTTAAGTAAATTAAAATCAAGCTCTCAGAGATGATCCCCGGGAAGTTCTCCATTTTTTTTTTTTTTTTGAAAACTCCCCGAACTTTTGGAGAAACTCCCATTTTTTTCCGTGTAGGGTGTCTAAATTTTTAGTTATCGAAAAACTCAATAAGAATAAAAATATTTCAAATATTATTATTGTAAAAAAAAAAATTATATAAATTGTAATGATAACAAAATTTTAAACGATAACTAGATTGACAGTTTGATACTGAGACTTAATAAAATTCTTAGAATAAGACAATGCGATGCTGACGTTTCTACATGCTTTTTTTTTTATTTATTTACATGCTTTTCTTTAACTCACTGTGGTTTTTCGTCGTCGTCGTCGTCGTATGTTCAAAACTGCCAAGCTCTATAACTTGGAGCCTATAAGAGCTAGAGGTCTGAAACTTTGCAGAGGGTCTAGGTTTGGATGACAATACATTAATCCGTAGTCACTTCTCGACCTGGACCTCCAGGTTGCCGATGACGGGGGTACCTGGAGGGTCACCTCCGAGAATTTGGGCTAAATTCTTCGGGGATGACTTTGAAAGAAGTTCTGGAGTATTTATCGAGGCAATTTGAACCTAGGTACCCAAGTCACCGATGATGGGGGTGTCCGGGGTACCTGGGGGTCATCTCCGAGAGTTCGGTCGAATTCTTGGAGTATGACCCCCCAGAGGGGCCTTATCCTGGAATTTTTAACGCTTTCTGCTTTCCTAAAGATCTTCAAGATGCCATTACGCGCGCGTAATTCAATTATTTATTCATTTTCAACGAATATTCAGTGAATTATTACTTAGCGACCGAAGTATGGCAATAATAAACTGTGTGCGATTGGGGTTCTTAAAAATAACTAACAAAATAGCGGCCAGTAAGGGCGATGGCACAAACTCCGTGGGACTATTATTGCCATAAATCTTTAAAATTTACTGGGCTGACAGAAAAGGTAAAATATAATTTTTTTTGTGTAAAGTGAACCATGCCTGTGAACATCATTTGCTCTTGCTGGGAGACCTAAGACTTACTTCATCCTACTTGATAACTAAAAATTGAAAAAGGAGCTGCAGTTAAAACTCTCTTGAACTAATGAAATTTTATCAAATGAATTGACTTCAAACTTTGGAAAAGTTCAGATGTCAATGACCATGGGCATAGTTTGGTTGTCATTATATTACACTTGCCTCCAAAGGTAATTGCATTGATGGTCAGCCAAAGTAGACATATGGCAGTATGGCCAGACAGAAGGGGCGTGGCCTAATGACGTCACCACTAGCCCCAGCGCCAGTCCTGGCGGGAGTCCCCGCTGCCCTACCAGGGTAGCATAGCGCGGCGGAGGTGGCGTGACGTCATCGGCTGTAGGGCCCTGCGCGCATTATGCAAATTATATGCAAATTTTATGCAAATTTTTGGAATTTATGCAAATTTTTTTTTTTTTTTTTTTACAGAGTTAAAAGTGTATGCTAGTTGTATTCAAATTTTTGAAGATTTCAGATTTTATGCAACTTTGAAAATTTTTTAAGAGTATAATGGTAATTGTATTCAAATTTTTGAAAATTTCAGGTTTAAATGATTTTTCAATTTTAAAACATTTTTTTTACAAATTTCTAAAATTTAGTTTTCTACTAATATTTAATTTTGAAAAGAGTAAATTATGTTTATTAAAAAAGTGGGAAAAATTTAGGAACATAGGTGTGTGAAATAAAAAAGAGTAAATTTATTTACAGAGCCTTTATTCAAAACGTATTTTACAAATTATTTGAATTTTTTGTAACCATCTTTTTTTGGGTCGGCTGAAGAGTTTTTTTGAAAGCCAGGGTTATCGTTTCCTTTTTTTTTATCTTCTTTTTCTTTGGAAATGAGAGGTTTGGTTTGCTCGGGATCCTGTATCCTGTCGAGCTTGGTGTAGCCGGAGTTAGAACTTTTGCCGATCCCCATTTTTGTTACATTTGTCTCAACGTTTTTGAACTTGCTGAAGACCTGGCCCATGTTAATAGTAACGGGACTAGAATAGTACTGAAGGGGTTGTTTGAAAAACCTTTATTAAGTAATTGTGAGATTTTTTCATTCTGCGTGTAAATTTTGAGAAACATCTCTTGAAATAAAGGGTAAATAGCAGGCCTGTAGTTCAGCTAACACCAAGTCTATAATTTGTGTGTCTTGTCGTTGAGATTCATCGAGATATTCGCGTACATAGTTCTCAATACTTTCTTTTACAAGTACGTAATACTGATTAAAATAATCGGCAATACGTAAACAATTATTTACTTTGGTGAGATCTTCTTTTTTGAAATGTTCAATCAAGAAGTTTACAATACCTTCGTAAATTTTGTTCACTAAATTCTGCTTCTCGCTCAAATTTTTGAATCTACTTAAAATGCACGGAATCATCTCTTTGAAACCCTCGTATGTAGGTTGTTGCAGTACGACGCAATTCGGATTTTCAATTTTTTTCTTTATTTTGGCGGTTTCGAGTAGCGTTTCCAGAGAAGATTTTTGTTTGGCAGCTTCTTCCTGTTCACCAGTTGTCTCAGTCTCCAGATTTTCAAGCACTCGTTCGTTTATAATAACTGCTCTTTTTTCAAACGATTCTCCAAAAACGATATTGTGAGAAGGTAACTGAATCATTTTTGGGAGTAAGCACGCTCTGTAATGGTCTTGCAAGTACGTTTCCATCTCACCTGATAATTGTATGAACTGATCCAATGAATCTTTATCCAAAGTTATGTATTTGCTTGGTGGTCCAGAAGAACAAAACTTTACGACCGGTGCAAAAAAAGTTCCATTAAAATCCAACCCCACACTGATACGCTTCGCATTGGAGCGATTTATAGCATACGTTGTTGATAAAACCATATTGGGTAAACCCATGGTTACTTTATTTTTTTTTTCGGAAGACATCTCGTCTCTTGAAACGTTTTTTATCTACTGACAGTGTTGGGGGGCGACGACAGGCTTGTAACGCGTAGGGTCGAACCTTTGTCTCCTTCAGCTACAAAAGAATTTTTAGAAAAACCGATTAAGAGGGGAGACAGAGAAGCCGTAAATTATGCAGAAGCCTGTCCTGACCTGCATGAGCGAAGGAATTTTTTTTTGAAAAACCGGTCAAGAGGGGTGCCGGAGAAGTCGTAAATTATGTCTAAACCTGTTCAGACCTGCGTCAGCAAAGGAATTTTCTTGGGAAAACGGGTAAGAGGGGAGACAGAGAAGGCGTAAATTATGCCGAAGCCTGTCCAGACCTGCAAATACAAAAGAATTTTTTAGAAAAACCGGTCAAGAGGGGCGACAGAGAAGTCGTAAATTACGTCTAAGCCTGTCCACACCTGCATCAACAAAGGAATTTTCTTGGAAAAACGGGTAAGAGGGGCGACAGAAAAGTCATAAATTATGTTTAGTCCTGTCTGGACCTGCAAATACAAAAGAATTTTTTAGAAAAACCGATTAAGAGGGGCGACAGAGAAGTCGTAAATATGTCCAAGCATGTCCAGACCTGCATCAGCTAAGGAATTTTTTTTTTTTTTTGAAAAACAGTGTGCTAGGGAAGGCGTAATTTATGTTTAGAGCTACAAAAGAATTTTTTAGAAAAACAGGTGGGTCGTGAAATAAAAAGAAAACAAAAATAAGGTTAAAATATATATAATATAATTTATTAGTCTCTCTCTCATACAATCTTAAAAATAATAATATATGTATATTTCATGCCCTTTAATGTATAAACAATTTTAATTCACAAATTTTCAGGAAAAAGATCTATTAATGTCAATTCTCGTCGCGCTGGTCCTCACTTAACTTAATTATTTAATTTTTGCACCTTATAATGAGTATAATATATAGTTAATTCTTGATACGCATGATTGATTACTGAAACCTCCTCCAAATGAACTACCTCGTGGTAACACATTGTTTTTATTTTTATTTTTGAAAGAATTAGAATTGTATTTTTTGAAGAATTTTGTAACTTTTTTGTCGTTGTAAGGCGTGTTTGATGTAAACTGATCCAATAACGACTGGAAATTGTTGGTTTCACTCATGTGATGTAAAAAATGTACGCAATACTCGCCGCATACTGAACTATCGAAGCTTTGCAGTTGTTTTTTGTTATAACGCCATGAAGTGCAGTTTTTTTTAATAGCATTGCAGATATGTCTCGATTGTGGTGCTCGTGCGTAGCTGTCGAAAAATGTACCTTTTCCCTTTTTATCGATAAACAAAGCTGTCCAATGACTTCCAGGCTTATCGGACGCATCGGTATTGACGACGATTGCAGCAGGCAAAGTCAAACGTCTTGGGACTTGATCAGCAGCAAAAACTCCGATAGTTTTGATTTTTTTAGGCAGTGTCAGAATTGCCTGCATTATCTCCCGGGTGTTCATTTTGTTCCCACGATTTAGGTGTATCGTAGTCTCCGTTTATCGATGATGTTGCAACGGGTGTGGCACTCGGACTGATGCTAAGTACAGTAGATGCTGTGGTTATACTTCCGACCTCGTCTTCACCTTCATGTTTTACAGATTTACCAAGTCTCATTTTTGTGTCATGTTCCAGGAGAGCACAGTAATATGTTCTGGATGACAAATCGTACGTTTTAAATTCATTAAAAATTTCAGGCTTGAGTATACTACGTAAAAACAATCTGCTTAAAAAACACTTGTTTAATGCACAAAAATCAACAGCAACAGGGGGATCGATTAACCCATGCATGGTGATGTCGACCATTCCATGAGTGACACACATTGTATTTTCTTTTTTAAACAATTTACGGAGATTCCCATATGTGGGTCCAGAGAAATCTTCAAAATTAATTACACGACGGCAAATTAATGACTCGAAGAAGATTTTTTTTTCATTACCTCGGGTATAAACTTCTTTAGCTTTTCTGGTGAGTTCGTAGAGATGGTGTTTCAATTGAGATAAAGTAATGTCACCGTCAAACCATTCCAATCCATGAATATCGCGTGTATAAAAATTGTTTGTAATTTTCAAGTCAGATGATAAACTTTCAAAATTATTGGGAGATTTTAAGATCCAATGACCAATCACATTATGCTGCACTGAAACAACTGCTACTTCTTTAGGATAAAACTTTTTATTTTCATCTCTTATAGCTTGACAGTCTATTATTAAGTCCATGGTGGAAAGGCGAAGTTGAGAGAACGACGAACGAAAAGAAACTGAGAGTAGCGATGAGGAATGTAGCAACCTCTCTATCCCCCCCCTTTTTTTTTTCAGGCGCTAAAGTCTACCAACACCTGGCGTTCTGAGTCGATTTCTAATAAATTATCGAACTCGGCATAAACAATACAATTGATTGTTGTTGCTAGAGCCTCTTCAAATTTCACCTCTAACCGAACAGAGCCAGATCGAATCAGTGACCAATGAGACCCGCAATGTGCAGACGAATTAGGTGTGAGATCAAAAGCAGTCAAAAAATTTCCCTTGTCGTAATTTTCTCTGTTGATCTCTATACCCTCGTTCAAAAAATGAATGCCTGTACCGGTAAAAAGTGTTTGAAAGCACTCGATAAATGATTTATTATTGCCTTGAAATCGTGGAGTCAGTGGTTTACTGGGTACTTGCACACCATCAATGTACAAAGAGAGATAGTTTATATTGAAATGTTGAAAATTAAACGGGTTAAGTTGACGGTTACCGTTGAATGCTCTGTTATCTACAAATCCAATGATCAATCTTTTAGGTAGCTGACCCAAAAAAACATTATCTAGAGTCTCGGATAAAAGACCAGGATGCATCGTGAATGATTTTATATCCACGCGTGTAATCGGATACTTTGCAGAAGCCTTGGATAAACCATTAGCATGTGCTAGCAAAACGGGAGGACTTATTTTTACACGGCGTACAATGAGCGTTGCTGCTTTGATTTGAACCTTGTACTTTCCATCCTCCGAAGCATCCATCAAACAAAACGAATCCTTGTTTCTTACAAAACGAATACGCAACTCTACACCGTTGATCAGCATTTTATCTTGATTGAAAACATCACTGTGAATATGCCCGATCAAATCAAACGTTTGTCCAGGAGTTGCAAATTTTTGTCTCTTTGTAAGACCAGCGTTTTTATTTCCAGCATTTGGTAGTGCATCAAACTTTGAGGCTTCGTCCTCGTACCACAAGCTTGCGGTTAAATGCGAACTTTTAGCTGCAGGGCCGTAATTCAAGAGAGTTTCAATGTATGCTCTATACGCGTACATATTACTAGTCGGAGTGACAAGTTTATTGTTGAAAAAAACATCAACCTGATTAAAAATCGAGTGAAGAAAGTTATTCACCGGTCCGACTTTGATATTTTCAGGGGCTGAATGATTCGGTGTTATAACCACTTGTAAACTAAGCATTGTGTGAGCTAAGTCCATGTAGTATTCACTCGTTGCAGGGACAACAAATTCGATAGGTGCATCCGAATCGTCTGTTGGAGAAGAGACAGGTTTGAATTGACAAAAATTACAGCTTTCGATGGATGTCTGAGTTGGTGGTACGGTGAAAAGATCAAGCTCGGAAGCCATACACTCCGAACTATGTGAGTGTAGGAACGCCATTTTTACCGGGGTCCGAATATATCAGTAATACTTCTCAAAGTTTTTTTTTTCTTTTTCGTCACACTCTTCTTCTTCTTCTTTTGTCCTTGAACCTTTTTTTTCTTCTTTTTCGTTGAAGAGGTACGAACGCGACGATTCCCTTTTGATGACTGACGTTTACGTTTCGATGCTTTTGTTTTATATCCTTCACCTTTCATTAAATCAACCATTTTAGTTGCAGCCTTTCTTTTCAAAGTATTTCCAGATTCTCGAACCCTTTTTTTGAGCGATTCTTTTATATTGACGTCATTGTTAACTACGTCATCGAAAACATTCACGCCTGCACGAACAGCCTCTTTTCCTACAGCTCTTACACCACGCGTGATGTAGGGTAAAATATGTCGTGCTAGCCCACCGAGGAATGCACCAATACCATGACCTCGTTGGTAAGTCGAGCCGGAAAAAACGTTTTTCACTCTTGAACCACCTCCAATTTGTTGGTCGTAATAATGTAAATACAGCGTCATTTTTAAACTCGATTACGGGTAAATCTTAATGTCACAATCAAAGTACCAAAACTGAATGCAAGTGGTTGGCCAAAAACGTCCCTTATATCGATGGTTATACTTTGGAAAGTGTGTTGGAGTAGGGGTAAGTAATGAGGCGGTGAATATTGCTTGACAATGTTGCTACCAAAAGTATATTTGGAAGTATCGATTGAAACTATACGTAATAAACTAGCTTGAGTATCACCGACCATACACGGCATGCAAATATCTGTATACACAAACAACTGATCAGGAATAGCGCGTCCAATAACCGCTGGTCTCGAAGCAACTACAACAGGACTCTCGGGCGATGTTTCGAGAGTAAAATTTTTTCTCTGTGACTCATTTTCAAATCCAAAAATACGGCAAACTTTTTCATTAAACATTGTTTTGTGTTTATCTTTACACTCGCATTTTCTAGTAAGAGTATAATACCCTTTGAGATCCATGGAGGGTTGAAACATTTGATGTTCATAAATTTCACGGGTTTGATTAATTTCATTAGCTAGTTGCAACACCGATTCGTACCGACCTTGAGGAAAATCGTGTGGTTCGGGTGGATAATCTCTCATGGAAAAATAAAATCTCGACTCATGCTGTTCAATGTGTTTTATTGTACACGGTACATGAATCTCAACTAATCCCACGTACCAATCCCCCGTGAGTTTTATTTCACGAGATAAATGAGTGGTAAAACAAGTGGTTGTATTATCGGGATAATAAATCATACTTGAGTTACTGGGAAGAATCAAGTAAAATTCATCAGGGTTATTCATTTTTAAATATCTTCAAGCTCAGATGCTTTTAACCACGTATCAAACTTGGAATTGTATCCTGCCCAGCGTACGAGAACTTTTTTATTGGAACCACGACCTTTAGTAGCAACAATGTGGTCGATTTTGAATATTTTATCTTCTTTCAAACGATTTTTTCCAACCAATGCTAATTCTTCCGTGTAAAAAAAACCGTCAATTTCCTCGTCGTTCAAGTCACTGATGATATACGTATACAACCCTTGACGACGCGATATACGGATGATTTTGAATATTTCTTCACTAAAATTTTTCTCGTAACCTTTTTCAAAGGTGTTTTTAGTTCGACTGATCCTTACGTAGTCTCCGACGCTGTATTTAAGTTTCAATCCTGGTGCTCTTTTTGATTTTATACTTTTATTTATACTTTGAGATCGAGCTCTTTTTTCTAAATTTTCACGTGCCTTTTTAGCGTTGTAATGATTGACCTCGACAGGTCTCATTTTTATACCGCTGTGTATTGTATGATTGTATGCGTGAATAATTTTTTGCACGACATCGATGTAACGCTTGGTATTTTTATAAGTAAAATAACGCCACATGCGTTCTCGTATCGTACGATTCAGACGCTCCACTATTGCACATTTAATATCAGGATTTCTAGCAACTCGAAATTTGATGTCAAGACTTTTTAGGTGATTTTGAAAAACTGAATTTTTAAACTCCGAACCAGAATCAGTCTGAACTAAAAAAGGTTGACGAGGTGCGGCACGTTTAAGAATTTTTTTAAAAGCAGCCGTCACACTGGGTCCGGATTTATCTTTAATAGCTTCGACGAATGCATATTTTGACAAGGCATCCACTGCGACAAGTAAAAAAGTGAAGTTGTCGTTGTATTCTTTTATACCAGACGTTTGCAAGAGGTCAAGCTCCCACAAGTCGTCAACGTTTGACACGTTATAATGTAGCCTTGGAAATTTTCGTTTCACAGGTCGGTGGAGGGTGTAAGCGTCCTGGTGTGATAACCAATTGTAGATTCTCTTTTTTTCAACTTCATCGGTCAACTTTTTACCTTTTGCATTAACACGTAATAAATTTGTGGCCCCGGCAAAGCCAGCCTCGTGAGATAAATCATAATACTGATTTTCGTACTTTAAATTTCCATCTTCAGCCATTTCGTCGTACTTCTTGTTTTTTTCGGTGAAAAATCAGTTTTTACTTTTTTTCGCGAACCATCGGCCTTAATAATTCGTTTTTTTCCACGTGTAATCTCTTGTGCAGTTTCATAAACTTTTTTATCAGCACCACGTTTAGCCTTGGCTCTTGGTCGATCAACGTACAAGTTATTCAAAACTTTCTTTTGTCTGTACGGTAAAATGGATGATTTTATCAGACTTGTGAATTCTTTTTGTCCAGTAAGATTTAAATTTTTCACTGTATCTTTCCCGTAGAGCGTGTTGTGACGAACTGCATCCTTTAAAAGCTCAACGATATCTGAGCCTTCTATTCTGTTTTTGTCAATAGAAATTGTACCAAACGAATCCCATTGAAGTCGCCCTGGGGCAGATTCCTTTAAAAAATTTAACAAATGACGTGCTTTTTTAACTTGATATCCCGGAAAATTTTGTAAAATTACATCGATGCTCATGGGTTCGGAATCGTTGTCGTTTATGTCAACGTTTTCGGCTGATAAATCACTTTCATTAACAGATTCGTTAAAATCCATCAAAGGCTTTTTGTAGGAATTGTCTTTTTCTTTGAAAGAAAGATATCGATACAAAACTTGTAAATAATTTTTACACTTGTCAAAATCGTTTTTAAAATTTTTTGAATGTATAATGTCGTACATTTCTTTGTCGAGCCGCGATAAATAATCACCAGGAGTTTGCACAGTAGTTTCAGTATCCTGATCAGATTTATTAATCTGTTCGAGAATACTCTCGGGAACGATAACCATTTTTTGCATTATTTGAGAGATGAGAAAATTTTAGACAATAAAACGTTTACGATCGGAGTAAGTAACACAGGTAAAAATCCACCACCGTGCTGACAAATTGCTTTTTTTTTCTTCAACCAGTTGTTTTTGTCATTTTTTTTACAGACGATTAATTTACGTAAAACATTTTTGTGTTTCTTTAAACGATTTTTTTCTGCACTGCTTAGATTTAGATTTCCAGAGAGAGCATTCAAAGCAATTTCACAAATTTTTTTAACAAGTGCTTTGTCTGCAACTTTCAACAACGCTTTTCGTTGCTCGTTATTGGAATGACAAAGTGCGTGAAGAATAGCAACTTGTTTTTTAGAGAAAAAAGCACCCGATGCGGCTTCGGCCATAGTTGGCGAGTTACTGAGAATGGGCTGATATATCAAATTGATTTAACGTTTTTTCGGAACGTAGACGTAATTTACTTTATCATCTGGAAAAATACACGCGCGAAATCTAAATTCATCCATT
Organism: Encarsia formosa; assembly: GCA_038277355.1. Lineage (NCBI taxonomy): Eukaryota > Metazoa > Arthropoda > Insecta > Hymenoptera > Aphelinidae > Encarsia > Encarsia formosa. Next base: position 29,571,151 of record CM076185.1, on the reverse strand, counting down.
GTGGCTTGAGTAAGATCTACCAAGAGATACGAGTGGGGGAGTTTGGTTGCGTCTAAATACGCCTCTTTTACAAATCCTGTGTTTTCTGGAGAAATCTGTTTAGCCAAATGTATAATTTGCGATTTATCCCGGGGATTTTTGAAAATTACAAAGTAATGACTATTTAAGGATAATGTACGCTGAATACGCGACTGGTGAAAGAGGTTTTGCACAATCAGAATTACACTGATATTCCGATGATGCGATCCCTTGGTAAAAAGATCGAGAATTACATCGCAAGATGATGATTCGAGCATTAAATCGTCGAGCACCAGTAGTTTTTTCTTGTGGTTATCGTGAGAGTAATCCGATGGGTCTGGTAAGCCTTCTTTGAATTCGATTTTACCGTTTAATTTCTTGTATGCCTCTTGCCACTCTGCATAGTAAAATAAAATTCGGTCAAAGTTTACGTTACACACAGTATTTCTGTGTTTTATAAAACGCGAGACAAAGAAACTTTTTCCAGAGCCGGTGGATCCTGCTATGATACAGGTAAAAGGGTGTCGCCAGCGCGTATCCATTTCGAAGACTGAAGGGGAGAGTTTAAAGTTGGCTTATTTATCCTTACCTGTAGCATCGTGCCGTAGCCCTGTGGTTTTGGTAGCCGTTCTAAAATTTTTCAAGGTGCGTCACGGTGTAGGTTGCTGGTTCGAATCCTCGTCGGTACAAAACTACGAGTTTTTAAACTTGAACAACCGAGTAGTAGTTTAAAAAATTGGTTGAACATTGGGCTTAATAATAATTTTTTTTTTTTATACGCGTTTTTTTTTCCGCGGCGGCGGCGGCGGCGGCGGCGGACCACGCGCGCGGATACGCGTATAATTCGCAAGGACACGCGTATATTCAAATAAATATAGTGTTTTTCAATTAATTTTTGAACACAGATGTTGTGCTTGCAAATGAATTTTATTTTTAAAATTACAATTTTTAAGCAGATCGAGAATTACAAATACATTTTTAAATACTACAATTTTTATACAACTTACAAATATTCAAATACTACAATTTTTTGTACAATTTTTATACAGCTTACAAATATATTTTAAATACTACAATTTTTATACAGCTTACAAATATATTTTAAATACTACAATTTTTATACAGCTTACAAATATATTTTTACACATTTATACAACCATCAGGTAGCGGTTTAAATAGATTTTCAGTCATTTTTTTTTTTTTTTTTGAACCCGTACGGATGAGATAACTTGGCATTAATAAAACGCCTTTTTTTCAAAACTACAGAGCATGTTTTGCGCTCATCGCGAGTAACAACCTCGTGCGTTGGTAGTCGACGTATGGCTTTGAAATCAATTTCAATTTTATCATCCGGTGCATTAAACGCGTTTTTAATTAATTCATGAATGCTTTCAAAGTTAATTTTCTCACTATTTCTATAATTTAAAGTTATTCCCTTGATTTTAACACACTCACTTGTAGTCTCACTATCCGGTGATACGACGCGATAACCGTAAAACTTTGGCCCCCCGCTTATAAACTCTTGAATAAAAGCGTTGGAACCGTAATCACTCAGTTCGTCGCTCATATCACCTAACAGCGTTCCGAGAGGAGGTTGATACTCATTAGGATTATCAGTTTTAGATACAAATACGCAGGAATCGGTGTCGCAGTACAAGGCTCTTTTATTTAGTTTTTCTAAGTAACTGTACAGTTTGAGACGAGCCTGTGCCGTCACGAAAGCGGCAACTACAACATTTGTGTATCCCGTTGCGGTCACAGCATCGTCTCTGTACCGCCAGTTCACGTAAATTACAGTTGAATTGGGGGCGAGAATATTCAATACTTCAATTTTAGGGTCTGTCAAACGTTTTAACAACCCTTCCCGCGTCTTAACTATGTCAGTACGCGGTAAGGATTCACGCTGGCATAATTTGCCCCAGAGTGAGTTCAATGATAATTTTGCTACAGCGCGTAAACCAGGATTTTTGGCTACTTTCTCGTACTCGAGCTCGACCCCCTCAGCCTCTTTAAACTCGCTCAAGTACCGCTGTTTGCTAGCCTCATCCGTGCATGTAGCAGGCCACCCACTAGCCTCTTGTTTGATTTTTAAAAAGGTATTTATATAATCTGTAAATAAACCACCAGTACCGTTAGATTTATCGTATACGGTGGTTTCAAAATTCCAGATTACATAAATCTCCTTTATAATATACCCCAATTCAACTGCTTTTTTTAACTCTAAGCTCACCCAAGTACCTAAAAACTCGCGGTCTTTTTCACTCTCATGCATACAATCGCCTTCATTCATACTCTCGCAGCAGGAACGACACAGAGCAAACATTAATTTATTGTGCATCTTGACCGGGAGTAGAGGCAAGTGTAAGTCTCGTGGGGGTAAAACCTTGCACTTGACTAATCCCTCGATGCGCGATAAATTATTTTTATCACCCTCAACTAGGACCTCCTCACACTCCGAACCTTTGTAAATTTGGGGATGAAGTAAGGGAAAAACGCCGCTTTTTAACACGCTGGGATACAGACTAATTATATCTATGTACGAGATCTTCTCGTTATCAGCGGCTTTGTAAGAGGTTACAAAATTCTCTGTCCTACCCCCGAAAAAAGCGTCGCGTGGATTCAGTCTTACGGTCTTCATTATAGGATGATTGTTTAAGTAGTCGCACAAGTTTAAATCGTTTTTTTTTAACTCATCAAACTCGTGCTCCCACATCTCTATAACTTTGAACCCCCACGATATTAAAGTTTCGGTTTTTTCGCGAGTTTTTTCATACAGAGTATCGAAAGCCTCATGCGAATGAATTTTTTTATGCCGATCATTCGGAAAACATTCCGGACACCCATGATAGTAACACCCGTGGAACTCGTAAATAGTTCCTTTTTCCGAAGGTGCATCAGGTGGTAAAAAACCATCAACCAAATATTTCCCGTTTACTCTATACTCGCGCGATCTTCCCGCGTGGATAATATTTTTTCCGAGATTTTTTTCTATAAAAAGCAGCCATTCGATGGCTTTTTCCGATTGTCTATTCGCCCGATTATATCCGTTGGGTGGTAAAATACCGATTGTATTTTTTTTCAAAAAATTTTGTCTAAAAACATTTGAGCAAGTAGACGCGATCGTAGTTGCCGAGATAAATGGATCCACGTCCCCAACGTTTAAAAAAATACGACGAAAAGCCAAACACGAGTCACGCAATATTTCTACATCCATTCGGCAGTACTCTGGTAGAAGTTCTTCCCATTTTCCTGAATCCCACCAAAGGGAATTGAACCCTTCGATGAATTCGTTCCTTTGTTCCGGGGTAAAGTTTGTGGGTTTCAAGGGCGATGGAGTTTTCAGCTTCCGACTTTGCGTTTCTGGTGGACTGAGGTCTTCTTCGTCCGATGGCGAAGAGTCGTCATCAACCGAGGGTTTTACTCTTTTTGAAGGAGTGTCGAAGAAAGCCTTTCTCTGGGGCGATTTATCGAATTGGGCGACGACCTCTTCGAATTCGTCGGACGGTATCATTGTCTCATCGAGTTCGTCCACGTCAAGGGTTGGCGAGGCTTGCTTAGGGGTGTTATTTTCGAATTCGGTGGCAGAAGATGTTGTCGGTGTGGGCGAAGGGTCTACTAGACTGGGGAGCAGAGATCTATGACGTAAGGGAACGGGCACGTCGGAGACGTCTGACTCGGTACTTTCGGATTTTTCTGCTTCCGAAGTCGTGCTCTCTGTTTCAGGCTCTGTGTAGCGTGCCTTTTCCCTGGTCTCTGTGAGTCGTTGGTTGCGTCTGAGTTTTAGACGGGAGGCTATGGTTTCACCTTGAAGGGTGCCTTGACCAGAAGTGTTCAAAGGTATCGGTGACTTGTTTTTAGACCCCTTTGGTCTGCCTCTCCTTGGAGGACCAGCCTTAGTGGGTGATTTTTCGCTCATGCTTTTGTTCTGGGCTTCGCGAGCTAAAGAGGTTTTGGTGGGTTTAGGGTGCCGAATCGGCAGCATCGTTTTGGATTTTATTTTGCTCGCGGGTGGATTGGTTCCGGGGGTGGTTGTGGAGGCCTTTCCGGGTGGATGTTCTTTATCGATTGGATTTCGGGACAGCCAGTCCGCATTGGTATTCTGTTTACCAGGTTTGTATCGAAAAATATACCTGTAACCACGGAGTCTGGCTCGCCAGCGATTTAGTCTAGACATAGGGTCTTTAATGGAGTCAATCCACTCTAAGGGCTCATGGTCGCCGTATACGTAAAAGACTCGACCGTAAAGGTAGTGTCTGAAGTGCATTATGGCAAGGACTACGGCCAAGCACTCTCGTTCTGTAGCAGAGTAATTCTGCTGGTGTTTGTTTAAAGTTCGAGACATATACGCAATGGGGCGGTCGTTGTTGGGTTCTCCCTGGCTTAAAACTGCGCCTATGGCGTAAGCGCTTGCGTCTGTTGTAAGAATGAAAGGTTGGGAGAAATCGGGGCAAATTAGAACGGGTGCGGAGCATAGAGCTTCTTTGAGCCGTTCAAAACTGTTTTGTTGTTCAGACTCCCAATAAAATTTAACGTTCTTTTTAAGGAGGTCGTTAAGGGGCTTAGCAATATCAGCGAAGTGATGGATGAATCGCCGGTAATAGCTACAGAGCCCAAGGAAAGATCTGACGTCATGTGCGCTCTTTAAAGGAGCGGCGTTTTTGACGTCCTCGATTTTTCCGGGGTCGGGTCTGACTCCAAATTGGTCGATGTGGTGACCGAGGTATTTGACTTCAGGGGTAAGAAACTCGCATTTTTCTATTTTTAGCTTCAGTCCGGCGTTGAACAGCCTTTGAAAAGCTTCATTAACCTTGCGCTCGTGAGTCTCCAGGGAATCGGCAAAGATAATTAGGTCGTCCAAGTAGACGAATAGTTCGACTCCTTGAAGCCCTGTCATAATTGTATCCATGAGTCGTTGGAAAGTAGGTGGAGCGCAGCACAACCCAAAGGGCATTGCTGTGAATTCGTAGTGGCCGTAAGGGGTAGAAAAAGCAGTTTTAGCTCTGTCGTCAGGGTTCATGGGAATTTGATGAAACCCGTTTACCAAATCGAAGACTGAAAAGTATTTTGATTTTCCCAGAGATTCCAAGATCTCCTGAATGTTAGGGAGTGGATAGGAATCTGGGATCGTTAAAGAGTTGATTCTACGATAATCAATCACAAGGCGATGTTGTTTTCGACCGTCTGGGCCAGGGCGTTTAGGGACTATCCAGAGGGGAGAATTCCAAGGGCTCGAAGATGGTTGGATGACTCCTTTCTCCAACATCTCGTTAATTTGTTTCTTAACTTCCTCTTGTAGCATAGGAGGATAGCGGTATTGACGGGTATAAATGGGTGTGTCGTTTTTTAAAGGGATACTATGCTGCACTAGGTGTGTGCGAGGTGGATCATCGCCAGGTAGCATGAAGAGGTAGGGGAACTTCTCTACTACTCGTTGAAGTTGAGCCAAAGATTCGGAATCATGGTGTTCTCTTTTTAGAAGTTCAATGATTTTGGGGACTCTTTCTTCAGGAAGACAAGGGGTTCCTTCACCTTCAGATTCGAAGAAGTCTTCAGAGTCATCAAATTCGAAAGGGTACAGATTCTGAACTGGGATTTCAACTTCTTGGGGTTCTTCTTTAGTGTTCACGGCTAAGACGTAACAAGAGCCATTTTCGTTAGTCACCGCGGCTTCTCCGATAAAAATTCCCGTAGGGGTCTGAATTCGGGGTAGGTACGCCTCCCCTTTTGGAGATTTCTGCGTAACGGGGACTTCGATCGCGACTCTAGCGCGAGCTGGCAAGACGTATCTAGTACGAAGGGCTTTACCTCTCAGTCGACGAGCCCTATAATGAAAAACTGTAGGTGGAATTTTACTAGATGTGGGGTGAGCATCACAGGTAGTAGAAGGTGTATGATTTTGGGTACTCTGCCTGTCGTCAGAATTCTGAGATTCCGAGTCGCTACTATCTGATGCACTTGAGAAAGAGATAGTTCGGGTTTTATCTTGTGTGATCAAAGTATTATTAGCCAGATCGATGCGGCCTTTCTCATTATGCAAGTAGCGGGATCCTAGAATGGCATCATCCTTTAACGAGGATTGTTCGGGGAGGACGTGCATTCGATGGGTTCTCCCACTTTCGCAAAAGAGGACGGTACCGAGTGTGTAGACGGGCTGGGTTCCGATCCCGGTGAGTTGCAACACTCGTGACCTGTCAATAGGGTACGTAGGGTTTAGAGATTGAATTTTTATCACGCTCACGTCTGCGCCCGTGTCGATAAGGACTCTACCTTTTCCGGTTCGAAATATCTCGTTTGTAATAGTCATTTTAGGGGTACCGTAAGATCGTTTCCTCCCCTTTTTAAACAAATTTCCTGGGTTTTTGGGATCTAATATTTGAGGGGATTGATACTCAGAGTTTGGGCTGAAGTCGGAGGGAGTCTCAGAGGTGTCACAAGATTTTTGGGTAGAGTTTTCGGATTCTGATCCAGAATCGGAGCAGGAGTCTGATTCGGAAGAGAGATTTTCAAAAAGGGGATCTGGGAAGTCTTTCCGCATCTTTTCAGCTAATTTTGTTTTTAATAAACTTGCTTTTCGGAGTTTTTTTAAAGATCTTCTGCTAATGACGGCGTCTTGAGAAAAAGGGGCGTCGTCACCAACAAGGTAAAATAAAAGTTTTTGTTTGTAAAATTTTAAGGGTACTCGGCCAGTGGACTCTGTTTTATCTCCGTCTTCACTCTGTATCGTGAGAGGGGGATTTTCAAGATAGTATGCGGAGTCTTTAAGGACTGAGGTTTTTATCAAATTTACCTCGTTAGAAAGCGCTGCAGAGCAGGTGATATTGCCCTTATTGAACCAGGGGTGGTTTAATTTGACTGATGGTGCGCCCCTTGTTCCGACGATTCGTCGTACTTCCCGGACTTGTATGTTTTCACTGACCGGCGCTCCGGGTGTTGGTAGCTCGCCTGGGCGCCGTTCTGGCGAGCTGCTCCCCAGTTTAAATTATCAGGAGAGTCTACAGTCGCAGGCTTTGTAGGTGTAACCGGGCGAGGGATATTCGGGTTGTTCGCAGATGTTGATGAACCAGGGGATGCATGTCTGGGTGGTGGGTTTGGACCGCGCGAGTCGTGCGGGTACCCATAAGCATAAGGGTTCGCGTAGGGCATTTGATACGGTGGCATAGACATTGGAGGATAGTAATAAGGTAGTGGCGGTGGGTAGTAATGCATCGAGGGCGGAGCGAAATAAGGGTTTTGACTTCGGTAGGGTGAAGGTTCTCTTGGTCTATCATAATTTTGATATCGGTTCCCAGGGCTTTCGGGTCTGGGTCGATCGTTCGGCGAACCTGGGCGACCGGGTCTGCTAGTCCTTTCAGGGGGTTTAAGTATGCCAGTCGGCTGGTCATAGCGAAGAGACGGGTGGGCGTCTAGCTTACCATCCGATGTGTACATAACAGTTTTGGGCATTCGGGTATCATCTCTGTCATAAGAATAAGGGATGGTGCGATGGTAATTCCGGGGGTCGTCAAAATCTGAGAAACGCACGTTATTTCTCGAAGAAGTTTCTCGATCCGGAGTCTGAGGGCGTTGGTACGGACTCGGGGATCGCGACCGGGGTGGTCGTGGCGAGGGCGAGTACTCGATGTCCGCACGGTTAGTCGTCCCAATGTTTACCCACTCCTCCGCGCTAACAGCGGCGTCCAGGGCATCGTTGAACGTTGCCGGGGTGTGTGTAGCCATTTGGTTACGAATAGCCGAGGGCAGACCGCGTATGAAGTATTCTTTAGCCAAATCTTCGAACAGGGTCTTGTTGTGTTCCTTAATTTGATCGTTGGCCGCACCTTCGTTTTTCAACTTTGTGGCGGCGCGAACTATGGATGAAAGACGATCAAAGAAGTTTAGCACGGATTCGCCTTGTTTCATATACGACTCCGATATTAAATTAAGGTAGTACGAAAGAGAACGCTTTTGGCTAAATCTATCTGTGAGGTGTGTGCGGAGGTCCGCTAGGGTATTGAAGGTCTTGCCTTCAATGCTTGATTTCGCCTTGCCGGTCAGGCGTGAAATCACTCCCTGCAAAAACACTCCTTTAAGTTCTGGGTCTGCTAACCGATTATCATAATTCTCGACATCCTGGAGCCAAACTCGCAGGGGAGAATTACCTGAATAAAAAGGGATGGATGCGAGGGCGCTTTGCATCAGGGCGGAAGCTTGCAAGTTCGCGAACGCGGCACGAGACTCGTTCAGGGTCGCGGCCATGACCGACATATTCTCAGCCATGCGGCGGCCGTGCTCGAGTCGAGCCCGGGTTCTCAGGGTTTCGTCCGTGAGGGCTTCTATTTCATCTAGTGTCAAATTTGCACCTGCCATCTTCGAATAGGGCCTAATAAAGTTTTATCAATGAACGACAAGAGTCCGAGAGGAGGTTGAAAGAAAAGTTTACTGTTCGGGGCGATGAGCTAAACAAAGTGGGTAGCAAATTTTCAAACAAAAGTTTTCGAATCGAACAATAAAATTTACACGTCAAACAAAAGAAACAAATTTTATTCGGAGTCTTCGTAAAAGCGAATTGAAAGAAATGAACGGCGATTGAAAGAATGAAAGAAACAAAGAATGTGCGCGTCAGCAATAAGTCGCTAAACTTTCTCCTTGAAATTCTCGAACACGAAAAATATGATGAAATAAAATTTCAGCTCTGATTTTCACGAACTAATTAAACCAGATTTTAAATTAAGTAATTTATTTTTAATTTTAATAAATTTAAATTCCCAAAACAAGATCCAACCAAAGAGCTTAAGCGAAAAGGCAGGTATGGTTCCCCACAAGGGATGCCATTTATGTCGCGTGCAAACGTGACAATAATTATTTAATTATATTTGAGTTTAATTTAATTTAAGTGGGAACTTACCCGATATGAGCAGATTACGCAGTAATCTGCTCGTCACCCTTTTCGCTTGTCTTGGGTGGGATTTATTTGGGGAAAAATAAATGTAATTTTTAAAGTTAATGTAAATTTTATTATTAATAATTATAAAATAGAAATTTTTACGAATCAAGTTTATCGTCCTTCGACGAAGTTATAAATTAACAATAAAAAAATCTTACTTGTAACTAGGTGCGAACCTAGGCTAGACGGAGAGGGGTCCGGGTTTCTAGCCCGGTGATCCCTATGGTTGACCCACGTGTCAGGGCTGTCGAATACAGTGGCCTGTCGAAGCCCGTGGAACTCCGGCTCCTTCCGTCCAGGTGTGCCTCTGCGACCTTCGGCTTGCGCTGGCCTCCGGGTCGCTTGGTGTCGGGAACGAGAGAGGGAGTTTGAGGTTCGCGCGAGCCGGGAGGTCGCCGATTATCCCCACCTAGGACTTAAGGATCGGAGCTGCATCCAATTAGCTCGAGCTTTTAGCTCGGCTCGCGACGGGCCCCCTTCCTCACTCTTTCGGCGGGAGTAATTAAGAATATTCGAAAAGTCGTTAGCGCAACTTAGGAGGGTGATGGGTATTGGTTATGATTATTATTAGTATTATTATTTGTGTTAAAGGTTGATACACGACACTCTACTATTTCCTTTTGGAGATCGAATTTCGCGTTTTTAGATTTTTGATCGTTATACCAAAGATAAAATTGAGCGCGGTCGTTTTCAGACATCGAATCAGGATCGTAATACTTAGCGTCCGGTAAAACATCATTATAATTTTTGTTTTTCAAAGTATTAAATAGATGCGGGAAATAGCCTTTTTTTTGGTTTTCCGGTAAACCAAAAGTCTTTGGTAAAGCACTGAGCTTCATGTGAAAATAATTCAAACTATCTATGAATTTTATTTTTCTATTGACGGTCATTAAAACTATTTTGGTTCCGTTTAAAATAATGTTAGGTGTTATAGGGTCTTCGCGTTCTGTCATTTCGGACAGCAAAAATTGACCGTCGAACCCAGATAAATTGTGCGCGATGCAAACGATCGATTTAAAAATTGAATTGCTCCTAAGGCACGTAAAATCTACAAGGTTTTTTACCGGGTCCTCACGGAAAATTAACTCGCGAACCCCACAACTATTACACCTAACAATATCGGGTTTATCGATGCAATCGGTGCATCGTTGCTGCAGGAGACAAAGGTTCGGGACGTGTTTGACGGTCGAAGTTTCGTTCATACGCTCATCTTGACGCGTTTCTAAATCGAAAAAAATAAAAAGAAATTTATCGTCTTCTTTTATTTTTTTTTCCAATGGTTGCATACTGCAAAGATCATTCAGTAAGTGTACCGACTTACAATCTTTACAATAAGCCACACCGCATCTGTGCTTTGGAGTGCATTGTTTTTTACACTTGCCGCATAAACGTTCGGACTCGCAAATCGATTTTTTTCTCTCATCGGGTTTTTCTACATGATTTTGAAAACATGATTCACCGTAAAACCACCTATTACACGACTCACAAGTTTTTTTCTTATTTTTTGTATCGCAAGCGGGTGATTTAAAACAACAAGAACAAATAAATTGGCACTTGTGAGATTTTCGTGCTGCATACTTTTTGTTGCAGTCTTTGCAAAAAAAATTTGCCCCTACGCAACCTGTTAAACTAGTGATGGTATCAAAATGTTTATTTTTCGTGTCAAATAAAACATTGATGATACCATCAATTTTTTCCAATTTTTTTCGACCGTCGAAAAAATGTGCACCCTTTTTACCGATTGTGTCTTTCTCGTAGACTATAATAGCTATATTTAATGTTTTATAATAGTCTTGAAATTTTATTATTTCAAACATACCTGAACCGTTTTCAGGTATTTCAACTCGAGCCTTTTTCAAAATACTTTTCACCATTTTATTTTGTACTAAACCAGCCTTACGCACGCTATCGTAATCCGATTTGTCCCTACTTTTTAAATAACCTAAATGAGCTTCCCCTACAACCAACGCTCTTGGTAAACAAAGATTATCGTTGTTATTAATCCTAACAATCGATTTCTTATTTACCGTGTCGTTGGTTAAGGGTACTCTCCGACCTAAACCTCTCGGAACCTCGACGTAAGTAGCATGAATTTGAAAGCTATTATCTATAAAAAAATTGTTATTCGATTGAATAACTTTAGTAATAATTTCCCAAACGTCTAAAAATGTTATCGAATCGACAGGTTTTAAGGGTAAAAATGCCGCGCCGTTTAAAAATTGATCGCTGTCGATCCGTAACCCCAACCAATCGTCCACTGACTTGCTCTCGTCGATGAGAATTTTGAAAATTTCGCGAAAAGTTAACTCCAAGTAATCAATTAAATTTTCATCGCCCTGCGGTGGATTTATTTTTACGGTAAAGACAATTCCGTTTATCCCGAATCTTCTGACGTAATTTTCGCGTCTACCCGTGACTGAAAATCTACTATTTAAACCGCCACCTACCTGGTTTAGCGGTTGTAAATCATCCTGTTGCTGTGCCTGGTCCTCTTCTATCCGCTCCAGATCAGGTTGTTGTGGTGACCGGTGAACTCGCTGTTGTGAGTAGTGCTGATCGGGAACCACATGCTGCTTGCTTAACGCTGGTTTCAATTTAAAAATTTGTTTAACTTTTATTGAAACAAAGTATTGAGTTATTCAAAAAATTATCGCGAAAAAATTCATAATAAAAAAGTAACTGTGTCGGAGTTTTTATTTTTACGAAAACGGTCGTTCTATAAAGTTAATTTTTCACCATCCATATTTTTTAAAAAACAATATTTTAAAAAAATATTTAAAAAAATTTTTTATTTGATTATATCTTATTTATCAGATATTCTTGAAATTGACTAAATTGAAAATATTGATTTTAAGTAAAAATTTAATTTTGATTTAAATTTAAAACAGAGTTAAATCAGGGGATATCGGTAAAAAAAAAATTATGGTGTTTGTTTTTAATAATTATATATTAGAAAACAAAATATAAAATTATTAATTACATTTCATTTTTTCTTGTAGCCGCTCCGACGCTGGTGACTCCTCCTCCTGTCCATACTGCCGGGTCAGCTGTACTGTTTGCTGTTGCAAAGCTCTGCTACCCTCTGAAAAAGAAAAAAGTTTATTAATATATATTTTGTCAATAATTTACAAAAATTTTTTTTTTTAAGTTACCTTGCTGTTCGTCACTCTGATGAACCTCTGCAATGGTCACCAGCGTCTGATTTCCACCGTGCTGCGACTCCTGCGTTGCTTGCGACTGCAAGCCTGAGGAGTCAGTTCCTAAAAAAAAGTTTTAATGAATATTTTTCAATTAATTATTTAAAATTATTTTTTTTTAAAAAGTTACCTTGGTGTTCGTCACTCTGATGAACCTCTGCAATGGTCACCAGCGTTTGATTTTCAATGTGCTGCGACTCCTGCGTAGCTTGCGACTGCAAGTCTGAGGAGGCAGTTCCTAAAAAAAAAGTTTTAATGAATATTTTTCAATGAATTATTTAAAATTATTTTTTTTAAAAAAGTTACCTTGGTGTTCGTCACTCTGATGAACCTCTGCAATGGTCGCCAGCGTTTGATTTTCACTGTGCTGCGACTCCTGCGTAGCTTGCGACTGCAAGTATGAGGGGTCAGTTCCTAAAAAAAAAAAAAAAAGTTTTAATGAATATTTTTCAATTAATATATTTAAAATTTTAAAAATTACTCTTTACCATCATTTGACTGCATGGCAGTCCTCGTCACTGGTTTTGATCTGAAATCATCAGCAAACTCTCCTGAAAATTGAAAAATTAAAAACTTTATTTTCAAAAATTCTTAATTTTCTTCTAAAAATAAGTTAAAAATTTACCTTCAGAGTCGGTATCGTCTGATTTTGGTAATGCCGACTGTGATCTAGCAGGAACCGTTGGAGATTCAGCTTCTGCTACCTGCAGTGTCTTTGAACCTGACACCTGCCGCGGGGGGCATAAACGTGACGGGCCAGGCTCTACATGAGCGATGTCGAACTCATCTGAAAATTAAAAAAATTCACTTGAAATATTCATTCATGTAATAACTAAATTATAAAAAAATCTACAATAGAATATAGTTACCCTCAAAATCTGAATCATTTATATGAACAATATCCGTTGCCTTCCTGTAATTTCGAACAACCAAGTCAATAAAACTCGGAGCATTGGTGACAACGGTGTACTCTATAAAAAAAATTACAAATTTATAAAAAACTTTTAATTAATTTTTTATTTTTTAAAATAACATACCTTCATTTAACGTTTCTTTTGTTTTGGGCCTTTTTGCGAGTGGCTCATGAAATGTTGGTGATTTTCGCTTCCTCCAGTTTTCATAATTCTCCTGGTACTTCTCAACTTTTTTCCTGAAGCTCCTTTCACGATCCTTGCTCTCGAGAACCCGATCTCTGAAAACACTCAGTCTTCTTGACTCCTTCTCAGCCTGCACTCGCGCAAACCGAACTATGAAAAAAAGCAAAAAAAATTAGTAGGAAAAATAAAAATAATAAAAATAAAATAAAAAAGTACTCACTTTTGATTTCGTGCCACTGCTCCATGATTTCAGGGAATTGATCTTGCAACCCTCGCCGAATAATATGGTCTCCCATAATCGTCACCATACGCACAATGTTCTCAGAATTTTTAATAAATTTGTTATAAATTATTAAAATTTCACTAGTGGCACACCTTTCCAATAACTCCACAAACACATTGTACGGTTCGTTGGTTGAGTTTTCATACAGTCTACGCAATAGAGCTGTATAAAACTCCCCACCCACATTGCCAAGGTGTAAGAAGTCACGTAAATAAAACATCACCTCTATCACTGTCACGAACAATAACTCATTCACAACAGGTTCAGGCATCTTAAAAATATCTTGATTTGACAAATCCATTGCGAATGAAAAAAAAACTCGCGAAAATTAAGCTCAAGTTCACGAACACTAAAAAATACTCAAGAGAGCTGCGAACCTAAGCACGATGATGACTCTAAAATGTTCAAGATAGGACTGTTGAGTCAAACCAGAGAAAAGTCCTCGCAAACATGAGTTCACCCCCACTTTTCTCGGAGAAAACAGTCAAGGTAGGGAAAATTTCACCCTGCGAAAGGTATCGGTGGAGAGATTTTTTACGAGTCGAAACTCGCCATAGGATGATAAAAACAGATTCCAGGGACATAAACACGAGAAAAAAGACACTTGGGAGGGAGAGAGCATCGACACCGATGCCGAAAGGTCATTAGCCAGGTAACGCCCAAAGACGTTCCAATCAGTTAAGGAACGGTCATCGAGATGCCTATCGGCAGTGTTATGAACCCTGCTGTTCGGAGAGAGTCGGTGCATACCTGACTCGGGCCTCCCGCGCCCGATTGTAAAACAGCGTGATACTTATCGTTTGGCGCGACTGTAAAAGGGACGTCGTACACGTCTATGCCTGCCTCAAGGAAGCCGCAATTTCTCCGCTGTTCAAAAATCTCCCTAAACACCGAAAAGCGAGCCATGTAATAAAACGAAAATTTCCTCTTTTCGAAAAATAAAATCCCGATACCATCTCGACCACCTATCGAGTGACGACTTGCTCGTCTTAATTTGGAAAAATTAAATTTTATAGAACTAACGTTTTCGTAAAAATAAAAGTTCTGATACCATCTCGACTACCTATCGAGTGTCTCGTCTTAATTTGAAGAAAATACAATTTTACAGCACTACCTATCGTTTTCGAAAAACGCGCGACAAAATAAAAAATTCGGATACCATCTCGACTACCTATTAAGTTACAACATCCTGTAAATAAATTTTTCATATACCCAAAACCCGTAAATTTGAAAAAAAAATTCCGGAGCAAAATCGGATAGCATCTCAACGACCCGAAAACTTTCGAGTTACGACTTGCCTAGTAAGCCGTGTAAATTTGTAGAAAATTAAATTTTACAGAACAGACATTTTCGAAAACCATCTTGCGAAAAATCATCCTGTAAATAAATTTTTCATATACCCAAAACCTGCAAATTTGAAAAAAAAATTCCGGAGCAAAATCGGATAGCATCTCAACGACCCGAAAACTTTCGAGTTACGACTCGCCTAGTAAGCCGTGTAAATTTGTAGAAAATTAAATTTTACGGAACAGACATTTTCGAAAACCGTCTTGCGAAAAATAAAAATTCTGATATTATCTCGAGAACCATAGAGTTACAGCACCCTGTAAATTTGTAGGAATTTTTTTTGGGACTGCTTAAATCTAAATTTCCAAAAATTAAACCTGAAATCTTCAAAAATTTGAATACAACTAGCATACACTTTTAACTCTGTAAAAAAAAAAAAAAAAAAAAAATTTGCATAAATTCCAAAAATTTGCATAAAATTTGCATATAATTTGCATAATGCGCGCAGGGCCCTACAGCCGATGACGTCACGCCACCTCCGCCGCGCTATGCTACCCTGGTAGGGCAGCGGGGACTCCCGCCAGGACTGGCGCTGGGGCTAGTGGTGACGTCATTAGGCCACGCCCCTTCTGTCTGGCCATACTGCCATATGTCTACTAGCCAAGTAAATCTTAAAAAAGTTGTAAAAAACTTTGTAACTGTTAGTAGAGATTGGGGAAATAAACCCAATCACATCTTATTCTAAATTTGTTTAATTTTGTCACTGTGGTTATATGAGATTCAAGGACTTCAAAGCGAGAGGGACAAGTTGTCAATAATTTTTGGTAGTTTTTGAAATTTGTTGGCCCTAAGCCGTTACATTAGAGGTGATAAAGTTTGTCATTAACATAGTCACTGAGGGTATGTTAAATTCAAGACCTTAAAATTTTTAAAGCAAGACAAGTTTTCAATAGCTTTTATACATTTTTGAAAATTTAAATTTTACAAATGATGAAAAAATATTAGCTTTATACTTTTTTTAGTTGATTTATCTTCAAGAATCTTTTATGGTTTTAAAAATGACTTATAACTATTGAAAACTTGTCCTACTTGCTTTGAAAATTTTAAACTTTTGATTCTTGTATATGACTTATAGAGACAAAATTAAACAGATATTGAGAAAATTTAATCTGGTTCATTTTTATGAGCTACATACAAAGTTTATTATTGTCATAAAATCTTAAGATTTTCTTGGCTGACAATAAAGGTGTACTATGATTTTTTTTGTGCAAGGCAACCATGCCTGTGAGCATTGACATTTGCTCTTGCTGGGAGACCTACAACTTACTTTACATTTGAACTGTTCCAAAGCGTCAAGTCAATTCATTTGATAAGATCTCATTAGTTCAAGAAAGTCCTGATTGCATGAGTGATTGCAGCTACTGTTCCAATTTTTAGTTATCAAGTAGGCTAAAGTAAGTGGTCTCCCAGCAAGAGCAAATGTCAATGTTCACAGGCATGGTTCACTTTACAAAAAAACAATCATAGTTCAGCTTTATTTTTTTTTGTTGTTGTTTTTTTTTTTTTTTTTTTTTTCATACAGATATTGATAAAACAACTATTTTATTGAAATATTACTTGTATTTAAAATCTTATAATTCAAGAGACCTACTTTACATAAAGAAAATTATTGAAATTTTTACGTACTGAAGCAAATCAAGAGTAAATATTGAAGAAATAATTGAAGAAACATGAATTGTTTATAATGCAACTGAAGAGTTTTATTTAAGAAGAAAATTTTTTCATAAAATTAGTGATTTTGCTAATTTTATTTAAGAAATAATGTATGATTCTTTTTTTCAATTGACACATTTTCAGCCTTGTATTGAGTGTAATGAATAAGTAATTTTGAGTTTCAGCTTATTTCATTATTTTGATTTTTCATCACATATATATTTGATTTTGCTAGATAATTTTTACTACGAATTTGATTTATTGAGGAGAGGTAGCTGAGGAGTAAGCCGTAAGGCAGCCATCAAGTTTTACAAACTTATAGGTTAGACGCATAGCCACGCACAGCAACAGCGGCAGACGACGACATGGCTGCCGCGATTGACGAAAAAAAATCTTCAACTGCCGTTCTGCGTTTTACTCAGTGAATTTTTAATCAATTTTCATGATTTTTTTTTTTTAAATTACAGCTTTTTAATTTCTCTACCCTGCTACAGAGCCCTTTTTGAAAAATATTTTCTTGATTAAAATCTATTCATCAAAAAAACTCGCCTGACTTCCCCGTAAACAATGCAAAAACCATGAAGTCACTTATCACTGGTCAATGTCAAAATAAATACACCTTTCCATGTCGCGTGTGGCTTCATTTCTAGTTAGTAGGTAGGATTTATATTGCCTTAATTAATTTGGTAACTGTTAATGTATTAATATTTAACATTTACTTTAATATGCGTGATACAACGAATGGTAAAGTTAGCGTTAAACTGTTTGTATTACGCGTTAAATAAATTTTATCGAGCGTTATCTTGTCATTCTTCGGTCGCTAAGTAATAATTCACTGAATATTCATTGAAAATGAATAAATAATTGAATTACGCGCGCGTAATGGCATCTTGAAGATCTTTAGAAAAGCAGAAAGCGTTAAAAATTCCAGGATAAGGCCCCTCTGGGGGGTCATACTCCAAGAATTCGACCGAACTCTCGGAGATGACCCCCAGGTACCCCGGACACCCCCATCATCGGTGACTTGGGTACCTAGGTTCAAATTGCCTCGATAAATACTCCAGAACTTCTTTCAAAGTCATCCCCGAAGAATTTAGCCCAAATTCTCGGAGGTGACCCTCCAGGTACCCCCGTCATCGGCAACCTGGAGGTCCAGGTCGAGAAGTGACTACGGATTAATGTATTGTCATCCAAACCTAGACCCTCTGCAAAGTTTCAGACCTCTAGCTCTTATAGGCTCCAAGTTATAGAGCTTGGCAGTTTTGAACATACGACGACGACGACGACGAAAAACCACAGTGAGTTAAAGAAAAGCATGTAAATAAATAAAAAAAAAAAACATGTAGAAACGTCAGCATCGCATTGTCTTATTCTAAGAATTTTATTAAGTCTAAGTATCAAACTGTCAATCTAGTTATCGTTTAAAATTTTGTTATCATTACAATTTATATTATTTTTTTTTTTACAATAATAATATTTGAAATATTTTTATTCTTATTAAGTTTTTCGATAACTAAAAATTTAGACACCCTACACGGGAAAAAATGGGAGTTTCTCCAAAAGTTCGGGGAGTTTTCAAAAAAAAAAGAAAATGGAGAACTTCCCGGGGATCATCTCTGAGAGCTTGATTTTAATTTACTTAAAGGTGACTTTGGTGACCGTCTGAAAGTTCCCAGGCATGAATTTAGACCTGGACAACCAGGTCACCGATGACGGGTATGTCCGGAGATCATCTCCTAGAACTTATTTCTAGATTTCTTCGAGGTGACTTTGATGCTTGTCTAAAAGCTCCCAGGCATGAATTTTGACCCAAGCAACCAGGTCGCCGATGACGGGAAAACTCGGGCATCATCTTCGAGCAATCGAGTTTTTTAGGTAATGAATGATGTTGTTGACCAGAGTCACCACGAAGAAAACTTAAGTCAAGTTCTCGGAGATGATTCCCGGGTATACCCGTCATCGGCGACCTGGTTGTCCATCTATTTATAGAACTCGTAAGCAAACCGCTAAGCATTTGCCTGTAGTATAAACACACATCGTATATATATATATATGTGCGCGCGCGCGCGCGCGCGCGCGTGTGTGTGTGTGTGTGTGTGTGTGTGTCGGTATATATTGATATAACAATTGAAACTAACGAAAACTTAATACTAAATAATTATCTATTCTAGGTTATTTGGACTATGACTTCAAAGCTGACAACAAGGTGGATTATAGCCAACGTCCTGAGGTAATGTTCACCCTCTTTTTTTTTTTTAATACTTTTGTTCACCTTCTTCTAACTCAAATCTATATAACTAATCCTGACTTGATTAAACTCAAATTAAATTCTCTCTCAGTAGGAAGCAAGTCAACTATCCACACTGCCTATGGATGTTGTTTTCCGAGGGTTGGCTATGGATTCTCAGTGTCAGGGTAAATTCGAGCACTGGATCAGAGATCTAAACAATGGATCCACTGCTGACTACGCCTTGGATGTTTGTCTCCTAACAGTGATCTAAGTGTGTGTGAAGTGTGTAATGTGTCTCTGGTGTCAGTAAGGTCTACTGTCCAAGTGTCTATATAATAATTATTGAAGTTTAAGAGTAAATTTTAACCTGGTAAAATACGCTTAATAATTCTAAAAATTTTAGTTTTTAAACTGTTTTCTTTTCTAAACTTCTAATCTAACTAAATTTAATGTTTTTCAAAATGCAAAAAAAAAAACTGTTTTTATAAACTTGACCTTTCTTTTTATTATTGAAATGAAGATTAATTAATTGAAGTTGCTTTCGATAAAAGATTTTACTCTTGTTTTAGGGTAAAAATAATAATTATATATATATATATATATGTGTGTGTGTGTGTGTGTGTGTGTGTGTCCGTGTGTGTGTGTGCGCGCGCGCGCGCGTGTGTGTGTGTGTGAATAAAAATTTTAAATCAAGGTTATACTTTCCTAATTGAGTAATTTAAAATTAGATATTAAGTTAAAGTCGAGTATATGTATATATATAATAAACTAAATAAACAAAAATATATAGAAATTTGAGGTTCTAACCAAAAGTTAGGAGCGAAGAAAACTTGCAGTTCCTACGCTAGAAAACTATTGTGTCAGAATAAAAGTGTGTGTGTTATTGTTATAGTGTACCTAGTTTGCCTAGTAAATGAAAAACAAAGTGTGTCCTGAAAATGTCTTAACTAGTTTGGAGTTTCCTTAAAAATATTTCATTCTATCAAGAAAAATTTTCATGCGTGTTAGTGAGGTTAATAATTAATGTGTCAACAGGTCAGAGAAAAGAATTCAGGGGCTTAGTTTGTTGGCTGCATCCCCGACCGCTTGTCACCACTGTAGCGTTGGTGCCCGTATAAGCACCAACTTGGTTATTAAAATAAATCTGTATACTGAATGTTGTTGAACTTTGCTTTGTCCAGCTGATCTGAATCTTGCCGAGCGGCTGCCAAGATTCAGGTGTGGGGTCTTGCCTGCTTAAACGGTTGAAACCGACCTAAGAGTCCTGAATTCTTTATTCTCTTTTGGGTTGTTAATAGCTAATGTATCAACACAGTTACTAAGGTGACTATAGGGATATATTTTTTTAAATGATAAATTACTAAAGCAATAATACACCCTCTTAAAGCGCAAATCACGCGCAATCCACCCACGTATTCAAAAAAACCAAAATAACCCATCTTTTTTTTATTTTTTTTTCCAAAATAACCCATCAATAAAAAAATTTTCTAGGTTTGCGCGGTTCAACCAAAATAACCCATCCCAAATAACCCATCACCCAATTTCTGGAACTCATTTTTATTTGGTCTCGGAAAAAATGGGACCAAACACTATCCTGACTGTCCGGATAGTGTTGAAATGTCCGGATAGTAACCGCTGTATATATGGAATGTCCGGATAGTGACCGCAACATATATATATACGTATATATATTTATTTATGAGTTCTAAAATTTGTAATGTTATAATTTATGAATTGATAAGTATTAAAATAAACACACAACCAAAAAAAAAAAAAATAAATAAATAAATCTCAAATTAGCAATGTCAAGAGATTAATTTTGCTTGCATGTTTTCCAATATGTGTAAATTGGAAAAATTTGGTCACTTTGCAAATGACCAAAATTATGCTTGCAAAAAAAATAAAAATTCAAATGACACATTTTTTAAAGCTCATTCCAATTGGGACCATTCAAATTCATTGAGTTTAACCCATTACCGCCCATGGAAAAATAAAAAGTGATATAAAAAAACTAACGAAAAAATAGCAGATACGTGTTTTTTCTTTTTTCAATTTTCATTGTTTAAACATTATTTATTTAAACAAATTCGTAAAAAAATTTAAATTTTTATAAACTAATAACGGCATTCGATTCTTTGACCAAAAATAAGGCAAAAGTCATCTAAGTAATTTTTTGATCAGACGCTTAGATCTTTTGCTACGAGCGCTCAAACATGTAAAAATATGGTTTTATAGTGGTGAGCTCCGAGGCGCCGCACCGAAGATACACTTTTACGAGTCAGAGCTCACCACTATAAAACCATATTTTTACATGTTTGAGCGCTCGTAGCAAAAGATCTAAGCGTCTGATCAAAAAATTACTAAGATGACTTTCGCCTTATTTTTGGTCAAAGAATCGAATGCCGTTATTAGTTTATAAAAATTTAAAATTTTTTTCGAATTTGTTTAAATAAATAATGTTTAAACAATGAAAATTGAAAAAAGAAAAAATACGTGTCTACTATTTTTTCATGAGACAGGTTTTCCAACAGTTAGTTTTTTTTTTCACTTTTGATTTTTCCATGGGCGGTAATGGGTTAAACTAACTCTATGGTTTCGAGTATATTTTTTTTATGTAGAGTTAATTTCCATTTAAAAGAAAGATCATTCAAAACCATTTATTTCCATTGAAAAAATCATTCAAATCTATTCATTATAATCGAGTTCATAAAATTTGTGACTATTGATTTTCATTGGAAATAAATCTGATTTAAACCCATTTATTTCCATTGAAAAACCCATTCAAATTGATTCATCTTTTTCAAGCTCATGAAAATTTGCAACAGTTAATTTCATTCCCATCGGCAAAAATATTCAAATAAATTCATTTTTGCTGATCTCATAAAAGTTGCGACCAGTGATTTCTATTGAGAAAAGCTACCATTGAAATCCATTCATTTCCATTGGCAAAACGATTCAAATCTATTTATTTTTATTGAGCCAATAAAATTTGCGACCATTGATTTCTATTGAGAAAAGGTACACTCACAGGACAACTTAACTTTCCACGATTCAAATTTCTCGCAGAAACAAAATGGCCATCAGAGTCAAAATTTTTCTGGCATGCCAACCTCGCTGGAAAAAAAAAATTTTTGCAATTTTTGAAGTGCAAACGATTTAAAGGTTATGTTTATCTTTTTATCTGTAGATGATTAATAAGTTTAATTAAGAGATACGAAAAAAATACTACTTATATTTTTAATTTAAGTGCTGCAAAAATAAATAGTTGTGCTCACACTTGTCTACAAGGTTGAAATTTAAGGACGTTTCAGGGATTTTGGAGCAATGTCACAAAAATAGCAATAACTATTTTTGTGACTACCAATAGAAGCACACTTTTGCATGCTCTTTCGAATGCCATAAAAAAAATATGGCAAGCGGGATTCGTTTTTGAATTATGAACGCTCAAAGTTCGGTCGTTTTGCATGGGATGGCACGTAGAGCACTACAATTTTTTAATATTATCGACGACTGTAAATTAATTAGTAGTTAACTTTTTCTAAAATAAAAAGTATATTGTAGCTATTGAAACAAGAATCAATCTAACATTTTTCAAAATACGACAACCGGGCCTACTTTTAGAGTAATTTAACAGTAAAGTTGATTTTTTTGTCTTTGCGGTTATGCTGCGCCACGAGAGCGAGAGAGACAGAACGAGCGTCGCGTCAGCTGTTTCTCATGCGGAGAGCCCCAAAACTGATTGAGAGTCACTGGAGGTCTGAAACGTCCTTAAGGTAGGGTGCATTTAATTTCCTGTAAAATTTTGATTAAACCTTATTTAAAATTCTTGTGACTAATGAGAAAATTTATATGCATTTTTCAACTTAGATTTGACTTAAATCTCAACCTTGTAGACAAGTGTGAGCACAACTATTTATTTTTGCAGCACTTAAATTAAAAATATAAGTAGTATTTTTTTCGTATCTCTTAATTAAACTTATTAATCATCTACAGATAAAAAGATAAATATAACCTTTAAATCGTTTGCACTTCAAATTCGCGAAAAGTTTTTTTTCCATTGATTTCTATTGAGAAAAGGTACCATTGAAATACATTCGTTTCCATTGGCAAAACCATTCAAATCTGTTTATTTTTATTGAGCCAATTAAATTTGCGACCATTGACTTCTACTGAGAAAAGGTACCATTCAAATCCACTCGTTTCCATTGGCAAAACCATTCAAATCTATTTATTTTTATTGAGCCAATAAAATTTGCGACCATTGATTTCTATTGAGAAAAGGTACCATTCAAATTCATTCACTTCCACAGAAAAAACCATTGGAATCAATTAATTTTCATTGAATAAAAAAGGTCCATTAAAAATCAATTGGTGTCGATTGAAAAATTTTTGTCTGTCCATTGGGACAATTCAGAACCATTAAAAACCATTGAGTTTGCATCGAACTCAATGGTTTGAATGGATTTTTTGTAGCAGGGCTCATCAGAAAATAAAACATATCTAAAAAAATCAGGATCTTGTGCGATTCTACCTAAAGCCCAGTTGCAGAAAGTAATTCTTCTTTCAAAATCAGTTAGCTGTTACTGGTGAACCAAAGTAATATGGTAAGCATGATAGCGAAGTTTTCCGAGAATTCGTGTGACCGTTTTTTGTGGAATTCCTATCAATTTGATGACTGCTTCCTTGAGGATCAAGGTGTGTAACCGTTAGGATAGTCAATACCCGAACATCATTCATACCATATTCGTGATGTCTGCGTTGACGGGTGAGATGTCCACCTCGAGCTCTGTTAGTCAACCTGTATATTGTCGTGTGATTTGGGTGACGCCTTTGAGGAAAACGCTCTGCATACCGACGTGCTGCTGCTCGGTAGTTGTTTTGACATTCGCCGCAAGGATTAGCAGTACATCTACAATTTCATTAGCTGGGTAATCAGCCATCTTTAAAATTAAATTTAATACAAAAAGATTAAAATCACTAAATAGTCGAGAGAAATCTTTGTAAACAGAGCACAACTCATTCACGAACTCTTTGTTATTTTGTTAAGGTAAAGGACCCAATTGTGGACCCCAAAAATCACAACTTTCGGGGTTTTTGAATTTTATAGAAAAAACCAAGCAAGTGAGGTTAATTTTTTTTGTACATACTTAATTTTAGTGGTCTTAAGAATCAAAATCAATTTTTTTTATTAAAAAATTTTATTTATTTACAGAGTAATTAATGTTTAAAGTAGAGACCTTTTGGACCGTATTTTTGGAACTGTGTGTCAAAGTACCCCGATTAATGGACCTTTTTTACATGCGATATCCCCTTAACATTTTTCTTACCCCAATTAATGGACCCTGTGATTTTATTTCAAACTATTGACTTTTGAGGTTACGATTTTTGTTGACATTGAAGTTAAAAGTAGTTACAGTTTTCATTGACAAAAGTAATTTAACCACATTAGAAGATTTATAAAGCTGATATTTTAGTGTATAAAACTCGGTATGAAAGCCAAAACTAACGTCTCATTAATTGGGGTACTCGGAGTTTCATTTAAAGGTTCGTATTAATGGACCGCTGCTCTTCAGGACCATTAATTGGGGTACCTTGAGACTAGGGCCCAATTATGAGAACTGCATTATTTATTTAAAAATTTATATTTCTAACTTACAAAATTGATACTATACTAATTTTTGAAGTCTAAGCTTTTCATTGATCAGTGATACATTGCGTAAATAAATAAAGTATGCCTAGAAATTCAAGTTTGAAAGTTGCTTGATTCGCTGCAACGAGAACACCAACCTAACCCTCGAGTCAACCAACATTGTGACTTTCAAAATAAAACGGAATTATTAACGTAAACTTGAAAAAAAATTTCGAAATATTTTTTGATAACATAAGTTTATTTTAAAATAGTTTTATGCCGATATTTGCATTAAAAAAATATTTAAAAATGATTTTTGCTGAAGGGGACCATTAATTGGGGTAAGGGGTCCACAATTGGGTCCTTTACCTTATGCAAAAAAATGTTTAAAAAAATATAATTTTTATGTATGAAACGAGAGGGCGCAAAACTCGCTAATATTAAAATGGAAAAGTTTGTTAAATTTTTTTAGATTTTATGAAAATATTTGAAAAAATTTAATTTTTATGTATGAAACGAGAGGGCGCAAATCTCGCTCGAAAAGTTAATACTGCACGGACTTTTTTTAAGTAGCTTAAAAAATTTATAAAAATACTTAAATTTATTTCAAACTTTGATTAATTATTCACGATGATTAATTCACTAATCCCAATGTTTTTGTAAGAAAAAAATTTATTTAAAAATTTTAAAAAGCTTTTTAAACTTGGTTCTGAATCTCAAAAGATCCAAAAATTAATTTTTTGATTCTATCCAAACTTAAACTTACCGGCTTTTTCCGAATCTAGGATATTGAATTGATGTTCGCCTCTAAAAACATGAGAGGAGAGAGATTCTAAGGGCCCAAAATAAGGCCCATCTTTTTTTGCCCATTTTTTTCCAAAATTTCAAACCAAAAAACTTTCCCAATACGCGTGCTACACAAAAAATTCATTTTTTTCCACGAATAATTCTGTCAAAGTTGAGCGGACTTTAACGGGGCTTAGTGGGCCTCAATGAGGCCCAAAAGTTTTTTCGAAAAATACCTAAAAATCGTAAAATTTTCCGCTCTTTCCGAATCCGTGGTCAAATATAGGGGTTCGCATTTGAAACAATGGACTTTGGTTCCGTAGGGCCCAAAATAAGGCCCCGGGCCCCATTTTTTAGGGCCTATTTTTTCAAAAATTTAAAACCAATAAACTTTCCCAATGCATGTACAATACAAAAAATGCGTTATTTTCGAGTTAATTCGGGTTAAAAAGGAATGGGCCTCATGAAAGCCTTGTAAGCCCTGCAGGGCCTCATAGGGTTCTAAAAAATTTTTCAAAAAATCCCTAAAAATCGTAAACTTTTCCGCTCTTTCTGAATCCGTGGTCAAAAATAGGGGTTCCCATTTAAAAAAACAAAGTAAGTACCCGTAGGGCCCAAACTAAGCCATCAGGCCCATTTGATCAGCCCCAAAAAATCATGAAACTTTGGTCTCTACATTTTTTTCAATTTGGGCCTTTCCAAGCGAGTTATTCGAGTGGATCGATTAAAATGACTCACCCTGTATATAGTGATATAGATGGACAAGATTCAAAGTCAAGATTCAGCGTCGAAAAGTGGGGTGGAAGTCCATTTGATTGGCTGGCGGTACCGTAACGCTTAGAGTTTTTACGTTACTCGCACGGTAAAATTCGGAGTCGAGCTAGCTCGATAAATTCTCGAATCTGTTCTCTCCGTGTACCATCAGAGTTGTCGGACCTACATGTACGACCGTGCTACTGATTTACTTTTTCTTGTTTTTACATCTGTTTGTACTTCTATGCTTACTCTGTTGCTACATTTTTTTCTACTCAACATCTAACCCTGAATTTATGATTTTCCCAACTATTGCGTCTGATCCTGTGCCAATCCTTGTGCCTACCCACTTGCCTACTCTTGAATCTACCCATGTACCTACCGTCTTGCCTAACCTTGAGTCTACCACTGTAACTCATTCCAGTACCTACCCTCGTGCGTACCCACGTACATACTTGCGCCTACCCTTGTTCTTAACCTTTGTTGTACATTTATATCTAAACTTGTAAGGTAAAGGACCCAATTGTGGACCCCAAAAATCACAACTTTCGGGGTTTTTGAATTTTATAGAAAAAACCAAGCAAGTGAGGTTAATTTTTTTTGTACATACATAATTTTAGTGGTCTTAAGAATCAAAATCAATTTTTTTTATTAAAAAATTTTATTTATTTACAGAGTAATTAATGTTTAAAGTAGAGACCTTTTGGACCGTATTTTTGAAACTGTGTGTCAAAGTACCCCGATTAATGGACCTTTTTTACATGCGATATCCCCTTAACATTTTTCTTACCCCAATTAATGGACCCTGTGATTTTATTTCAAACTATTGACTTTTGAGGTTACGATTTTTGTTGGCATTGAAGTTAAAAGTAGTTACAGTTTTCATTGACAAAAGTAATTTAACCATATTAGAAGATTTATAAAGCTGATATTTTAGTATATAAAACTCGGTATGAAAGCCAAAACTAACGTCTCATTAATTGGGGTACTCGGAGTTTCATTTAAAGGTTCGTATTAATGGACCGCTGCTCTTCAGGACCATTAATTGGGGTACCTTGAGACTAGGGCCCAATTATGAGAACTGCATTATTTATTTAAAAATTTATATTTCTAACTTACAAAATTGATACTATACTAATTTTTGAAGTCTAAGCTTTTCATTGATCAGTGATACATTGCGTAAATAAATAAAGTATGCCTAGAAATTCAAGTTTGAAAGTTGCTTGATTCGCTGCAACGAGAACACCAACCTAACCCTCGAGTCAACCAACATTGTGACTTTCAAAATAAAACGGAATTATTAACGTAAACTTGAAAAAAAAATTTCGAAATATTCTTTGATAACATAAGTTTATTTTAAAATAGTTTTATGCCGATATTTGCATTAAAAAAATATTTAAAAATGATTTTTGCTGAAGGGGACCATTAATTGGGGTAAGGGGTCCACAATTGGGTCCTTTACCTTAGTTACTCCTACACCTACTCTCGTGCCTACCCTTGTTCTTATTTTTGTTACTATCTATGTAACTTTCTAGCTACCCCTGTAATGACACTCGTGCCTACCATTGTTCCTATCCTTGTTGTTGACATAGTACATACACCTTTATTTACTTAGGGTTCTACGCATGCTTCTACATTTTTTCTACATATTTCTACTCTTGCTTCTACATCATGGTGCGCCTTAAACGATTTCAATAGTGTCTGCAACTGGTACTGTAAAAATATATTTTTTTAAAAGTACTTGATTTTTAATAAATTTTAACATATATATATATATTAGGGTGGGGGGTTTTAGGGTCATTTTCGAATATTGACTTCTTATAGCGATAGAAGTTTGACTTCATACCTCACTTGAAAGTACGTGAAGTCTGGACGCGCTAGGTTAAAATATTCTGTTGTACCAAGCGACATATATGTGATTTTTGTCGTATTTTTTGCTAATTTGATGATTTTTTTTAAAATCTGCTTGATTTTCATAAAAATTAATTATTTTGAGGCCTATAACTCATCATTTCATAAAATATGCATCTAATAAACACCTTTTTATGATTACAGAGTCCAAATGTGTCGTTACAAATATTGTACATGCCTAACAAGTCGATTTTTTCACTCATTTTGGCCGTTTTTTAACAATTTTTGATGAATTTTTAAAAATTCAAGAAAAGGTCTTTCAGAGTCTAGCGAACGGGATTTTCTTTCTCAAACATTGTATTTTTGAAAAAAAATTTTTGCAGAGCTCCATTAAGCCCTGAAAAAAATTGGCGGGCCTAAATAATAAGAGTATTTTGCGATAATACAATTACTTAACAAGCATTTAATTACTTATACTTGGCGCTTTCGAGTAAACACGAAAAAATTTTGTTTGTGCATTTTTTAATGTAGACAGCAGCGATAAGTTTATAGGGAGGTAGGGTTGAATACAAGGAAAAACACACGAAAGTCCTCTCAACTCAATTTAATTTATTACCTCTAAACAACTGTGATTAGCGATCACTACACACGCGTTTACTCGGCAGTAGCCTCGCTTAAAATATCTCGGGGGGGAGAGAAGAGTACCAGCAGCGCTGGCCGCGCAGGCGCATAGCGTCGTCTGCAGTGGCTGTTGATGCAGCCACATACAGTCGACTCTGTTGGATAATAAATCCACTGCCAACACTCCCTCCATTTATTATTCATTATTAATAAAGCATCTCGACCTCAAACATCACTCAGTGAATATTATTTCCTCAGTTAAAAATTACACAATGAAAAATAAAATTGAAAAAGTAAATAAAAATTTAAATTATTGATTGATATCTAAACACAAATCAGAGTCTCTTTCTTTCACAACACAACACTGTTCCTACTCGATGATTGTC
The DNA here is from genome assembly GCA_038277355.1 of Encarsia formosa. Lineage (NCBI taxonomy): Eukaryota > Metazoa > Arthropoda > Insecta > Hymenoptera > Aphelinidae > Encarsia > Encarsia formosa. The sequence goes on along the minus strand of CM076185.1, from coordinate 29,542,377 downwards.
TGACTTGTTTAGATGGTTGTTCTCAAACGTCAGCGTCTCATTTTTGACCTGTAACAGAACAAAACAAAAATATACCTCATGGACTCAACAATTTAATTTTTCAATTGTCAACTACTCATGCATACACTCAGTTCAAAAGCCCTAATCTAAGTCTTTTGAAATCACCTCTTGGAAGGGGTTTGGTAAAGATATCAGCTAGGTTTGATTTAGTATTGACTTTCCTCACATCAACCCTGCCCATAGCTACGAATTGTTTAACAAAATCCCCATGTGCCTCAGACACAAGTTTTCGGTTACCCGTCAACTCTCTGTGTTTCAGATTTTCCTTTATTACCTCAATACTCTCATCATAATGTTTAAGTTTCTGATAACCCTCCTTCTGAGAATAGTCAACCGCACACTGATTGTCGCAATAGACTTTCGCGGGGTAGAATGTCCGATTTGTCATGTCCCGAAGCGCCTTATCCAGACTGATGATCTCACCGCATACACCACTCAAAGCAACGTACTCGGTGTCTCCTGAAGATGTTGTTACCAGTGTCTGCTTGGGACTTCTCCATGCTATGGTATCTCCAAAAGATTTGATCAAATAACCCTCGGTCGACTTTGAACCCTCGCAGTCCAATAAGCTTGAATCAGTTTATGCTATCAAGTCATCTGATTTACTGTGGTATTTAAGACCTAAGTCTCTCGTACCTTTTAAGTAGTGTAAAATACGCTTTACTCCTTCCCAGTCCTTCACGGTGGGTACCAACTATTTTCTTGCAGGAACATTGACAGCATAAGCTATGGCTGGCCTTGTAGCGTTGGCTAGGTACATCAAACAGCCTATCGCTTCTCTGAATGGTACATTTGGTGTTTTGGTCACTTTAGTGACCTTTGCCTCCTCCATTTACCTCAACTCTTGATTTCTCACCTTTTTAGTTACCATTGGTGTGTCTTGAGGAGCACAATCGCTTAGATTGAACTTCTCTAGAACCTTGTCCATATAATTTACTTATGTTAGACTCATAAACCTCTCCTCACGAATCCGAGTGATCTTCATACCCAGAAAAACATCAGGTTCTCCCAAGTCTTTCATTTTAAAGACCGCACTCAGACTCGCTTTAACCTCATTTAGTTTTTGCTCATTGTTGCTAGCGATTATCATGTCATCAACATAAAGCACAATAAGAGCAAACATTATTCCATACACCCAAGTAAAAAGACATGGCTCGTTTGTATCATGACTGAAACCAAGTTTCTTCATTTCAGCTTTAAATTTCTTATTCCATCTCCTGGGACTAACTTTCAACCCATACAGAGCCTTCTTCAATCTACACACCATATTGGCCCTCATGGTGTCATCGCACTCATACTCATCAGGGATCTTCATGTAAATGTCGTCCTCGAACTTACCTTTCAGAAAGGCCGTCTTGACGTCCATCTGACAAGCGTATAAATTATATTTGTTTATCACAGACAATGCTGCTTGGACTACGGCAAGTCTCGAAACAGGAACGTAGCTCTCTCTCAACTCATACTCTTTCTGATCTTTGAAACCTCGAATGACCAAGCGACCTTTTGGTGTGACCTCACCATTTCGTCCTGTCTTTAGTTTAAAGACCCACTTAGAGTCTATAACGTTCAGCTTTCGACCATCGCTCTCTATTTCAGACCTGTTAACTAAATCCCACACATCGTTTTCCTCCATTTAATTCAGTTCCTCCCTGACAGCTTTTAAGGACGTTCTGCTGAAGGCAGATGGTAGGGGAACCCGCCTATATTGGTTAGAACAGCTGACACGCGCTTCGGCCAATTGACAAAATTATTTCATCTTCAACTCGTTAGTACTAGAGACTGAATAAACTAAGCTTTCTAAAAATTTTACACATTGTTACTGAAGACTTCTTGTTTCGAACAGTGTAAATCAAAAGTCCAGACAATATTTTAAAAAATTATGAAAAATCAGCAAACTTTTTACTGACTTTTTAAAAGGAAAACAATGCTGAAATTGTCTAAAAACCCATAAGAAATTTTCCAAAAACATAGCAATTTGTTTCTTAAGGCTTAAGGAATAACATATCCAAATTTCAAGATGATTTACATCCTGGTTCAAAAACTACAGCGAAATGAAACCAGCATGCTTCTCCCATAAGAGCCTATGTTAAACAACCCGATTTGATGCGATTTTAGCCCAACTTTGAATTAAAATATCTCAGAAACCGTGTTGTGAATCCTTCTGAAATTTGGACACGTTAATTCTTACACCTAAACTTAAAGATTGCAATAATTTTCAAACGATTCTTATAGGTTTCATACCACGGCGGAACATCGTTAGCCGCATCAGCTTGTCCGGTGAATTCATAGCCTCTCTGTAGGAGGTTGGATCTTTGTTTACTATGGCTAGCAAGGCAAATTTCAACTCATCCTCTTCGAGACAATGATCCTCAGGGATAGCATCTGCCTCTTCTCGAAATTTTACCTTGCTAAAATCTAACTCTTTGGCTGAAAAATAAGCAAAGCTAGAATCAGTAACCCTTCTAGCGTACACTATAAATTCTCGCCTTCCTTCGCTCTCCTGCCAGGTTGAATTCTCGACTTGGCTGGGGGCGCCTCCTCATTCTCTTTAACAGTGTCTGCTTTCTTTGGTCTACCTCGTTTGCGACTCACCTGAGGGGGCGTTGGTTGCACCTGCTCAGATTGTCCCTCATTAACAGCCAGATCCTCTCCAAAGTCCAACTCTTCCTCTATTCACGGGTCACAGGAAGGAGAGATAGGTTAAACAAAAATGACACCATAAACGGACTGCGGGGCCTTTTTCCTAAAGGTTTCCAGATGAAAATTCTTTTTGAATCAAAATCCTATCTGCTCATTCATTCAAGTTATGTCAAAATGATTATTTTTATTAAAAATAACGAAAAACCGCGTTTAAGCTTCATTAAGTTTTATTTGTTTTACCTGATTCTCGCTATTTGTTGGACTTTAAAATACGAAAAAAAAATCATTTTCAAAAATCAATTTAGTGCAGAAACTAAATTTTTACTCAGTTCAATGGAAATATCCTTTTAAAGATCTCAAATATTATACAGAAGTTAAAAAATGATCATACTTTTTTTATTCACCACATTAAAATTTCTCGTAATTAATATCTACCGACGCTATCAAAAAAAATAAAATAAAATTTTTTATAAGTTTTTCAATTTACAATTTAGTTCATTAATAGTTTAATTATCTCATGTTGATTAATTAACCTTACTGGAATGCGGTACTTCAAATTGACAATTTCGCCGAATTTCCGCCGAAGCGCTGTTGGCAACAATACTACCAACAGAGTTTTGATCGGTAAAGAAGATCGTTAACTGCCGTGCTCCCAAAAGCTTTCTTTTGAATCTTTGAAAGAATTATTATTTATTATAGAATTATTATTTCAGTAGTGTAATTTTATTAATTGATGCGTAAAGTTTTATCGATGTTTTTATGTTTCGTTGCATAATGCAATGTACAGTTTGGTCACTGCTTTAATGTAAGTAATGGTTAAGATAAAAAATCTTTATTATTGTTTTTAAAATTTCACTGAAAATTAATAAGTTTGTTATAATAAGTGTTATAATAGAGTAAACATTTATTATGATGGAAAGCAAAAAAAAAAATTAAGAGAATATATTTAATTTATCGAAAAATTCATAGTTTCGAGCATTATAAAACACGATAATAAATTTTTCAGTTTTTGCTTACAAACGATTCATAAAGCTATCCCGAAATGGATTTAAAACACTTCAGTTCTCACGAAGAGAATAGAGCAAAAGTATGTGCTCCATGTGGTCAAAAAATCATCTTTAGAGATAACAAATCAAAATACTTGATAACAGTAGAAGTTGAAGATCTTGTCAAAACTTTAAACGATAAATTTAGCCTGGACAATTCGAAGTTCCCAATAGGTATATGCACAACATGTCGCATAACTCTCCAAGAGAGAAAAAAAAAAAATTTATTAGGCCTTTACCATCAATGCCAAATTATCAAGAAGTACATTTAAGTGATCGAACTAGATCTAATGAGAATTTATGTAACTGTTATATATGCCAAACCGCTAGATCTACCAAACATGAAAAAAAAATAAAAGGTCGTGGCCGCAAAAGAAATTTCTAGTTCAGTTTCCAGTTTATTTAAAAACGTTTGATTCTTCAAATCATATAAAGTCACGAAACAGTCAGGGCAGGGATAAGTAGCTGAAGCAGTTTGTTGTCCGTTTACGATCAACAGTAGCTTAAAGTCGCAGACAAATTTAAAAGAAATACGATTAATATCTATTAAACTGAACAAAAACCAAGCATTATGGTATGTTTCTTTAATTAAAGGTACTATGCATAGAAACAGCAGTCTTTTTACGCTGGTAAGTTTGTATTTTTTCGCTGTACTGCCTCCTTGTGAATACAAATAAGAATCTTTTTTTGAACTAGTTCCAGAATTCTCCTTTTCACAGTTTTCTTCTTGAAATTCTGGAAAAACTGACATAGTTACTTTGAAAAATCCTTGCCCACCGTCGGCCATCACTTTTACATTGTAAACTTCATCGATTTCATCGCGTCGATTCTGTAAAACTATTTCTAATAACTCTTGAGCATCAGCCCATACTACAGGACGAATTTCTTTTATGATTGTGTCAGTATCAAATTCAAAAAAGTCGTGATGATAAACATCTTCTAGTTTTTTTGAATTTTTCATTAAAGAAATTCCTATTTCTTTTGGTACGGAAGTAAAAAAGGTTCTACCCACATTACTTCTCAAAAAATTGGCTAATTTTTTCATGAGATTTTCACTGGCGCCAGAATTAACTTTAAATCTAAATAAGCTTTCTGCTGAAAATTCGACAATTTTTTTCTTTGTTGGATTTACTGCAACCTTTAATTTAGATCCTAAAGTACTTAGTTGTAAAACTTTTTCTTGACAATTAGCATTTTGAGTAGAATCTAGAGTGGTTGATTCATTTATTTATCTTTTTAAGCTCGCAGTAATAACTTGTTCTAGATTTTTGTCTGGCAGTTTTTTGATGAAACCAATCAAATTATCACGGCCACTACTTGGATGACAAGAATGTCGAATACCTTTTCCAATTTTTTGATAACATTTGTTACAGATTTGAATTGAATTACTTTCATTTTTGTCTTCTTTTTCTATTTTTATTGGTTCAAATTTTTTTGAAGATCCGTACAATCCATTAGTTTCATCTATTTAAATAGATAAATTTCTTTTGCGGCCACGACCTTTTATTTTTTTTTCATGTTTGGTAGATCTAGCGGTTTGGCATATATAACAGCTACATAAATTCTCATTAGTTCTAGTTCGATCACTTAAATGTACTTCTTGATAATTTGGCATTGATGGTAAAGGCCTAATAAATTTTTTTTTTTTCTCTCTTGGAGAGTTATGCGACATGTTGTGCATATACCTATTGGGAACTTTGAATTGTCCAGGCTAAATTTATCGTTTAAAGTTTTGACAAGATCTTCAACTTCTACTGTTATCAAGTATTTTGATTTGTTATCTCTAAAGATGATTTTTTGACCACATGGAGCACATACTTTTGCTCTATTCTCCTCGTGAGAACTGAAGTGTTTTAAATCCATTTCAGGATAGCTTTATGAATCGTTTGTAAGCAAAAACTGAAAAATTTATTATCGTGTTTTATAATGCTCGAAACTATGAATTTTTCGATAAATTAAATATATTCTCTTAATTTTTTTTTTTGCTTTCCATCATAATAAATGTTTACTCTATTATAACACTTATTATAACAAACTTATTAATTTTCAGTGAAATTTTAAAAACAATAATAAAGATTTTTTATCTTAACCATTACTTACATTAAAGCAGTGACCAAACTGTACACTGCATTATGCAACGAAACATAAAAACATCGATAAAACTTTACGCATCAATTAACAAAATTACACTACTGAAATAATAATTCTATAATAAATAATAATTCTTTCAAAGATTCAAAAGAAAGCTTTTGGGAGCACGGCAGTTAACGATCTTCTTTACCGATCAAAACTCTGTTGGTAGTATTGTTGCCATCAGCGCTTCGGCGGAAATTCGGCGAAATTGTCAATTTGAAGTACCGCATTCCAGTAAGGTTAATTAATCAACATGAGATAAGTAAACTATTAATGAACCAAATTGTAAATTGAAAAACTTATAAAAAATTTTATTTTTTTTTTTTTTTGATAGCGTCAGTAGATATTAATTACGAGAAATTTTAATGTGGTGAATAAAAAAAGTATGATCATTTTTTAACTTCTGTATAATATTTGAGATGTTTAAGGGAGGGTTCTACAGTAAATCAGCAAATTTTCATTGAATTTTTTTTTATAGTAATATTTATTTTATAAAATTAAAATTTTACCAGCAATTAAACACACATTTCGAGATTTGAAAAAAAAATGTTTTATATTTTTTTAATACAAAATGGCGGCTGTAGAGGGCCTCACGTGCGACGTCTTTTTTTTTCGGGAGACATTGTCACAATTTTTCTGCAAGTCTGAAACAAAAAAATGGAGCGGGAATTTTTTAATTATATATTTTTACCCTTTAGTAAGCCTAAATTGTTTTTTTTTTTTTTTTTTTTTTTTTAGCAAAGTATGGAATAAATAAAAAAAGTGACCATGATTTTTTAGCATATTTGTTATTACAAATCGGGTTTTAAACAATTATTTTTTTTTACTTTTAGGCTCACTAAGTGTAACATATTGTTTTGAAAGTTTTCACAAAATTTTAGAGAAAAATATTAATTATTGTAAGAGTTATGATGTCTCCCGTTTTAAAAATGCTGTTTCGAGAAAAACGCGTTTAAAGTTTTAGAGAGCACATTTTACACGTTTTTGAGTACTTACGGCTTAGTCAGCGATTCCTGGACCATATAGCATGTCTTCTACACCAACTTCGCCCTCTTCTTCCTCTAATAGAGCATCTTTGCGAGCTTTTCGGGCTTCGTGGGTCGATTGCTTACGACGTGTTTCTTTTTTTTTATCTCGACGCTTGTTCACGAACTGAGCATATTCAAAGCTTCTCTCGCCAATCTCTATCTCCATGACTTGCAGAATCCACAGAATTGCTAGGTAACCTTCATTAAAAATGCATCCCCCTAACCAAGATGCAATTTCCACGGTTTCAAATCCAGAGTGCAAGTGTTTCGGCGCAAATTTCCAGATGACGGCATTGAGGGACTCGCTTGAATTTTGAGTGTATTCACCCAAGCAACGTTTCAGTAAATCGTCTCTGCTCAGCTCCTCATAAATAGGCCAAATTTTTTCAGCAACTTCTTCATTTAAAGGTCGGTCGAGCTCAAGTTCATTTTCATATTCAGGATCGTCGTTTTCTTGGCGAGCTTCCTCACGCGCTTTCCACCAGCACCAGCTTGCTGAACAGTATGTATGTTGCGGAGCGTCATCGGTAGAAATTTTGTGGAAATACGTTGCTTGGATCTCGTTTTTCATAGATTCAACACTAGTATTTTGCATTCGTCTTATGGCCAACCCATAGTACATTGTTAGGTCTTTGATTAAAGTATCTGTAAGTTTACCAATCCCGCCCAAACCTTCTTTTTTTTTTAAATTTCCAAGCCGACTACCCATCCTCTTTTGAACATGGCCCACGCATTCTGCTTTTTCCACTACTAAGTCATCACCATACGGTTTACAATCAACAATATTTTTAAAAGTACTGGAATCGCCGTCTCCGATGTACTTGTTATATCTAACACCATACTTGGGAACCGACTGCTTGAACATTTCGATCATTGCTGATGGGACCGCTCACTTTACACTTGCCTCAGTAAAATCGCCGTAACTTGAAAACCAACCAAGATATCATTCTAAAATTTTAAGGGAACATTTTTGAGATGTTTTTAAACAGATTTTTGGAGAAAAAAAAATCGATTTTTTTTTTTTTTTTACTGTAGAACCCTCCCTTAAAAGGATATTTCCATTGAACTGAGTAAAAATTTAGTTTCTGCACTAAATTTTACCATGAAAATGATTTTTTTTCGTATTTTAAAGTCCAACAAATAGCGAGAATCAGGTAAAACAAATAAAAATTAATGAAGCTTAAACGCGGTTTTTCGTTATTTTTAATAAAAATAATCATTTTGACATAACTTGAATGAATGAGCAGATAGGATTTTGATTCAAAAAGGATTTTCATCTGGAAACCTTAAGGAAAAAGGCCCCGCAGTCCGTTTATGATGTCATTTTTGTTTAACCTATCTCTCCTTTCTGTGACCCGTGGTGGCTCTAGATATTATGAATCTGAAGTTGGCACCTCCAGCACCATTATTGCAGTGATGCTCAACCGAAAAAAAAAAAAAATATATTTTATTGAATATGTTGATAGTTAAAGCGTTTAAATGACATACAGAGTTGAAAAGGAGTATTATCCAAGAGTGAAAGTTGAATGAAACTAGAATCCACCCCCTCTGTACAGCTTCCTCCCTAAAATAAGGGGTGGATTTTTTGAAAAATGCTCAAACATGCGCTTTTGACTTTCCTGCGACTTTTATCACGGGGATCGGTTGAAATAACACAAAATTAGCTAGAGAAATTTTTTCGGACCAATCGAAGGGCACGTTCATCCCTAAAATGAAGGGTGGATTTTTCGAAAAATTCCTAAACACGCGCTTTTGACTTTCCTGCGACTTTTATCACGGGGATCGATTGAAATAACACAAAATCGGCTGGAGAAATTTTTTCGGACCAATCGAAGGGCACGTTCATCCCTAAAAAGCAGGGTGGATTTTTCGAAAAATTCCTAAACACGCGCTTTTGACTTTCCTGCGACTTTTATCACGGGGATCGATTGAAATAACACAAAATTAGCTTGAGAAATTTTTTCGGACCAATCGAAGGGCACGTTCATCCCTAAAATGCAGGGTGGATTTTTCGAAAAATTCCTAAACACGCGCTTTTGACTTTCCTGCGACTTTTATCACGGGGATCGATTGAAATAACACAAAATTGGCTGGAGAAATTTTTTCGGACCAATCGAAGGGCACGTTCTTCCCTAAAATGCAGGGTGGATTTTTCAAAAAATTATCAAACACGCGCTTTTGACTTTCCTGCGACTTTTATCACGGGGATCAATTTAAATTACACAAAATTAGCTAGAGAAATTTTTTCGGACCAATCGAAGGGCACGTTCATCCCTAAAATGAAGGGTGGATTTTTCGAAAAATTCCTAAACACGCGCTTTTGACTTTCCTGCGACTTTTATCACGGGGATCGATTGAAATAACACAAAATCGGCTGGAGAAATTTTTTCGGACCAATCGAAGGGCACGTTCATCCCTAAAAAGCAGGGTGGATTTTTCGAAAAATTCCTAAACACGCGCTTTTGACTTTCCTGCGACTTTTATCACGGGGATCGATTGAAATAACACAAAATTAGCTTGAGAAATTTTTTCGGACCAATCGAAGGGCACGTTCATCCCTAAAATGCAGGGTGGATTTTTCGAAAAATTCCTAAACACGCGCTTTTGACTTTCCTGCGACTTTTATCACGGGGATCGATTGAAATAACACAAAATTGGCTGGAGAAATTTTTTCGGACCAATCGAAGGGCACGTTCTTCCCTAAAATGCAGGGTGGATTTTTCAAAAAATTATCAAATACGCGCTTTTGACTTTCCTGCGACTTTTATCACGGGGATCGATTGAAATTACACAAAATTAGCTAGAGAAATTTTTTCGGACCAATCAAAGGGCACGTTCATCCCTAAAATGAAGGGTGGATTTTTCGAAAAATTCCTAAACACGCGCTTTTGACTTTCCTGCGACTTTTATCACGGGGATCGATTGAAATAACACAAAATTGGCTGGAGAAATTTTTTCGGACCAATCGAAGGGCACGTTCTTCCCTAAAATGCAGGGTGGATTTTTCACAAAATTATCAAACACGCGCTTTTGACTTTCCTGCGACTTTTATCACGGGGATCAATTGAAATAACACAAAATTAGCTAGAGAAATTTTTTCGGACCAATCGAAGGGCACGTTCATCCCCAAAATGAAGGGTGGATTTTTCGAAAAATTCCTAAACACGCGCTTTTGACTTTCCTGCGACTTTTATCACGGGGATCGATTGAAATAACACAAAATTGGCTGGAGAAATTTTTTCGGACCAATCGAAGGGCACGTTCATCCCTTATATAAGGAAAAAGGGCTTTTTTTTAATGAATGACTTGTGGATGAATTTTTTTTTTCTCTTTTAGTTTCGTAGTTTATTAATAAAAGAATGAGAAACATATATACAAATGTTTATTTTTATGAACAAAGCAGTATGTACATTTTATAAAATTGTAATATTTTTTACCATTTAACAGTAGGATGTGTTTGTTCATTTATCATAAATTTTTGTGTTTTGTAACATTAAATAATTTTTAAAACCACATGTGCTTCAAGTTTTCACAAAAGGTTATTGTATTCTCTGCTCTTTGAGGAGGTGCATTCGAAAATTTTAATTTTTTAAGGTTCGCAGTTCGTTTTTTTGCTGTCTTCTTGAAGTTTTGACTCATAATTTTTACAAACGAGTATTTATTTCGTATAACTTTTGTTTTGTATTCAATTATTTTGTCAAAGATCCATTTTCTAGCTTTTATGATGTCATCTTTCGAAAAGTTGTACCCAGAACCTGTTAAAATTAAGTGAGCGTAAATACAAAGATGGACACCGCAGTCTAAGGTAGCTCCTTGATGTGGAATGTCCTTAGGACTGTGGACTGTCCATGAGCTCCAATCAAATGTGTACAAACCACTCCTATCGAATATTGTTTCGATAAAATTACAGATTAACTGGGTGGTTTCAGGTTTTATCGATTTGTGTAAAGAATCTAAATACAATATTATTTTTTGGGAAAAAATTATTAATACAAGACTCCAGTGAACGTTGTCTCCGTATGGACAAATCCAAACGTCATATGTCCATGCTTGCACTTTTTGAGCCCACCTGTAAAAACCAGATCGAAGATCTCCACCAGCAAGGCTACTAAAAAAGTGTAGGTCAAAAACTAACGGCTCTCGATCTTCGTTTTCGTTATTTAAAATATACAAAATTGCATTTATGATTTCGTCGTTTATCTCATTGTTTGGTAATAAAGTTCGCAGAGAGTTATTATTAATGAATATATTGTCCACGTAGAAGTTTTCTTGTTCTAACTCAATTCCGCTAAAAATAGTAACTGTCTCCCTCCAAGGTGTATCGCTAACTTCCTCTTCAGATTTATTCTTTATTTCTTCTGACTTCTCATCTTCTTGTAAAGTAGATTCATAATTTTTTTCATACTCTTCTTTTTTTAAAAGCCAGGAGTCATATTTTTTTTCAAATTTTTCAAATCCTACTGATTCACACTGTGATTTACTTTTTTTATCCCAACTTTCGGTATATAAATCGTAAGGTATTTCATATTTTGAGCTCTCCGGTTCCATCAGACAAGTTTCTTCGTCTGAAGAAACTAATGCACTTAATTTAATTTTTTTAGATGCATTAATTGCTTCCGTCCTTTTTTCTCTAGAATAAAGCTGGTGATTTTGTTCATTATTTTTTTCCAAAACAACGGCTGAATCGTCACTTTTTTTTAATTTATCAAAAGTTTTGATTTTACTTTCCAAATCCTGTCTATTGTTTTTTGATTCGATTTCACGAATTACTCTTTTCCGTGACCCTTTTTTTTTTTTTGTTTCTACACTTGAAATTGTAGCTATTATTTCGTCAATTGGAGTTCCATCATCGAAAGATTTTTCTACATGTTCTAGTATGTTTTTTAAGTTACTCTCTGAACAGTCACTGATTATAGAATTTGCAGAGGTATTATTCAAGTCAGGTACTGAATTAGTATTAACATTGTTTTTGTTTATTGCATTATTCTTTTGGCGAGTTGTACGTAAATCATATTTTCGTCTTTTTAATCTCTCAACTACATTTTTTTTAATGTCATGACTGCACGCGAAATGAGCTGCCGCATCTCTCCATCAAAAAGGTAATGTTTTATGAACTTGTTCCAACTCTCTACTGTGGCATTAGAATTTCGGCGCAAATTAAACTTGCATATAATGGAACCAGACCAAAGAGGATAGTATGGCAATAATTCATCGAGCAAATAATTTATGAATTTAGAATTTTGTAAATTATTAATTTCGGTACGACTATTAGTTTTGTGGGCCTGTTCTCTAATTTTAAAAAAATCTTGGTAAAATTTTGACTGTTCTCGTTGGGTTTTGTTAAAAAAATATTCTTCATCTGTATGTTCTGGATCTTCACCTGTTTCGGAATTTAAAATAATATTTCGCAACTGCAAATCTAGGTGATCAATTTGGTTTAATGCTTGTAGATAAATTTTTTGCTCTTCTTCGTTTTTTTCGGTTAAATCAAAAATTATAGCAAAAACATTGAACAAATCTTGCGCATGAACATAACTTGTCGAGTGGATTAGAAGACCGACAGCTGATCGCATTAACTGCTGGATTTTTTCCTCGTTTGTGAATGTTTTTATTCTTTTAATTGCTGCTTTTATTAAATGGCTAGAGCAGACATGAATATGAGTTATTTTGTTCGCATCGAGTTCGGGTTGTGTGATAAGTACATGGCATTTGTCGAGGTAAATCGGCAAATCAAAGTTGTTGAAAGACTTACACGATGATTGCAACATCGCCTTACTAAAGTCCGTTTCAATAACATCAACTAAAGGCCAAATCGAGGTCTGATTTTTTATAGCCTCGACAAATATATCTAAAGACAAAGATATATTACGCACTGTATGACCGGTAGTGATGAATTCCAACACTGGAATAGGTGGCTTCCATTCTTGTTGCGGCAGTACTAAGCAGTAATAGAAAACCCTTTTCTCGTCTGTGGGAGGTTGCGCAAAAATTTTCCCTGTAGCGTCTAGATGGAGTATAAGGAAGTTTTCTTCTTTTGCTTTGATCATTTCAGTGATTTGTTCTTCCATAAATAAAGTTAAGGTAAAACATTTAAAGATGCAATAACCCTGAATAAATCCTTTCGTAACCGTACCACTCAAACTATTTTCGTATAATTTTTGCAATTTTATTATAAAATAATGGAAATCTGGATCCAAATCGTTTTTTTTTTTATTTTCGCTAGAAATTTTGTAGTACGTATCTGCTGAGAGTGCATTGTTCAGATTTCCAGCATCTAAAACCGAATCGTCTTGTTTTGCGAGTTCTTCGCCTACTAAAACTGAAATATGCGTCTTGGATACTTTATCGAGGTATAATTTTCGACGTTCTCCGACAACTGGCCGCCGATGTGTCTCATTTGGTACGTGATGGTAATTGCCAATCGACTTTAAAACTACAGTGTGATCGTCGTAACTTAAAGATTTATTTATCAAGAATTTAAAATTAAAACAATTGTTGAATTTGCATCTACCTTTAGCTAAGAAAGGTGTAATTTTTTTTTTTCCTTTCGGCTTGTACTTCAAACTGTGGCCTCTAATTATTAAAACGCATTTATTATTTACAGATTCAAAGTAAGTATTGAAATCTTGAGTCCAACCATTTAGTAGTAGTTTTTCATCCGCTGACCAATATTTTTGGAAAAATGCTTTTGGTACTGTAAATTCTTGAAATTGAATGTTTGCTTTAATACGATTGCACTCACGATTTTCATTTACATCACTGCAAACAGTAACAGTTTTTTCAGAAGTTGTTTTAAAGTTAATATTTTCAATAGCCTTCACTTCATTTGCATCTTCTATTTTATTGGAATTAGGTTTTATATTACAATCATAATCAAAATTCGATAAATTGCTTTGATTTTCTTTTTTTTTTTTTCATTTTCGATCATACAAGTTGGATTAGTAAAACTGATTTTTTCTTCCAATTTAAAATCTGTATCTTGATTATTCTCATAAGAGTTATATCTTTTTTCAGATCCGGAATTTTTTTTTGTATTTGAGGTGAGAAGAACTTCAGCTGTAATGATCTTTGAATTACTGAAAGTTTCCTCCACATCGTTGTTGCTTATTTCTGCAACGATAAAAATAATAAAATTACAAAAAAATCTTTTAACTTTTATTCATATATATAATATATCACAAAAAAAAAAAATTCAATTTAAACTTTACTATTCATAATAAATATTTTATATTACTAATGCACGGAGGCTCGATTTTCCGTATGCCGTTGTACATTAACGTGCGTAAAATCGAGCCTCACGCACTGAGTACGATAAATTATTAGAAAAAACCCGCTCTGGTGCACCAGTGTCGAGATATAGAATTTTGCGTGCGCGCGAAGAAGGATTATTCACGCGCTCGAATACCATAAATATTTTGTATGCGCGAAAAAAGTCCTCAAAGGGCAATTCAGTCAGGAATAATGCAGTTTCCATGGTAAGAAATTAATTTAAATTAAATTAAAATAAAAATAAAAAAAGCTCTGTAGCGTGCTATGAATTTAAGCTATTTTTTAAGCCCGACTCCATCAAAATCTATTGAAAATTCACATCAGAATATTGGAAAAACTTTTTAAGCGTACATCGTTGTTTGTGAATCTATATAAATTAGTTTTAAGGAAGTTTTTCCGATATTCTGGTGCGAATTTTTATACAATTTTGACGCGGTTAGGCTTGAAAGATGGTTAAAGGTCTTAGCTAACGCGCTACAGATCCTTTTTTTTCCTTTAATTCATTTATTTTTTTAATTTTCAGTTTGTGGTTAAACTGCACGACCTGACTGGGCCTAGATTTTTTAAACATTTTTCGCGTGCGCGCTGTTTTGCCTGAGTTGACACGTCTTAATTTATTTTTACTAAATTAACTTCGCTTACCATTTAAAACTTGACTTGAGTTTTTTTCATTTGTTTTTCGGCTTGATTCATCAGAATTTGTAATTGTATTAGTTAAAGAATTAACACTTGTATTGAGATTGTAATTAATTTCATGAAAATTGACTGAATCTGTAGTGGAATCTGTTGAAGCACTCAAACAATTTTCTCCTTCAAGACTTTTTTCTACAAAATATGAAGTCTCAGAAATATCTTCGATATTGATGTTATCAACGCAATTAGCAACTTGTAAGTCCTCATAGAAATTTTTTTCATTGTAATTTGCACTGAAAGTTGTCGGAGCACAATCATTTTTATCTTTCTCAATGTCAGTATTAGAATTAAATAAATTATCTTCCACTTCTTGGTTAATGTCATCTTTGAGTACAACCCAGTGTCCTTTTCTTTTATTTCCACTGAACATAATCTTCAAATGTGTCTCTTCAATGGATTCAGGATAGTTTACGATGTATGGTTTTCCAACAACACCCGGAGCAATAATTTGATAAATGGCTACGTTTATTTTATAAAAATGAGAAAACATCAATACTTCAAATTCTGTACCCCATTCATTTTCATCAATAAATAATTGTCTATACTGCTCTTGGGTACTTATTTTTTTATCATCTTCGCACGATGCGTACAGCACGTCTTCATATTTATACCAATTTTCTATGGTATACGTAACAATATTTTCTCGGATATTTCGATGTTTGTTTTCTTCTCCAAATATATGAACAGAAAAACACCTGAACAGGCAGTTGCCGTCTCCTACAACGTTTCTTACTATAAAACTTTTATTTGTATCTTGTTCGATGAAAATCTGTTCATCATTGTAAACAGTACGATCTCTCCTACTGAACTCATTTTCATTAAAATTTTTAAAAACAAGCTTCGAATTTTTATAAAACGTTTCAGTTGGACAATTCTTTGTAGTATCAAACGTGTTGCATGTAAGAGAACGGTTACTTTCGTGTTTCTTGTTTTTTTTCTCAATTTTATTTTCAAGTTTACTGGGATTTTCTTGACACAAGCTTGTTTTCTTTGTATCAATATCTTTTGATTGATCAGATAGATAATTTGTAACGATGTTTTTAAGTTGAACATCTGTTTTCCACCAGTATTTTACTTGTTCGAAGTAACGAGTAGAGTGAAGTTGAGCATAACTGTTATACACCTATTAAATGAATACTTTGATTAACAATCACTTCTACAAACTAATATTTATCTGGGCTTTAGTAGATCTTTCTAATAATGATAATAATAAATCGTCAATATAGAATGGTCTACATTGATCGAGTAAACAAATTTAAAGAATGATAAATAATTATTTTTCTATGTATTAACATTAATAACTTATCTATTTTTGATTCTCGACATGATTTTCAATTTGCATCGAATTAAGAAAAAATTGTAGTTTTCAAATGACGAAGACATATGAAAGTATTACAAAACTACATTTGTTGTAGAATAATAAGACCAAAAATATTTTTTAAGAATCACAAACAGAAATAAATTATTGAATTTTTAATCATTTTAATAATGGTTTTCTAGTAAAATAAATAGTTGTAAAAAAGCAAGTAATTAAAAAAAAAATTACACCTTTAGTCAAACGTTGTTTGCTCAATAAAAAAAAAAATTAAGTATGCCAAGAAGAAGTCAAATTTTCTTGAAAATTCCATTACTTGTAATAAATGAAATTGTATTGTTAAACAAATTTTTTTTAAATATAATACGATTGTTTATAATTATCATATGAAAACATTGTAAATATATACATAACTCGCAAACAACGTTTCTGTGAAAAGTGTCAAAACGAGATTTCTTTATAAGTGAATAATTATTTTTAAATTCTAATACAAAAATTTTTTGATGGAGCTGGATTTGTAGACACTCAACTTATAATTTTTTTGTTTTCGAAATCATCTATTTTTTTTTCTTAACAGTTGTAACAAGCGTCTTGAGACGCTGCAATATAATAAAACAAAAAAAAATTTATTAAAAAGTATAGCTACACGTTTAATGTTGCGAATAGTTAAGAATGATAATTTCAAATTTGTTGTCTACAATGTATTAATAATCTCCTATCTTTCAGCTAATATTACTTACATGCATATTAGATTTAATCCTTTACAGACTTCAATGACAATTTTTTATATTTTTATTTAAAGCTGTTAATTTTTGCTGGAATTACTGAAAAAAAAAAAATACTCCTGTACACTATTTTTTATGTATGCTCTATATGATGCTGTTTTTTTAAATTAGTTAAAAAATTCATTTATAGTTGTAAACTATCGATTAAAACAATAAATACTAAAAACAGTTTTTTTTAAATCTTGAATAAAACCGGAAAATCAATTTTCTCGGTTCAAAACCGAGAACTCAATCGATTCCCGTGCTGTTTACAGACCGAGAATCAGCTCGATTCTTGGTCTCTTTTTTAGCATTTGAAAGTATATCTATATATACGATAACGCATGGAAACGGAGTCCGTGGTAAACAGACGTTTACGAATTATTATTCGTTCAAAATGCTAAAAAATCAACCTCAAATCATATTTATTTTCGACCTGTAAACAACACGTTAATCAACTGAGTTATCGGTTTCGAACCGAGAAAAAATATTATTGGTCTCGGGCTTGACCAATAACATTATATTTTTTTCTTAAAAATTGATAGTAAACGTGTTTTTACGCTTACATTTTTCATATTTTATTGTTCTCGCACCTTAACGATTCTTCCGACAAAATTGCGGCCTTTCAAAGTTTAACAAAATTTTTTCCGAGATTTTTTCCTTGCCCGCACTAGAGGTTTTTGAATTCAGACTCGCAACACGGCTACCACTAAATATTTTTAAATATTTTGTCCTCCTAAATGAAAATTTCGGGAGAGTTGTTTAGACAATTGTTTTTTTATATCGAGTGCTTTAACAACCGCGTGCGTGCTCATAGATAAAGTAAATTGTAATTGTTTTTTTAACTTAAACGCGTTCAGTATTAATTTTAAAGTGATGAAACAATTCCTTGCCTGTATACTGCATTAAAAAAAAAAACGATTTTTTTTAACCTTCATTCAAAATTGTTAGTCGGTCTTAAATTCGGTCTTTACAAATTTAAAAATGCAAAAAGTTTTCATTGAAATTATTTTAAAACTTGAAATGATGATTGTTGTTATAAATTTATTGTATTTTAACAGTTGCGTTTTGAAACAAAAAATATATGATAATATTAATATTACAAAGCCATTGTCTTTAGCTTCCTGTATCATACTTTTCCAAAGACATCAAATACATTTTTTAAACATGTTAGTTTTTAAATTGTTTTCATAATTTATAAAAAAATTTAAAAAATCAAATAAGCACAAGTTAATATATAAATAATTGTAAAATTTTTATTAATATTACTTTGAAATCGATAAGTGATAATCATAATTTTTTCTTTTTTATTCGATAAGTTAACTGTTATAATATATATTTCAATCGTGATAAGTTCTATGATATAACATGGACTGACGTTAAGTTTTCATGTGAATAAATAAGCTGAAGACCGAGTTTTTTTTTTCATCAACGTTTTGATACTTTTGTTTTCTGCTGATTCTAGAGAATATCGTAATCGATAATATTCATTTGTCACGCGTCGGTTACTCCTCACAACAATAAAGGTTATTTGTAACCGAGCGTATAAGAAAAATTATGTGAAAAATTTTTTTAGACATAACAAATATCAGTTATACTAAATTTATCAAATTTTTTATCTACAAAACCTTATTTCCATCAAAAAGCTTTTTCATGTAGGCACATGTCAAAATAATATTTTTTTACGGTTTTATTGAATATTATAATTACCTGCAGAAAAACTCCTCCTACTTTAGATATACGCACATCTTCCGTTATAATGATTGATTTATCACGTTTAACTGCGTCAAGAAATTTTTCTCGAAACTCCGGTGTAATACTTTTATATTTATTAACCCCCATTTTTAGGTTAAAACGAATACTGATTACAGTACGTAAAAAGGTTTATAACAAAATAAAGTTTTTACTTTTTACTGACAAGCAAAAGAAACGAAAAACCGTAACGATGATCAACGAAAGTATAAATTATAAAATTATCAACTTCACGTGCTCGAAAACTGACTTTTTGACTTCCACTATTGAGAAAAATACTAGAACAATGTGAGGATAAGTTTACTCTTTCTACTAGTGCGCCGCCACGGCATTAGATAGTATACCTATACTTGCAGCTCGCCGAAAACGGAGATAAGGCGGCGGCACATCTTAGCACGGTTCTTGGAAACCAGGCTGTGCAACGCACCAATTTTGTTTTTATTTTCTTTTCTAATGGTGGAGTGAGGGATACAACTACAAAAGACAGCACTGCAAAGTTAATTGTCATCAAAGTATATTTAAAATTTACCATCACATGACTTAGTATTCTTTAATACTTACCTTAAATTATATTATTACCTTTGTATAAATTTTCTCACTTTTGGTAAGGGCTTTCTTTATTCGTAACATTATATTATTTAATGTTAAAAAGCAAAAGAATTGTGGTAGTGCAACTTGTGCTGCCCGGCAGAAGCGAAAAAAAAAAAGGTTAATTATGTGAGCCTACTGTTTGTTTCCGGCAAGTACGTAAGCAAAAATAAACGTCAGGCGTTTACTGCATGGATCACGGCAGATGCCACACAGTCTGCTGTGATAACTAGTAAACAGCATAAATTTGACAATCCGAAAGCAAGGCCATAAAAAAAAAGGCTGAAGTAAATAACTACTAGAAGCAAAACTCCGAAGACTCCGTAATAATTAGTTTTTTTTTTCGTATGATATAAAAACCAGCGGTAGCTGGCTTGGGGAGAGTTTTTCGCGCCAAAATCGACATTTTATGAGTGTTGTTCGAAATTTTTATTTTACTTCGATTAATTAATTAAAGGAGAGACAATGTATTCAGTTTAAATAAAATTTTATAACAAACAAAAAATAGTGATATCGCCCAAAAAAACCTCAAAAAGGTAAACGAACTTGGGAAGAGTTTTAGAACCAGAACGTTTTTTTTTTTTTTAAACAAAAATTTGTGATATCAAAATGGTAGTTTTATGCTTTTAAAAATACGATATTTATTAGTTAGCTCTATGAAACTCTACCATACCTTAAAATAGCCAAAACGGAATCTTAAAAAAAATAATCTGGTACTAAAACTCTCAATTTCGTTTACCTTTTTGAGGTTTTTTTGGGTCATAAAGATACGTAAAAGCGACAAACTGACGTAAGCAATGTAAATTAATAACTGTCAAATCCCTTCGAAAAAAAATGGTCTTAAAGAGTGAAGCCGTTATAAGAAAGGCTGAATCAAGTGTAAGATATAACTTTATTAGATGAACACTATATTTGAATAAAATAAAAACATAAAAATTTACTTGTAAAGAAGAAAAATTCAGAACGTTATGAATTTTTAGTTATACTTTCGTCGAGTCCTTTTATAAATCGGAAAAAGTTTTTGTTTATTCAATTCAAGTACATTTTTACATAAATACTAAACTTTATAATCAAAATCATATTTCAAAAAGATACATTTTAAAATCACTGCTCCAAATTAACCAAATATCTAAATAACAATATCATTCTTAATAATCCGCAAATAACAATTATTATTATAATCATTGACAAGACTGTATCAGTATTGAACTCAAAGCGAGAAAAAATAAAAATAAATAAATAAATGTTCAAGGCACAAAAGCAAGATGATTTATTCTTATAAAAATAAAGTAATAAGTCATAAACGAATGTTTGAGAGTTTTTTAAAAAATTCACTCTCTAATTTAAGGATTAGCGAGCCCTTCGATTGCTCAAAAAATATTTGTTCAGCTAATTTTGTGTCATTTCAATCGATCCCCGTTATAAAAGTCGCAGAAAACTAAGAAGCGAATCTTGGAGAATTTTTCGAAAAATTTACGCACTATTTAAGGGATGGACGAACCGTTCGATAGATTTGGAAAAGATTGATCACCTTTGATTGGTCCGAAAAAATTTCTCCAGCCAAATTTGTGTCATTTCAATCGAACCCCGTGATAAAAGTCGCAGGAAAGTCAAATGCACGTGTTTGAGAATTCTTCGAAAAATCCACCCTTCATTTTAGGGATGAACGTGCCCTTCGGCTGGTCCGAAAAAATTTCTCCAGCCAATTTTGTGTCATTTCAATCGATCCCTGTGATAAAAGTCGCAGGAAAGTCAAAAGCGCGTGTTTGAGAGTTCTTCGAAAAATCCACCCTTCATTTTAGGGATGAACGTGCCCTTCGATTGGTCCGAAAAAATTTCTCCAGCCAATTTTGTGTTATTTCAATCGATCCCCGAGATAAAAGTCGCAGGAAAGTCAAAAGCGCGTGTTTGAGAATTCTTCGAAAAATCCACCCTTCATTTTAGGGATGAACGTGCCCTTCGATTGGTCCGAAAAAATTTCTCCAGCCAAATTTGTGTCACTTCAATCGGTCCCCGTGATAAAAGTCGCAGGAAAGTCAAAAGCGCGTGTTTGAGAGTTCTTCGAAAAATCCACCCTTCATTTTAGGGATGAACGTGCCCTTCGATTGGTCCGAAAAAATTTCTCCAGCCAATTTTGTGTTATTTCAATCGATCCCCGTGATAAAAGTCGCAGGAAAGTCAAAAGCGCGTGTTTGAGAATTCTTCGAAAAATCCACCCTTCATTTTAGGGATGAACGTGCCCTTCGATTGGTCCGAAAAAATTTCTCCAGCCAAATTTGTGTCATTTCAATCGGTCCCCGTGATAAAAGTCGCAGGAAAGTCAAAAGCGCGTGTTTAGGAATTTTTCGAAAAATCCACCCTTCATTTTAGGGATGAACGTGCCCTTCGATTGGTCCGAAAAAATTTCTCCAGCCAAATTTGTGTCATTTCAATCGGTCCCCGTGATAAAAGTCGCAGGAAAGTCAAAAGCGCGTGTTTGAGAGTTCTTCGAAAAATCCACCCTTCATTTTAGGGATGAACGTGCCCTTCGATTGGTCCGAAAAAATTTCTCCAGCCAAATTTGTGTCATTTCAATCGATCCCCGTGATAAAAGTCGCAGGAAAGTCAAAAGCGCGTGTTTGAGAATTCTTCGAAAAATCCACCCTTCATTTTAGGGATGAACGTGCCCTTCGATAGGTCCGAAAAAAATTCTCTAGCTAATTTTGTGTTATTTCAACCGATCCCCGTGATAAAAGTCGCAGGAAAGTCAAAAGCGCATGTTTGAGCATTTTTCGAAAAATCCACCTCTTATTTTAGGGAGGAAGCTGTACAGAGGGGGTGGATTCTAGTTTCATTCAACTTTCACTCTTGGATAATACTCCTTTTCAACTCTGTATGTCATTTAAACGCTTTAACTATCAACATATTCAATTAAATATATTTTTTCTTTTTTTTCGGTTGAGCATCACTGCAATAATGGTGCTGGAGGTGCCAACTTCAGATTCATCTAGATATTCACGTTTGTAAACATCTTTGTAGGTTAATTTTTCATTGAATCTCACATTTCTGGAGATTATGAATTTCTGTGTGGGTGGATGCCATAAAACATAGCAATTAGTCCCGTAACCAACAAATACAGCTTTAATTGCTCTCGGTGACCACTTGCCTTCTGGAATGGGTATATGTGCATAAGCAATATACCCAAACCTTTTAATCCTCTCGAAGTGACTTTTCTCGAAAGGAGCAAGTTTATTCAGGGGTAGCGCAAAATCTACACTCCTGTGTGGTGATCTGTTGTACATATTAACAGCTACCTTAGCTGCCAGAAACCACATACTCGTTGGTACACCAGAGTCCAGCAATAAGGCACGTATTTTGTCCTGTAATGTCTTGTTAAACCTCTCGGCAGTGCCGTTCAATTGCGGTGTGTGACCCGGTGTGAAATTACCCTCTATACCCTCTTTTTCCATCAACTCTTTGAACTCACCACCAGTGAACTCGGTTCCTCTATCAGCTCTTATGAAGCATGCCTTTTCGTTTTTACCTGAAAGGTTTCTCGCGGTCCTCAAATATTTCTCAAGACACATTCCAGAATCACTCTTATTCTTTACAGAATAAGCTTTAGCAAACCTGGAATAGTCATCTATAAAAGTAGTGATAAACTGGTTACAACCAGGGTACAAAACTGGCCTTATCGGTCCCATGGTGTCGGTGTGAATCAACTTTAGTGGCCTTTCGGCCCTTGTTCTAACCTCTTCAAACGGCAATCTCTTCATCTTCGCTAAAATACAAGTTTCGCAATCACTGATAATGTCCTCAAGTTTGACGTCTTTCAAAAGACCTTCTACTCGCTTCAGGTATTTCTACAATCTAAAGATGGGTGACCTAACCTTACATGCCACAGCATACCTAAATCAAGCTTTTTAGCTTCGCCTGGATCATGCATCTCGCCTCTGTCATTCATCAATTCCTCGATTTTACTCATATCATTTGGATCATTCGCATTCAAGACTCGATTACCTAAAATTGAACTACCCAAATCCCAATCCATGCAATTTCCATTTTTCTCCGCTTGCTGAGATTTCTCTCCATTCTCCCTCCCAGTCTCAGAATGTTGTCCCTCGTCATTGAGTTGCAAAGCTCCCTCCGAATTTTTCAACTCAAAGTTTACAACCTCTTTCTGTGAATGATCGAGAAAATCGTCAAGCGTAGCAAAATTGGCCTTATAAATGTACTCATCGTAGTCTAGATTGCCAGTCCCTCTGCTTCTGACTGTCAATCTAACTACCCAGTTTGGCCGTTCATAGGTACTGGTTGGATAGCTTTTACCCGATTCTTTATCATAGACTTCCAAAAACTCATCGTCCATGTAAATACTGAGTCGCGCCTCAGCAAAGTGCCTAAGAGAAATAAGGTTATCTGAAACAACCGAAGCTTTCAAAACGTTAATCTAACTTTCCTACCGTTACTCGAATTTAAAACTAAGTCACCTCGGCCATCTATCTTCAGATTGGCCGCCTCGTTTTTATTTAGCATCTAATAATACCACCTCTGGATTTCTCAAAATTCCATCATCTAACCTGTGCTCGGTGGCACCTGTATCTGCAACAAACAAAACCTCACTCGAATTGCATGCATTCTTATCAACAAACAATCTTTGTAGCATACCAGGATTTTCATCCTTCCCCTTCGGAGGCCCTTTGTTTTTGTCCTCGTTATGCTTCCCCTTCTTCACACGACCCTTCTTGATTTTGCTTACTCCCCTTAGCTTGTCTCCTCCACCCCCACTGCCTCCACCACCTCTACCCTTATTCCACGCGCCGCCACGACCACCACCTCTCGAAGCATGCTTAGTATTTCTTTCTGCGTTACCTCGTTTATAAGGGCATTTATCGCCCTTGTGATCAGTTTCTTTTCCACAAGATCTGCAGAACCATTTGTTCGGGTATAAGCTGCATTCCCGCTGCCAGTGTCTCGGTTTTTCACAACTGTAGCGCAAGTTAGAATCCTCAGCCGGTCCTCTGGCAGCACTCACTGTGGTTGATTGATCCTCGTTCCTCGTAGCCTCAGTCTTAAATATGTAAGAAATCATATTGTTATATGTCATTTCCTCATTACTCTTTATTGAAAGAGTATTATTTGCTTGAGCGAGCTCTGGAAAGATTCCTGAGACCGACTCTCACAAGTGCAGCACGCTTTTCTATCTCAGAGAAGTTAATTGAATCCAAACAGTTCTTGTATTCAATCACAATATCATCAAACCTATTGATAAACTCAGAAACTGACTCTTTAGGCCTCATCCTCAAATTACTGATTTTAGCTCTCACAGAAGTGTGGGTGATATTTGATTCGAGTTTTCTCAACTCTCTCAATTCATCCAAAACTTTCTTTGGGTCCTCAATACCAATCACCTTCTGTGATAGTGTTCATCAATGTGGCATATGATAATATCGCGCACATGTTCCTCTCTCTTTTGCCTCAAACTAGGAGTGTCCTCAAGATGCGTCGACGGTTTATCGAGAATTATGTCCAGTAAGTCGGGGGCTTTTAATTCAGCCTTCAGTTTCTCTAGCCATGTTTCCATGTTAGATTTGACTGACAAGACATAATTCCTGGGAACCATAGACTTACTCACACTCTTAGTTTTGGCTAGAGTTTCACATAACCTCGAAATACTTTCATTAACTCTATAATAGCTGTGATAAGCAGCAGCTGATGATATAACACTCTGATCATCCTGATCATGCTCAGAATTAGGGGTGTCGTTAAGCGACTCAGGGTTTCGGTTATTTGGAATGACAGTAAAAAAAAGAATGGGACCTACCTGGGTTTCTGCATCCTGTTTATTGCCAACCAGTGGCAGCCACTCCTGTATTTTGTCTAGTATTTTGATTAAATCCGCATTTGCCGTTGTTGAAAACTCCAAATTAGCCCTTATCAACTCTAACCTCTGGTTGAACTTCTGAGTTTGCTTGTTTAACTCCGACAAAGCCATAGTCATGACCTTGGAATTCTTCAACTGGCTATGGGCAATCTCTCGTTGAGCTGACGCCATTTTGTTAGCTTCCTCCATGACGCGCAGCAAGGGATCCACAGACACTATCATTTCATCAGTCTGGTGAACGGTGAAGTTTGTCCTGACAGTTGGAGAAACTGGAGTACTTGTACCAAGGATGACATTTGTGAATGACGTCATAGATGCACCAGTCATTGGTACATAGGCCGGAGCAGTGACCGACAGGTTGCTTACCAAGCTTGTCATTGGGGTGGATGTCAGTAGCCCAGCTGACCCTGCCGATGAAGTAGCCACGCTCTGACCTCCCACAGTGGAGCTTATTGGTGTTTCAACTGACGTAGTGGTAGTCACTGATGACTGCGACGTACCGAAACTGATTTGATTTTCCTCCGAGTTTTGAGTGATCTCAACCTCCATGTTAATCGACTCGGAAGAAGAGACAGGTATCTCGGATTGACGCGAGATTTGAGTTTGGTCACCTGTCGGTTTTAGCCTACCCTCGGTGTATGCCTCCTTTCTGTCTCTTCCCTCTCCTTCCTCATTTGTCTCGAGCGTTCTTCCTCCTCTGTAATTAAACAAACTTAATTGAATGTTTGTAACTCAAAAGTTGTGTGATATCACACCTCACTCAGCCTTACTCAGTTAAATTACAAGAACACTTTTATTTGCATGTATTTTGCAAAAGGAAAATAAATTACCTTTGCAAATGTAATCCCAGGCCCAAAGATCAACATCAGACGGTGCCGCGACTGGTGATTTACCTTTTGCTTGTTTATCCTGCCCTGAATCCTGCTCAGCAGCAGATTCAGTTTGCTCAGGAATGATTCCAGACGGTAAGCGTCTAAGCAGTACCAGCTCGAAATACCTCGCTCTGGGGTGCTTAATACTCGATTCCTTTTCCTCTCTAAATAAAATAAACATTCAATAACTCCAGGGTCGTTTAAATTAAAATTCTCTAGTACTGACACAGCATAAGAACCAGTTCATTTTAATTCAGACATCAAAATCTCCAAAAATCACCACGCGCTGCTTGCATACCTTTCGTTGTATATGCGGTCCAATTTAACCGCACTGGTGCTTGAAAGGTCGTACGAGTGCTCACAACACGCAATAATTATTTTTGATCGATGTCTTTAAAGTTAAAAACTTTGAGAAAAACAAATTCAATCAATTGTCATGCAGATTAAATTCACACTCATCCACTCTGCACTAACAAAAAAAAACTCAACTCTCGATCGATTTTGTTTTTCTGGCACTCATGCATCAAAACTCACATCAAATCAGTATCCTAAAAATTTTCGATTCAAATTTTCTTTCTCTAAAAAAACTCCCCCCCAAAAATCTGACCGAGATTTTGAATACCTCAATTTCAGAGAAAAAAAATCAAAAACGAAAAAACCGTTAGTCGAATTTATTCGCAAGAAGACGAAAGAAAAAAAATCTACCAGCACAGCTGTGTAGAAAGATTCATAATTCCCCGTGTGAAGAAAAAAAAACAAAAGAAAAAAATTCAACGGCGATAGTTTAATAACACTCGCCATGTATACAGAGAAAAAAAACGGGAGAGAGACGAGTGTTCTATCTTTGAGTGACCAGCACAGCTGAAAATCACGAAAAGAAAGAAAAAAGAAAAAAAAACTTCACAAAGACAAAATTTTCTATAGAAATCTCGCGCGTGCCTAAACTCGTTTTCTTCCGAGAATTACCTCCCCTCCGCGTAGCAGATCGTTGCTGCACCGCTAGCGCGTTGTCTCTCCTCCCCCTCTCTATCTCTTTCTTTCTATAACCGAACTCCCTCCGCACTTCAAATTTTTGCAAGCACAAACTCTATATTTCTTCAAAAACTTACTTTTCTTTCATAAAATGCTGCCATTTCGCATCAGCCATTTTGTCCTCAGAAAAGAAAGCCTCGTATCCTCGAAAAATTGTCCTTTACGAAAATCGTATCCACTATTAAATGATGAATGCGGAGAGGGGGGGGGACTCGCTCAACAAAAGAAATTATTCTTCTTTCACTTTCTTCCTTCACTTGACACACTGTCACTCGCGAAATGCACCGAAGAAAGAAAAACGCGAGACCGAGCGGTAGCGAAAAAAAGCGTGCAAAAACCGGTGTCTCCCTAAGGGAACGTTCATAAACCACGTGGTCATTTTTTCGAAGATTTTGAAGGGCCCTCCCTCCCATGAAGATCAGCGTAGTATTTTTATCAATTTTTCGCCCCCCCCTAAAGTCACGTGGTTTTTTTTTACGATTTCAAATTGTAAATATGAATACTACTAGTTTTTTAAAAACATTATTTTTGAAGCTATAATTTAATGATTTAATACCAGGGGCGCAACAACTCCTTTCAGCTAGGGGGTGTCCTGAGGTCTACTTCCCCCCCCCCCCACCCCCAATAAAACTGACGTCGAGAAAAAAAAAAAAAAACGATGAGTTCAATAAATAGACTGGTTAATTATCCCCCAAGCTCTAAGCCTCCAAAACACTGGGCGTAGATTTTAATGAATAATCTGATCAGCTATCCCCCAAGCTCTAAGCCCCCAAAACCCTGGGTGCCTGAGTTCAACAAAAAAACTTATCAGTTATCCCCCAAGTCTTGAACCCCCAAAACCCTGGAGGCCCGAGGTCAACGAAAAAACTGATCAGTTGGTAACCAGAGTTTTGGGAGGTTTAGAGTTTGGGGGATAACTGATTAGTCTTTTCTTTGACCTCGGGCGCCCAGGGTTTGGGGGGGTTCAAGACGTGGGGATATTGAACTCAAGTTCAAAGAAAAAACTGATCAGTTATCTCTTAAGCTCTGAATCCCCCAAAACCCTGGAAACCGAGGGGCTATGCACTTTAGAATCACAAAAAGAATCACACATGAAAATCAATATTTAATCAATAAAATATCAATGTCATTTCAAGTAAAAATCTTCGAAAAATATTATTTTTAACAAAATAACAATTGAAATTGGATCCAAGGCTCAAAATATGTTAAATTTTCCAAAAGAATCAAGAAAGAATCACAAAAGAATCAAAAGAATCATCAATGATTCTGGAGTGCTTAGCCCCTCGCTGGAAACCCAAGTTCAATAAAAAAACTGATCAGCTATCTCCCAAGCTCTAAACCTGACAAAACTCTGGTTACCGAGTGAAATAATTTTATAATCAAAGCGTACTATATATTTGAATATCAAGTCCATAAAAAAGTGTTTTTTTTTTTTTTGTTCCACAAAAAGGTTGTGGTGTACTTTAATATGCATCACTTGGAAATATTACAAAATAATAAAAAAATTAAAAATAAATAAATAAACAATAAACATCCAAAAATTTTTACACTTTTCTCGAAATGTGTCTGCTTCTTAGAAGCATTTAATTTATAGTTAAAAAAAAAATTTGTTGATAATGTTGCAAACGAAGAGTTCACCAATAAGTACAAATTTATATTTTCCCTAATCAACCACTCTATTTTGGAGTTCAAAATTTCAGACTTACAACATCATGATATAATTGCACCAGTTCAGCGTAGTTAGGTATCGTTACAAAATTATTTATTTCATTAATTAAAATGCACTCATATTTTTGGAATAATTTAACTCGGGCGCCCAGGGTCTTGGAGGTTTAGAGCTTGGGAGATATCCAACCAGTTTTTTTGTTGAATTCGGGCGCCCAGGGTCTTGGGGGTTTAGAGCTTGGAGGATAGCCGACATTAACGTTCGACAGTAAAAGATTATGAATCGAAACATCGATTCATGCACTTTAAAAACCACGTGCCTTTCTGAATCAACAGCCCTACCCCCCACGTAACCTTTCGTAGCCTTTTAATCGCCCCCCCCCCTCCCCCCCTATTTGGGCCACGTGGTTTGTGAACGTTCCCTAACCTAACGCGCGCTATCAGCAAAGTCACACAGACCTATAAACACGCTGGGCTCCAAACCTGTTGACAGCAGCGATAAGTTTATTGGTAGGTAGGGTTGAACACAAGGAAAAACACACGAAAGTCTTCTCAACTCAATTTAATTTATTACCTCCAAACAACTGTGATTAGCTATCACTACACACGCATTTACTTGGCAGTAGCCTCGCATAGAATATCTCGGGGAGAGAAGAAGAGTACCAGCAGCGCTGGCCACGCAAGCGCATAGCGTCGTCTGCAGTGGCTGTTGATGCAGCCTCATACAGTCGACTCTCTTGGATAATAAATCCACTGCCAACATTTACTGTAATAACAATAAGTAATAATTGAACTTAAGAGCTTTCAAAAAAACAAAAATCTTACCCATCAATTTCCATTAGTAATAAAGTTACAAGCGTTCAATGATTTAAAAAAGTTGCTTACCTATAAAATAGAGACTTTTTAAGAATCTTTTGGACTATCGAAGAGAATAGTTTAGGAACTAAAAAATTATAGTTTCAAACCAAGTTTGCATTTTTCTTTTATAAAAATAATCCTTTAGTGCTTTAT
This sequence comes from Encarsia formosa, assembly GCA_038277355.1. Lineage (NCBI taxonomy): Eukaryota > Metazoa > Arthropoda > Insecta > Hymenoptera > Aphelinidae > Encarsia > Encarsia formosa. The sequence continues at coordinate 29,512,646 of CM076185.1, read as the reverse complement.
TTACAAAAAAATTTATAATTAAATTAAAATTTGTTTTCCCGCGTTTGAATAAAAAAAAAAAAAAAAAAAAAAAAAAAAAAAAAAAAAAAATTTCAAGTAACTTAGATCAACGAAAAAATTAAAATACTTAAAACTAAATTAAATCACTCAAAATATAAATTACAAAGTTTGTTTAAAAAAATAATTTATTAAATTCGAATTTTTTTTTTGTTATTCTGTTTTTGTGTTTTTTTTTTTAATATGTTTTAAAAATTCTCTTAGAATTAAGAATACAAAATACGATCCAACTAGAATAAATTATCAAAATATATAACTTACAAATTTCACATCAATTGATGAAATTTTTTAAATTATTTAACCGGTTGAAATACATTTTTTTTACTTACTAGCTCTTCTGAGCGCGCTTCAAGCGCGCATAGGAAAAAACAATAAGAGTAACCTCAAAATGTACTTTTCGAATATTTTAAAAACTTGTTCACCAATCAGCTCACGAATAAAAATCTTACGCAAGATGGCGATAGCTCTCTTTTATAAAGGGAATTTATTATCCGTAAATAAAAATTCTCATGTAACAATTTTTTTTTTTTTTTAAGATTTTTTGATACGAAAAGTTTTTATTTCATCGAAATTTTGAATTGTCGATTGGTAAATAATTAATTTTTTAATCAATCACTATAAAATTCAAAATTTTATTTTTTTTAAATTTTTCGAGTATTTTATTTTTTACTTTCTTTTTTTGAAACTAAAAGTAAAAATTATTGTTGGATTTGAGTATCTCAGGGAGTGTCGGCCTCAGGGCAAACACGCACGAGAGCGAGTGATTGTAGTTGACGAGCAGAGGTGCTTTACCGAAAGCGTTTCATGCACAAAAAGTGCAACCCCACCCGCCTGAATATTGCGGTCCCGCCTAAAGATGACATAACCATCGAGTGCAACAAGCGTGTCCTCAATCGAAGGGCTCAGCCAGGTCTCAGCAACAGCTATCAGATATATCAAGGGCTGCGTCAATAGAAAATGCCTGACCTGCTCAATATGGCCGCGCAGAGAGTTCGCATTAAAATAACAGACACGAAGTCTGCCCCCCTGCTTCCGCACAGAATACTGAGAGGTGTGAGGTGAGTTTGAAGGTAAACAGGGGAGTGTGTAGCTTGAAGAGGGATAAAAGGGTGAAGGATGAATAAAATTGTAATGATATGATGAGAATGTGATATTACCGCGAGAGAGAAGATGTATCAGTATACCTGTTATGCTAAAAACCGCATGAGATCCTCTTCAGAAGTGATGAGTGTAGGGACATCTCCCTTTTTTCTCCTGACAAAGACTTGACCATTGCATACAAAAGTAACGAAGCCAGATCTCGGAGCATGTGATTTTTGGTACACAGTACGGCGAAGATCAAAGATGTCCTTAGGTAAAAACTCATTGATGTTAATGAGAGCAGGTACGAGGGACGTAGCTGCGATGCCTGCAGGAAGGTTGGGTGTAAGCGCAGAAGTATGCAGCTTACCCAGTTTAATTTTACTTCTGACGACCTCCAAAAGCAGTGCACGGGAGCTCAGAGTAACTATAATCGAGGGTGGTCGTGACTGGCGTGGAGATCTTGCAGGTCCAGCAGAGGAAGAGGTAGAAGGCTGCAGGGGGCAACTGTCCGGCTCATTTGTAACTGCCCTGTCAAGGGCTGAATTTACAGCAGATTTGCTGATAAGCAAGCGAGTCAAGATGATGTCGTGTGCTTCAATATCTGCATGGACAGATTTTAGTGCAGCGAGAACCAAGCATTTCAGGGATGCACCATCTGGAACAGACAAACCACCAATTACCATCTCGGTGGATGTCGCTGGTCTGGAGTAAGAGACCTGTGCGAGGCGCGTAGTCAGCTCTGCATTTTTCCACTCGAGCCCAAGGACTTTGTTTAGAAGCTCTGGATTGCCATTCGAATCTGAATCTGGTTGAACCTGTGGCAGCTCCAGTCTTTGCTTAGTTTCATCGAGCTCGCGTTTAAGTTCATCGAGCTGAGCCTCAGCATTGTCAAATCTCGTGACCAGGCCAGGTATAACGTCGAGCCCCTGAAGCTTCTCGTCTATCCCATCAAGACGTCCATTAACTGAGGATTTAAGGTCCCTCATCTCTTGCAGGAGTAACTGAAGAGTGTTTTCAGTGAGGTAGCAGGCACTTCTGAATTAGGCATACCAGCCGTGGCAGATGTTAATTCAGCACACTCGGTGACGTTCGCAGTGGCACATGTCTGACAGATTTTCGCGGGAATACCACTTTTGTTGCAGATTGAGAATTTAGTACAGAGTGTGTGAAACAATAGTTTACACTCTGAGCACGGATGAATCAGGTTTCTGCTACGCTTTGGTAGTTTACAGACCGAACAAATGTCTTCACTGAGCATCATGGAACGAGTACAGTTCAAAAAGACTAGCAGAAAGAGATGTCAAAAAATTCAGGCAGACGAGTAGTAAAGTCAAGAACAAGTGCGGCAGCTACTTCAAATTTGAATTTTCGCGGCAAGAGATAAATAGATTAATCGACGTTAGGTCAGACTCCACTCAGTCGATAAGGCCAACAGTGCTGCCACCTAGCGGTGAAATTTTAATTACGGAGCGCAGCGACGTTACCACAACAAAGCATTTAAGCTAACCTTAAAGTCACAAACCACACTAAAATCTCACTCAAACTGTGAATAAACAAAGTTACGCCACTGCACAAAAGTCACAAACAATAGCAGAAAGTCTATCAGATCCGGCACACCACAATTCAACAATAATTAGCAGCTTAAAACACCGATTCAATCTTCAAAAGTCCTGATGCACTTGCGTAGCTGTGTTAGCGCGAGAGCCAGCGAGACAGAGCCAACCAGAGGGAGAAAGAGCGAGAATTCGCTGACGGTCGACGCAATGATCCTAAATTATTTGTAGACGCAGAATTAGATTAGCGAAAACTTAGAAGGAAAATAGTAGATCTGAGTGACATAGATGCAGGCGAAGAACCTAACACGTCGACGATTGAGACACGTGAATATCCCGAAGAGAAGTTAACAAAACCATCAGAGAGAATGAAGTGGCACAGAAGACTGGACCATGCATGTGTAGATCATCTGCGACACTTGAAGAAATTATTGCCCGAATTGCAAGACGTCAGTTTCGACAATAGCATCCGAGAATGCGAAGTGTGTATTCTAGGAAAAATGAAGAAACTACCATTTGTAGAAAGAAGGGATAGAGCAAAAAGACCTCTTGAACAGGTTCACACGAACATAACATTCGTTGACGACTACAGCAGATTCGTAAGAATCTACTGTCTCAGAAATGAAAGCGAAGCTGGAGAAAGCTTCAGTACATACCTGAGATATGCACGAAATCTACTAGGAAAAGATGAGAAAGTTTGCTTTGTATGGGCAGACAATGGTCGAGAAAACCTAGGTGGAGAATTTCTGAAAGTCATGGAGGATGAGAAGATTGACTTTGACTTGTCCCCAGTTGATACGCCTCAACTCAATGGAGTAGCAGAAAGAATAAATTTGGCTAGAAATGAAAATAAGGTTGATGTTAGTGGACTCGGGACTTCCAGCAACTATGTGGATACTGGCGGCAGAAGAGGTGACTCATGTGTATAACCGGATGCCTCACACTTTGAACGATTTTCAAGTATCTTTAATGAAATTTACTCTAGGCCTGAAGCTACATGTTGATAGACTTCGACGATTCGGCTGCATAAGCTACATACTAGATCTGGGGAATAATCGAAAGTTTGATTCGATGGGTAAAAAGGTAGTGCTGGTGGGGCACACAAAAACAGGGTATCTACTCTGGGAACCACCTACTGGGAAATTTACCATTTCAAGAAATGCGCAATTCAACGAGAAGATCGTTTACAAGGATGCCTACAAAACAATGTTACCTGTAGCACGAGAACAAAGTAGTGAAGACAATCTTGTAAGCACACAGGGCGACGACAATTACTCGACGCTAGAGGAATACTCATCAATAGACGTAAAAAACCGAGAAGAAAATGACAACAATAAGCAGGAAAATGAAGTCGACGAATTAAAGAAAACAAATCCGAGATGTGGCCGCAACTGGAAAAATACCCAAACAACTACTGAAATACCTCTAAAGAAGACTGGTGAAGTGCCGAAGAGAAAAGCCAGAGAATATCGACGCTTTGAAATAAAAGGTAAAAGGGTAGTGAAAGTATCGGATTCATGCTTTGCATTTTTCACTGACGGTGTAGTTGATAAAAATAAAACCCAGTATAGAGAAGTACAAGTCGACGGAAAATATGACGACAGCCATCGTCAAGAAGAACTGCTTCAGGAGGAAGACGAGATTAAATTCTGTCGGATGGCCACAATCAATAAAGACCCATGTTCGTATAAAGAGGCAATGACATCATCTGAATCAGAACATTGGAAAAGAGCGATGAGTTACTGTCAGTGAGTAAAAACGACGTGTGGAATTACGTCGGCCGGAACACACTAGACAAAGACGAAAAGAGAGTGAAAAATGGGTCTACAAGCGAAAAATCGACGAGAATGGAAAAACAGCTTATGAAGCTAGGCTCATAATTCGTGGGTTTAAGGACACGAATCAGTATGAACTGAAGGATACGTACGCTTCTGTGACCAAGATGCCATTGGTGAGGGCATTGTTTGTGATAGTGGATAAATTGGACTTAGATATGTGTCAAATGGACGTTAAGACGGCCTTCCTAAATGGCAGATTGACTGGAGTCATTTACATGGAGATTCCGGAAGGTCTCAACGTGCCGGAAGGACAAGCGAAAACCAAAATATGCAAACTGAAGAAGGCTCTGTATGGTCTTCGTACAAGCTCGAAAAATTGGAGCAAGAGGTTTAAAAAAGAAGCGCTGGAACTAGGGCTAGAAAATTCCATCAATGAACCGTGTCTATATACTTGGTACATGGGTGGACAGCTGGCTATAGTAATGCTATATGTTGACGATATGCTGATAGCATCAAACATCGAAGGAAAGTTGAGCCAGGTCTTCAAGGTGAAGTACATGGGGGAACCAAAATTGTTTCTTGGCATCCGTGTAAAGAGAGATCGCATCAACAAAGTTATAACAATCGACCCGGTACCATGGTTGCTGTGTTCAGTGAAGTGAAGGTATTCACTGAACATTCAGTCGACTTAAGACAACATATATATGGGTCAAAATAATACTTTTTTAAAAAACCGTCCGCATGAGGTTCACCGATTTTATTTCAATTTTTTTTGGCAAAAGTACTATTTAATAGAAGACTTTTGCTACAAACTAGAGGTCTCTATCTTATTTCTGCTTGGTGCTAGATTTTTTCAAAGATTGAAAAATGGCCTATTTTTAAGCTGTTTTAAGCAATTTTAAGGTATTTTTCGAAAAATTCTAACTTTTGATCAAAATGAGATAGAAACCTCTAGTTTGCGAAAAAATTTTGTTCAAAAAAAGTTCTTTTTTTTTTAAATATTTTGACAACATAGTTTGGTTTTTTTTATAATAATACAGTCCTACACAGGTATTGCTATTTTTGCTCATTTGCAGGTATCTTCAAACGACCATAGCTTTTTCTAGGCTAAATTTTTGTGCATATTAAAAAATTGTTAAATTTTTTTTATGAAAAAACAAAAATTTTGCGACCAACCAGAACCCTGTACGATCTTCCACTTCCAAGATACAGCGGTTTAAAGTTATCAAAAAACACAAAAAACGCGTTTTTTACGATTTTCACACGCATTTTTGAACGGTTTTGACCTTTTTTTTTCTCTCAAAAATATGTGGAATCTTCTCTTCATATGTTTCCAAACAAGCTCCCATAGTAATTGTAGTGCGGATTTGGGGTTTTAGTTGATTCCAAAGCATACACTTTTGACACATTTTATGTGCTAAACTAGTGTTTTTTTAACAATATACACGCTACATTTAACTTTTTCGTTCATTATAGATGTTTTAAAATTATTTTTTGACTAAAAACTATTCAAATTCCAGCCAAAATTAGGTCACCTGTTTTGGATAAACAAAATTTTTGAGCCATGCCCAATTTTATGGGGTTGTAGCTAATCGGCTTATTTGTTTATTAAAAAATATAATTTTTTCTCATTCACTCCACCCAGTGTTATGTGGTTGTAGCTCATCGCCTTATTTGTTTATTAAAAATATTAACATTTTTTTTAGCCATGCCCAAGGTTATTGGGCATGGCCAGTTGTAGCTCATCGCCTTATTTTTTTATTAAAAATATTAACATTTTTTTCAGCCATGCGCTAGGTTATGGTGTTGTAGCTTATCGACTTATTTGTTTATTAAGAAAAATTAATTATTTTTACTAAGTACGCCCAGTGTTTTGGAGTTGTAGCTTATCGGCTTATTTGTTTATTACAAAAGTTAATTATTTGTTATTCACTACGCCTAGGGTTATGGGGTTGTAAGCTTGTCCGCTTATTTGTCTATTAAAAATTTAAATTTCGTTACTCACTTTATTAATTAAAAAAAACAAAAAATTCAAATCAAGCATGACTGAAGATTTTAAATTTGGCGCGTCTGGCTTGTTCACACTTTTGAGAGGCCTGAAAGGGGGCGCTCTTGCTCCAAGAATCAAAGATCAAGTTGCAATTCGATATATCGACTCGACTTTCTAATCGAATCTCTCATTCTCTTTTTCATAAGTGGACATAATTATAAGTAGAATGTAGATTGGTAGATTGTTGCATGCTTCATAGAATTCAAAAAATAACATTTTTAATTTGGACTCATTTTTTTCAGAGTAAGCAATAGTAATCCATGATTGTTTTATCAGAATAACTGATAAACTATGATCAATTATTTGTAATTTCAAAAATAGAAAAAAATAAATAAACAAGTGGTATATTATTTACAATGTTTGAACATAGATTTTTAACGAATCAAAAAACTAAAAAACTGAATAAAAGTAGTATATCATTTTGATATTGAGATCAATGTTTCGTTGAGTATCAATTTTTTCAAAGCAGGTGACCTAATTTTGGCTGGAATTTGAATAGTTTTTAGTCAAACAATGATTTCAAAACATCTATAATGAACGAAAAAGTTAAATGGAGCGTGTATATTGTTAAAAAAACACTAGTTTAGCACATAAAATGTGTCAAAAGTGTATGCTTTGAAATCAACTAAAACCCCAAATCCGCACTACAATTACTATGGGAGCTTGTTTAGAACATATGAATTCCACATATTTTTGAGAGAAAAAAAAGGTCGAAACCGTTCAAAAATGCGTGTGAAAATCGTAAAAAACACGTCTTTTGTGTTTTTTGACAACTTTAAACAGCTGTATCTTGGAAGTGGAAGATCGTACAGGGTTCCGGTTGGTCGCAAAATTTTTGTTTTTTCATAAAAAAAATTTAACAATTTTTTAATATGCACAAAAATTTAGCCTAGAAAAAGCTATGGTCGTTTGAAGGTACCTGCAAATGAGCAAAAATAGCAATCTCTGTGTAGGACTGTATTATTATAAAAAAAACCAAACTATGTTGTCAAAATATTTTTACAAAAAAGAACTTTTTTTGAACAAAATTTTTTCGCAAACTAGAGGTTTCTATCTCATTTTGATAAAAAGTTAGAATTTTTCGAAAAATACCTTGAAATTGCGTAAAACAGCTTAAAAATAGGCCATTTTTCAATCTTTGAAAAAATCTAGCACCAAGCAGAAATAAGATAGAGACCCTGTTGAATGTCCACACGTGTGTCACACGTGTGACACACGTAACGTTATTTTCAAGTAGATGATCATAAAAAGGAATAAAATATGGATATAGTTAATTATTTAATGATTTTATAGCCTCTTATGTCATAAATAATCAAAAAAATTGTTTTTTTTTTTTTTTATTTTACGTGCTTTTCTTTAACTCACAATGTTTCGTCATTGTCGTCGTACGTTCAAAACTGCCAAGCTCTAGAACTTGGAACTTGTAAGACCTGGAGGTCTGAAATTTTGCAGAGGGTCTAGGTTCGGATGACAATACATGAATCCGTAGTCACTTATCGACCTGGACCTCCAGGTCGCCGATGACGGGGGTACCTGAGGGAGTCATCTCCGAGAAATTGGGCTAAATTTTACGGGGATGACTTTGAGGAAAGTTCTAGAGTATTTATCGAGGCAATTTGAACCAAAGTACCAAGGGCACTGATGATAGGGGTACCCGGGGTACCTGGGGGTCATCTCCGAGAATTCGAATCAAATTCTTGGGATACGACTTAGGATAGATTTCGGGGGTGTTTTAGAGCATATGAGGAAGAAGTTTGAACCTGGAGAGTCAGGTTAACGATGACGAGTGTACCTAGGGAACCTGGAGGTCATCTTCGAGAGTTAGGGACAATTTCTGCGGAAATGACTTTAAGAGGTAATATAGAGTATTTATCGAGGCAATTTGAACATTAGTACCAAGGTCACCGATGATGGGGGTACCTGGGGTACCTGGGGGTCATCTCCGAGAATTCGGGTCGAATTCTTGGGACATGACTTAGGATAGATTCCGGGGGTGTTTGAGAGCATATGAGGAAGAAGTTTGAACCTGGAGAGCCAGGTCGACGATGACGAGTGTACCTAGGGAACCTGGAGGTCATCTTCGAGAGTTAGGGACAATTTCTGCGGAAATGACTTTAAGAGGTAATATAGAGTATTTATCGAGGCAATTTGAACATTAGTACCAAGGTCACCGATGATGGGGGTACCTGGGGTACCTGGGGGTCATCTCCGAGAAGTATAATTTAGTTGAACAAAAATGCAGAACTTTTAAGTCATCCCCGCAGAAATTTGCCCAAACTGTCGAAGATGACCTCCAGGTTCCTCAGGAACAACCGTCATCGGCGACCTGGGTACCTAGGTTTAAGTTGCCTCGATAAATACTCTATAACACCTCTTAAAGTCATTTCCGCAGAAATTGTTCCTAATTCCCGAAGATGACCTCCAGGTTCCCTAGGTACACCCGTTATCGTCGACCTGGCTCTCCAGGTTCAAACTTCTTCCTCATATGCTGTGAAACACCCCCGAAATCTATGCTAAGTCATATCCCAAGAATTTGATTCGAATTCTCGGAGATGACCCCCAAGTACCCCGGGTAACCCCATCATCGGTGACCTTGGTACTTAGGTTCAAATTGCCTCGATAAATACTCTAGAACTTTCCTCAAAGTCATCCCCGAAGAATTTATCCCAAATTCTCGGAGATGACTCCCTCAAGTACCCCCGTCATCGGCGACCTGGAGGTCCAGGTCGATAAGTGACTACGGATTCATGTATTTTCATCCGAACCTAGACCCTCTGCAAAATTTCAGACCTCCAGGTCTTACAAGCTCCAAGTTCTAGAGCTTGGCAGTTTTGAACGTACGACGACAACGACGAAACATTGTGAGTTAAAGAAAAGCAAGTAAAATAAAAAAAAAAAACAATATTTTGATTATTTATGACATAAGAGGCTATAAAATCATTAAATAATTAACTATATCCATATTTTATTCCTTTTTATAATCATCTAATTGAAAATAACGTTACGTGTGCCACACGTGTGGACATTCAACAGGGGACCTCTAGTTTGTAGCAAAAGTCTTCTATTAAATAGTAATTTTGCCAAAAAAAATTGCAATGAAATCGGTGAACCTCGTGCTAACGGTTTTTTAAAAAAGTATTATTCTGACCCATATATATATACTGCACTGTTGCCACGACTAGTCGCTGTAGATCAAATGACAATTCTAGAGAGTCTAATATGAAAATTAATAAATAAATAAATAATTCCTCAAGCTCTGAAACAAACAAACTCAGACTGTCACGGTTAAATTAATAAATAAATAAATAAATAAATAAATAAATAAATAAATAAATAAATAAATAAACAAATAAAACACGAAGTTTTAAACCAACAACATGCTGTGGTTTTTTTATTGAATTTTCTATAAAAAAATTAAACAAATAATACCCCAAGCTCTAAAACCTCGGAACAAAGGTCGTCAAAAATTAATTTATTAATAAATGAATAAATAAACAAATAAAACTCGAAGTTTTATAACAACTAAATGCTGAGTTTTCTATTTAAATTTGTTGTAAAATAAATAAACATATGATAGTCTAAGCTTTTAGACCAGAGAACTAAGACAATCACAGTTAAGTTTATTAATAAACAAATAAATAAACAAATTAAACCTGACGCTTCAAACCGGGGAACTAAGGCCGTCAAAAATTGATTTATTGATAAATAAATGAACAAATAAAAAAACCCGAAGTTTTATAACAAAAAAATGCTGAGGTTTCAATTTGAATTTTTTGTAAATTAAATAAACAAATAATACCCAAGATCTCAAATTACTGAACTAAGACCACCAAGGATTAATTTATAAACAAATAAATAAATAAATAAATAAACAAATAAAACACTAAGTTTTGAACCAACAAAATGCTGAGATTTTTTAATTGAATTTTCTATAAAATAAATAAACAAATAATACCCCAAGCTCTAAAACGACAAAACCCAGACCATCAAAGATTAATTTAGAAATAAATAAATAAGTATATTAATTATACACGAAATTTTTAACCAACAAAATGCTGAGATTTTTTAATTAAATTTTCTATAAAATAAATAAACAAATATTACCCTAAGGTCTAAAACCTCGGAACAAAGGTCGTCAAAAATTAATTTATTGATAAATAAATAAATAAATAAAACACGAAGTTATAAACTAACAAAATGCTGAGATTTTTTAATTGAATTTTCTGTAACATAAATAATTAAATATGACCCCAATACCCAAAGCTCTAAAACCTCGGAACAAAGGTCATCAAAAATTAATTTATTAATAAATGAATAAATAAACAAATAAAACTCGAAGTTTTATAACAACTAAATGCTGAGTTTTATATTTAAATTTGTTGTAAAATAAATAAACATATGATAGTCTAAGCTTTTAGACCAGGGAACTAAGACAATCACTGTTAAGTTTATTAATAAACAAATAAATAAACAAATTAAACCCGACGCTTCAAACCGGGGAACTAAGACCGTCAAAAATTGATTTATTGATAAATAAATGAACAAATAAATAAAAATTCGAAGTTTTATAACAAAAAAATGCTGAGTTTTCTATTTGAATTTTTGTAAATTAAATAAACAAATAATACCCAAGCTCTAAAACCACTGAACTAAGACTACCAAGGAATAATTTATAAACAAATAAATAAATAAATAAATAAATAAACAAATAAAACACGAAGTTTTAAAACAACAAAATGCTGAGGTTTTTTTATTGAATTTACTATAAAATAAATAAACAAATAATGCCTCAAAGCTCCAAAACCACGGAGCACATATTGTCAAAGATATGTTTAAAAAAAAAAAATTAATAAAACAATAAAACCAGAAGCTTAAAAACGACGAAACGTCCGATATTTTCAATTGAATTTGTTAATAAATAAGTAAGCAAATAATAGCTCAAGCTCTAAAACCTTGAAACCTTGAGCGTTAGATTAAATAAATTCATTTTAAAAACCCAGCGTTTAGTTCAAAAGCTTTAGGTTTTAGTTGTTAATTCATTTATTTATTACTAAATTAATTTTTGACGGTCTTAGTTTGAGAGCTTGGAGTATTATTTGTTTAATTATTTTACAACAAATTCAATTAAAAAAACCTAGTATTTTGTTGTTTTGAAGCTTAGGGTTTTATTTGTTTATTTACTTATTTATAAATCAATAAATTTTTGACAGGCTCAGTTCCCCGGTTAAAAACCTTAGAATATTATTTGTTTATTTATTTAACAACAAATTCAATTAAAAAACCTCAGCATTTTGTTGGTTCAAAACTTCGTGTTTTATTTGTTTATTTATTTATTTATCAATAAATTAATTTTTGACGACCTTTGTTCCGAGGTTTCAGAGCTTGGGGTATTATTTGTTTATTTATTTTATAGAAAATTCAATAAAAAAATCTCAGCATTTTGTTGGTTCAAAACTTCGTGTTTTATTTGTTTATTTATTCATTTATTTATTATTAATTAATCTTTGATGGTCTGGGTTTTGTCGTTTTCGAGCTTGGAGTATTATTTGTTTATTTATTGTATAGAAAATTCAATTAAAAAATCTCAGCATTTTGTTGGTTTCAAACTTCCTGTTTTATTTGTTTATTTATTTATTTATTTATAAATTAATTTTTGATGGTCCGGGTTTTGTCGTTTTAGAGCTTGGGGTATTATTTGTTTATTTATTTTATAGGAAATTCAATAAAAAAACCTCTGCTTTTTGTTGGTCAAAAATTTTGTGTTTTATTTGTTTATTTATTTATTTATTTATAAATTAATCTTTGATGGTCTGGGTTTTGTCGTTTTAGAGCTTGGGGTATTATTTGTTTATTTATTTTATAGAAAATTCAATTAAAAAATCTCAGCATTTTGTTGGTTCAAAACTTTGTGTTTTATTTGTTTATTTATTTATTTATCAATAAATTAATTTTTGACGACCTTTGTTCCGAGGTCTTAGAGCTTGGGGTATAATTTGTTTATTTATTTTATAGAAAATTCAATAAATAATCTCAGCATTTTATTGGTTTAAAACTTCGTGTTTTATTTGTTTATTTATTTATTAATCAATAAATTAATTTTTTGACGACCTTTGTTCCGAGGTATTAGAGCTTAGGGTATTCTTTGTTTATTTATTTCACAGAAAATTCAATAAAAAAACCACAGCATGTTGTTGGTTTAAAACTTCGTGTTTTATTTATTTATTTATTTATTTATTTATTTATTTATTAATTTAACCGTAATAGTCTGAGTTTTTTTGTTTTAGAGCTTGAGGAATTACTTATTTATTTATTAATTTTCATATTAGACTCTCTAGAATTGTCATTTGATCTGCAGCGACTAGTCGTGGCAACAGCGCAGTATATATATATGTTGTCTTAAGTCGACTGAATGTTCAGTGAATACCTTCACTTCACTGAACACAGCAACCATGACGGACACTCTCCCGACTAGAAATTGGTTGCCTTGTCGGCGGAGAGGGCGCGCTGTAGTAGAAATTAAAGCAGAGGCGGGGAGAGCTAATACAGCCTTTTCAAATAAATAAAAAAATTATCCCCCAAGCTCTAAGCCCACGAAACCCTGGGCGTTCGAGTTAAATTTTTAAATAAATAAATAAATGCCCTGGGCGTCTGAGTTAAATTAATGAAAAAATAAAATATATAAATAAACAAATAATCTCCCAACCTTTAAACTACGATGCCCTGGGCGTCGGAGTTTAAATTTTAAATAAACAAATAATCCTCCAAGCTTTAAACCCTAGATGCCCTGGGCGTCCGAGTTTAATTTTTAAATAAATAAATAACCCCTCAAGCTTTTAACCCACGAAACCCTAGGTGCCGAGTTAAATTAATGAAAAAATTAAATATATAAATAAAAAAATAATCCCCCAAGCTTTAAACCCTAGATGCTCTGGGCATCCGAGTTTAAATTTTAAATAAATAAATAATCCCTCAAGCTGTAAACTCTAGATTCCCTGGGCGTCCGAGTTTAATTTTTAAATAAATAAATGACCCCTCAAGCTTTTAACCCACGAAACCCTGGGCGCCGAGTTAAATTAATGAAAAAATTGAATATATAAATAATCAAATAATCCCCCAAGCTTTAAACCACGATGCCCTGGGCGTCGGAGTTTAAATTTTAAATAAACAAATAATCCTCCAAGCTTTAAACCCTAGATGCCCTGGGCGTCCGAGTTTGATTTTTAAATAAATAAATAACCCCTCAAGCTTTAAACCACGATGCCCTAGGCGTCTGAGTTTAAATTTTAAATAAATAAATAATCCCTCAAGCTTTAAAGCCTAGATTTCCTGGGCGTCCGAGTTTAATTTTTAAATAAATAAATAACCCCTCAAGCTTCAAACCTACGAAACCCTGGGCGTTGAGTTAAATTAATGAAAAAATTAAATATATAAATAAACAAATAACCCCCCAAACTTTTAACCCTAGATGCCCTGGACGTCCAAGTTTAATTTTTAAATAAATAAATAACCCCTCAAGCTTCAAACCCATGAAACCCTTGCCGCCGAGTTAAATTAATGAAAAAATAAAATATATAAATAAACAAATAATCCCCCAAGCTTTAAACCCTAGATACCCTGGGCGTCCGATTAAACTATAAAAACTATAAAATTCTCGCGTTGAGGGATCCCTCTCAGTCCCTACAACAGAGTTTGCCTTGCGGCAAGCTCACTTCTTCCTTGGTGAGAGATGTAATGCATCAGTCATACAGACCGTTATTGCACTATCGTGACGCCTAGTGACATGATGGATTGAGCCTGACGGATGAGGGACCAAAACCTCTAAGAGGAAAATGGCGCGTCGATTATCAGCCTCAAAACTCTATTCTGCACTTTCTGGATTTTCTCGATGTTATATGTTGAGGTACCTCCCGAAACTGTAGAAGCGTAGGTTATAATAGGGCGAATCAGCATTTTGTATATTATTAGTCCATTGTGAAGGCTCAATTTTGATTGTTTTCTCAGCAACGGCATGAGTCTAGCAATAGCTCCGGATGGCTTATTCTTGATGTTGTGAAAAGTTCAACTGGCGGTCAAGTGTCACGCCCAAGTATTTCACACTGGGTTTCCAGTGTATGGGAGTGTGGCCAAGTATCGGTGGTTCCAGCTCTCCAATCTTGATACACTCGTGTTTTCTCAGTCTCTTGATTCGTTTTTTCCCAAAGAGAATGGCTTCCGACTTTGCGGCGTTGATTTTTATGCGCCATTTAGCGCACCACTCATTTATTGAGGCAAGGGCTTCAAAAAGTCTTTTAACTGCTAGTTCAGCATTCAAATAATGGTATCACAGTGACGTGACAGCTAGTAAAATTTTAAAAATTAGTGCCAGGCCCACTGGAACGAATTGGATGCCATAACATTATTAAAAGTAGCAACAGAAAAGAAAATATGACAAGTGCTAAAATGTCAAAAAGTTGTATAATACAAAAGCAACTAGAAAAAAAATCTCGAAAAAAAATAAATTAATTTGGTAAAAAAGAATGTATCGATTGTAGAAATTAAACATGCGCTAAATTTTTTTTCTGCGCATAGAGTTGAGAAACTCGTAGAGGATTACTCGCACCTATGTATTAGTTGAGTGCAGACTATAAGGTGTCACAAAATTCGATGTAAAAATTATATATTCCAGAATTGAAACTAATTGTTGCATTGTACAGACGCACGATGCAGATTTCACCCTAAAAGTCTAATACGAAAAAAAATATGCTCCAAAAAGTGTGTTGGTAGCCTCGAGCAAAAATGTCTAAAAAGAAAAAAAAAGTATGGTGAACTATAAAAAGTGAATATAATTTTGCTAGTATGTTTCTAAAATGTACAAATGCATATTATGCTTCTCCACAGGAAACATCTTGATATAAAACGCATCTTAATGCATGATTTATCGTGAAAATCAATGCGTCATATGGAGTTGGATCGCATTAGATTACAGTCGATCGCATTTAACACCGTAGAATTACAGTAGGACCTCGCATTGCATTGTTTAAAAATATATCTAACTGGATCGCAGCGTATTGAGTTTTAAAAATTACACTGTGCCAGATCGCATTGGATCATGATGCATCGAATTAGACTGCGTTGTATTATTTTGGATTGGCTCGGATCACCTGAATACTGTTGAATCGGATTGAGCTTTAGTTCATCACTTTTTATTAATTGCATTGAATTCGATGTATTCGAGTCGCATTGAGATTGAGAGAATCACTTTTTTTAATTACACTTGACTGAATGTTGACTTTGGATTATAATGAATCGTATCCGATGACGCCGTACCATTTTGAATTGTATTGAATTCGATTGGATAGAATGGGATGGGATTGGATTGAATCGCATTGGATTGGATCAGAACGCATCGGATCGCATTGAATTGGATTGGACTCGATCGCATCGCATCGAATCGCATCGCAGCGGATCGCATCGGATCGCATTGGATTGGATTGGATCGCATCGAGTCGGATTGCATCGGATCGGATTGAATCGCATTGCATCGCATCGCATTGCATCGCAACGAATCGCATCAGATCGCATTGGATTGGATTGGATCGCATCGGATCGGATTGAATCGCGTTGGATTGCATTAGGATCGGATCGTATCGGATTGGATAGCATTGCGATCGGATCGGATTGGATTAGTATTAAATTAATTAACTTTCAACTGGAAAATAATAAGGAGTCTGAAAGGGAACTTAATTTTTTCACCCAGTAGCAAAATCAATAAAAGAATAATTCCTTATATCAGGATATTAAACAACTTATTCTGGGACCTTTTACAAAACAAATGATTATTTCTGGGACGTACTTCCTAATTCTGGGACGTCCCAGAAATTGTACTATATCATATTACTATTTCTGAGATGTTTTTAAAAATGGGTTATTTTGGAATATTTTAGAGTTATGTGGGTACAAAAGTTGTTATGTTTACTTTAGGCAGGAGTTGGAGGGAGGATTATTACTTTAGGAAAGCGAAAGTGGATGATTATTACTTAAATAGGGCGTAAAAGGGTTATTTTGGAAAAAAATGGTTTTTTTTGAATTTTAGAAGGCTTATTTTGGATCTGAGGAGGGTTATATAAGGGTTATTTAGTATTAGAAAGGGTTATTTTTGGTTTTTAATAATGTATATATTTTTATGTACATACAGGGTAGCTATTAAGTAGTGGATGGGTTGAAAAACTTGAAAAATATGCGTTTTTTCTATAGAACATGCAACGTTCCGAGTTCTCTAGGTGTTAACGTTAACGGGCTCTTTAGGCTCTCCACGGGGCCTCAGAATAGACTAGAAAAAATATTTCAAAGTCCTGAAGGACCCTAAAATCTTCCGCTCTTTCCAAATCTGGGGTGAAAAGTTTAGGTTTCCATTTGAAAAAATGGTTTTAGGGTCCGTAGGGCTAACAGTAATGGCTCGAGCTCCATTCTGTCTGGCCCATAAGATCCTAAATTTTGTAAGAAGTAACTGTTACGTTGCATGTTCTATTGAAAAAATGCATATTTTTAAAGTTTTTCAACCCATCCACTACTTAATAGCTACCCGATATGTACAAACAAATATATATATTTTTAAAAACCAAAAATAACCCTTTCTAATACCAAATAACCATTATATAACCCTCCTCAAATCCAAAATAACCTTCTAAAATTCAAAATAAACCATTTTTTCCAAAATAACCCTTTCACGCCCTACTTAAGTAATAATCATCCCCTTTTGCTTTCCTAAAGTAATAATCCTCCCTCCAACTCCTGCCTAAAGTAAAAATAACCCTTTTGTACCCACATAACTCCAAAATATTCCAAAATAACCCATTTTTAAAAAAATCTCAGAAATAGTAATCTGGTATAGTATAATTTCTGGGACGTCCCAGAATTAGGAAGTACGTCCCAGAAATAATCATTTGATTTGTAAAAGGTCCCAGAATAAGTTGTTTAATATCCTGATATAAGGAATTAGGAAATAAAAATAAAGTTGTCAGTTAAAAAAAAAGTTTTTCTACTTTTTTGGGCCTGAATTAAAATTTTTCCTTTTATCAATTCTTCATTTTTGTTTCTTTTTCAATGTCAATCCCTAAAATTTGAATTAAACTTTAAAAAATGTCTTATATTACTGAATAATTTTATCATGAGGTCGTTTATGGAATTAAGTACTCATAATCGAATATCTTGGTATTCCATTTTTAAGATCCTGAAAATATATTAATACCTCACTACTAGAATGCTTGAAAATTTTTTTCGGTATTTTAAATATCAATATTCTGCCGAAGATAATCTCAAATTTGTCTTTTATTGATTTTGCTACTGGGTGAAAAAATTAAGTTCCCTTTCAGACTCCTTATTATTTTCCAGTTGAAAGTTAATTAATTTAATACTAATCCAATCCGATCCGATGCGATGCAATGCGATTCAATCCGATGTGATGCGATCGAATGCGATTCAATCCGATCCGATGTAATCGAGTCCAATCCAATTCAATGCGATCCGATGCGATCCAATGCGATTCAATCCGATCAGATGCGTTCGAATAAAATCCAATTCAATGCGATCCGATGCGATTCAATCCAATCCAATCCCATCCAATCCAATCGAATTCAATACAATTCAAAATGGTACGGCGTCATCGGATACGATTCATTATAATCCAAAGTCAATATTCAGTCAAGTGTAATTAAAAAAGTGATTCTCTCAATCTCAATGCGACTCAAATACATCGAATTCAATGCAATTAATAAAAAGTGATGAACTAAAGCTCAATCCGATTCAACAGTATTCAGGTGATCTGAGCCAATCCAAAATAATACAACGCAGTCTAATTCGATGCATCATGATCCAATGCGATCTGGCACAATGTAATTTTTAAAATTCAATACGCTGCGATCCAGTTAGATATATTTTTAAACAATGCAATGCGAGGTCCTACTGTAATTCTACGGTGTTAAATGCGATCGACTGTAATCTTATGCGATCCAACTCCTTATGACGCATTGATTATCACGATGAATCATGCATTAAGATGCGTTTTATATCAAGATGTTTCCTGTGGAAACGCATAAAATGCAATTGTACATTTTAGAAACATACTAGCAAAATTATATTCACTTTTTATAATTCACCATACTTTTTTTTTCTTTTTAGACATTTTTGCTCGAGGCTGCCAACACACTTTTTGAAGCATATTGTTTTTCGTATTAGACTTTTAGGGTGAAATCTGCATCGTGCGTCTGTACAATGCAACAATTATTTGCAATTCTGTAATATATAATTTTTTCATCGAATTTTGTGACTCCTTATAGTCTGCACTCAACTAATACATAGGTGCGAGTAATCCTCTACAAGTTTCTCAACTCTATGCGCAGAAAAAAAAATTTAGCCCATGCTTAATTTCTCCAATTGGTCAAAACTTCCTGAGGAAATCATCTCCAAGGTATAACTATCACCAAGAGCACTATGTATCTACCCTGAACCCGCCGGAGTCAAAACTTCCTGGGGAAATCGTCCTCAATGTATAACTATCATCAAGTGCAACAGGTATCAACCCTTACCCTGCCGGAGTCAAAACTTCCTGGGGATGTCATCACCAAGGCCTAAGTATCAGCAGTTGCCCCAGGTGTTTCTCCTGACCCTTCCACCACCAAAACTTCCTGGGAAAATCATCTTCAAGGTCTAAGTATCATCAGGTGCTCCAGGTGTTCGTCCTGACCCCTCTGGAGTCAAAACTTTCTGGGGAAATTATCTCTGAACCGTAACTATCACTAAAGGCACCGGTTGCCTTTCCTGACCTTTCCTGGGTCAAAACTTCCTGGAGAAATCATCTCCAAGGTATAACTATCACCAAGAGCACTAGGTATCTACCCTGAACCCGCCGGAGTCAAAACTTCCTGAGGAAATCGTCCTCAATGTGTAACTATCACCAAGTGCACCAGGTATCAACCCTTACCCTGCCGGAGTCAAAACTTCCTGGGGAAGTCATCTCCAAGGCCTTAGTATCAGCAGTTGCCCCAAGTGTTTGTCCTGACCCCTCCGCCATCAAAACTTCCTGCGAAAATCATCTCTTAGGCCTAAGTATCAGCAGGTTCCCCAGGTGTTCGTCCTGACCCCTCCACGGTCAAAACTTCCTGGGGAAATCATCTCCAAAGTGTAACTATCACCAAGTGCACAGGGTGTCCTTCCTGACCTCTTTTGGGTCAAAACTTCCTGGGGAAATCATCTCTAAGGCCTTAGTATTAGCAGGTGCCCCAAGTGTTCGTCCTGACCCTTACGCCGTCAAAACTTCCTGGGAAAATCATCTCCAAGGCCTAAGTATCAGCAGGTTTCGCATGTGTTCGTCCTGACCCCTCCACCGTCAAAACTTCCTGAGAAAATCATCTCTAAGGCCTAAGTATCAGCAGGTGCCCCAGGTGCTCGTTCTGACCCCTCCGGAGTCTAAACTTCCTGGGGAAATCTTCTCCAAGGTGTAACTATGACTAACTGCACAGGGTGCCCTTCCGGACCTCTTCTGGGTCAAAACTTCCTGGGAAAATCATCTCCAAGGCCTAAGTATCAGCAGGTGCCCCAAGTGTTTGTCCTGACCCCTCCGCCGTCAAAACTTCCTGGGGAAGTCGTCCTGAAAGCGTAACTATCACCAAGCGCACCAGGTATCTACCTTGACCCTTCCGGAGTCAAGATTTCCTGGGGAAATCATCTCCAAAGCGTCACTATCATCTATTGTACCAAGTGTTTACCCTGACACCGTAGCTGTCAAAATATTTAGCTAAAGAAAAAAAAATTATTCAAGTTCATTTTACGTATATATATGTACAAAGCGCACAGCGCAACGCTATGCGCAACTCCCAACTCAAGTGAAGTCCTCTGATTGTTGATTGGAATGTGTGAATTGTGATTCGATGTGAGTGTATGTGATGACCAGCCTAAAAGAATCATGTATCTATTGTTGTTCCTTCATTCATCATAATAAGTCTCAGTTATTACCTCTTGAAAATTGTTCTAATTACAGACAAATGTACTTAAAATTACTCATACCAGAACTCCATCAAATTGTTCTAACATAAGTGCAGTTGTTATAAGAAGTAAAGAAATCAAAAATTTTACTGCTTTATTATATATCTTTTATCTCATACAATGTATGTGTAATAATTGAGTCTACTTAAGTACATCATGATGTAAAATTTAGCATGCTTTTCTTCCAAAGTCGAAATAGAACCATATCTTATTCATCTTCTGTAAATTTGGAAATTTTACAAGGTAAATTCTTCAAGTAACAAGTAAAAAGTTGACAATTTTTTTGGTTAAAACATTTGTTAATCTTAAAATATTATTCTTATTACCCTGTAAGAATTTTAATATTAAATAAAATTTCATGTATAAAAATTTTATGAATAATTGAAATTATTGATTGGAAAATTTTGAACGAATAGTAAGTTTCAATTACAGACATACCCTTTTAATGCTGTTTTAATTGAATGAAATGACTTAACTAAATCAAAATTCCAAAATATACAAATTTAAGGTTTCATTTACGTTTTGTATTAGTTTATGATATGAAAAGATTTTATAACAAAGATTAGAAAACCAAAATCTAAATTTAAGTTAGAAATATATTAATAATTATTTTAAAAAATAGTTCTTAGAAAAATATAAATTAGTTTATGTAAAAAAATGTTAAGTATAAAAGGTTGAATTATTACAATTTAGAAAACTTTAAAAATACTAATATTATCATCATTATTTTTACCAGCGCTGTTTTAAAGTCAACGTCAAAGTAATTTAGAGCCTTGGATTTTTCAAAACACCTTTATTGACAAATGGTATATTAGAGCAAAATTGATTTTTAAAGTTGCTAAAAAAAAAAAAAAAAACTCCAAATAATTTATTGTAAATGATGATTTTACTAAATCATTATTCAAATTATTGATCAAATATCTACCTTACAATTTTGAGTAATTGATTTTGACTTTCAAAATTTAAGATTTTGATTCTAAGTACTGTAAAGTTTTTCATAGTCTGACTATTTGGTTGCAGTTCTGAACATTTGGGAAAAAACATACCTTCAAAAATATAATATGTTCATGGAGAGTTTTTGTTTGGCCAAATACTTCCTAAAACAAAGTGACCTCTAATAAAAAAAAAACTTTTTTAAATCATGCTTTTCTTCAACAAGTATTGAGAAGTTACAAAATGTACTAAAAAGTAGAAAATAAAATTTTAAAACTGCTAAATCCTTCTAAAGTAATTTAAAAAATTCAACATAAATTGAACAAACAAAATTTAGTTAATACTCTAATTAAAAGCAAGGGGCACTAGATGACACAAATTAAATGTGTATGACTGTGTTTCATTAGGTGCCCCATGCTTTTAATTAGCGTCTTAACTAAATTTTGCTTATTCTATTTATATTGAATCTTTTAAATTACTTTAAAAGGATTTAGCAGTTTTTAAATTTTATCATCTACTTTTTAGTAAATTTTTTATTTCTCAATACTTGTTGAAGAAAAGCATGTTTTTTAAAAACTTTTTTTTTTTTTTTAATTTTTTATTATTTTCTATTTTCTAGTCTTAGCCTAATTGATGTAATCTAAATAATTTAACAGAAAAATGAAAGGATTTTTTGCATAAAACTTTAAATCTAATTATTGTTTTAAGGTTGGTTATTATTGAAATCTACATCATTTTTTTACAATTAAAATATTTAAAATATTTTTTTTATTCAAATCTATCGATAACTACCAAATTAGACCCCGTACAGAACTCTGAAGTCATCCCCAAAAAATTCGACCCAAACTTCCCAAGATGACCTCCAGGTATCCTTGTTATCAGCGACCTGGATGTCCAGGTCCAAATATTTTCCTAAAATACCCGATACTCTGTATCTTAGCTTAAATTGCTTCCATATGTACACCAGCCGGACACCATATCGTTCCGAGGTTTGAATTAGGCGCTCGAAATTTGACAGTTAACCCAAAGTTTTTGCTAAAGTGCCAACCTTTGGGACGGGTAAAAAATTAGGGAACTGCTAAACGTCGGTCAGATATTTCATATTTCATATTTCTGTATTCTTACACTTCAGGACGCGGGAATCCGGACTGGCGCGGAAAATTTTGAGTTCAAAATTATTTTGAATTTGGCCGTGAAAAATAATTTTTAATGATTGAAAATATATATTTCAAAGCCAATTTCAATAAATTTTTTTTATAAACATGTTTCAAAAATTCATTTGATATCTTTTATTTTCAAATTATAAGGAAGTATATGTGTGCAATTTATACTAACTTAGTTATTAACTTATACTGCAAACATTTTTTTTTTTTTTTTTTTTTTTGATCTGAATTTACAACAATTTTAATTTTATTATCTTTAACAAGAAAATCTGTCATTTTACAGAATTGTCGATGAATTTATAAATTTTGCATAAATAAATTTTAACTTCATTAATTTTATTTTTCTTTTTGTGTAACCGTGCTTACAAAAATTTTTGTGTTATTATAATCTTCAATTAATTATTATATTTATTGATAAGAATTAAAAAAATATATACTTTCAGTCAAAACTTTTATTAGAATTTTCTATTTTAAAATTTAGCGCCATGTTACTTCCTTAAGCAGCGCCTTTAACGGCGTTTTTCGAGCTGCTAGAAACAACGAATTCGGTGGAATTGTATATATAGTTAGAGTACTGTGTATAACCTTTTTACAAGCTCTTTTTTCTTAATTTTAACCCTTTGTAAATACAAAAGGGTTGTTTTCACATTATTTTTCATCAATTTTTAACACTAGCTTTTCATATACATGTATAAGATAAAATTTTTTTATTATTTTCGGCCTTAATTTAAATGAAAAAAAATTAGTTCGATTTTCGATTATCTGACCGACGTTTAGCACCGGCCAAAAAATTATTTTTCATAAAGTAGGGTTAGAGAGTCGATGTCAATGGTCGCGTTTGATTATACAGCGAACCGTTCGGTTCGGTTCGGTTTCGGCATCGTTCCGCTCATTCATAATCCGAGTGGAAATTAACACGTTCAGTTCACCATCTTAGAATTTTCAGGCCTATGCCTATGCAGTATGCACAGCTGGTGGAGAGGGCGTGCTGTAGTAGAAATTATAGCAGAGGCGGGGAGTACCAAAACAGTCTTTTGGAATGAATAAAAAATTATCCCCCAAGCTCTAAGCCCACAAAACCCTGGGCGTCCGAGTTAAACTAATGAAAAAAAAAAATATAAATAAATAAATAATCCCCCAAGCTTTGAACCCTAGATACGCTGGGCATCCGAGTTTAATTTTTGAATAAATAAATAATCCCCCAAGCTTTAAGCCCTAGATGCCCTGGGCGTCCGAGTTTAATTTTTAAATAAATAAATAATCCCCAAAGCTTTAAGTCCTAGATGCCCTGGGCCTCTGAGTTTAATTTTTAAATGAATAATTATTCCCCCAAGCATCAAACCCTAGATGCCCTGGAGGTCCGAGTTTAATTTTTAAATAAATAAATAACTTCCCGAGCCCTAAACCCACGATGCCCATGGCGTCCGAATTTAATTTTTAAACAATTTAAATAAATAAATAATCCCCAAAGCTTTAAGTCCTAGATGCCCTGGGCGTCCGAGTTTAATTTTTAAATAAATAAATAATCCCCCAAGCTTTGAACCCTAGATGCCCTAGGCATCCGAGTTTAATTTTTAAATAAATAATTAATTCCCCAAGCATCAAACCCTAGATGCCCTGGAGGTCCGAGTTTAATTTTTAAATAAATAAATAACCCCCCGAGCCCTAAACCCACGATGCCCACGGCGTCCGAATTTAATTTTTAAATAATTTAAATAAATAAATAATCCTCCAAGCTTTAAGTGCTAGATGCCCTAGGCGTCCGAGTTTAATTTTTGAATAAATAAATAATCCCCCAAGCTATAAACCCTAGATGCCCTGGGAGTCCGAATTTAATTTTTTATTAAATAAATAATCAAATTTAGTTTTTGCAAAAATTTACAAAACCCCGTGAGACGGGGTACAGTTTTTTATTTATTTATTTAAAAATTAAACTCGGACGCCCAGGGAATAAATAATTCATAAATAAATTTAAAATATCAAATTAGAAACTTTGAATTTAAATTGTGTTTACAAACTTGACCATGAGTTGCCGACATTAAAGATGTTCCTGTGCATTAGTTTTTCGAGAATGCTTGGATTTACGAAACGCCGGAAAAACCGAACCGAACGGTTCGCTGTATAATAAAACGCGACCAATGATCAACATTGATTTATTTCAGACTTGTCAAGCTTTTTATTGAAAAAATTAATGAATGATCGCTGCGGTCTACTTGTTTTGAATGTGTGCCGTATTTTAAAAATCTAATATAAATTATTTTTAAAATTTTATCCATTTACAAAAACCTTCTATCAAAATGAAAGTAAAATATTAAAAACAATTATGTAATTACGTAATAATAGTTATTCAACAAAAAAGTATGGTTAGGTAGTTGATGTCAATGATCAACATTGATCTATTTCTGACGTTGATCATTGACATCGACTCTCTAACCCTACTTTCAGAAAAATAATTTTTTACCCGTCCCACGGTGGACGGGCCGTCCCAAACGTTGGCACTTTTGCAAAAACTTTGGGATGACGGTCATATTTCGAGCGCCTAATTCAAACCTCGGAACGATATGGTGTCCAGCTGGTGTACTCTAGAACAGCCCTTAACCCATTAACGCCTGAAATCCAAAAATTTTTCGGTAAACTTTGGGCTGAAAAATGTTCAAGATAAACTTGAAAAATTAATCGGAAAATAAACCCATTCCTACTATTTTCAAGGATGCTCTACAAGATACCTTGGTTTAAAATACCGAAAAAATTGTTTTTCAATTATTTATTAACAAATTAAAAAAAAAAATCACATTTTTTCAAGCTTTTTTTTTTTAATCGAATTTTACGGAGGGTAGAAATTTTTTTTTACTGTAGAAAAGTTGATAAAAGGGGGGGGGGGCAGCGATCGTTAGGTCAGTGGTTAGCGTGCTCGCTTCTGAAACAATGTCGTTCGTGGGGTCTTGGGTTCGATTCTCGGTGCAACCAACTTATAATTTTTTTTTCGTTAGTTGCGTTGGTAACATCGATCCCTAAGTTCACCTCGACTGCTTTGGAGTCGGTTTTACCGGAGGCTTTCATTTCAGTTCTGGTCGGAGATTATCTCGACTCGGGGGGCAATATTTGGGGCAGAATTTTCCAATGATCTCAACCCGGTTCAGCGCTGGTCTAATCCAAGACTATCTGATTGGGGGCAATATTTAGGAAGTTCCCCATGAGCCTGCCGGTTCAGCGCTAGTCTTTCGATTAACTCGAATGGGGCATATACCTTCGGTTTTCCGTACTCCACATGGTCTATTTGGACGATGGGCTAATGCGAAGCAGAGTAGGGAACAAGTCGTCAATAAGCACATATAGAGCATAAAAGTCGCGACTATAAATAAGTAAAAAAAAGGGGGGGGGCATTAAGTTTGAAGTTTTTGAATCTTCTTTAAAACTAGTCTCAATTGGCGCGCAAACGCGATCAATTTTTAATCTTGAAAGTAAATAAACGATAATTTTTACTTTCATTTTCAAAAAAATGAAGTTAAATAAAATTTTTAACATTAAATTCATCAAATATTGTTTGCAACCTGCAACTCAATTCAGTTCGATATTTTGTGATTATAGCTTTAAAAAGTTATTTTTAAAATAATTAAGATTGGCATTTAATTTTATAGAATTCTGCAAAGAAGTTTAGTTTGTTTATTGAAACAAAGTATTCAATCACTCAAAAAATTATTGCAAAAAATTCTTAATAACAAAGTATTCAATATTTCAACTAAAACGCAATTCAAATTTTGAGTTTAACGTTCTCAACCAATCAAATCAATTATACAACGAAGACATTCGAACATTCATCATTATAAAGAGAGATTGTCGCTACGATTCTACGAAAAAAATCGAATTTTTCTTAAAACTGAATACATAAAACTTGTCTAAAATTTCATTAAATTTTAGACAAAAATATGCTCAATCAAAGAAACGCCAAGTATACTTTGTTCTTAAAATTTTGAGTTAATTACGGTGGTATTTTTTATTTTTTAACCTCGTGCATCGCAAGTTATAACTCGAGTCCCTCCGATGAGAGCCAAAAGAACGGCGGGGGCTCCCTGCGCAATCGACCAGCGCGCATAGCAGATCAGCACTGATCTGCTGTGAGATGCGCGCTGGTCGCTATGCGTAGGGAGCAACCTCGCCGTTTTTTTGGCTTTGATCGGAGGAAATCAAGTTAAATCTTGCGATACGAGATTAAAAAAGTGTATATATCACTCGGAACTAATAATGTGCCGGGGAGGCCCGCTAATTGCAGCCCTCGCCTTCGGCTCGGGCTGCAACCGTAGCGGGCCTCCCCGGCACACTTTAGTCCCTCGGTGAATAATATACTATTTCGAAAACTTAATTTTTACATTAGGGCCCTTAATTTTTACATTGGGAGTTATATTTCGAATTTTTCAGTTTTAAGAACGGAAATTGCTATAAATCAAGCATAACGTACTTTATCGTCCTCAAGTTGTATTCAGTTTTAAGAAAAACTCGATTTTTTTTCGTCGGTTCTATGATTGACCGCTGTGCTATATTTTAAGCCCAAGTTTTTTGGCCATTTTGTCAAAAAAAAAATCGTAGCGAAACAAGATTCTAAAACTTCTAACTTATCGTTTCTCTTTTATCAACTTTCCGGCAGTAAAAAAAAATTTCTACCCTCCGCAAAGTTCAATAAAAAAAATGCGTGAAAAAATGTGATTTTTTTTTTTTTTTTAAATTGTTAATAAACAATTGAAAAACAATTTTTTCGGTATTTTAAACTACGGTATGTTATACATCATCATTGAAAATAGTAGGAATGGGTATTTTCCGATTAATTTTTTAAATTTATCTTGAACATTTTTCAGCCTAAAGTATATACCGAAAATTTTTTGGATTTCAGGCGTTAATGGGTTAAGGGGGGAGGGGTATACCCTAAGAGGCTAAAAAAAAGGTAATTTTTGGGAATTTATATTGAAAAAATGGTTAATATTATTTAAGTCATTTATTCACCATATAATTATACAACATTTCAACTACCTTCCATAATGTTTTCAAGTAAAAATATTAATAAATAAGCCGATGCCAGTACTTTTTCGGCGACGCTTTCGCTTTTTGATTTTTTACGGTGAGGAACGCCATTTTGTTCAGGATCACCTAAAATCAATTTTGAAAAAAGATTCTGTTAGAAGACAAGTTCATCTTGGTAATAACACGAGGATTTTTTTTTTTTTTTTCATTTTTGACGATTTGGTGGTTGTTTAAAGTGAAAAACCGTTTTTTCGGCTAAAAAATCCGCCATTTTGTTGACGCCACAGCCGTAAAAATGAAAATTTCTTAAAATCCTCGTGTTAATACCTGGAATAGCGTAGCTGATGATCCCCTGAGTAATTTAAAAAAAAAATTATCCCGAACAAAGCCCGCATTGAAAAGTTATGAACGTTTCATTTTTCGAAACGCTGATTTCCTTTGGCTCACGCTAGTCAGGGGAATTCGATTTCAGTTTCGAGCATCCGATCTCTGTGCCTACGCTCTCTGTAGACTTAACCGGACGTGACGTATGTGGTGGGCGTGTCTATTTTTGCTGTCTCACTCTTACTTACTGCTTACCTACAGCGGCAGACGGGGGCATGTAGGCCCGAGCCTGTAGCCATGAGGCGACTGGTGGTGCTGTATCAATTAGCAGCTCCCTAGAGCTGACTCGTGAGCTGACTACAGCTGACTGCGGAGCCGCTGAGCAGAGCAGCTTGTAATGTGTTATGAGCAATAACTTTTTTATAAATAATTGATTGTCATAGAAAAAACAGTACTGAAGACCCTTATTTTCATTATATATTAAATAAGTGGTAGAATTTATAATTATTGATTTGTTTAATTTCAATAAAAGAGTATGAAATAAATAATCTCTACAGTCTTTCTATGATCATCATCATCAAAGATTTTTCAATTATTGTGGTGTGTCCTGTGAGCTGATAATAATTGTGTTGTGGTTGTGTTGGGGACCTGATGGCTGGAGGTGCATATTGGCAATATTAAAAATAAAGTTTTTTCTGAATGTGTGTGTGTGTGTGTGCGTGCGTGCGTGCGTGTGTGTGTGTGTGTGTGTCAGGTTGAACTTGCAAATTACTTTTTTATAATCCACCCAACTTGCAAATTGCAAAAGGTGCATTTGCAGCACATAATGTCATTGTCATACGCATTATCGCTTAATTTCATAGAATCATCATAGAAATGTATATGCTCTGAACCAATACACTTGAACTGTTAAAGTTTTGTAATCCTACCCTTTTTCAAAAATAAACTTGATGTCTGAAAGTTTTGTAATCCCACCTTTTTTCTAAAATAAACTTGATGTCTGACAATGAATTTTAATTTTGATTGTAACTGTTACATTCACTCAGGGTATTAATGATAAGTATATTTAAGGGGGGGGTATACCCTAAGAGGCTAAAAAAAAGGTAATTTTTGGGAATTTATATTGAAAAAACGGTTAATATTATTTCAGTCATTTATTCACCATATAATTATACAACATTTCAATTACCTTCCATAATTTTTTCAAGTAAAAATATTAATAAATAAGCCGATGCCAGTACTTTTTCGGCGACGCTTTCGCTTTTTGATTTTTTACGGTGAGGAACGCCATTTTGTTCAGGATCACCTAAAATCAATTTTGAAAAAAGATTCTGTTAGAAGACAAGTTTATCTTGGTAATAACACGAGGATTTTTTTTTTTTTTTCATTTTTGACGATTTGGTGGTTGTTTAAAGTGAAAAACCGTTTTTTCGGCTAAAAAATCCGCCATTTTGTTGACGCCACAGCCGTAAAAATGAAAATTTTTTAAAATCCTCGTGTTAATACCTGGAATAGCGTAGCTGATGATCCCCTGAGTAATTTAAAAAAAAAATCATCCCGAACAAAGCCCGCATTGAAAAGTTATGAACGTTTCATTTTTCGAAACGCTGATTTCCTTTGGCTCACGCTAGTCAGGGGAATTCGATTTCAGTTTCGAGCATCCGATCTCTGTGCCTACGCTCTCTGTAGACTTAACCGGACGTGACGTATGTGGTGGGCGTGTCTATTTTTGCTGTCTCACTCTTACTTACTGCTTACCTACAGCGGCAGACGGGGGCATGTAGGCCCGAGCCTGTAGCCATGAGGCGACTGGTGGTGCTGTATCAATTAGCAGCTCCCTAGAGCTGACTCGTGAGCTGACTACAGCTGACTGCGGAGCCGCTGAGCAGAGCAGCTTGTAATGTGTTATGAGCAATAACTTTTTTATAAATAATTGATTGTCATAGAAAAAACAGTACTGAAGACCCTTATTTTCATTATATATTAAATAAGTGGTAGAATTTATAATTATTGATTTGTTTAATTTCAATAAAAGAGTATGAAATAAATAATCTCTACAGTCTTTCTATGATCATCATCATCAAAGATTTTTCAATTATTGTGGTGTGCCCTGTGAGCTGATAATAATTGTGTTGTGGTTGTGTTGGGGACCTGATGGCTGGAGGTGCATATTGGCAACATTAAAAATAAAGTTTTTTCTGAATGTGTGTGTGTGTGTGCGTGCGTGCGTGCGTGCGTGCGTGTGTGTGTGTGTGTGTGTCAGGTTGAACTTGCAAATTACTTTTTTATAATCCACCCAACTTGCAAATTGCAAAAGGTGCATTTGCAGCACATAATGTCATTGTCATACGCATTATCGCTTAATTTCATAGAATCATCATAGAAATGTATATGCTCTGAACCAATACACTTGAACTGTTAAAGTTTTGTAATCCTACCCTTTTTCAAAAATAAACTTGATGTCTGAAAGTTTTGTAATCCCACCTTTTTTCTAAAATAAACTTGATGTCTGACAATGAATTTTAATTTTGATTGTAACTGTTACATTCACTCAGGGTATTAATGATAAGTATATTGAAGGGGGGGGGGGTATACCCTAAGAGGCTAAAAAAAAGGTAATTTTTGGGAATTTATATTGAAAAAACGGTTAATATTATTTAAGTCATTTATTCACCATATAATTATACAACATTTCAATTACCTTCCATAATTTTTTCAAGTAAAAATATTAATAAATAAGCCGATGCCAGTACTTTTTCGGCGACGCTTTCGCTTTTTGATTTTTTACGGTGAGGAACGCCATTTTGTTCAGGATCACCTAAAATCAATTTTGAAAAAAGATTCTGTTAGAAGACAAGTTTATCTTGGTAATAACACGAGGATTTTTTTTTTTTTTTCATTTTTGACGATTTGGTGGTCGTTTAAAGTGAAAAACCGTTTTTTCGGCTAAAAAATCCGCCATTTTGTTGACGCCACAGCCGTAAAAATGAAAATTTCTTAAAATCCTCGTGTTAATACCTGGAATAGCGTAGCTGATGATCCCCTGAGTAATTTAAAAAAAAAATCATCCCGAACAAAGCCCGCATTGAAAAGTTATGAACGTTTCATTTTTCGAAACGCTGATTTCCTTTGGCTCACGCTAGTCAGGGGAATTCGATTTCAGTTTCGAGCATCCGATCTCTGTGCCTACGCTCTCTGTAGACTTAACCGGACGTGACGTATGTGGTGGGCGTGTCTATTTTTGCTGTCTCACTCTTACTTACTGCTTACCTACAGCGG
This sequence comes from Encarsia formosa, assembly GCA_038277355.1. NCBI lineage: Eukaryota > Metazoa > Arthropoda > Insecta > Hymenoptera > Aphelinidae > Encarsia > Encarsia formosa. The sequence goes on along the minus strand of CM076185.1, from coordinate 29,481,394 downwards.
CAGACGGGGGCATGTAGGCCCGAGCCTGTAGCCATGAGGCGACTGGTGGTGCTGTATCAATTAGCAGCTCCCTAGAGCTGACTCGTGAGCTGACTACAGCTGACTGCGGAGCCGCTGAGCAGAGCAGCTTGTAATGTGTTATGAGCAATAACTTTTTTATAAATAATTGATTGTCATAGAAAAAACAGTACTGAAGACCCTTATTTTCATTATATATTAAATAAGTGGTAGAATTTATAATTATTGATTTGTTTAATTTCAATAAAAGAGTATGAAATAAATAATCTCTACAGTCTTTCTATGATCATCATCATCAAAGATTTTTCAATTATTGTGGTGTGCCCTGTGAGCTGATAATAATTGTGTTGTGGTTGTGTTGGGGACCTGATGGCTGGAGGTGCATATTGGCAATATTAAAAATAAAGTTTTTTCTGAATGTGTGTGTGCGTGCGTGCGTGCGTGCGTGCTTGCGTGCTTGCGTGCGTGCTTGCGTGCGTTCGTGCGTGCGTGCGTGTGTGCGTGTGTGTGTGTGTGCGTGCGTGCGCGCGCGCGTGTGTGTGTGTGTGTGTATGTGTGTGTGTGCGTGTGCGTGTGCGCGCGCGTGTGTGTGTGTGTGTGTGTGTGTGCGTGCGTGCGTGCGTGCGTGCGTGCGTGTATGTGTGTGTGTGTGTCAGGTTGAACTTGCAAATTACTTTTTTATAATCCACCCAACTTGCAAATTGCAAAAGGTGCATTTGCAGCACATAATGTCATTGTCATACGCATTATCGCTTAATTTCATAGAATCATCATAGAAATGTATATGCTCTGAACCAATACACTTGAACTGTTAAAGTTTTGTAATCCTACCCTTTTTCAAAAATAAACTTGATGTCTGAAAGTTTTGTAATCCCACCTTTTTTCTAAAATAAACTTGATGTCTGACAATGAATTTTAATTTTGATTGTAACTGTTACATTCACTCAGGGTATTAATGATAAGTATATTGAAGGGGGGGGGGTATACCC